>JAIEZT010000107.1:7325729-7604628 GCA_019594935.1 Periophthalmus modestus
TAATGACATTTGTATTTTAAATGGTGGTTCCCCTGCCCAGGCACGCTGAAAGGACAGCATCAGTAATCTAAATCTGTCACAAACGGCATTTCATTTGTCAATTTGATAATTTGTACATGGTCCCTTGCCAAAAAAGAAGAAAGAAAGAAAGAAAGAAAGAAGAAAGAAAGAATGATGGATGGAGGGATGGATGATAAATGGATGGATTGACGGAACCAGAGATAGGCCAATAGATAGATAGATAGAGATAGCTAGAGATAGGTATAGATAGATGATAGATCGATAGATAGATAGATAGATAAGATAGATCGATAGATAGAATAGATAGATAGATAGATATAATAGATAGAATAGATAGAAATCGACTGATAGACAGAGAGATAGGTATATAGAGAGATAGAGCAAGGTATAGATAGATAGAGATAGGCATGGATAGATAGAGATAGGTATGGATAGATAGAGACAGAGAGATAGGTATATAGATACGATAGAGCAAGGTATAGATAGATAGAGATAGGTGATGGATAGATAGATAGAATAGATAGATAGATAGATGATAGATAGATAGATAGATAGATAGATAGATAGATAGATAGATAGATAATAGATAGATAGATAGATAGATAGATAGATAGATAATAGATAGATAGACAGACAGAGAGACAGAGAGATAGGTATATATAGATTTTAACTTAGAAAAAGTGAATGATCTGAAAATAGTCAAATTGATCAAATTCAATAGTTTTAGCTTTTTTCCTTTCCACTGCTATATGCTGTGTGACTGGCCACTAGTCCAACTCATGAAAGGTCCAAGCTAGCAATGCCCTATCCAGATTTTTATAAAGATCCAAGGGAATAATATGGAAATTACAGCAGCTTTGAGTAGACAAAACATCTCAAGTCAAAAAGAAATAACTTTCCCCACTGGAATCAGCGCAAAGGGCCAGAATACACACTCAACAGAGTCTTTTTTAACTCTGAAGCATTTGCTGTGTGTCAGAGTGCTACACGTATGAATCATTAGCCAGGTTATGGAGCAGTATAAGCCAATGCAGACGTTCTGTTTACTAACACTGGAGGGTCTATATACATGCTGTACTCCCTGGTGTATATTCCTCGTTGATACTTTCCGCTCCTTTACCCCACTTGATCCTTGGTGTATCTCTCTTCTCAAGGTTTTTAAACAGCATTTAAAGCACCATCTGTTTTCAAAGCAAGAGGCCATAGTATCTATAAAAAGTGCTATATTCTGCTAAACTCATCTCTCAACACTTTTAACATCATTCTTTTAAACCCGGAGATGCGCGATTTGCACATATTTTTTGTCTCTGATCAAAGCCACACTCAACCCCACCTCATGACATCATCAGGTGGTAGCCAAGAAGTTCTCCTCTTTGTTTTCTGAAGTCAATCTCCCAGAGTGAAATAGACTCTGTTGAGTTTGTATTTGGGTCCAGTGTATTTCTTTTCTTGAGAATGGCTGTGTTTTTCAAATACAAGGGTCTTGTCTTGGGCTGATCTGGGCGTGGTAAGGCATCCAGGTCATCATTCACTGCCCAAGCCATGTTCCCATAATGCACCAAGATTTTTAGAAGAAAAAAAAAAAACAGGGCATGCATCTGTCTTGCTTTTAAATCAACACAACACACACAAGCTCTTAAAAGACCTATATAATAAAACTCCATTTATGTTCCTCTGATGAGCTCAGCCTGCTGTTCCTAAATTTACATCAAGGCTTAAATAACTCACCGTTTCTTTAAACACAATATAAAGATAAGCATTTCACAGATGTTGTTGGCTTCTTTAATCTCTCCCTGTAGAGATCTTAAGCTTGAAACCACAGCTCCATACCGGCTTCAATCTTTAAAGCAGAAGGTTTGGAGCAACTCTGCTAATGAAGCCTTGTTTCAGTTTAGCCAATGTATTTCTCTCATAGAGAAAAAAAAAAAAAAAAAAAAAAACCCAAACAAACCATGAGCTAAAAAGAAACAACTTCTCCTCCGTAGGGGGCAGCTCACTGGACCCTAATACAGAGTCTATTTAACTCTGGGACATTTTCTGTGTGTCCTATGTGGAACATTCTAGCTGTCAATAACTATAACTATAAATGCAGTACAAAATATGCACATGTATCTGTCTATCTCTGTATACAAGGAAATTATCTTACGCCACGGTTAAAAGTAAAAAATGGTGTATTTAGCAGAAATGTATTAGAACTGTATTCATAAAGGAAGCCGTCCAGATGGAAAGCACTACTATTTTGCATTATTTGTGTATGAGGCTCTACTTTCTATTCAAATATATGACCATTGAAAACCGCATATCCAGGCTTATCAACACAGGGGCATGTAGCCAGTCGCGCGCTGAATGCTAACGGCTGATTCAGTGCAGCTAGCTCAATAGAGAGGAATATGAATGAAGAATTATGAAAAGGACCAAGGACAATTATTACTTGTAGACAGGCAACTGGTTTGAACGTTGCCACTGGCTGTGGTTGTTCAGAAATACAAAACATATTAAAAGAATGTGATCCAGTATTGCAGTTGTAGTCTATATGACAATGTATTGATTTTAAAGGTGCACTGTGTAACTTTCCTGTTTTGTTCTGGGAGTTGAAATTGCCTTGAGTAGAATGTTGCACAGTGTTCTTGCATTTATTAAATTACAGATAATATTGTTCAAAAGATACTTTGAAAAACATGCACTTCACAGATCTGACCTGTAACTTTTCCCTGATGACGTTAGTAGCTTTTCCCCAGCCAAAAGTTAAATACCAAACAGATGTATGGTTCCAGAAGGATACCAGAAGGTGATGTATCCTCTCCTAAAAGTTACATCGTGCATCTTTCATGCAAAGTGATCAACACTAAAATGTATCCAAAATGTGCATTTTTAAACTCAGATGTTAAGCAGTTTTTGAAATATATCTACATCTCTATTTATATATTTGTTAATCACATATTTCTAGGGATGGCGAATGGAGCTTCGTTGAAGCACTGACACCTCAGTCGCAATATTGTCTCAAATGGTTCGACGTGTCTGAGGCCTCGGAGAAACACTGACCTCTAGTGGAGAAATTTAACCATTGCAAACCAGCGCACAACCCATGATTTGGGAACCCAAAACTCCATTTTATTAGAAGTCATAAATAGTATATATTCTATTTTGAACATTAAAAAAATACAACAATTTATATATCACATGTTTTTATCAAGAAATAGAAGTTCTGTGTGATCCCAAACCATGGATCGCTTTTTTCCATTTGTAGATGCCATCGAAAATGAAACAAATGCCAAAAGT
The DNA here is from genome assembly GCA_019594935.1 of Periophthalmus modestus. Classification (NCBI taxonomy): domain Eukaryota; kingdom Metazoa; phylum Chordata; class Actinopteri; order Gobiiformes; family Gobiidae; genus Periophthalmus; species Periophthalmus modestus. The sequence goes on from JAIEZT010000107.1 coordinate 7,329,030, forward strand.
CGCCAAAAGTCACCAAAATCACCACTAACGTCATACAATACTCCGCTTTACCCAACATTTTTCAGAAATATTAGTGCATCTTTTATACTGTAGCAGTTCAGCGCTTATCAAACCACGGAAGTGCGCTGAACACTCTGAAGCTCTGAACCAATCACAGAATGGAACATTCGCTGAGCCAATGAAACGCTTCAATACACTGAAGGGATTGATACGCAGAGCGAAGCAGTTGGGCGAGGGACCGACACTTCGACACTTTGGTCACGTGAGCGGCTGCTGCGAAACAAGCTCCGAGACAGAGCTTCGGAGCAATTTGTTTCAGAAAGAATGAGATGTGTTCCGGAGCTCTGTCTCATTTGCCCATCACAACATATATGATTTTTTTATTTTAGATCAGTTAAATTTAGATCAGGTAAATGTTTTACTGTAGAGGATGTTCAATGTATTTTAATACAAAAACTCATGGGTATCATGGATAGTAATACTTTATTTATTTAATATATTGATATTGGATAAACCTTCAAAAAAAAAAAAAAAAAAAAAAAAAAGTTATTCCATTCATTGCCATCTACTGGTAGTAAAGAGACTTACTATTTAAAAAACAACAACCTTTTCCAACATTCTTAACAGAAACATGGCATTATAATGTACGAAATTTGATGGCAGAAATGATTAGAATGGACTTAACAGCAGCGCAGGACTTTTATCTGTGACATAACAATCCTGGGAAATTCAAATTGCAGGTTTTTTTGTTTTTTTTTTGTGCTAATGATGCAAAATGCAACCCCCGGGTATGTTTTTGATGACGGAACAGTTTTATAATATAATTAACAGCTCAAAACATGTCAATTTTGCATACTATGTGTCTTTTAAATATAACAGTAATAGCCTCTTTGCACAGCAGCATGCTAGCTAGCTCACTGTGTCTCAAAGGTAACAGTCACTTTTATTAAAATCGGAAAACATAAAGTAAACAACCTATTAAAATTCATTTAAATAAAACTTACACATTATTTTTATAAGTGGAATACTTCAGTTTCTGGTGTTGTTTTAATATTTATTGTACCTTAAAGTAAGTTTATCGTTAGCGTTGAGATACAAACATCCCTCTTTCTAAACAAACTCTAAACACAGAAGTGCCTCTGCTGAAGTATTCATTGTATTGTGTAGTTTTAACTACACAACGCGTCAGTGACATCCACTCACAGCTCCCTGTCTTATCTTTGTCTGCCTTATCATTAAATATGTATTAATTTTAGCGTGACACTGCAAAAGCCTCATAGAGATAAAATTGGACAGGAAGTAGTGACGCTAACAGTGAGGTTCCCAGGCGCCGTTGTGCCTATTAGTCCTTAGTTGAATTTACATGTCAAATCAACAATACCTCCCATCTCCAATCTTCATCATTTTCAATAGCTTAAACACTTTCAAAACTCCCTTGCGTCACCTAGCAACCATAGGTCCCACTTTTAATATGGCGCCACTTAATGCCTAATGGAAAGCAATCTCATTCAAATGTATCTCAAAGTCAGTTACACACTGGGAACCGTCTAACTACTTCTATATTGTAAACAAGCAAAACAAGTCCAAAGCTGTCCCTAATAATATGAAAAGTTATTCCATTTCGAAATTGCAATCTAAAGTTTGAGCTATACTTTCTTGGCGTAATGAAGTATTTTTTACCTCTTGGCGTTCGGTGGTGATGTAGTTGGGGAGAGATGGGTGGTCCTGAGAGATATAAGTGCAATTGAAATGTCTATTCGTGTTAAAATAATGCATTTCAATATTATTCCCGTTGGCGTTTTGATTTGGGGCGCCATAGGTGTAATAGAGTTTCGATCCTATCCATATTGCATTGATTACAGAACTTTTAGGTACCAATTCAGAACTAAACCAGGACTAAAAGAGGTCTGTAAAAGAATTCAGCAATGCATAAACTGAGCCAGGGCTGAACAAGGATGAAATTAAGTCTAAATGAGAACTAAGACTAGACTAGGTATTCAAACCAGCATTGAACCAGGTCTAAGAAAAAGTCTGGCAAGTAGGACAAATATTCATGCACAAAGTCCAAAGCAGAACCATATTATTAAACCACAACTAGAGCAGGACTAAACCAGGACTAGAGCAGGACTGAACAAGGACTAGAGCAGGAATAAACCAGGACTAGAGCAGGACTAAACCAGGACTAGAGCAGGACTAAACCAGGACTAGAGCAGGACTAAACCAGGACTAAACCAGGACTAGAGCAGGAATAAACCAAGACTAGAGCAGAACTAAACCAGGACTAGAGCAGGACTAAACCAAGACTAGAGTAGGAATAAACCAGGACTGGAGCAGGACTAAACCAATACTAGAACAGGACTAAACAACAACTAGAGCAGGACTAAACCAGGACTAGAACAGGACTAAACAACAACTAGAGCAGGACTAAACCAGGACTAGAATAGGACTAAACCAAGACTAGAGCAGGACTAAACTTGGACTTGAGCAGAACTAAATTAGGACTAGAGCAGAACTAAACCAAGACTAGAGCATGACTAAACCAGTACTAGAATAGGACTAAACCAAGACTAGAGCATGACTAAACCAAGACTAGAGCATGACTAAACCAAGACTAGAGCAGGACTAAACCAAGACTAGAGCAGGACTAAACCACGACTAGAACAGAACTAAACCAGTACTAGAATAGGACTAAACCAAGACTAGAGCAGAACTAAACCAAGACGAGAGCATGACTAAACCAGTACTTGAACAGGACTAAACCAAGACTAGAGCAGGACTAAACCAAGACTAGAGCAGGACTAAACCAGGACTTACTGGAGTAGACTGGGACTAAACATGATCTGAACCAGGACTAAACTGAGCTTTAACTGATCTGAATCATTTCAGGACTAAACCATATCTAAATTAAGTCTAAACAAGGCCTAGTCAAGACTGGGTATTTCAAAAGCTAAACCACCTTTAAAGCAACAGTACTTGGACAAGCCAAGGGTAGATCAGGTCTAGACCAGGACTAAACCAGGACTAAACATGGACTAAACCAGGATTAAACTAGGACTAGGACAAGACTAAACCAGTACTAAACCAAGACTAAACAAGGAGTAGACCAAGATTAGACTAGGACTAGACCAGGACTAAACTAAAACTATAGTAGAACTAAACCAGGACTATACCAGGTCTGAATCAGGACTGGGCCAAGATTTAACCATACCGACTTTCTTTAAAATGCTATTCTAATTACTATAAGTGGAAGTGTGGGAGTCAGAAAGTATTGGTGAAAATACTACTCACATAACATCTAATTTGTAATCTAGAAAAGAGCACAGAAAGCTTTTTTTTTTTTTTTTTTTTTTTGCCCAATTGAAAAAGAGACTTACTTCAGTGGGAATAAATACCAAAACTCAAATAAGACTACTTCAAAATACCTACCTACACAAATCCTTCAACCCACTACTCCCCAGTAGTACTAAGCAATCTACTACACCAGTCATGACAGGCACCGGAAAACTCCAGTTGAAATGGCATTCTACACAACCTACCTGCCTGTGTTCTGATAACTAGCCTGCGGTGTTTTTTTTTTCCGCCGTACATGCTAGCACCTCTTTGACATGTCAGACAGCATGGGGAGAGCTAGCTTAAAGTTTATACCAATAAGCAGAGCAGATCGCTTCACTGTAGCAGAAATGTCGACGCACGCTAGCCTGTTAGCTTTTACACGAGTTGACACACAGGAGCGGGTGGGATGACAGGAGACAGCCGGAGAAAAGGCACGGCTGATAGGGATAGACTGGGAATAGGTGAGTGTTTCGAGGTGTTTTAGAAGGGGAAACCATGAAACGAGAAAAGCAAGGAATTCTAACGTGGCTTTGGCATTATCGCACAATTGTAATAAAAAATAGACAGATTTTTAATTCTTAACTTGTTTTTTTTCAGGTTAAAGGTATTTTTTTCACATTTGGTTGGTGTTTATTCTGGATAAACTGTTGTGGTAAAAAAAAAAAAAATCATGCCCAGTAATGGGGGTGACAGCTGGTTCAAACCTGGATATCTCTATTATACAGTTATAAAAATACAAACAAAAAACATGCATTATAGGTAAAATTCTCCAGTGAAGGTGATTCCGACCAAGCCAGCAGCAAGAGCGTGGAGATGGGTCCCAGGGCTGTGGTGCCCCAGCGGCATTGAAGGATGGGTCAAGGACGAATTTCCCAACAGGGACAATAAGCCTATAGTAGTTATGTATTTATATGTTTAGTGTGGTTCATTTTTTTTTAAATGTATTTATTGTATTTTGTTTGTGTTCACCTGGGAAGGTCACATGATCTCAACTGACATATTATATTATACAGCCCAATATATTCTATGAGTGGCTGGTTTTTAACAGGAAGGGCACTGTAGCAACCGATAACATAACAGCCAATAATCTAATAACATCCAATAATGTTATAATTTTGGCCAAGTTTAAATGGAATAAGCTCATAATGTAATAAGAGGCCAACAATGCATATAACTTATTTAATTTATTACATTATGGGCTGAGCATTATAGAATTTTAACTCTTTGCTTGTTCATTTTTGTGAGGGGCAGGGGGCACTGTCCATATCCAGTAGATGTCCTTTGCTTTGGAATACACATAGTAAAAAGAAAAATTCAATTCCGGTGCTTGTGGAGAGTGCCTTATATCTGTCTGAAAGGTGGTAGATATATGGCAGTGTCCACGAGCAATCTGACCAGAGCTGAAGCAACGGCTTGAATGAGCAGCGAAGCGTCTTCACTCAAAAAACTTTTTGTCCACTTGACAGAACTGAATTTGTCTTTTGCTGTGGATCATACCTGGATGACTGAGGGATTACACATACATTTTAGGAATACACAATTTGCATGGATTGCAAAGTTGTTGAAAATAAGCAAAAACTCTGGTAAGCTAGAAGTTGCTATTACAAAAAAAGCTGACAGTGAAAGAGTTAAGTGCAAGTTAAGTTTGACTCAATAACACTCAAATGCATGAGTGACTAATTATAATTCTACACTAATTTATTTTAATAGCACTAGCAATATGTTTATGTGTACATGCATTATAAACCCATGTTAATTGTACTTGTACACTGGCAACCCAAGTAATCACCTTAACCATTTGACCAAATAAACACATAGTTTACTAACAAATCAATCCATCAATCAAGCTTTATTTATAAAGCACCTTTCATACAAAAAAATGAACACAATGTGTTTTACAGTCATTAAAAACAATCCCTCATTTCCACCCAACCACCCAACTGCCCAACCCCACACAACCAAACAACCCAGGAACCAGTTAAGAAAGGACCAACAGAGGAGCTGTCCACACCAGGAGCAGAGAGCCGTCCGCTGTCACCAGGACATAGATACAGGGCCTGAGGAGAGATGAGGCCAAAACACCAAGTCTCCACCAGGAGCCCACAGGACAGGCCCCAGCAACTGCAGCCGACCACCGCTCTCAGTGCAGAGGGGTCCTACTGAACACTGAACTCTGGGGATCCTAAAATAATAAAACAATATGAGTTAAAAGCTAAGAACTAGGATATAAATAGCATCAAGAACATAAAAAAATAAATTTACTAAATACATATAATAATAAAGAAAACTATAAATATTGCTCAAAATCAAAGCTAAAAAGGTGGGTCTTGAGCCTGCTCTTAAAAACAAGAACATTCTCTGTGGCCCTGAGGTCCTCGAGGGTCATAGTACTGAAAAGACGCCTCGCCATGAGTGTGTGTCCTGACTTTGGGAATGACTATCAGCCTGCTGTCTATGAGGGTTTGTAGGGTAAAAATAGTTCTGAAAGGTAAGAAGGCTCAAAAGCATTGAGACATTTAAAAAACAATAAAAGAACTTTAATGCAGTGATTTAAGAAGCAGTGTAATGTGGTCCGTCCCTCTGGTCCTAGCCAGGACACATGCTGCTGAATTTTGTAATGATTGTAAACCTGAAATACTCTTTTTGAGAAGACCAGAGAGCAGGGCCTTACAGTAGTCTATTTGACTGGTGATAAAAGCATGCATTAGCATCTCCGTGTTGCCCCAAGAGAGAGTGGAGCAGACTCTGACTATGTTCTTTAAGTTATAAAAAAATATTATCGTAATGTTCTTAATGTGTGGGAAAAAGTCAGATCAGAGTCAAAAATTACATCCAGTTTTTTACTTGTGGAGATGGTCTAAAAGACAGTGCTTATAGCTTGGCTAAATGTTTCTCTCTGAGCCTTAGGACTGATGACTAAAACCTTGGTTTTGTCCTGGTTTCAGCAATCCAGGATTTTATATCTAAAATGCAGCTAAAAAGAGCATCCATTGGCCTGGTGTCATCAGGAGACATGGAGATGTAAATCTGCATCTCCATAACTGTAGCTGTTAATTCTATGTCTCTTGATGACACCACTAAGAGGGAGCATATACAGATTAAAAAGCGTAGGACCTAAAATGGAACCCTCAGGCACACCACATGTGACTGTTGGACTAAATACTAACATAAACATATTGATAGTGCTATTAAAATGATTTAATACAGTGAGTGTAGAGTAATGCATTTGAGTGTGTCACTGAATCAAACCAAACTTGCACTTCATTCTTTTATTGCCAGCCTTTTTTGCAAAATCTGTAGCCTACCAGTGTTTTTACATATTTTTCAACAACTTTGCAATTCATGCAAAATGTGTATTCCAAAGCAAAGAACATCCAGTGGATATAGATAGTTCCCCCGTACCCCTCACAAAAATTAACCAAATTGTTAAAATGCAATAACTTTTGAAGGATTACATTATTGGCTGCAGTTACTATATTCTTATAGTACAAATTTTCCCCCTTGTCGAGCCAATATTGTAATACCCAGCCAATAATGTAAAAAAGTATGACATTATTGGCAAGGTGTTACTGTGTTATTGGCTCACTCACGTTATTACATTAGTGACTGGGTATTACATTATGAACTTGTTACTTTTACATTTGGCCAAAATGATTACGTTATTGGACGTTATTATATTACTTAGCTATTATCGGTTGCTTTTTTTTTTTTTTTTTTTCTAATAAGACAAATGCTGTAGGTGTCAAATGCTTTAAGTTTATTTACTTGACATGTTTTGCCTTCTTCAGAGTCACCTGACCAGTTTGACTTGCCTCTTATCAGCTTATGTTCCCAGTGTTTAACAGATCAGACTGACCATGCCTGTCCTCATGTGGTAATCTGTGGACAAGGGAGTCCCAGATGTGAGCCAAGGAACAGCTCCCCCTCTTTATTGATGGTCAATGCAAGAAAAAAAAATATATATATTCTGCAATATATGACCACTGTAAAAGGGGACAGGGCAAAGAAGAGCACAAGTGCAAATGATGGATATGCAATATGAGAAAGCGGGATACACAGACCAGCAGGGACAAGGGGTGTTTACCTTGGCTCACATTTGTCTGATGCATCTGCCAGATCTGTCTGTCTGGGAAAAACAGTGTCAGTTGATTGCTGCGATGTGATGCGAGACACATCGCAGCAGTCAACTGACACCAAGACACTAAATACTCTACTGTAAAGAATGTGCAACAATCTTAAACTTTAAGAAATACACTTATTGCCACATTTTTCAACCCATTCTTCTTGTTAGTACCTTGTCCGGTCTCTTGGCTTCACCTTATAGATTTATGCTGGACGCTATGGAGGTGCAGCTGTTTTTCATTAGAGCCACTGCTGCTCTGTGTACACAGGGGACCCTACGTGACATTCTCTGACTATTGGAATTCTTTGCTCTCCCCCTCTCACCTTATGAAAAGTTAATGTGCGGACTTTTTCACACCAGTGCTTTTCAGTAACAGAGCAGGATGTACATGCACTGGTGTGATCTTAGTACCTGGTTTCATACAGAGGTGGACACAAATATGCAGATAGTAGTTCAGTAACAACAGTAAGCTGTACAATGAAATGGAGGGTTTGCTCCTATATATTACGGGATAGCTTAATGTACATATGTATTTGTGAGGTAAGCTTGGAGCACTCAGAAATCATGCAAATTTAACCAAGGTCATCAAAAACATACCTGGACTTGTATTTTGTTGTATTCATGCAATAATTCTATTTACAAGTTTGTACATTTTCATTTTTGCCTCATAATTTATGGAAAGGGTCTCTACCAGGGTCACAGGTACAGATCCTGCTCATAAATTGTCACCAGACTTCTCAAATTGGGCATAACTGTGTGCTAGCAAGAAGGTCAAATGGTGTAAATCGTTTGATGTGTTTTCATGTTTCATTATCAGCAGATGGTGCCCTAACACCAAATAAAAATCAATACTCATACTTAAAATATACTCACACTCAGTATATTTAAAGGCCAGTAACAATACCAATAATGCATGGTAACATATTCAGCAAAATCAGCTTTTAACCCATTGTTTCCTCTTCTCATTTACCCTCTCAAAGTTATATTTAGAGTCATTCATGCATGTTTGAGTAATCTTTATTCTCTTGTATTTAAGACATCGTTGCTCCAAAAACTCCCGATTCCCCCCCCATCCCCCTATACAAGCCCACTGCTCTGTACTTACAATACTTCTGCAGCTTCGCGTAGCCATGTTGGCACAAACGAGTCAACTGCTCGCTACTGTGAACTGTAGCTATCTATAGACAGATCGGCATGGTCAGCATGGAAATCAGCAGGCCACAGTACAATGTGCTTTCTTTGAGATATACTGCCAAATGCATCCTCAGTATTTGACAAATCTTTCACTGTTGTCAGCTAGGGATGCCGCTGGATCAATAGAAACAGCTGCTGTGAAACTGGGTGAGTGTGGGATGTAGAGGAAGAGAGTGCAAGTCCTGTATACAAGGCGACTGGTTGAGTGACAGCCACGTGATCAGAGACAAACGAACAGATAATGCAGCCTTCCTGGTTTGATTTCAGCTTGAGCTTCATTGTTCCCCATGACTTGCAGATTCTTCCATATTCTAAAGACAGTCCTCCAATCTGTACTCCTCCCTCCCAAATCCCTCGTTCATTGGCTTTTCCCATCTCTGTAGTTCTCATCACTCTGCTTACTCTGCCAGCTCTGGTCGATACTCCGCTCTTAGAATGAGGTGTCAGGAGACAGGAGAGGGAGGAAAATGATCACTAGTACTAGGAAAAGTTGGGAGAAAAATGGTGTGCAATGGTGGGATAAGTCAGAAAGCAATGAGAAGGCATTAGTTTGTCACAGAAGGGTTTTTTTTTTTTTTTTAACTTAATGTATTTTCAGTCTTCAGTGTAGCTGACTAAAGTATAGTTTGTATATAGATACTAAGGAATACTAAGGAATAGACACGATACTCAATACTGATTCCGATACTGCAATGATAATAAAAAACAACAATAGAATGTGATTTTTAATATTAAATCATAGTACTTTCTCTTATATTACCATGTGACCTTATATTTGTGTAACCCCCAGTCGTCCAGGTAGGTTCCATAGTGCTCCATCGTCATATATTAGTGCGTTACTATGTGGTCTTATACTTGATTTGATACAGCTCAAGATCATGCTAAAGTTATTCAGGAAAGGTTCATTTCTGTCCTGTGATTGTGACTTTTTTTTTCGATATTAATACCTGCAAATGAGTATGTAGTTTTGATACTTCTTTTAGTATCTGATATTAGATGTTTTTGACAACCCTAGACTAGACAAGGACTAAACCAGCCCTAGAAAAGGACCAAACCAAGTCCAAAATCAAGATTTAAGTGGATGAGAACACACACATTTAAATTATAAGCGTAGAGAAATTACTCAAAGAACTTTGTCGCTTAAGGATAAGAATTAGGGTTGTAACAAAATCCAAGGATGAATGAATAAGATATGTGGATATGCCAGTTAGTGTGAGTGAACAGGATTTCTTTGAAACCAATTGGAGTCATGTTTGGGCTGACTGAGACTACAGCAGCTGTTGTTGTTGATGAACAAAATATGAGAGAAAATTATTATTATTATTATTTTTTATTTATTTTTTTGTGAATCTATCTTAATCAAAGAATATTTTTACTGCAAATACAAAGTTTGTTTTATGGGAGAAACACCTGTTCTCCCAAAGAAAAAAAAAAAAAAAAAAAAAAAAAAAAAAAAAAAGGCAAATTCACTTAATCTTTGTTGTTTTTGGCTCATACAGATGTGAAAAATTATTATTAAAATGTACTGCAAAATTCAGCTACTTGGCACTGGAAGAAAACACAGCAATCAGTTGATGTCAGAAAATGCACTTTTCACAGTCAAGTTTGAAATGGTAGTAATTCAGTGGAGTGTTCGCCCACAAAGCCGGGTTGATGGTTGAATTCCCATTAATGCCGACTAGCGTCACAATACTAAACTTTTAAACTCTTCATGCTTATTTCATTAATCCATTAATCCAGAGGCATCTTCCCATTTAGTTGAGTCACAGGTAAAACTCTGGATTTCTGTGCTGTTTTAAGGCCATAAATTAAGTGCATTCTTTGGTCAAATTGTGTAGATAATGATCGTTTTGGATCTACACTGCCTGACCAAAAAACAAGTTGACACCTAGATTTTACTAAGCGAATAAGTACGAGCCTCCTCCAGTTGGTCAGGTCTAGGTTCAGCAACAGTCTGTGCTCAAAGAATGAGGTCAGCTGACTACCTGAATATACAGAAGAACCAGGTTATTCCATCAATGGATTTTTTCTTCCCTGATGGCACCGGTATATTCCAAGATGACAATGCCAGGATTCATCAGGCTCAAATTGTGAAAGAGTGGTTCAGGGAGCATGAGATATCACACATGGATTGGCCACCACAGAGTCCAGACCTTAACCCCATTGAGAATCTTTGGGATGTGCTGGAGAAGGCTTTGTGCAGTGATCAGACTCGACCATCATCGATGCAAGATCTTGGTGAAAAATATAATACAATACTGGATGGAAATGAATCTTGTGACATTGCTGAAGCTTATCGAAACAACAGTGTGAAAATACTTATCCCAAGGTGACCAAAGGCAGGTTTAAAGGGAAATAAATAAGAATGAATAATATGTGTTCTTTAAATGTATTTATATTATTGTCCTAAATATTTAACTATATATATAACTGTATATATTTTAAGTATTAAAAAGAGAAAAAAAACCCAATATATATACTTATCTGGTTTTCCATGGTCAGGCTTTGTCATCTGCCTATGCACTCAACTTTAAATCCTCCATAACAGCATTACTCACATCAAAGGGCTGCGGGCAAGGTTGTCTATCGTCCCCTGACTTTTTTTTTTTTTTTTTTTTTTTGGACAAACTGCAGTGAATCACAACTTTCACCTAACTTGTATTTATTTATCCTCTTACATATTCTTCATACACACATATCCACTTTTATTAGCTGCTCTGATTAGCCGTTAGCAGTAAGTTCAAAGCCTTCTGTTAGCTTCCCAGTGATTGTGCTAATATCTTGCGAATCACGTAATCTAATTGAGCCGAGTGAATTGAGTCTTGATGATATGAGGGGAGCAGAAAACTAATTGTGACAGGGTGACTAATGACGGCGATATAAATGCGTGGGGAATGTTACCGAAGGGGAGGACTAGAATAAGAATCTGCTTAAGCTGTCAGTCAGGGAGAGGTGGCTGCATTGGTTTGTTTGTTTATTTGTTAGGGTTGCACGCATTAGCTTAGCACTGCATTCGTCCCCTGGTACTTGACTCAAGGCTTAACTCATTTATTTTGCTGCAAGACTAGTTCAGATTGCATTATTATGAGGACTGAAATAGAAAAGATATGAGGAATGAAAAGAGAGATAGTAAAAAGATTAACAATGTGAATATGTTTAAAGGTGTCCTCTTTATATAGGGTTCTCTACCAGCTTGTCTCTATAGAAATGTTATTATTACACCTGGAATGGTCCACAGTATGACATTAAACATGTATCTTACATTCTTACATGTATTTTACCTACTAGGACCTGGCGTGTACATATGTGGACGTTTTAGGTTGTCTAGGCCACAGTGCAATTCTTTGGAAGAACAGCATACAAGAACAGCAACAATTCAAAAATGTTTGATAAGTGAGTTTAGAATGTTCAGAACATATACAGTACATATATATATATATATATATATATATATATGTGTGTGTGTTGTGTGTGTGTGTGTGTGTGTGTGTGTGTGTGTGTGTGTGTGTGTGTGTGTGTGTGTGTGTGTGTATATATATATATATATATATTTTTTTTTTTTTTTTTTTTTTTTTAATTATTTATTTATTTTTTTCATTTTATTTATTTTTTTTTTTTGTGTAAAGACATATGTCGTACTGCACCTGTCAGCAGCACTTCAAATGAGCCACATTGTTCCAAAAGGCACAATTGTCATTTCTGATTTTGTTTTTACACTCACTTAATAGCTTTTGCTAATCATTATTCAAAGGTTCTATCAAAATATCAAAATGATTAAAACGTAGAACAAATGTCCTCAAATGTGGACATAATTTTTTTTTTTTTTTTTTTTTTACATTGCCCAAATAGCAAACAGAAATTAATAAAGCATGTCACTCAAGAGCTCGAGTCTCAAGAGGTTAATGACAGGTATAAAAAATAAATAAATAAAAAAAATTACAATTTGGCTGTGAACAGGGTCACCTCTTCCCAGATCTGACCTGTAACATAGCCTCCTAGTGTCATCTGCTTTTTTCTCCATGAAGATAGAGTTGTTAAATGCCGAACTCTGTAACATTCAAAGCATTTTTTTTTTAAAGAGATGATGTATCTCTAGGGCAATCATCATCATATGAATAAATAAATAAAATTTCCATGGAAACAACCCAGAAAGTTACATGGTACACCTTGTGAAAAATTGTCGCTAATGTATAGATCTGTATAAAACTGATTCATCAAGAACTCAAACATGCCCAAAATGTCATTACCTTCTATTCTCAGCCCTCACTTTGTTAACTTGCCTTGACGGGAAAACTCCTGTGTCCCTTCTATAGCCTGAGTTCACTTAAGTCCTTTTTGAGTGCATTATGAACAAGTGACACCCTTCTCCAGTCTCCTGTCTTCTCTGCCTGTCCATCATTTAGCCCGCTGCTGCCTGTCACTAGCACTTCCATCTCTTCGTACATCAGCGCTAACGGCTCACAGCATCTGCGCAACAAACTAATGGAGGCTAAACATGCTCCTCAACACCCAATAACTCAGCCGCTATACAACAACACACAGTGGAGTGGACCAGTACAGTAAATCAAACTTCATTTAGTGTTAAAGTGTTGCCCGGTAACACACCTGGATCATGTGACCAAACATAATGTATTAAAGAGGGAGTGTTACCTTTCTACGGGGTATTAATTGCTAACACAAAACATATTTAGATCACCATGTTACCTTTTACTGTTTGGAAAATGCCAATCAACGTGCATCCTGCTAATGAAACTGCAAATTGCATCAGGTTTGTGAAGCTGTAGTGTGTTGTTTTGTATCATGCTATTATATATTTATGGAAAGTGATTGTGTGAGAGCGTGGGCGTTGTAGGCTTGTGGGTTGAGCACTGGACAGGATCGTAAAGCTAACCGTAAGGAATATTCAAATAGTGACCGGGAGGAATTACTCAAATATGCATGGATGACATATAAAACTACTTCAGGCGTGTTTTTAATGAGGGAATATCATTATAACATGGTAGAAAGCGCCCCAAAGTCCATTTTGCATAATACCCTCTCTTTAAAAACGGAGTTAACAATTGTGAAGATTTATTATTATAATTATATCCATTGATTAATTTGACTACCTACTTCCGTTGTTTGATTCGACGACTGATATATGAAAATGAATCTCATTATACATAAAAAGTCCTATGATGCACTGGAATTTTGGACTTTTTCCTTGAGTTGTGTTAACTTACTACCTAGTTGTCTTCATAGCAGTGACGTGCGGTGAGGTTCGTGGCTGGTGAGGCACTGATGTCGTCACAATCAGGTTTAAAAAGATGTAAACCAGGTGTCAGTACATTTGTCCACGGGTCAGTTTCTCTCCCAGTGACTTGGGGCCAGAATAAAAAAGAATTTCAAAATAAAAGTTCCGAAGTCCGTATGAAATAGCTCTAATAGTATGAAATAAAAAGCTGGTTTTGTATTGTTTTTTATCCTTATTCTGGTTCCCCAATTTTCAGTGGATTGAAGTAATTAAATTCCTTACCATTTCATACGTCTCCTGCTTCGTCCAAAAGTCCAGTTTAGAAAACTGGACTGAAACACAAGAAGAAAAAAGTGAATTGCTAAAGTTGACTTGCTAACTCTAAATTGTAGTTTGCGGCCCCTATTCTGCAGGAGCTGTAAGAATCTCTGGGCTCACGAGAACTGCGTGCCTCACCCGGCGCCTTTTCACAGCCGCTATAATGTGCTCAGCCCTTAAAGAGTTAAAACAGCAGCTTAGCTACAGCACAGTCAGTCCAGGTGAGGCACGAACGGCCTGTACCTCACCGTGCATCTTTTCTCAGGTTTTCAACGGTAAACGTGAAAATTCAGCAATTTTGAGTTAAAAAAAGAATAAAATTGCAAAGTTAAATAGAAAATAACTTTATAGTACAAATTATTGGATAAATATAACTATTTCATTTTTTTTTCTCTGTGATGAGGCACTGCCTCACCTGCCTCACCTGACCGCACGTCACTGCTTCATAGAGATGTTGCCTGGAATGTTCCTCAGGGTGGCATTAAACTGATCTATATCTTATAAAACGTACCTTGAAAACATGCATTCTTACTGTGACTTAGCCTGATGGGGTTACCCACTTGTTTCCATGATGACAGATAAGTGTAATGCACACTGTGGAACATTATTGGCAAAGCAATAGCATGTCCATGAAGACAGGCAAGTGGTGTACTCTACTCTAGAAAAGTTACGCTGTGCAACTTTAATAAAAGACTCCATGTATACTCGAATTGATTTGTATTAGTGTTGCAAAGAATAGACAGAGGTAGCAAAAAATTGTACTCAAGTAAGACGGATGTTACTTCAAAATGATATTACTCAAGTAGAAGTACAAAGTAGTGATCAGCAAAAAAAAATGTAAGTAACTGTCGGGATGTAACACCTGATTTCTCATTTGAAGTTAATACAATAATGGACAAAATGTGGTATGTGGTATTTAGGATAGACAAACAAAACTGAGACAAAGTAAATCATATCTTAGGGAGCAGTGCAAAAAACACAAATGTGGGAAGAGTAAGAGTACTGTGCAAGTAGGAATGAAGTATGCTACTAGAACATCACAATTTCTTCAAAAGGTTACTCAAGCAAATATAACAAAGAGTAAATTACCACCCACCTCTGAGAAAAGAAATGAGTTTGATGGGGTACAATCTTTCATAGTTGTTCTGAAAATTATGACAAAACATGAATATTTTTCGAAATTTTCCAATTCAGCATTTCACACACTCGCTGCACAGAAATGTCAATCTGATATTTTTTTTATTCTGGTCTCGATTTCTCTATCTCCTGATTTTCTGCAGTCTGAAAAATACAGTTTTCTTTGATTTGGTAAAGCACTTTTTGCACCTCGTGCCAGAGCTAAAGTCGACAGAGCAGTTCTTTAATCCATTCTTTGGAAAGTCGAAACAAAACCAGAGCCAAAACTCACACTTTGAGCTAATTTCTTAAATGTGGTTTGGCAACTTGTGCGGCTATAGACAGTGATGAAACTCAGCAAATCTCAAGCCAAGACTAGGGAAGATTTTCAGCTCTTAGCATCACAAATGGATTCTGTAAAGTTAAATTTTAAAGGGCCTATTTTATGCTAAACTATAGGATTGTTAAGTGTGATGTCATTACCAGGTCCAAGGTGTATAAGCCAGGGATCTATAATAAGAATGAGAAAAAAAAAAAAAAAAAAAGCATCTGTCCTAGAGCGAGATTGGCTTATGACTGCTCCATATGTACTGCAACTGGACCCAAAGAATTCTCGTAGAGCATAATACATTTTTGGGAATTCAAACCCAACTTCCACAACTTTCACAAAACTCAGATTTTGCAGGGATTCTTCTGTATTTTCTCAGTATGAACATTTAAACATTTTAAATACTCAAAGCGCCTAAAAGTTAGCCATCTGTCAGATTGCAGGTTTGGTTTATGGTTCTATCTCTGCAATTACTGGGCTTATCCATATGAAACAAAAGCACAAGGCTCAAAGGTAAGTGAAGTTATTTTGCACAGTGCTCAATCATTAAAATAACTTAAAGAATCACCTCAACTTTCTAGACTTCAACTTTTATGGAATCTTGAAAATGGAAGGGTTAAAACTGTACTTTGGAACATTCTCCATGGAGATGAGTAAGTTCTATGCTTCTTGTTTCTATGGATATGTTGTTGTACTCTTCCACAATATAGCCACAACCAGACAGCCACTACTGGTTGAAAGTGTACAGAAGTCTTTAACCATCCATATCTTCCAAAGTACCAAAAAAGAGTCCAGCGATTAGTAGTTAAACTTCATTTATTTGGCTCTCCTTTGCCACAATAACACAGTGGGCCATCTATAGATATGGCCAAAATCATATGCCTCTGCACCTTCTAACACCTGGTGCCAGTTACCTGCCCCCTTTATACTTGGGGTTTCCACTCCTAACATCTAAAGCAAAGTGCTTCATAGAGGCTGGACGTGCACAAATGAAAGTCAAAATGGCTCCTACATCGCTAAAGAAACATCATTTCCATAGAAACAAGAGACCCTCCTCCAGATCAGAGTCAGGTTCGTGGACATACAACCCTGCTCACAGTAATAACATAATTTTTTTTAGTGCAATAAAAATTTAAATAATAAAAATAAAAATGGAAATGTAATGCTTACTTTTTCATAAACCTTAACAGCATGTAAATTTGTTCATCCAAATCATAGGTAGAGAGGTCAGATCCACCGGCCCACAGCTTGGCAATGCAATTACAGCTCACACAGATGAATGTCGTCATTGTGTCCTTGGGCAAGACACTTAACCCACCTCACCCCCATCGTCCGCGTACAATGGTGTGTGAATGGGTGAGTCGTTCCATGATGTAAAGCGCTTTGAGTGCCTAGGAGGTAGTAAAGCGCCATATAAATGTGACCATTTCTATAATTACACCCAGTATTTTTTATATGACGGCATAACAATTTCTCATCATGTTCAAATCACCCTAAAGCAATGTAGTTGTAATATCCCCTTTGATTGCCAGTCTATTAGCGAAGGCGTAAACTCGAGCTAGCTTCTTTCACACTGTTGAACCGTAGAATGCAGTGCAGAGGTGCGCTTGTTTTGTCTTTCTTTAATCGCAGCACAAACAGCCCGTGGGCACACCGGAGCTATCAAACGCCCCCCAAACCTCCCCCATTCCATTAGCTTCCCATGGTCTTGTCATCGAGACGCGGCCACCATGTAATTATTTATTTGTCCAGAGAATAACAAAAGGATATAATGAGGGGAAGGCTATTTTTAACACCGGGAGAGTGGATACGCGGTGTGGTTTAGTGCTGTAATGTTAATGACTGAAATAAGATCGGACATTTCGTGTAATTGCGTTGATGTTATAGAACTTGATGATGTCATAATTTCAGATGGAGCCTTAGGGGCCTGTGTAAGTCTATGGGAGATTCAACTGTTTTCTGAAAGACATGTACAAACTTATGAACTACAAATGTTGAATCTTATTATTATTTTGTTTGAGATTGGCTCCATAAATTTGTCACATTAATCTTATGTCTTTAAGTCTTTTCAACTAACACTGGTCATGTCTTAGGGTTGGAAAAACTGCACCACTTTCTAAAACAATTTCACTTTTGTTTATTTATACTGACAGAGAAGACATTGAACTTGTGAGTTTTTGTTTCTCGTGTGGATCGGCCCAGTGATTAACAGTAACAGGGACATTAACCATAAACAAGGTCAACAAATATGCAAACTGACAGTTAAACACCACATAATTATGACCTGCTCGTCTCCATGGAGATGTCTTAGCTTTGCCCAGAATATTACAGTATGGTATTATACTTATCTATCTTGCATTTATAAGAAAAATTACATAGTCCACTTTTAAATGCACTTTTTGATACAATATAATCCACATTTTTTATCATGATTAATCACCTGTTACGTGCAAGGTCAAAAAAGCTCTCGGTTTAACCATTTAAGCCAAAATGTACCATAGTATTCACCCAGTGCTATGATTTTTCTATGTATCTAAGACTGTGTGATTTAAAATGAAATCCACATATGAAAAGGATCAGGATTGGTTCATTTTATTATTTTTCTAATGTCTGCACTCAAATATAGGATTGAAATGTTTGTTTTTGGGGTATTTTTTACCTTTTGAAGCTGAAACTATTGTAGTCCTAGTTGGTCTGGTCCTAGTTTGGTCCTGGTTTAGTCCTGGTCTAGTCCTGGTTTGGCCTGGTCTACTTCTGGTTTGTCCCTGGTCTAGTTCTGGTTTGGTCCTGATTTAGTCCTGGTTTAGTCCTGGTCTACTTCTGGTTTGTCCCTAGTCTAGTTCTGGTTTGGTCCTGGTGTAGTCCTGGTCTAGTCCAGGTTTAGTCTTGAATTCGTTCTGGTCTAGTCCTGGATTAGTCCAGGTCTAGTCTTAGTTTAGTCCGGGTCTGCTTCTGGTTTGGTCCCGGTCTAGTCCTAGTGTGAGCTTGGTTTACTCCTGGTTTAGTCCAGGTCTAGTCTTGGTTTGTCTTGGTCTAGTTCTGGTTTGGTCCTGGTTTAGCTCTGGATTTTCTCCGGATTTTGTCCAGATTTTGGTGCAGTATGTGAACAAGTGTGATTGCATCATTTCATGCAGTAACAGAAAAAATGTAACAATATTTAATATAGGTGTCAAAAGTTGTAGGAGTAGATAGTATACCATACAATAAGCAATGTTTCTAGCACTCTGCAGTAATCTGTAGTTCTTCTTTACTGTAGTATTCTGTTAGGTTGTAGTAGTAACATTTAGTCAGTAGTATCTCAACTCATAGGCTGCACATTAGGTCAAAAGTGTATGGTTTGGCCTCTGGTCTCACAGCAGACTGCTGCTGTGTCTTTGGGCAAGACACTAGCCTACCTTGCCTGTGGAGTGTGCTTGAGACTGTATAGGGAAATGTGACCTTTTTATTTTACACTTACTGTGCACTTACAAAGCAATTTTTACAAATGAAATATTACTTCTGTAATCTTTTAAATGGGTCTTTTTATGAAATAATAACTATTCTTATTCCTTTGTCTTTCTATCCTCACTGTTCCTAACCTGCTTCTCTCCCCAGGCTTACTGTTGTGTGTCTGTGTGTGCCTGTACATTCTACTGTTTGAGCATCAGGACCCACTTTAGGCGTCCTTTTCTTGCCTTTTTTAAAACCACACCCCATTTTTGAAAATCATTCTTACAATTCCTGGGTCCTGTTCTTCAAACTGTGTCTCCAACCGCCTCCTCACATCACACCACACGCACAAAACATGGTGATGTCATGATTTAGTCTGAGAAAGAGTCAGGGAGCGACCACATTTTCTTGTACTGTACTGGGTTAAAAAAATGTCTTTTCTTGTGCAAAATTTGTATGTGTGTGCCTTTTTTGTTTTTGATCTTTTGGGGAGAACAAATCTTGCTAAAAACTTCTTGCTGATATGTCTTTTTTCTCTCTTGCTTCTTTCTTTTTTTCAATATTTTTCTTTTTTTTTTTTTTACATTTTGCCAGTAATCTTTTTTGAATTTTCTCTTTTTCTCTTTTTCCCCCCTTTTTTTTTCTTAACCCTAGGTCCGATCACAAAAAAAAACACGATGAATCTTCGACCAACAAGCCGCGAGACGAAGGTATTTTTGTTGCATGTTTTTTTTTCTTCTTTTTCTTGTTCTTGAGTCTTTTTGGGGGTTGTCACACACACGCACACACACACTAAAAACACACACATGGATTCTTACAGTTTTCTGCTGGGAAACTTTGAAATGCATAAATGTATTGATGTATGTGCTGGAAATATATATTTTTTTGTAATTTTGATTGTGAATTTGATGATGTTTTGACAAATTTTTCAGATGCCCAACAACTCCAAGAAACTGCCAAGATTCTATTCCCTTAAAAGGCCTATTTTCTGATATATGTAATAATGGTGTTTCCTCATTAAAACATACCCGGTTTTGTGTTTTCATACACATGTGTTTAACGCACAAACCCTGCATATTTAGGTGGAGTTCTTCTCTCTAACTGAAAACACTCTGTTCCACCTTGTAATGTCATGTGATAATACAGGAAGTGCTCCACTGTGTTTGTAAATATAATCATTTGGATAATTTTCAGCCCTGAAATTGCTACCACGTCATGACATCACAAGGTGGAACTGAGCATTTTGAGCTTTAGAAATGTAGACAGACTAAAAAAAGGGTCACTCAAACATGTGTGAATGAAGCAAAATGCAACTCCAGGTTTATTTTTGATGGGGTAACAGCATTATAACGTGGCTTAAAGCTCACAAGAATCAATTTTGTGTAATATAATACCTTTAAAGACTCACTATGTAACTTTTCAGGAGGGCTCTCTACCGACTTGTCTCCATGATGTTGTTGTTTTGCCTGGAATGTTCCACAGTATGGGGTTAGAGTTACATATTTCCATGGAGACAAACATCTTACAACATCAGGCCAAGTATCAGGTCAGATTTGTGGAGAGGCGAGAAACATTTGAGGCAAATCAATAACATCTCCATGGAGACCCAGTGTAGTCTTGTTTTGGCCCTAATTCAGATTTAGTCCTAATTTAGCCCTGGATTAGTCCTGGTTTAGTCCTAGTTTAGGCCTGGTTTACTACTGGTTTAGTCCCAGTGTAGGCTTGCTTTGGTCCTAATTCAGGTTTAGTCCTAATTTAGCCCTGGATTAGTCCTGGTTTAATCCTCGTTTAGCCCCAGTTTAGTACTGTTTTAGTCCCTGTTTAGTCTTGTTTTGGCCCTAATTCAGACCTGATTTAGTCCTAGTTTACCCTTGGTTTAGTCCTGGTTTAGTCCCAGTGTAGGCTTGCTTTCGTCCTAATTCAGACCTGGTTTAGTCCTAGTTTTACCCTGGATTATTCTTGGTTTAGTCCTAGTTTAGCCCCTGTTTAGTCTTGTTTTGGTCCTAATTCAGATTTAATCCTGGTTAAGTACTGGTTTAGTCCCAGTGTAGGCTTGCTTTGGTCCTAATTCAGACCTGATTTAGTCCTAGTTTATACCTGGTTTAGTCCTAGTTTTACCCTGGATTATTCTTGGTTTAGTCCTAGTTTAGCCCCTGTTTAGTCTTGTTTTGGTCCTAATTCAGATTTAATCCTGGTTAAGTACTGGTTTAGTCCCAGTGTAGGCTTGCTTTGGTCCTAATTCAGACCTGATTTAGTCCTAGTTTATACCTGGTTTAGTACTAGTTTAGTACTAGTTTAGCCCTGGTTTAGTACTGGTTTAGTCCTAGTTTAGCCCTGGTTTAGTACTGATTTAGTCCTATTTATCCCTGGTTTAGTACTGGTTTAGTCCTATTTAGCCCTGGTTTAGTACTGGTTTAGTCCTAGTTTAGCCCTGGTTTAGTACTGGTTTAGTCCTATTTAGCCCTGGTTTAGTATTGGTTTAGTCCTAGTTTAGCCCTGGTTTAGTACTGGTTTAGTCCTAGTTTATCCCTGGTTTAGTACTGGTTTAGTCCTATTTAGCCCTGGTTTAGTATTGGTTTAGTCCTAGTTTAGCCCTGGTTTAGTACTGGTTTAGTCCTAGTTTAGCCCTGGTTTAGTACTGGTTTAGTCCTATTTAGCCCTGGTTTAGTACTGGTTTAGTCCTTGATTAGCCCTGGTTTAGTACTGGTTTAGTCCTAGATTAGCCCTGGTTTAGTACTGGTTTAGTCCTAGTTTATCCCTGGTTTAGTATTGGTTTAGTCCTCATTTAGCCCTGGTTTACTACTGGTTTAATCCCAGTTTAGTCTTGTTTGGTCCTAATTTAGTCCTGCTTTAGTCCTGGTCCCAGTCTAATGAGCTCATAGGCACTAATAGAAGACATAATTAGAGCACTGATCACTGCTGATATGGCTGAAAACCCTCTGCCAAGATCCTGATCCCCGAATGGCACAGTCTAGAGGCATAAAACAGAGGCTATGCTTAGAACCGTAGAATCATTTAGTTCTGGTTTATGCACCAATAAGTCCTAGTCTTGTCCTGGATTGGTCCTGGTTTAGTTCTACTTAGGAGTCAGATCTAGTTCTAGTTTTGGTTTAGATGTTATTAGTTCAGGTATTTTCAATGTACTCCTAGTTTCATGGTTTAAGTCATACCTAGTTTGTCCTGGTATGGAACCGCAGTTAGCCCTGGATTAGAGTTGTGATGTAATGTGGTAATATAGGATCAATCGTGATACTTCTTCACTAGAATCATTTGGATCATTTCAGCCGTGGACTTGCCAGTCTCTACTGAACTAAAGGTAAAAGGTAGATGTTAATTAGGTGGAACAGAGCATTTTGAGCTTTGGAGATGTAGACAGACTAATTATAATGAATGAAACACAACTCCAGCTATGTTTTAAAGCTCACAAGAGTCAGCTATGTGTCATATGGGACCTTCAAACAAGCAGGTGACTAGATAACTGTCTTGTAATAAAAACACATGTAACTGAAAAAGAAAATGTTAGGTTTAATGCCATACTAGAGACAAGAAGGTAACAGATCCTCCATCAACACATCTACATAAAGCACCTTTAATACAAAACAGCCACACAACGCGCTTTACAATAGAAATAAAGAATACCCACTAGAATGATAAGAACAATTACAAGTTGAGAATATAAATATGAATAAAAACAAATAATAAACTGTGTGAAAAGTGTGAAAAGTATTACAGGTAGGTACAGTCTATAACTGCATGGAAATAGAAAGTTAAAACCATACTGCAGAACATACTCCATGAGAAGCAAGCCCGGTAACACAGGACACAGTGTGACAAAAACACACAAAATGTAAGAAGTGAGAAGATTCCCATTCAAAACATCCATAATTTTAGGCTAAAAGTTGCACACTGTGGCCTTAATGACTACAAGATTTTTTTATTGAAAAGATTGCATTTCTATAATATTGTTATTCGTAACAATATTATAACAGTTTGGTCATTTTTCTTCAGTTTTAAATTTTACATCCTGGCTAGAAATTATGACATCACACTAGGAAACTCCATAACTCTTACCAAGCAGTCTAGTTGTATAAACTTCTCTAATGTTCCCAGAAATTATGATTTGACTAACAATATATGAAAATACATTTATTTTTATTGAAATCAGGTTTAAAGTATCAAAATTCTCTCTACTGTGATATTTGTTTAGAACTCTCTACTTCCTGTCATTTCCAACATATTTTTCAACTTTTCTTCACAAATTGCTTCTTGGCTGGTGAAAAACTATAATTTATATTTACAACATGTATTATCCCACCAAATTCAGTCAAAATTCGAGAATCATCAAAACCCGTCACTTTAAGAATCCCGGACACATTTATGGCCTCATAGGAACCTGTTAGTATTGGACACAGCCAGTATCTGTCCTATATAAGACTTAATCCTTGTGTCCGCTCGCCCTTGAAGCTCCAATCTGAGCCCTGGGTGAGGGTTTAAAGCCACAGACCGCCCTTTGAGACGCACTGTCATCCATGTTTTTATAGCCACACTTGGGAAGATTTGGTTCCATGTAGTTAAAAAGGAAAAAGTGTGTGGTTTAGACGCTTACAGTGGCCAAATTAAGCCCATACTATTTTCTAATCTGTTCTAATGTTGTTGTCTCATCAAAAAACATACCTGGAGTTATGTTTCATTCACATATGTTTAACACACAAACCCTGCATATTTTAGCTGAGTTCTTCTCAAACTGAAAACACTATGTTCCACCTTGTGATGTCATCATGTGGTAATACAGGAAGTGCTCCGCTGTGTTTTTAATTTCCATACAACTTCACTAGAATCATTTGGATAATTTCAGCGCGGAAGTTCGCAATCTCTACTGAACAAAAGATAAAAAGGTAGCTGTTCACTTGAAAACTACCACTTCATGACATCACAAAGTGGAACGGAGCATTTTGAGCTTTGGAGATGTAGACAGACTAATAATAAAGGATTACTCAAACATGTGTGAATGAAACAAAACACAACTCCAGGTATGTTTTTGAGGAGGTAACAACATTATAACACGGCTTAAAGCTCACAAGACTCACTTTTGTGTAATATAGGACCTTTAATAATCACTTTTAACATCACCTGTATAGCTACTTTACATCTCACACTTTCTATAACGTTATGATTGATTGAAATATTTCTCCCATTTCTAATTTTCTCCTCGACTAGTGAGACGTCAGAGATATGAACTCCCCAAGCGCGCATTAATTATACTTTTATTAATAAAGGGCCTATAGTCATTAATCACAAAGAAGATCCCATAGACTGGAGTCCTCCTTAAGAATGACACAATCAGTCCAACACTAATGCTAACTGTTATCTCTGCTAAATGAGCCGTTTGTATTCATTTAACTCCACTGTCTAGAGAAATGCTACGTGGCTAACGCTATACAGCTCAAGTCAAGGCATTTTAAAAGTGCTGATTATGTGCATTTTAAAACAGAACGGTGCAAAGTTATTCCTTACTTACATCCTAATTACTCACCGAGATGAGTTTATAAGCACTTTGCACGACTTTCAGAGGTCGGTTCGGGGTTTTGTCGTTGCGGTAATGATCCACCATTCATAACTATGTCTCGCATTTAACAGCAAACCAACATTACCTGTGGGTTTGCAATAAAAAAATAAAAAATAAAAAAGCTTTATAAATAGATGCAGATGGCACACAGTGATCTCAGTTTGACTCCAAGAGCTGCTTTTACAATATCTGTACTGGAGCAAGACAAATTACTTAATTAACCTACATAAAAAAACACATTGGTAACATCCCCTTTAATTTAATTTTTGCTTGCCTAGATTTTTTTTTTTTTTGGGAGGGGGTCGATGGGTGCTTTCAGGTATATTCATAGTTTACGATTTACGGGCTAATGCTAATGGCTATGGGAAAAAAAAATACTGAGGACTGGCTCTGGTGCTCCAAAATCTTCCCAGACGAGCCAAGTTGCTAAGTGGACGATAGCATTAATAAGATCTAATACCAGGCCTATTAATTATACGTCTATGATCAATACGAGCATCCATAGTCCCATTTAGTTGTTGTTTCATTTTCAACAAAAAAGTGAGAGTGACTAACTGGAAAAAACTGTTGGCTGTAAGAGTTTAATAGCACAAATCAGCAAATCACCTGTTGTAGTTTCAACTAAGTGAACTCTTTCTGGCCCACACTGTGTTTCAGATTAAAGCAGGGGTGTCCAAACTATGGCCCGGGGGCCAGATGCGGCCCTAAGACTAGTTTTTATTGGCCCTCAGACCTCCTGCTGAACCGGCCCAATTGATCATAAGCAGTACTTTTAACAGCAAATTAAACTATTTCTAACACTATATCTTCAAACATCACTTTGCATCGTGATACACGCCTAAAATTAATGTGCTTCAAGCCTTATTAATACACAGCGGTGCGGACAAAGCTGTGTTTAAAGCACCGCACTGTATTGATCACTAGTCTGTGGCCCTCCGCTTTGAATATGTTTTGAGATGTGGCCCTTGATAAAAAAAAGTTGGGGCACCTTTGGATTAAAGTCTTATTGCATAACAGAGCTGCAGACAGAGCAGAGCCTACAGTTAGCTTCACACCCTTAGACAATGTTGATGACACCAATGCAACGAAGCCTTTCAACTGTTGCGTGGTGCACAAGATAACATTAAGTCCCAAATAAGTGCACGTCATTATAACTTCAAATAACACCAAATGTCTTTTATAAAACATACAACTTTTAAATTCCAGAGTAAGAAAATGTGATTGTGTTTTGTCCTTACATCCATAATGAAAGCTAATTAGCCCAGGGCCTATTGTAATTACATTGCACCAATTAATATGGTACAGGAAAGTCATAAGTCATAATTCATGTCACTGCAAAGGCCAAAATGATTTATATACCCAGAACTGCAGCAAAATGAATGGAGTTTATGTGAATGATGAAATACACAGGACTAATAAAGGTGTTCCAGAGCAGCTCAATCAAACGGGAGGATGAACGACCCGCTAACGACGTGTGCACTGCAAAAAATGAATGAATGTTATGATGACTTAGGAATGTTCTTGTTTTAATTAGTTTGTATTTATTTAACTGACTTTTTTAGAACTTTTATCCATGTTACAGTTGTTTCCTTCCTCATTTCCCCTGTGATTCCTGCATGTTTGAGTGATATTTATTCCCCTGTATTCAAGACTTCATTGCTAAAATCCATCCACCTTTCACCACCACCACATCATAAAATATCCAATGTATATTTGACTTATTAAGTACTTTGTTTGTACTCCTCAGGTGGAGATGTCTTTCAGTTCTAGTACCAGTAGCCATATGTGTGTGTGTACTTAGACGTGCACTATGTAACTTTTCTATAACATCCCCTGCTCGTCTCCATGGTGATTGTATTGCATACTATGGCATTGAGCTTATCTATTTCACCACCAGGGCAAGTTACAAGTCAAATCTGTGGAGAGGCTCACATAAAGAATGCATGTCTTTCTAAGCAGTATAAGCAATATAACACCTCAAATTAAAGAGTGTAATGTACATGTAGTACTTTGTGACACAATGAGACCTCGGCGTGCTGTCTAATATGTATAAGTTGATTTAAACTCCATACACCTTCGCTAGAATCATTTGAATAATTGCAGCCCTGGCATTGCTAATCTCTGCTGAACTAAAGGTAAAAGGTAGCTGTGTTACTACCACTTCATGACATCACAAGGTTAAACAGAGCATTTTTAGCTTGGTAGATGTAGACAGACTAATAATAAAGGATTACGCAAACATCTGTGAATGAAACATAACAAAACATAACTCTGAGTATGTTTTTGATGAGATATTATAACATGGCTTAAAGCTCACGAGGGTCAGTTTTTGTGTAATATAGGACCTTTAACACTATACTGTTGAACATTCCAAGCATATGCAGTAATACCTGCATGGAGACAAAGTGACACAACAGAAAAGTTACATAGTGCAGCTATTTACTGCTTTACTTTTCTACATCCCAGCACACTTTCTACACAATAAGGTGTCCAAGTAGTTTGAATAACTTAGGAGCTTTAAGGATACCGTAGAGGCATCTCAGGTCAAACAAACAGAATACTACAGTGCAAACTCCTAGCATCAGCAAACCCCAGCTCTGCACAAATACAGTTATGAATTTTATATATTTTTTTCAACACTATGAACAATGTGAAGTAATTAAAGAATATATCAGAGGCTGGTGTTTCCTCTGCTCAGTATGCAATCTCAGCATTGCTATAGTTTTAATTAACTGCTCCAACATATATTTATAGGGCCTAGTCCTATCACTAACATACCTGCAGTTTTGTTTCATTCACACATGTTTAACACACAAACTCTGCATATTTAGGCGGAGTCTGTAGGAGTTCTTCTCTCAAACAACACTCTGTTCCACTGTGTTTTTAAACTCAATACACCTTCACTAGAATCATTTGGCTAATTTCAGCCCTGGAATTGCCAATTTTTACTGAACGAAAGGTAAAAAGTAGATATTAACTTGAAAACTACCACTGCATTATATCACAAGGGGGGACAGAGCATTTTGAGCTTTGGAGATGTAGCGAGGCTGAAAAGGGTCCCCTCTCCATAGATCTGACCTGTAACTTGTTTATCTCCATGGAGACATCTGTGTAACTCGTCGGCTGACCAGGTATGATTCATAGCAAAAGACAAATTCAATTTTGCCAACTGGACAAATGTTTTAGAGTGAAGACGTTTTGTGCATTGTCTTTCCTAACAAAAATTAAAGAGGCACTTTTTGTTGGGAAAGACAATCCATCTCTGAACAGGAATGGGGACCTTGGACATCATTTATCTCCTATTTATAACTTCATCCTCAGACCTAAATCTAAACAAGGAAAACAGTAGTGGTAGCCAGTATGTTAATAGGTGTGAGAGCAGCCATTAGGGGCCTGAACCATTATGCAAAAGATGACTCAGGGACAGTTCACATTAGTGTAGTTCAAAAGACCAAGGGAACAAACCAACACTGTAAAGAGGTGTGTTAGTTTCAGTGTCAGCCAGATAGATATAAGGCAGTGTCCATCAGTAATCTGACCAGAACTGAAGAAGCAGCTTGGATGAGTAGCGAAACGTCTTCATTCAAAAACATTTTGTCCAGTTGACAGAATTGAATTTCTCTTTTGCTATCCATAGAGATAAATACATTTAATGCCATAGAAGGAAATCTCCACAGAGACAAGCAAATGGCAAACCCCCCGCTGCAGTTACATAGAGTATCTTTAATATTGCATACATATGGAAACCTGTTCATTTTAGCAGTAGTTTTAAGTCTGACGGCTTCTGCTGGTAACAGTAGGGAGTTAAGCATATTGGAAAGACAAATCAGCAGAAATACATATTTTATGAGCCATCATGTTGCAATTTTTTCTGTAGTTTTATTTTATTTGTTTGTTTGTTTATGTATTCTTTTTTTTATATATATATATTTACAGCACAAGGCATAACACACCTAATCCAAGAAAATGTTCAAATAATAAAAAGTATTCCAGACTAAAGTATTCTCCAAAAGGTCTGATATTAGATTAGATCTGAGGTTATGTCATTAAAGGAGCTTGAAAATGTCAAAAACAGAACTCGTTCATTTTACAGCTGTCCAAAGTTATTCCTCCCTTACCTTATAAATTCCGAGCATCCTAATTATTCACCATGATGAGTTTATAAGTGCTGTTCATAACTTTCAGAAGCCAGAGCAGAGTTTTGCTGTCATGGTAAAGCAAACAGCAACTAGCATGCTAATCTTACACTTTCCAATTTTCATTAAAACATTAAAACACTTTAGAGGCATCACCTTTAAATCACAAAATTCAGTATCAAAGACATGTTTTTGTGTATGTGTGTGTGAGTTTTTTGTGTGTGTTTATTTTTTGTTTTTCTGTTTCCAAATAAAAAATCCACTTTGTGTTTTTCTCTAAAAAAGTCTAAGATTTACTTAGATTATGTCAGTAAGACACATTTTTAAGAAGCTATTGTTTTAGCTTAATTTTGACTGCCACTGACACATGCCACTATTCTGTTTTAAAAATATGTGTGTTCATTAATCAATCTAACAAAACTTGGCTGGCATTGTTTTTTAAAAATGGTTGAAATAGAAAGAAAAAAAATTGAATAATGTATCATTGAGCCTTCTGACAGTAGGAGACATTTACAATTCTTCTCGCTGCTTTGGAGAGAAATAGTTTTGTGAAATAGAAACCATTTTGTTTGTCTTGCTTTTATATTTTCACTATACTTTTCTTGCATTTTAGAGGGCAATTTTCGTCCCGGACTTTCTGATAATGCCAGTGCTTGTATGCATGGACTACAAAACACCTCATTTCAACAGCACAATACAAAAATTCAACTTTTTCAAGAACTTTTTCAGTGACATATTTTTTTCATCTATTTTTGTTGTTATTATTATTAATTTTCACATTCTTCTATTATTTGGAAATTTATTTGAACACAAAAAAATATGGCTTTGTAAATCTTAAAAGAATGGAATTATTTGGGAGCGCCTTTGGTCATTTTTTCTTTTAAAAATTATAATATTTTCTACTATTTTTACATAATTTAATTCAATTTTCTTTTCAACAAACTGAAGGAATTTATTAGGCCAGAGAGCCGAAGATAACGTCCCGGCGAGGGACTAATTAAAACCTCATCCGGAGCTCTAATTTTGAGTGAAGACCCAAAGAAAAAAAATAGAAAGACGACTCAGTAGCAGCATCTCTAAATTAGATTTTCATGGGGCCAATGGGAGCCCGCCCCAGAAAAAATCTATGTAAAAAACTGAAGCTTGGCATAAAAAAAATAGAACATGTCAGGAAAATTTTAAAAATTATATTATGGCCCCGCCGTAAACCGTACAGGAAGTCGGTCATATTGGGTCAACCCTGGAATGACAAAAGTGCACACCGTCGTAAACAAAAAACACTAAACCCATGTGCTGTTAAAAATTATCAATTATATTTTGAATATGACTTAAGCCAATTAGGACACACCTCTATCTGTAATCGTATTACCATGGAAACAGCCGTACTTTGTTGTGTGGGCTAAATAGATGCTTTAGACCAGAGGTGCCCAAACTTTTTTTATCGAGGGCCACATCTCAAAGCATATTCGAAGCGGAGGGCCACAGAGCGGTGATCAATACAGTGCGGTGTTTTAAACACAGCTCTGACAGAGCCACTGTGTATTAATAAGGCTTGAAACACATTCATTTTAGGTCTGTATCGCACTGCAATGTGATGTTTACGATATAGTGGTAGAAATAGTTTAATTTGCTATTAAAAGTACTGCTTATGATCAATTGGGCTGGTTCAGCAGGAGGCATGAGGGCCAATAAAAACTGGTCTGAGGGCCGCATTTGGCCCCCGGGCCATAGTTTGGGACCCCTGCTTTAGACTAATCCAACTATGGCCTAAAAATTCTTTCTCAAAAGAAAGGTTTATGAAAAGGCACAATGTAAAAAAAAAATGAACATGTCAAAGTGGTGCCCTCTTAAAAAAAAATCACATCAAGTAAAAAAAATATATTATGACAGCTCATACTAGAATTTTTTTTACAGTGTAGCTTTTCATTCAGAAACCCTCCAAACTGGTGAAAATTACTTGCCATGTGCAATTACAGGCAAGTCTTTTGAATTTTGATAAGTCATAAAATGGCTAACCTTCAAACAAAAAGGTCATTTTTAGAAGTATTAAATCTTTAGGTAGGAGGTAGGATCTTCATGGTGGCACATATCCCACAGTTGTAAGGGTGGCGGGGGCCTTCATCACTGCATGCGGCTTTTATCTACTTTTTTTAAATTATAATATCAACATTTTCTATTGCCTACTACCACCAATCGATCACTCACTCACCACATTCATGCACGATATTAACCCTCCTGTTGTCTTCGGGTCAAAATGACCCGCCACTGTGTTAAAAACCCCCAAAAAATCACCTTAACGATATTTTTTTTATTTGAAATTTTATGACTTTTCCTAGATTGACCCAAACTTTAGAAAAAGTGAATTGTTGCCTTTATTCACATTATCATGCATGCTGTACAAAAAAAGGTACAAAGATCGTCTTCGGGTCAAAATGACCCAACAGTGAAATTCAATGAAAATCATGGTCACAGAGTTATTTACACACCACAGAATGTGAGAATGTTTTAGTTCTATCTCAGATCAATCAGTAGCAGATGTAAACAAGACAAGACAGGTGGCCTTCTCGTGGACAGTAACTTTGATCTGTGGATTTCTAGAAGTTATAAAGGTGCTGCAGATGACATTACCCCAAATTCTCTCTGTGCCTTGAGTGCGTGTTATAATGTCCAAAAGGCTCTAGAGCTGATTTTTTCAGAAGTCCAGGAAGACAACTCTGATTCAGAGGAGGAAGTGGTGGATGTATCAGAAGAAGAAGATGGGGAGGAATACAACCCAGAGCATGATGAATCATCTTCAGAAGAAGAAAACGCTGAAGCTGAAAGAGAGACTTTCCTTTCAAAAAACGGCAAAATAACATGGTTCTCGGAAGCGAATGACCAACATGGCAGGGAGGCAGAACAAAATGTCATAAGATATGCCGTTTCTCATGCCCATGACATTGTCTCTACATTCTACCTGTTCATCACACCAGCAATAGAAAAAAAATAATCCTGGGGATGACAAATCTGGAGGTTTTCGCAAATATGGAGACAGCTGGAAAAAGATGGATGAGACTGCCCATCTTAGCAGGTGTTTACAGGTCATGTGACAATTTCTTCACCTCTTATGAACTCGGACAGCAGCTCCTGAAGAGGACGATCACCATGGTTGGCACAGTTTGAAGAACAAGCCTGAGCTCCCACCTGCACTGCTTGCAACAAAGGAGAGAGAGGTCTTCTCATCAAAGTTTGCCTTCACGCCCACCACCACCCTAGTTTCCTACATCCCAAAGAAAAATAAGAATGTAGTACTGTAGTAGCGATCGTGAGGACAGGAAGCCATCCATCATCCTAGACTACAACTGTAACAAAGGAGGTGTGGACAACTTAGATAAGGTGTTTGGAACATACAGCTGCAGAAGGATGACTGCCCACTGGTCCCTGGTCATCTTCCACAACATCATTGATGTTTCCTCCTATAATGCCTTTGTGATTTGGACAGAGAGCAACCCAACCTGGATGCCTCGTAAGCAGAACAAGAGGAGGGTGTCCCTCGAGCAGCTAGGAAAGACTTGTAACTCCACTCATTGGGTGACTGGTTCCTTGTTGTAAAGCGCTTTGAGTGCCTTGAAAGGTAGAAAAGCGCTATAAAAATGTGACCATTTACCATTCATTGAAAGAAGGAAGCATGTCCCTCGCACAGAAGCTTCTGCAGCAGTGGTCAAAGCTATACAAAGTGCAGGAACTCCTGATCAACCTGAGGATCCAGCTGCCACAGCCGCTGCCCCAGCTGGGGCAAGTAAGAGGAAGAGATGTCAGTTCTGCCTGCCAAAGAAGGACTGTAAAACACATACTGTGTGCTGTAGGTGTAAGAAATATATCTGCAAGAGCTGTGCATTTGTATACTGCCCTACATGTTCTAATTAGTTGAATGACTTATATTGTTTTTTTGGATTGTATATTTTCTTACATTGTTCACTGGCAAAAAAAATAATATAATAATAATAAAAAATCAGAAGAATCTGACTCATTAGGATGAATAAAATGCATTCAAAATTTCTTTTTGCACATTTCTTTTGTTTCTAAAACTATAGAAAAGCAGGTTAAAAGGGAAAACTCAAGTATTCACACATTTTGTGATGAATGTTTCTTCAAGAAAAATAAAATTTGGTGTTTAAAATTCAATTAAACTGCTTATATTGGGGATTTAATGAAGACGGGTCATTTTGACCCGGGAGGACACGGGGTGTATACAGAATATGAGGACAACAGGAGGGTTAAAAATAGTATTGAAACTAAATACTCACTTAAAGAGGTATCGATACTAAAAAAGTCACATTCACAGGACAGAAATGAACCTTTCCTGAAGATCTGTAGAATAATCTTGCGCTGTATCAGAACAAGTATAAGACACATAGACTAGTATACACCCACAGACCACTATGGAACCTACCTGGACGACTGAAGGCCACATGGTAATATAAAAGAAAGTACTGTGATTTACTGTTGAAAATGACATTCTCTTGCCTAAAGAAAGAGTGTCTGAATAATCACTCAGTCGTCCAGGTATGATCCATAGTAAATTAACAGTTCAATTCTGTCAAATGGACAGAAAGTTATTAGCGCTATTATGAAAAGTCTCAAAGTTAGTTTTTTGGGGCTTTATTTTTTTTTTTTTACTTCTTGGTGATGGAGTCAAGGTTGTGTCACTTCCCACAATGCACCTGTGCGAGCTGACAGGTTTATTCTGCTCTGACAGGAGTGACAGAAGAGAGAGACTGAGAGAGGAGA
This sequence comes from Periophthalmus modestus, assembly GCA_019594935.1. NCBI lineage: Eukaryota > Metazoa > Chordata > Actinopteri > Gobiiformes > Gobiidae > Periophthalmus > Periophthalmus modestus. The sequence goes on from JAIEZT010000107.1 coordinate 7,362,576, forward strand.
AGAGTAATGGAGTGAAAGACAAAGAGAGAGGAGTGTAAGACAAAGAAGGAGGGAGGGTATAAGACAGAGAGAGAAAGGGAGAGAGAGAGAAAGAGAGAGAGAGCGACAGAGAGGGAGGGAAAAGGTGGGTGGGCAAACGAGAGAGAGAGAGAGAGAGAGAGAGGGAACAAGAGAGAGAGAGAGACAGTGAGACAGACATGAGGAAGAGAGAAAGTGAGAAAGGGAGGGGAAGAGGGAGAGAGAGAAAAAAGATGGAGGGAAAGAAAGAGAAAGCAGAGAGAGTGAAAGAGAGAGAAAGCACAGGGAGAGGAGAGTGGGGGGTGGGGGTGAGAGAGAGGCAGGGGGGTAGAGACAGAGAAAAAGAGAGGATATGAGAGACAAGGAGGAAGAGACAGGAAGACAGAGGAGAGGCAGAGAGAGTGGGCATGGGGGAAAGAAAAACAGTGGGAGAGAAAGAGAAAAAAAAGATCAAGAGAGCAAGGGAAAGAGAGAAAACAGAGATGGAGTGAAAAAGAAAAAGGGAGACTGTGAAACATTCCAGTAAAAACAATAACATCTCCACGGAGACAAGACCCTCCTCTAGAAAAGTTACAATGTATTTGAATTACAACCCCAAAATGTTATTTGTCTCCCAAAATTTAAGTGCCCTAATTATGTTTACCACTTTTTTTTTTTTTTTTTTTTATGCTAAAAAAAAAAAAAAAAAAAGTACCTTACTTCCTGACTGAAACTGGGATTGCACATTACAAAGCTATTAGCATTAGCACACCTGCATGCTAGTGGGTACCCCTTTAATGACCCCGCTCCATCCTCAGCCAGCCGCACAAACAGCTCTGGCCTATTTCCACAGCTACTGTTGGCAGCCTGATTTATTTACCGGCTGGGGAGAAGTCTATTTTGGTTTATCACAGGAGACTTGAATTTACATATGGGATCTAAAACTCCAAAAATTATTATAATGAATAACTGATTTTAGAAAATGAATGTGTGGAGATTTAGTGTTCCTTGGCACTAAATTTATTACTATGAATAAATTTTGTCACTGTATTTATTCCTTTCTCTACAACAAAAAATAATATGAAATTTAAACAGTTTTAAAAGCCTTTCTGGGAACTGGTGTTGCGAATTAGCCGAGGCTATAAACACAGTGATACCTGCATCAGATTACTGAGTTGTCAATGTTGGTTGTTTCTGTCCCTATTCAAATAAACTATAAAAAATACAAGTATAAATAAAAACAAATGGGTTTAAATAAAATATATTTGTTTTGAGATTTTTACTATCCAGTGGTAATAAAATAAACTAAATAGGATTTTTTTTCCTTTTTTTTTTTTACAACATGAATATATATGAAAAACAATATGTATTAATATTTGTATGTTTTCAATAGTAGGAAGTTCATAAAGACAGTTGATAAGGGAGGAGGTTGGTTTGTTAAAGAGGTAGACCTGGGTGTCATTCATGTAGCAGTGTAAGTGGATATGGTGTTTCCGGAAAATCCAACTGAAGGGGAGGATGTAGAGGATGAACTGTAGGGGACCGAGGACAGAACCTTGAGGAACACCGGTGGTGATTGAGACTGGATGAGAGGTGAAACATTTGAGTTGAATGAACTGACTTCACTGGAGTGAAACCAGGAGAGAGACGTGCCAGTGATGCCAATCGAAGAGAGTTGGTCGAGAAGGCTGTACACACACTTAGGTCAAGTAGGAAGATGGATAAGGAGCCAGATTCAGGAAAGATGAGAAGGTCCTTAGTGATTTTGAGAAGTTTCAGTGCTATGGAGGGGACGGAAGCCAGACTAAAAATGTTCATGCAGGTTGTCGGAGGACAGACAAGAGTGGAGTTGAGCGGAAACAGTTTTTTCAAGAAATTTAGACATGAAGGGAAGGTTAGAGATGGGTCGGAAGCTATTGAGATCATTGGGATCTGAACCCGGTTTCTTGAGAATGGGAGGGACAGCAGCAGTTTGAGCGGTGTGGGAACATTTCCAAGGGGAAGGGAGGCGTGGATTATACGAGATATGAGAGGAGTCAGAGATGGAGGGGTGGCTTTGAATAGGGCTGTGGGGTGTGGGTCAAGAGATTTGGGATTTTTGGAAAAGGGTGGAGACTTGATGGACAGTCGGCAAGGTAAATAATGAAAAGGGGGTGGAAGTGACAGGAGGTACAGAGGCTGAGGACTGAGGAGTGGATTAGCTGCTGGTGAATAAACTGGATTTTTGTGTTGAAAATTTAAGCCAAGATGTTGCAAAAATCAGAAGAATAGAGATGAGATGGAAGAAAGTCAAGAGGGCTTTGGAATTCCCTCCGTTTGAGCTGATTAAACCAGAGAATCAAGTGAATTTGGCTTTGGAGATACTGTCCATGTCTATATGAATAGTCAGTTTGGATTTCTTATAGAGTTTTCGAGTTTCTGTGTGAGTGAAAGAGACAGATCTGGTTTTGAGTGTAGAGAATGTTTTGGAGATGGGTGTTGCAACGAGAGACCAGCTGATGTGGAGCTGAAAAATTGTCAAGATTGATGTTAAATGTAAGTATCACGTAGGCAGAGATAAGGATACAGTTTTACAATCTTTGCCCTACCAACCACCTCTTTTTTTTTATACATCATGAAAAAGGAGGTAGGTAAACATGCATTTCAACACAAAGCCCCTGCTGACTGAAATATTTTCCCAATTTCTACCTGCTCTCTTGTTCAGGAATGCTGTTTTAGAGCATTTTAAGCTTGTAACTGCTTCTAATCCTGATTCTTGGGACAGTTGGGGAGGGTAGGATAACTTACAGAGCCCTATAGTGCTGCTGTACCTGTTCTGAGGATCCTGCTTCATCTCAAGGGGTTTAAACGTCTTATTAAAGTAAATATAAATTTAACACTGAACCAACAAAGAGGCAGAAGAGGCAGCATGAGTGAGAGCTTTGTGCATAGAAAAACAGTTTGTTTTTTGGGTTTTTTTTTTAATGTATTGTTATTGTAGTATAATGTTTTACTTAGATTATGCATAATTGCAAAGGATAAACACTCTCCCACTCAGTTTGAACCATTTTACGCAAATCTTAACTATGGTCATTTCTGTCTGTGATTAGTTTGTAGATAGAAAAATAAATTCTCACTTTTTGCAGATTTTTGAACGGCTCTTCGAAATGACCAGATCCAAAAGATCCCATAAAAGAACTAAAATTCCCCTCACTAGCAGCAAATAAGGTCCAAACTATGTCATTTTGAGTGAGTGTGGAAAACCCAAACTGTCCAAACTAGAAATGAAATCTTTGGTGAGTGAGTTATTGAGTGGTCTGCTTTTCTTTATTTTTTCTTTCATTTGTTTTTACACATTCAACATTTTTCCTCATCTACCTTCTTGCATGTGTTTCTATTGTACCAGTATAATAGTCTTTCAGTCACCACATTCTTCACCAGTTGTTTTTACACACATTGTTCCTGCAGTGTTCCAATTAAAGCTCCATTGTTTAGTATGAGCAGAGCAGCCCTGGTTATAGAGGCACAGACAGTGTAGCTAATGGAAGACTCATGCTGAATAAAGATGACAGTGGCAATGAAAAAAAAAAAAAATGGTTTCACATTTTGTCTAGGCAAATAAAAAAAAAACTGGTTTGAAAAAATAATACATCTCTAGTTTTGGTGACACTGCATATAATTATTCATGAGTTTCATCTTATATGCATCTATTTGAGGTCCCCATTCAAAAAGTATAATATTTTGTTTCAAATTGTTAATCGCTATGACAACAGACCTCATTTTTTCATCATGTCGAAAAAACCCATGAATAGTTGAGTTATTTTTAACGCTATCAGACAGTGGTTCCTAAAATAAGCAGCAAGAAAATATAGAATTTCCCAAACATAAATACATAAAAATAATAATAATAATAATAATAATAATAATAATAATAATAATAATAATAATAATAATAATAATAATATATATATAATCATCATCATAATCACAATAATCATAATAATCATAATAAGCATAATAAGCATAATTAGTATAATATGACCGATTAATAAAAATAATTAAAAATGCACTATGTAACTTTCCTGGTGGAAGGTGTGACATGATGTTTTTGCTTTGCCTGAAATGTTCCTCAGGCGGCATTATTTATTTATTTGATTGGTATTAAACCTATCTAGGTAGTTTGAGGTCATTAAAACCACGAGTAACTGAATACATGTAAGACAGATAAGTTTAATGTAATACTGTGGAACCTTTCATGGATATCAATAGCATCTCCATGGAGACAAGCAGGTGTCACTAGTAACTTCAAGAGGGATAGATGACATCTGAAACCAGGCATGTTTTTGATGAGGGAATGGGGATGAGGTTATAACATGGTAGAAAGCTAAAAGGGATACTGTTATATGCAGAGTTAGTTTACATTGTCTTAAGGCCAATTAAAGTGGTCTTAATATAGTGTTCTGAGTGTTACTGAGAGGGTTTTAAGTAAGATTTATTATCTATCATTATGAACTCACTGCAGAAGATTCATAAGGTCAAATACACTGCATATTTCTGTAGGCCTATATTAAAATGATATTAATAATTCTTGGTTGGAATGTAAAGGTCAGGAGTAAATAGTGGAAAGAGTGCCATATATTAAAATGATAACTTTCTTTTGTATTTTGTTTTTTTTTTTGTTTTTTTCCTGTTGGCTTAGCCCATAATGCCGGTGGTAAATATTTATCTTAGTTTTACAAGTTAAGTGGCAGTTTGTATAAAAGTTGAAAAGTATCAAAATACATAAAGTAACACTGAGTTCTGAAATACTTCTTTTATTAAAATTGTAAAACATAAAATACACAATCTATTCAAATTAATTAAAAGACTACCCAATTATTTTTATATGCAGAATACTTCAGTTTGTGGTGTTGATTTAATATTTATTATGCCTCAAAATTACCATTAGCATCAGTATTGAGACACAAACATCACAAGTACCAAAGTATTAATTTTATTTGTGCAGTTTTTAACATGTTTTCAGCGACATCCACCCGCAGCTCTACTGTCTTATCTTTAAATATCTATTAATTTTAGTGTGACTCTGCAAATAAAAACCTCATAGAGATAAAATTGGACAGGAAGTAGTGACGCCAACAGTGAGGTCGTCAGGCGCTGTTGTGCACAGAGCATATTTATGCACCATGAAAGCATTTTTCTGACCAAAATCCAAACCTTCTTTAGCAAAATAAAACTGTTGTGATTTATTTTTATTAGTCAAATCATAACTTTTGTGTAATTTAGACAGGTTTTGCGGGATGGTTGCTTTGTAGCGGTTGTGAAATGGCATCTATGCAGGTCATATCAGCTACCAACCAGGAAGTAAAAAAAGAGAAAAGAAGAAGCTAGAAAAAAAAAATGGCAAGATATGACTCAAGTGACAGTAAAAATTATTTGGGAAAATAAGAATAATTTAAAGAGTCACTGTCTGGTTCTAGGACAGAGACACACAAAAGTTATGGGAAAAAATACTTGTCCGAAGGAACAGTGCAAGAAACACAAATGTTAAAATTATTTCATATTGTCAACATAAAGCCTTTGTCCCTTGTAGACTTACGCACAGTGGGAAGAGGAACAAAAACTTTTACTCAAGTAAGAGTACTGTTACTTCAATAAAGATATTATTCAAATAGGGGTAAAAGAATGCTGATAGAAAAGTACTTTGAAATGTTGATTTTTACTGTAAGTTACTCAAGTAAATGTAACTAAATGTAAGTAACTGTGTTGGGTAAAGCATGGGGTCTGAACACTACTCCAAGAACTACTGTTTCATTAAAAGTTGTACGTAAATGTATTTTTCCCATGGATTCCTATTATAGATTTTGTCTGCGTTGCTGTCCTTGCAGTCCTTAAGTTACCCCTCACATATCTACATGGCAGCTAGCACAAACATAGATTAGCATTAGGCATATCCGGTACAATTGTAATCAGGCTCGCTTCACATAACTGTCTGGACTGTCCCTCTAGTGTCCTCGTCTCACCTCCTACGCCCTCAGTTTGCCTCCTAGCTCCTTGTTTCCTTATTTTCTCCCTCATCTCGTCTTTGTCTGACCTAATGCTGTAACTATATGCTCATTAGGAAGGCTATAGTCGAGGCATGTTTTATACAAGACAATTGTGACTAATGAGAGATCCAGCATACAAAGTTTACTATAGAAAGAGACTTGAAACTATAATGTTGATAGATAATATGAAAAATGCATTGCAGGAATTCTGTTATTTTCATTTTCATGTGTAAATCAGGCACATTATGTGTAAAATAACCTGCATGTATTATATATATACAAATGGCTTTGAATTCTTGGCAAGTTTTTTTGATTTATGGATTAGACAAACTCAAATTAGATTTCATATACAAAACATATGTAATTTATTTTGAAATTAGATAACACCCACCATCTGTGTCTTTCCATATTGCTTCGAATGTTCCACAGTGTGGCATTAAACTTTTCTATCTGTTCAATTACTGTTGTATTTATTGACAAAAATGATTATTTCCATGGAGATAGATAAGTTTAATTCCATATTGTGGAACATTCCAAGACAAGCAGATGGGGATGGTTCTACAATCTGGCATTAAATTGATCTATCTAGTGTTTCTCTCATTACAGTTGTCTGTATTGCTCAAAATACCTTGTGAAACATGCATTGTATGAGTGAGTTTGCCTTTCCACAGATTTAACCTTTATCTTGCCCTGCTAGTATCGCTTGCTTCTCTCCATAGAGTTAAATAAGTTTAAAAAAGACCAACAATGCTGCTATATAGTTATAATCTATGACACTCGTGGATCATTATTGCACATTGTCTCGTGCACATCACACAAATCGCAATATTCATCTAAAACAGGGGTCTCAAACTCAAATTAGCCGGGGGCCGCAAGAGGCAGAGTCTGGGTGAGGCTCGGCCGCATCAGGTATTCCACAAAAAAAGCTAAAGTTAAAATCTTCTCAAAAGTCATCGCTGTTTTCAACATACATGAGGAAAAATGCCAATTCTTGTGGATTTTATGGATATACATCGTTATTTGTTGAATCTTTTGTGACAGGAATACACAGCGCTAGTGACTTGTGTGTTTGGGGTTCACTGATTTGGCGAAACCTTCTACACACAACATGGTAATGGCACACTAACATTAAACTTTCATACTGTTCTGCGGGCCACAAAATATTGTCTCGTGGGCCACAATTGGCCCCCGGGCCGCGAGTTTGAGACCCCTGATCTAAAACAACTTAATAAAAGAAACAAGTCTGCTGACAGACTTGTTAGAAAACTGCGGTGCCCAATGGGAGCTGACGTCGCCTTTAATGTCATCACAACAAAGAGGCATGAAGTTGTCAGCACCTCCGATGGATAGCTACAAATCACACTAGCGAGTTACGGATTTTTTTTTTTCATTTGTACCAAAATGATCTTGCAACACCACAGAATCCTACGTGTATCACCGATTAGGAAAATAAAATTGGGGAACAAAGTAAGTACAGAGCAGTGGGCGTGATTGCTCAAACATGCATGAATCACTCCAAATACAACTTCAGGTGAGGCGAAATGGTTGAGGGGGAAACAACAAAAATATGGTTAAAAGCTCTAAAAAGTCAATTTTGCATAATAGTTCTGCTTTAATAATATAGTGTGCAGCATTCCAGGCATAACAATAACAGCTGTTTGGCTCAAAGTAGGCCCTCCAGAAAAGTTGCATTCTGCACCTTTAAGTTATTTAAGATACATTTTGAGATTTAAAATGTCCAGATTATGATGTAATGATCCATGAGTGTCAGAGAGTAACTATATAGCAGACACAAGCACACAAGCTATATGACTTTAAATAAATGATATTCCCCATAGCACAACAGTAGTACATTACAACCCAACCGTGACACAAGCAGTCTGAGGACAAACTCGACAGAGAGGAGGAGGAGGAAAACTGGGGAAAAGAAAGGAGGGAAAGGAGGTCAGAGCGAGTCTGAAGAGCTTAGGGTGGAATGGAGAGAATAAAAAGAAAACGTGTACAATGGGTGCATTTGCTGCGTGACATTTGAGTACAGAGCTCTGTGTGCCGTGTGCTGCTCCCTGTCCCTGCAGTTTAACAGATAGAGCCGGGAGGTTACAGTGAGTGAAACAAAGACACCCCCATAATCCAGAGAGTATTTATAACCCAGAGAGAGGAGAGGAGGGAGGGGTGTGGAAGGGGAGAGGGGACAAAAAACAGAAGATTTTGTGAGAGGTTAATTTTGTCTTTTTTTTGCACATTAGCAACTCAGGCTCTTTTTCAAATTACAGTATATGTATTCACCTTGCTGAAGCCAAAACTTGTCAATAAGGTAAATACATCTCCTACTCCTACCTAATTATTTTGAGCAGAGTTTCTTTGACTTTGTTCACACTTTTTCTAGTTTAGTTCTGATGTACTTTGTTTGCTCCTATTTTAGTTCTGGTTTAGTCCTAGTTTGCTCCTGGCTTTGTCCGGCTTACTCATAGATTGTTTATATAAATGGACATAGCTAATGCTCTAGCCGCCGTGTTCCAAATAGGAAGTGATCATGAGCGCACTTCTGGCTCCAGTGACTCTGGCTCCAATTCACTTTACATCGTAAAACTGTTGCCACTCTCGCTGTAACTGCTGCAGTGAGCCTCGTCATTCTCACCTTAAAATTTTCATATTAACCCGCTGTACATGAGCCTGTTTTTTTTTTTTTTTCACTATTTTGTCCGTAAACCAAGATATGAACAGTATTAACAGACAAATCAGGCCTTTTTTCCCCAAGTTGCACCCACTAGCGTTAGCAACAGGTTTGAGTGACAGCGTGGCTAAGTGCCCACTTCCTGCTAAACCAGTGGAGTGGGCAGGAAGGGGTGTTACCTTCAACAGTCTCGCTCCAGATTGGCTCTGTGGTTGCTATGGTACTCGCAGTTGGAATTCCAAATATGGAACTTGGCTCCATATTCAGTCCTATAACTGCTAGTCTCGCTGAGCTTCATTTGATTGCATGGGTGACATCACATTCACTTAATCCACTTACTTCAGGTTACTCCAGGTTTACTCCCAGTTTAATTCCAATTGTGATGTGGTGTGTGCAAGTGTGGGTTGTGCAAAGAAATGTATTGAAATATCTCAATAGCTACTGGTAGTCTGAAGATTTCTAAAATACAAACCCGGGAACTTAAATTAATGAGATCCACAGCTGACTAGCTTGTCTTTCATTATTACACTGAAAGAGAAAGTAAAAAGTGCTGGAGCAACTTTTTTATTTGCACTGTGGGTAGCATTTACACTTGTGAGCAAAGCAGTTTGTAGCATGTCTAAAAATCACAAGCTCAGAGTACCTGAGTCGTTGCTCCTATGTTTGCCATTTTACAGGCTTGTCAAAGCCTTTCAAAGCTCCACACTGTAGTCGTTATTCATTTACTTCACAATCGGTGGTTCGTGGTTGTAAGCTACTAGCGAGGCTGCCAATCTCCACCATCACCCCTACCAACACTCACACACACACACACACACACCACATTCATACTAGGCAATATGGGTGAAGTGTCTTGCCTAAGGGCACAACTATATGATTGATCCTCCAACCTTCGCGTTGATGGATGAGTGCTCTAACTCTAACCTTCACTGAGGCACTTTCACGCAATACACTATTCCCAATAATGATTTTCTCTAGTTAATAGACCATTCCCAGTCCAAAGACCATGTAAAACACCAGGGCTCTACAGTTTTGGTTTCTATTTTTATACTCAGTTTAGCATCATACTATATAAGGGACAAACATAATGACCGAATGGCGCACTCGATGAGCACTTTATCACAGCCATCACTGTTACACATTTACTCAGAGTGGAGAATCAGATATGTGTGGAATCATTTTCACTGGTAGTAAACACAGTGTTTGTAGTATATTTGTAGTATAATGTTTATAAAGTATAATGTTTCTGACGCTTTTTTTTTTACTTTTATAGTTATAGAGATATTGCTAAAACAAATGCCACTACCTCCCAAATTTTAGTAGTAGTAGTAATTTAGTACTAATAGTCGAGGTAAAGTGTGGACTAAGAATATGCTGATTAAAATTATACTATTAGCTTATTAGCAGTAAGTTACATCAGTTTGTATTTGCCAGGTTACCAAAGTTTTGCCAAATTCTATCTTTTTTTCTACCTTGTGCAGCACTTGGAAAATGTGCAGCTGACTTTACAGCAGCTTTTGATATAATCTCTCACTCTATCCTTGATAATCGCTTAACTCGTTCAAATCATACATATCCAACCACATCCAATTTGTCCAGTTAAAAAAAAACCACAAATCTCACCCCTCCCTTGTTTCCTCTGGTGTGCCCCAGGGCTCTGTCTTGGGGCCACTCCTCTTCATTCTTCTCTCACCCACCACATCATTGTTCTTCTCATCAATGTCTTTGTCACATCCCGTATTGACTTTTGCGACTCGCTTCTCTTCAGTCTACCTTAAAATCACTTCACAAACTTCAGCTAATCCAGAACTCAGCCGCTCGCATACTTACTAGAACCCCTTCATCAGAACGCATCACCCCCATCCTCAGAGAAATCCACTGACTCCCAGTCCATCTCCGCATTGCCTTAAAAATACCTTCAAAGCCTTCCATAATCTCACACCTGTCAGATCTACTCCAACCATACACTCCCTCCCGCTCTCCGCTCCGCGCTCCTCCTCCACCCACCTCTTCTCCACACCTCCAGCTTGTCTGTCCTCCACGGGGGCCAGGGCGCTCAACCGCTCTAACCCCCCACCTCTCTAACAGACTCTGTACTGTAGAATCTCTTCCTTTGTTAAATGCCTGTCTGAAAAACTCACCTGTTCCAACACTGCTTTTGCGCCTGAACTCTTGCAGTATATTATCCACTATTTAGATTTCTTTTAATGCATTTTATGATTCTGTTGAACTGTTTTTAATCTGTTCTGTAAAGTGATCTTGAGGAGTTCAAAAGGTGGCTATAAATAAAATGTATTATTATTATTATTATTATTAATGTAACTGCTGTATATCGGATTAGGTTTCTAAAGCTGTAGTGTATTGTTTTCTATATTTATGGAGAATTGCCTATGTGGGAGCATGGATGGCTTAGGCTTGTGGGTTGAACATTGGACAGAATCTTACTGTTAACTGTAAGGAGGGTTTGGATAAGGGGAAGTAGAGATTGTTAAAATACTCAAACATGGATGGATGACATCAAAAACCTCTTCAGGCATGTTTTTGATGAGGGAACAATGTTCTAACTAGAAAGCGTCAAAAAGTTGATTTTGCATAATACCCTGTTTAAAAACACTTTATAATTAGATGCAGCCAATACACTACAATAGTCCCATTTTACGCCATTTGGAACCATAACCTAAGAAATCAGTTATGGTACTAAATATATCGCCATACAATCCCACCATGTTATGCATTACAATCCTATATGCGCCATACTGACACTAACGTTGGTTTCCCTTTACATTAACTGTCTATTTGCCCATATGTCAGTTCATTTAGCTCACGCAATTTTGTATTATTACCACCAGAAACCAGGTCTTCGAAGGTCAATATTTATCTCCTCATAGCACACACGCTAATGAAAACTGAAATTGAAAAGGTAGAAAAAAAACATGCTTGTACAGGAGAATTAAAATGCTAATATGTCCGAGGTATAGAATTCAATCTGTGGTCTCATTCCCGTGTGAATTGCCGGTTACCTGGTGCCATATCTTTTTAATTATGGTTTTCTATACAAGGGTGGTGCTGCGATCTGGGCACGCTTACTTGAACGTGCAGTATGGGAGATGGTATCGTGGTGTGTCTCTCTCGTGTGTATTGGTGAAGAATGCGTTTTGAAATGGCAAAGAGGCGTGACAAATATGAGCATTTTGGAAAATGTATGGAAAAGATGCAGGGAAGATCTTGAATGTTCCACAGTATGATATTGTTTTTGCTGCTAAAAAGAATCCCTTGAAAATCATGTAATCTCGCTATGACGAGGGTCGTCTCTCCGCAGACCTGATGTGTAACTTAGCGTGGTGGTGTCATCTGCTTGTCTTCATGGAGATGGACAACTTTAATGCCAAACTGTGGAACATTCAAAGCAAAGCAATAACATTTTCAAGGAGACTGACTAACTGGGGGGGGACCCTCAGAGCAGGAGCTTATCAGTTTTGTACAGTTTAAGGACATACTTCTATTATTAACTTGTTTTAGATCAATATTGTTACAGTTTCCAGTGAACAAAATACAAAAAATAGAACTTTTTTTTTTTAATTCTCAACAATTTACAACAATGAATGTTTTACAGTAATTTTACGTGATGGAAGTGTACTGTATTACATAATTACACTTAAGTACAGTACTTTAAGGACCTCTCTCCTCTCTCTCCTTTCTCTTTTCTCTCTTTGTTTTTCTCTTTAACTCCCTCTCCCCCCTCTTTCTTTTACTCTCTTCCATCTATCACTCTGCCCCCCTCTTCTCACTTTTTCTCTAGCTCTCTTTTCTGTCTTCCTAAATTTTTATTTTCTTTCTCTTTCTCTCTTAGACTCTTTCTCTCTCCATTGCTCTCCCCTCTCTCTCCTTCCTTCTGTTTCTTCCGTTCTCCCTTCTCTCGCTGTCTTCTCTATCTTCTCTCTCCATTCCCTTTTCCCTCTCTCTTTTCTCTCCTTTATCTCTCTTTTCTCTTCTCGTTTTGTTTTCTACTCTCTCTTTCTTCTCCCTCTTTAACTCTCTCTCTTTTTCCCTTTTTCCCTCTATCGCTCGCACTCTCTTTCTTTCACTCTCTCTCACTGTCACTTACTTTTCTCTCTCTTAGTCTCTTTCTGTCTCGTTCTCTCTCCATTGTTCTCCCCTCTCTCTCCTTTCTCTTTCTCTCGCTATCTTTTTTCTCCTTTAACTTCCTGTCTCCCTCTTTTTCCCTTTATCACTCCCTCTCTCTCTCCTCTTTCATTTCTTTCTCTCTTTACAGCCATCACTCTGACACCCCCTCTTTTCTTCTCCTTAAGCAGTCTCCTTACTCTTTCTCTCTCTCTTAGTCTAATTTTTTTCTGTCTTCATTGTCCCCCCCTTTTTCTCATTCCTTCTGTCTCTTTCTCTCTCCCCCTCTCTCTCTCTCTCTGTCTCCATCCTTCTGTCTCCCTCTTTCTTTCTCTCTTTTTCCATTGTCTGTGTTTTGTTTTCACTTAACAGAGCATTTGCACGGCTCCATTGTCCCTTCATTACGTGCTCTGCTCCTTCTTATTGAATGCTTCAGAATAAACCAGAGGACTCGGTAATGGACTCGCTTATTACAATGTGGTGGCTGAGCTAAATGACAACCCACAATTTTATTTTATTTTATTTTTTTCTCGTCTCCATTGCTTTGCCTACAACACATGTGTCAAACTCAAGGCCCGTGGGCCAAATGTGGCCTGCCACGTCATTTTATGTGGCCCGCGGCAAAGAAAATTAAAAGGTATGACTGTCTTAAAATATCAGTTTATCAGGAGAGGACACAGTTATACAGCCATTTTTTCATATCTATGCAAATCTATGAGCAATATTTGAATAAGTAAAAAATAGAGAAACGGTTAATTAACAAGATTAAAAAGTAGTTGCATTTATTTTACATTACATTTGGTTACATTTAGTTACATTTATCTTACAGTTACATCTGGCCTTTGAGAACAACCATTTTGTTGATGCGGCCCTCTGTGAAAATGAGTTTGACACTCCTGGCCTACAATGTTCCAGAGTACAGCATTAAAAAATAGATGGTAAATAGAAAATACTCACATTTTTTATATAATATTGTAGATGTATATGGAGAGGTAACAATGCTCAAAGTAAGAATGCATGTTTTTTTAGGTTATTTTGAGCAAAAAAAAAAAAAAAAAAGTACCTCTTTGTGAGCTTTTAGCCATGTTAGAACATTGTTACTCCACCAAAAACATACCCACAGTTGTGTTTTCTTTCATTTGCACATGTTTGAGTAATCCTGCATTATTATTTCTACATCTCCAAAGCTCAAAATCCTCTGTTCCACATTGTGATTTCATGAAGCTGTACTTTTCAAGCTAACAGCTACCTTTTACCTTTTGTTCAGTGGAGATTGGCAATTCCAGAGCTGAAATTATCCAAAATGATTCTAGTGAAGGTGTGTGGAGATTAAAAGCACAGTGGAGCACTTCCTGTATGACACTACAAGGTGGTAAAAGTTGAACTCAGACTAAATATGCAGGGTTTGTGTGTTAAATGTGTGTGAATTAAACAAAACACAACTCCAGGTATGCTTTTGATGAGGAAACAACATTATAACTTAGAGCAGATAATAGCATAATATCGGCCCTTTAATGCACAAGTGTGGAACATTCCAGACAAAGTCCTCAATAATGCACCTTATATTGCACTTTTTCAACCTTGAGATGCACTCACTCGCCTCCCTTTCCTCTCTCTGTATCCCACCGTCTTATCTCTTGTTCCTCTCTTTACCTCTATCTCTCCCCTCACATCCCTCACTGATCACTGTTTCTCTCGCTCTTTCCTCATCTACCCCTCTTTTTGTCTCTCTTCTCTGTTCTTCTCTCCTCCCAGTTTTCCCAGCACATTTTCATCTGCCTTTCCTCACCCCTCCTTTCACTCTCTCGTGTTCCTCTCTCTTACCTCTTACTCACTCTCCCTTCCTTCCTTCCTCCATCTCTCTTGTTCTGTTTCCTCTTTGCCCTCCCTCTTTCCCAGCTCAGCCTCTTGCCTCTCTCTTTCTCAAACCTTTTATTGCCTCTGATTTCTCTTTCTCTCTTAGCTATCTCTACATACTTTAGCCCCGTCTCTCTATTTCTCTCTCTCACCTGTCTCTCCATCTCCACTCTCTCATCTCTCTTTCATTCTCCCCTTTCTTCTGTCATTTTCTCTGTGTTCCATCTCTCTCTTTATACTACCCTCTTACTCCCACCCCTCTCCCGCCATTTATTTTTTTCTCTCTCCACTTTTTCTGTCTTTCTTTATATGCCAAACTCACCTCTCCCCCCTTTTCTCTCTCACTCTCTCTCTTTCCCTGTATTTCACTATCTTTTTTTTATCTCTCCCCTCCCTTTCTATCTCTCTCTCCCCATTTCCTCTCTCTCACCTGTCTCTCTCTCTCTCTATACCACTCTCTTACTCCCAACCCACCCTGTCTCGTCTCTCCCCGTTCTCCTCTCTCTGTTTCTCTCTCTCTCATCTGTCTGTCCTCCCTATACCACCCTCCCATCCTCCCTGTCGCTCACTCCACTTTGCAATTTTTCTCTCCATTTTTCTTTCCCTCTCATCTGTCCTTCCCCTATACCACCTTGTCACTCCCCCTTTCTTTGTTTTTCTTCCATTTTTCCTTATTTCACCTGTCTGTGTCTACATGCCAAGCTCACATCCCTCTCCTTTTTTCTTTCTTTATCTCTCCCTTCTCTCCTCTTTCTCCCATTTTTCTCTCTCTCACTCTCTCACCTATCTCTCCCTACATGCCAAATTTACCTCCCTCTCCCCTTTCTCTCTTTTCCATTTCTCTCTATCTCTTTTTCTCTCTCTCTCTAACCTTTTTATTTCCTCTTTCCTTTTTCTTCCATTTTTCTTTATATCGTCTACCGTCTCATTTCTCTCTCTCTCTCTATTTCCCTCAGAATGACAATAAAATGAGATGCAGGTATAAAAGGGCAAAGATGCACGCTGGATGCCATGCGTTGCCAAGGTAACAGTCAATGGGTTCCTGTGACGAACAGGGAGGGGCGGAGGCGGTTGCCATGGAGACTGGGGGGGCAGCTGTCTGAGTGATGAGCGTGACGTCTGAGCTTATGGAAAAATAAGTTGAGCTGTGTTTATCATTTTTAGACAATGGCTGAACACGTTTTGGCATACAAACCTGTCTTTAAGAGGCTACATGTTATTGCTTTACCTGGAATGTTCCGCAGTATGGCATTAAACATATCTATCGCCACTGAGATAATAAGCAGAAGACAGCACCAGGCCACGTTACTAGTTTAAATCTTTGGAGAGGTGACCCTGCTCACAATAAGAATGCATCTTTTTTGAGCTATAAAAAAAAATATATATTAACACTAACATAACCATACTTTGGACATCATTGTCAAGTTCATTATAATTTGGTGTTTTTATTTTTTTATCCAATCAGAAAGCAGAATGAGCTCCTCACATTGGGTTGCTAGTTCTTACAACTAAAAGGAGTTAGAAGAAAACCTTAAAATGCTTCTCTCTCTGATCTGAATGGTCACTACCTAAACCCCAGCACCTACAGCTAATCATGAATCAGTGCTAGTGCAGCCTTTGCGGCTCAGTGAGTGAATTCTGGAGGTTTTGATCTTTAACATGAGGCCTGTCCGTATACTGACACTGTCATAACCAGACAGACTGAGGACCAAAAACGCGTAACTCACGAAGTCTTTACAGTGTTTATTTACAGGAAAGTGCAACATGTAAGCAAAAGTTCATAAATCCACAGGTGCTGGGGTGCGTAGGGTGCGGGTCGAGGTCCAGGGAGAACACACAGATACGGAGACAAGACAACAGGAGACAGTACCAGTGCAGGAGTGCGGGAGCGGGGATCCGGAGCTGGTCCAAGGCTGGTCTCCAAGCTGGTCCCAATCCGAGTGAATAAAGACATACAAAGCAACAAGATAACTAAAGCCAGGCAGGAGCATTAACGTGAACATGCGGACGATCTGGTACTGAGTGTTTGGTCCTGGCTCCTCTTATCCATGACAGGTGGTGCGCACGGGAGGAGCCAGGACTCCGCCCAGCTCCGGAGACAGGCAGGTGAGGGAGGGGGAGAACAGCAGAAGAGGACAGCAAACGGATCATGACAGACACTGACAATGAGAAAAACTTATATGTGTCCTCTATCTGCAAGTTAAGGCACTGACAACACAGGATCAGTTGTGGGCTTTAAACCATGCTACAACAGTGTTTCCTCATCATTAGCTTAATTACTCAAAGTTTTATTTAGATGAGTGTCCTCTCACCTACCCAAGACTGTAAAATATGACAACTTCATTTATCATTTTTGTGTAACACTTACTGACAATCTGGCATACTGTTACTAAGTATCATGGAAAACCCCTTCCCGATACTTTTCCAGACACTTCAGCTGTGAAAAAGTGGACAAAGGGACAGTGACGCACCCATTCGGCTCCAGCCAAATGAAGCTCATCAAGGCTAGCAGTTACAGTGGGAAATTTGGAGCTGAATTCCATATTTAGAATTCCGACTGCGAGTATCATAGCAACCAAAGAGCTATTCTAGAGTGAGGTGTTAAGTGGAAGGCGGACACTTAGCAACACTGTCAATCAAACCTGTTCCTAAGGTTGGCAGGAGCAACCTCAGGGGAAAGATGGCGATTAGTCTGTTATAAATGTTCATATCTTGATGTAAGGACAAAATAGCAAAATTAAAACATCAGGATCTCATACAGTGAAGTCACGGAGCACGGGGGAACAACTTTCAAAAAATATATGTATATATTTGGAGCCATTTTGAGTCAATGGAGCCAGAAATGCACACATGATCACGTACTACCTTTTTGAACCATGGCTGCTAAAAGGTTAGCTATGTCCATTTATATATACGGGGTACGGTCAAGGTACATTTTCAAGCGTGATAAGAATACAATCAGTAGGAAGAGATAGGAATATTGTAAGGAAGCAACTGTCTGACACTATCCACGACAGTTGTTTCTGTGTCATGGTGCAATATCACAGTGACAGAGAGGCCTAACTGGGCAGGGTTAAAGTTCAAACTAAAGCATATTCCTGACTCATGGTTTGATTTTAGATACACTTAAAAATTTGCCTCAAAACCTCATTATACCAACACTTTATCTCACTTAGTACCCTCTTTATTTTACAGTGTATCTCCAGTATATTTATAACATACATAGACATATGCACACATTGCTCAGTGTGGATGATGACACATTATCTCTCCCTCTGCCCTATCCCTGTCCAGGCTCTGATCTCTGTTACACTGATGCCAGGGGCCCACCGTAGCATATGGCCCTCACGCTGGTGGGACAGTCGGGCCCCTGGACTCCAGGCCCCGGGGACACAGGGAGCAGCCGAGCAGAACTGTCACATAAATAACCAGTGCAGCATATGGATGGATCATACACGTGCAAATATACACATACATGAGGGACATATGAGGCGCAAAATCTCAGTGAAGAGGCAAGTATAAAGAAGCTGTAGATGTTTTTTTTTTTAGCTTAAAGGTGCACTATGTAACTTTTATAATGGTGGATCTCAATAACTTGTAATAAAACTAGAAGAGTTATCGCCATGGTTACTCACATGGTAACTTAACAAAATACATCCAGTTCTAGCGGCCATATTTTATTATATTAGTATTAGTATATTTAGTATATTGCCTATATATAGATCAGTTAAATATTAGGATGAATGTCATTTTTCATAATAGTCACATAGCATAGTAACCAGGAAACCAAGCTCGTAACTAAGAGATCCAAGCTTGTAACTTAGGAAACAATTTTCTGGCTTTATTCACACATAAGCATTCCCTGCATATTCCTGGCAATTTACTTGGAAAGGTACAGGGAAATCAGTTCTGACTTTGTTCACACATGACTGTTCTAGCAAATTGCAGGTAAATTCCCGGGTCAGGCTGCATTTGTGAATGAGGTTTTAGTGTGAGTGGGCTCGCCTTCCCACAGATCTGACTTGTAACGTGGCCTGGTTGCATCTTTTGCTTGTCCTCATGGAAATAGAAAATGGCATACTGCAGAACCTTCCAAACAAAGCAATAACATCTCCATGGAAACACATGTCAGATCCTTCACTCGAAAAGTTACATAGCGCATCTTTAAATCTTAAAGCATCAATGTTCAATGTTAGGCTATAAAAAAATAACCAAATTATATATACTACTAGACTCACATACAAATGATTGAAGAACACATGATATTAACACTTGCAGCTGATTGGAACTACAACAGGTGAGCTGATTTGTGCTTTTAAACAAGACATCAAATTACAGTCACAAGCTAGCTAGCATTAGCAAACAGTTTTTCAGTTAGCTACTCTCACCTCACTCTCAATCAAACACCTAAACAGGACTGTGAACACTCGTATTGATCACAGGCTTCTGAAAATGTGTTGTATAAATCCTTTTTATATTTTTTTTTTCTTGAGTTTCAGAATCTAACACTTTTTGACAGTGTTTGCTAATGTGTGCATTGTGTTTCCATGGTAACT
Organism: Periophthalmus modestus; assembly: GCA_019594935.1. Lineage (NCBI taxonomy): Eukaryota > Metazoa > Chordata > Actinopteri > Gobiiformes > Gobiidae > Periophthalmus > Periophthalmus modestus. The sequence continues at coordinate 7,381,805 of JAIEZT010000107.1, forward strand.
TGCTGAACATTCCACAATAGAGATACATGTTGAACACTCCTAGCGTCAAAATATCAATAGTTCTTTTGAAGCTCATTTGAACCCAATTGACCAACAAATGCATTGAAAGCACTAGTGCAATCACTCTGCCGGGTTATTTAGCAAATTAAACAATTGAAAATGAGGCCAAGCAGGCATGGAGAATGACTTCTGAGCTTGTTTGTCCCTATACGCTAGGCTGGAAAAACGCGTTATTTGAGTAAAAAGCCACTATGGGACTGCGTTTGGAATAAACCAGCAACATAAGGCCAAAGCTCCAGGCCACCAGAGGAACCCCTCAGCTCTGCTCGACCTACGAGAGCCGATAGCGGGGACGTTTAGCAGTAACAAGGCCCTGGAGAGTGGTTGGAGAGCAAACATCAGGTGGGAGAGGGCAGGAGAACGCTTGTATTTTCAGTATCAGATATGGAAATGTATAAGGTGTGCTGTGGAAAATGGAAATTGAAGAAAGCAGTGGTATAGATCTAGGTCAGGTGTTCAGTGGGGGATAAGCACACTGCGGTGGAAAAATTACTACAATATAGCTACATTTACCTGAGTAACTTTCAAATAACTACATTCCTTGAGTAATATAATTGATGAAGAGTTTTGGTTAATCATCCTGCTGAAACAATTTATTTAAAATAAATTTGATAACAAAGGTTTTAGGTAGGACATTTGTGCATAGACCAATCTGGCATGACTGAGATGTCACTAACTTATACACCCATTATTATTATTGACTAAGAAAAAAACAAAAAAGCAGCAGAATAGCAGAGGCTTTTTTTTTTTTTTTTTTTTTTTTTTTTTTTTTTTTACGAAGGGATTTACTTCATACTTCTACTTTAGTGATGTTTTAAGTACCAATACCCTACTTGAGTACAAGCTGCTGCTGCTGCTGACTTCTAGGTCTGGCTGCAGGTCCGGCAATGCACAATGGATTTCTATGGTACCTTTGCACTTGTCAAAAAGCACTTTAGGGCCCAGTTCAAAAGACGACTCTGGCCTCAAATGCTATGTTGTGGCTGTGTGACCACTCTATAAATCAGGTTTGTTTGGCCGCTGTGGATTTTTAAAGTTTGTGCATATCTAATGATGCAGGACTTTGAATGACGGCTCTTACTGGACTGTGTGCCTGCGTGAGGAATGAGTGGGCAGCACGCTCTGCTTTTTTTGATTTCTGCCTATCTTGTTGACATTATAGTGACAGGGGCGGAATAAGAGCTGATGTCTATAATATATACAGTCAGTGGAGATTTGATACAGTTTACAGTGGTGCCTAACGAGTTTGTCACATTTTATTTAGCCCTTGACATTAACATTTATGTCATCTGTTCAAACCTCTGAGCCATGAGAAGTTGTGACACTGCACTTTGATTTTCCACTCAAATCAATAAACCTGATTTCACCAGGATACTTCCATACAACTGATTCACAGTCAACCACTGTCAAAAACAAGAGCAAAGCATCATGGTTAATGTAGTCCCTTATGCTTGTTATTCTGTAAGATGACACCTCCTTTGCTAACCCTTTGCTGTGTACTGTTTGCAGATATCCGTGACCGTCGAAAGAAGCCGGTTATGCTGTTTCTCCACGGTGGCTCGTACATGGAGGGCACGGGGAACATGTTTGACGCCAGCGTGCTCGCCGCCTACGGCAACGTCATCGTGGTTACTCTCAACTACAGGCTGGGTGTGCTGGGTAAGTGGTCCCACTGCAGCCTCATTTAAGTCATTTTATTGATACTTTTCAGCTGCTGCCATCTACATTTCCTGGGGGGTTGACACTAACTGGGGGCACTGCTCTGTCTACAGCTCATTTTATTTAAGTTAGACTTTAAAGTGGAACTTTAAACTTTTTTCACTACTAAGCTGTATATATAGTATTTTAAGAGCAGTCTACTGTTCTTAGTCATTTTTGACAACTTGACAACTAGGTAAATGTGCAACTTTACAGTCAATAAGCGTAACTGTGCTACCTTCAGTGGCCATTGCAATTTTCAGTCAGACTGCCCTGAAGTGTGGATACCTGTTAGACCAGTCACACTGTCCTTAAACCCCCAGACCCCACCCCTCCTCCTCACTCACTCTTCTTTAGTCCTCCTAAGCAGAGGAAGGGCAGCCTTTTTCTGCAGTTGAAAGATCTCTACCAAGAGAGGACTTTTCTGCGGTGACAATCTGCATTTATCAGGGAATCTAAATACATTTGTTGGCGCTCTTATTTCTTGTATTTCATGAAACGGTGCAAGAATTTCAAGTGGCGACAAAGGGGTTGAGTAAAAATATATTTTACTTATATGTTGAATTATGTGTGCTCCCTCCTTGATGAAGACCTATACTTTCACAAAAGAAAGCAGATAGACATTTTCGGCCCACCGCCCATCCAGATACTGCCCAGTTTTTAGCAGCTCTATGTGCAATGCGGTTGTGGACAGAGTTTTGGTGTTTAGTCCCAAAATCAAAACACCCAACAAGACCATGAGATGCTTGCATTGTTTCTAAAATGTGTTTCTAAAAATGTTTCTGCTCCTAACTGTTTCTTACCATATGTAAATCAGTTGAACTGTTACATGCGACGGGCATCCAAGTACACACCAGATTCTCCAGATGTGTTATTGGGATCTGGAGATTCAAATCAAGACACCTCAATTTCACTACACGTTTTTTTTTTTTTTTTGCACTGCCAGAGGTGTGTTAGTGTAGGTGTGTAAATGAAGTGTTACTTACTCGAGGTGGCTCACGACCCTTCAGACAGGCTGTGCTCTGTGCTGGTATTGACTGATGCTAATGAATGACATCAATGGACAATCATCGGTTTCTACCATGTCACAACGATCCCTCATCAAAAACATGTCTGAAGAGATGTCATCCATGCACGCGTGAGTATTTTCACAATCTCTCCCTTATTCGAACCCTCCTTGTGGTTATATTTTGTGCCATGCTCAACCGACAAGCCTACGTGCCTTGTCACAAGCCTTGTCACGAGCATGGCACAAGCCTTGTGCCATGCTCCCACACAACAATTCTCCAAAATATACAAAAGCATGATACAAAACTGTACAAAGCAGCTTGACAAACCTGATGCAAAGTGCAGTAGTTTCATTAGTGGGATGCGCACTGATTGTCTTGTGATGTCACTCTGAAGGAGGAGAGCAAAGGGAAGGTAGACTCAGAGCATCAAAAAGACAAGTGAAACTCATAAACCATGTTGTTTTCAGCTAATATAGCATTTTTTAAACAATAAAATCCAAGATGGTAAACTACATATGTTATGCGTTAGCAGTTAATACCCTATAGAAGTAAAAAAACAAACCTCTTTAATTCATTTTGGTAGCACAGGGCAGCACCACAGTAACTGTGAAATTGAGGTATAGGTATTTCCACTAAAATGATTTTAATAGATATACCCTCTATATCCCAATGGTAACATTCTCTTGGATTACACCATAGCTGCAAGTATGATGTATGTTTGTGCACACACTTCAATGGCTGGAGCCTGAAGCGTAGAAAACCCATTGTTCTAGTGCTCACGATTCCCTGGTGTATTTGTTCATATGTTCTCTGTCTCATGAGGTGGTGAACATTTGTTGTTAGCACTATCTGAATATGATCATTATTAACATTAGCCCCATGGCTGTTGGAGACCAGTGTTGTATGGATAGATGCCATTCACTGTTAAATCTAACATACGGGATGATTGAATCGGAAAATCTATGTCAGAGATTCTTTGTTTGTAACTCTTATGTGTGTCATTGACGTGGCTGTTATGGTTGAACATGTGTGAAGTGTTTTCCAATGCCACCCACAGTCCTGTCTCGCTCCTCAGCTTGAATGCTGGGTTTATACTTAATGTCAGTCGTGTGTTGTTCAGGGATTCACATGGGTCCCGCAAGACTTACAAAGTGAATAAAACCAGCACATGCTGGTACACTGACCTGTGGTTTAAATCTGCTCTTGAGTTATTGTGTCTGTGGCATAAACTAGTTTCAATATTATCGTTTATCGTCTATATTTACTTCAGCTATATATCGCACTTCAAACTTTGCTATTGTGACAGATCTACTCTGCGAAAGAATCCACCAGGACCCTGCAGCATTGGCCAAATACACATTGGTCAGCATTTATTTATCTTTATTTGTACACGGAGAGCCCAATGAGAGCGCTCAGACTCTCCTTTTCATGACAAATACAAACAGAAATTAATAAAACAAATAACTACATAGGTCCATTTAAAACATTAAAAACAGGTACAGGTGAGATTATAAATGTTTATCACTAAATTATTAAGTTGCATTTGTAGTATCCAGTTTTGCTTAATCTTGAAGTATCTTTTTTTTCCATTTTTTGGGAAATAATATAACCAAAAGCTTTTACTCCCATTCCAGTTGTAGCGCGGCTGGTTCTTAGGCGTATACAATCATGTGATCTTGTATGCCAACTTCCTGTATCAGTGTTCAACAAGCAAGTGAGTTTTAGAGGCAGTCTATCATGTAGTCCCTTATGAATACATTTTATACAGTGTTGTTCTCTTCTGATAGATAGGGATGGCCAACCTACTTTTTCATCGAGCATACTGTGATGGGTTTTAAATTCATCACCTGTTATGAAATAAAGGGCTGAGTGAGAGAGTGTATCTAAAGGTTTCAAAGTAGAGGCTGAAGTCTGCATGTGTATTACATCTCCATAATCCAGTACAGAAAGAAAGGTACAGCTTGAACAATTTCTTATTCAACGGGATACATGATTTGTCTCTGCAATAAAATGATCATTTTGATTTTAGATGGTTGCATAATTCAGAGATATGTATTTCGAAGGATACATTTTCTTCAAGCCAAAGCCCAAGATATGTGGTGTTGGCTCTTTCAACCAATGTTCAAACCAATCATTTAATGTATAAAGATTTGCAGCTTTCACATCACTTGAATATTTTTTGGAAGAAAAATCATATACTTAATTTTATTTGGGGGGCATATATGAGGCTTTCTCTTAAATTGCAACCAATGGAATTAATAAATACATTAGCATTGGAGAAACACAGTGCATTACACACTACTTATGTTTAATATTTATATGAAATTGAAGGTAAATCTTTTGGAAGTCATTTTTTTTTTTTTTTATGGTGACTTTTTATTGTATTTCATTGCTACCATAATGTATGTTATGTGTTTTAGCGTGTGTGCCCCTGCCTACGGATTGCAGATGGAAAGTAGCAGAAGTTACATCTGGTACATAAGCTTAAACGTATTACTTTTTTTTTTTCTTATCTGTTTTATAATGTTTCCTCATGAAAAACATACCTGAAGTTGTGTTTCATTCACACATGTTTAACACACAAACCCTGCAGCTGAGTTCTCCTCTCAAACTGAAAATATTCTGTTCTACTTTGTGGCGCTATATGGTAATGTAGGAAGTGCTCCACTGTGTTTTGAAACTCCATACACCTTCACTACGATCATTTTGATAATTTCAGCCCTAGAATATCCAATCTCTACTAAACAAAAGGCAAAACTAGCTGTTAATTTGAAAACTTTCAGGTAACTGCATTATTGCGTGGCTTTAAAATCACAAGAGTCTATTTTGCATAATATAGGACATTTAATTAACTTGTGCATAGTCCCTGACAAACAAGGAATAACCAAAACTAAGTAAGCATTATGTAGTCTGCAAGAAACATGTTCAAGGTACGTGCCACACTAAAAGTAAACATCTATGTACAAAAACTCCAGTGTCAAATGATATATCTCTGTCTCCCTTCCTCCTCATCTTCCTCTCTGCTTTCACTGCTTCACTTTTATCCCACTCTCCTTCCCTTTGCGTTCCTTCTTCTCCTCTATCCTTCTCTCTCTCTTCCCTTTCTGTCCTCCACTACTCTTTTGCCATGCTCCTCCGAAATGTGGCCTTCCTCAATCCAGGGTAAAAATGAAATGTGACAAATCTTTAACACTTTGATGGATAACGTTTTCTTCATACTTAAATGTTGATTTTTATAGTCCTTGCTCAAAAATTCATCACAAGCGCACGCTAACCGTTTCTAATCAGGCCTAGCCCATAATAAGACCCATGGTATTCTGGTTAGTGCTGGAGTATGGGTAATCAAAAAGCACTATAGCTAATTGAAATATGCATTGTAAGATCTGTACTGACAGGAATACACAAATGTATGCTTGGAAAGATTTTTACAGGGTACGTTTTAAAATTGTAATGTGCAAATGAAACGTCAATTCAACTAGCTTGGGAGAAAGAATGATGCAGTTCGAATCAGGTCTAGTACAATAACTACTACTAGGGCCGTTTGTATAGCTTTGGTGGGCCATGTACCAGATGTTGTTTTAAGCGGTGGGGCAACAATCTTTTTGATGATACTCGCCACTCATATTTCTTGCACATTTTTTGGTTATTGGCAACTTTTCTCTGACACTTTTTGAGGCAAACACAGCAGACAGGTATTGCAGTGCGTGACGTATCCTCTGCTATAAGCCAACAGTGCGTCTGACTTAAACCCCGCCCACCTGTTGTTTAACTTTTGCCATGCTCCCAACCATGAGTGAAAGATGTCCTCTGTGGAGCGCGGTTTAAAGTTGGGTAATTATCAACACCAAAAGCATCCACAAAAGACGGAATCCAACAGAATAGTTCATGGATCATATTGTGTGGCTGTATTACTGGTCGTAGCTTTTGTCTGAAAAACTGATGAGGTGAAAGTGTGAATTTTGGGTGGGTCTCATTGAGTTAAATATATTCTACCTATATGTTGCATTCTACATACTCCTTCAGTGGAGACCTATGCATTCACAAAAGGAAGCAGATAGACTCTATAGACTATTTTTCGAGTATTGCTATAGTACAATTAAAGGGCTTGTGCTAAACCATGAATGAGAAACCCTCCCTCTTTGTACTTGCTGCAGCTATGATAGATCACAACAGAAACAACTGCCTAGGATAGTGTCAGGCAGTTGTTTCCTTATATTTCTCCAGTCTCCAGCTTAGTAGCAGCTTTTTGGCACTGTTGAAAATGCCCCATGATGGAGAATCAAGTGTCTGGGATAGTGTCAAGCAGTGTGTTCTCATGATTCTTTCTAACAATGTCTCTGATTGGCTGAAATAAAGGGGTGACCTTGCCGGTAGTTGCTGTATAGTTATTGCTGTAGAAAATGCAATGTCAAAAGAACAGGGTACATTTTACTGTCTCAAGTTGTTTGAGTTTTTGAAGCTTAGCCTGTACAATTCATGACTAATTGCAGTTGAGTTACCTGAAGCGTGTTATTAAAAGGGACATTATGCAAAGTTTATGATCTTTTTACCAGGTTATAACAATGTTCCTTCATCGCTAGTTCACTCAAACCTGTTTTCAGCTACCCCCTAGCCCCTACCTCCACCCACTTCTCTGTACTTATTGTGATTATTCCAAAAAATCTGACTCTGGGTCATATGGGTAAAGTTTAAAAAAGTGACATGGCCATTTTGCAACTGTAAAAGCATGATAATGGGAAAATCTCTGCTTGCTATAGTGAAATTGCACTGTAGAGATGCGGGCTTATAAATTTGCATTGACCAAAATGTAAAATAACCACTAAATGTCTTCTTTAAAAGATACAGCGTCATCTTTGTTTCCCATCCCATGCTAAATGAATGAATTGTATTGCATTTGTTTATATGTATTGATCATATAAGGATAATAAATTTTTAACTACAGTAAGTTGTCAAATTTGCTTTTACACCAACTGTTTAAAAAGGGAGACAGCGGACGCTTTAAACATTAAAAAATATATATAACCATGACAGGGACATAGAGCGATGTCAAATTTTACTTAGTCCTGCTTTAAGTTTAATGGCAAGAGTTGAAAAAGCAGATTTTAACCCAAGCATGAGTACTACAGATCAGCTTGATTTATTGTGTAATTTTTTTCCCTCTTCTTTCATATTTGTATTTTTATTTGTTTATTTATTTATTTCATTTTAATTATTATTCATCATGGGTGCCAGTGCAGTTGTAAAGTGTTCAGCAGTCTAGTCCAAAACTCCAGCTTGTGCCTATATTTAACCATCCCATTCGTTCACAATGGGGCCTGATTTTGGAGAGCTCCGCGTGATGACCAGATGGTGTTGAGGTGGTCAGGAGTATCTGGGCTGCATGCCGAGAGATGGACCCCAAAAACATGCCAAAAACGTGCTGGCCGTGCTTCCACATCTCACCACGGGGAGGCACTGTAAGCATCAGCCTCCTGTGGTGTGGAGGAGAGGGCACATTTATCATTTTGACACAAGTGCAACATGTGAAGACAAAAGAATATTCTGTACAATGAATATAGTGTTAAGTCCGATTTTGGCAGGGCTGTTCATAACATTTTAGTGGCTACTATTTAAAAATATGTTGAAGCTTCTCATTTGCCATCCTACGTAAGATTATGTTCATGTCCTACAATTTGATGATGTCATAATCTCAGCTGGTGGGCTTGGGACTGAATAATTCTTTGGGAGATTCACTATTTTTGAAAGACATATCCTTGGCTCCACAAGCTTGTCATATTAATCTTGTGTCTTAAAATCCTTTCAACTGAAAACAATCACGTCTTTAGGGTTCATTATGGCACCACTTAGCGAAGCTATTGTGAAAAACATTATTTCACTTTTATTTTTCTTTCTTTCTTTTTTTGTGAATCTGCTTTTCTTGTAGATCAAAGCAATGACACACGGAATACAGGAAAATAAAGATTACTCAGACATGCATGAATCACTCTAAATACACTTTTGAGAGGGTAAATGAGAAGGAAAAAAACAATTATAACATGGTTAAAAGCTCTGAAAAGTCAATTTTCCACAATTGGGACTCAAATTTAATTAGTTGTGCTTGAAATACACATAATCCATCTGGAAACATCTTAAAGGAGGGAAAAAGTTGTATTTTTCATTGAGTGGCACACACACCTTTTTATAGGTTTGCCTGGAATATTCCACAGTATGGAAATAAATGTATATTTCATGTAGCGGTGGGATGAGACAGAATTTTCACAAGACTGCCTAAATATCCCTCTAAAACGAATGCATTTGTTTTTTATCTATACTACCACAATATCTGCTGCTGCCTACATTTGGGCATAGGTGTGAGCAGCAATGTGTTTGCATCGATGCAAGGGCCTTTCCCCCGAGATGCGCTGAGGCAGCCGAGGTGCATTTGAAGGGCTGTTTTATAAGATTATATAGATTAAAGGTTCGTGGTACATCCACTGCTGAGGGCCCCAAACTTTGCTTAGGACCCGCTGCAGCTAAGGCCCGCTCTGGATGCGAGATACGTGCATGTTGCATACTGTAAACTAAGCTATGGATGAAGAAGGCATACAGGCCTCTCTACCTCTCTCAGTTTTTTTTTCTTTCTCTCCCTATCTGCCTCTCTCCCTCTCTGCCCCCCACCCTTCTCACGCTCCCCCCTCTTTCTCTATACCCCCAGTAGATTTACATGTTTATGGAAATGCGTCTCTCCTCGCTCATAGTACTAGGAAGAGGAGCAGAGGAGCGATACACTCTCTGGTGCTTCACTCGTACAGTTAAATATGGAACAGAGCTTTGGGATGGAGCTCTTGACCTTGCAGTCTGCCTGAGGGACCAGCGTTCTGCAGCAGAAACCTTTGGGTTGGATTCTAGGAGCTCATTTACATGGAAAAACATAGTAGATATGATGAGAAATGAGTGGTGTAAGTTACATGTTGTGCAAAGTGCATTTTATTGTTAAGGCGTTCGTTGACAAATTTCTAAATATATTGATTGACTGGACTAAACCAGGTTTGCTCCAAACAGGGAGTACAATTGGGAGATGTTGGCGACAGTAGTTCAGTTGGTAGCCAGCTCTTTTTATCCGAAGGTTGGTGGTTCAAATCCCGCTCTCGACATAAACATAATTGATTGCATGGTCAGATCCACAGACCCACAGGTTGGCGGTGTGATTCCAGCTCCCATTGATGAATGCTGTTGTTGTGTCCTTGAGCAAGACACTTAACCCACCTTGGTCACAGTGTCTGTGTGCACTGATGTATGAATGGATGAGTGGTTCCTTGATCTAAAGTGCTTTGAGTGCCTAGAAGGTGGCAAACTGGAAAAAGATTAGGACTTAACCAGAATTAAACCAGTACTATACTGTAAACATGGCTAATACGGCCACTACTGACCTCGCATATCTCATGAAATCAAATCTTAGCTAAAATGTTACAATAGTGTTATTAAAAATGTTTACAAGCTGCCATCCATTTCACTGTTTATGTGTTTTTATACTGGAGCAGATTTATGCTCTAATATAATTTGACATTTTTCACCCTTTTAGTTGCCAAAAACACTTTGCATGGTACATAAAAACACACAACCCCCCCTCCATAAAATTCTGTAGACATAAACCTTATATTTCCCCTTTGCTTTTTATACTAAAGGTTCTATGTTTTGTGTTACTGAAGCTTTTGAAACTATTTTGAACACTTAGGCATTTCTGTGTCACATTTTGCACATTATAATATCGTATATAGAAAACTGTTAAAGTATTTATTATTATTTTTGACAATACAACATGCCACAGTTGCCACCATAGATTTGTTTTTAATTAAAATATTACATTTAAAAGTGGGTGTTAGCTTGCTATGGTAATGACCAATGTCCACACTATCCCCTGCTCAGGGCACTGTTTAAGGGTCACTCCATTTTTAGTGGTGTCTGAATATCCAGTGAGTGGAAAAAATTGTGCACTTAAACTTTCCCACAATGCATTTTGAAAAGTAGTGTCTCTAGACAGGTCTGGACACAGCACAAGGGTGACCAGACGTCCCTGATTTACCTGGGACTGTCCCAGTTTTGAGCTCTTTGTTCTCTGTCCCAGCAGATTTATTCAAAACTATTGATTTGTCCCAGTCTTATACAATAAATGCCCCAGATGTCCCTATTATACCCACTAACAGTAAAGAGGAGCATACAATGTCATTTGCTTAGCCAAAATACAGAAAAAAGAGCTTGAAAATGACCTGATACAAAGAAAATGTTCAATGACTGAAGTCTCTCAGATTATACTGACTAATAAGTAAGCCGTGAATAAATCATGACTCAACAAGTTTTCCTTAATTATGCACTCTTTTCACAATTGTTTTATTACCAACCATCCCAAACTGGGGTGTCCCAGTTTTTGATTTTGAAATCTGGTCCTACACAACATGACTGAATGGAAGCAGATAAAAGCTCTATTTTAATACACTGTTGGTCTGTGATAATGAATAAAACACAATTAAATAAACCGTTGCTGTGTGAAGTCGCTATGGTTTTCCGCTTACCTTAGCTCGAGCTGTTAAAAGATTAATAATTTACACATCTCAGACAAAAAGCTAATACTTGTGTGGTCATTATTAGTCCATAAATACTTGCGCCAGTCGACACCACAGTCACGTGACCTGAACATAGTGAGCTGAGTGTCTGAATCGCTCGGTGAATAAGTGTACTATATGGTCCTCTAAAGAGCGCAGGCCTATGTAGTGAATGAGCGGTTAGGGGATAGGGTGGACCTTCGGACACAGACACTGTATTTCATTTCTTCTTCTAGTCTCTCATGTTTCTCTTTGTGTTAAATTTGCACTAAAAGTTGAGTTATGACACGGGTTATGCTACCTTATGTTGCTCGTGTCAACAATCCCCCGCACCAGTGGAGGCACATGTGCTCCTAATAGCTGGGGATACATCATGATTAGCTTCTCTGACAGGCTAATGTCATGTGACCACAGCTGCAAGGCCTGCTGGGAGCTGCAGTCTTCCTATAGTGTTTTTCTTCACTTGAGTACGGAAGGCTTAGACATATTGTGCCTCACGGATTATGATATTTTAATATGGTTTGACATCTTGGCACTATTGTTCCTGTTTCAGTTTTTGACAGCTCTGCACTACTTTTTTGTAACTTGATAATATATACATAGAAAAAATATTTTCTTCTCAGGGAATGCTTGGATTAGGTACCTGATGGTCTCTGTCAGCAAAATCAAGTAATATATAAAAATAGATTTGAGGTGCACTATGTAACTCAATGGTCTCCATGGAGATGTCATTGTTTTGCTGGCATGTTCCAGTATGGCAATAAACTTAGCTACCTTGCAGTAGTCTTTTGTAGGTGTTGCTATTGCTGAAAAAGCACACTGAAAAACCTCTTAAAGGAGTCTGCCTCTCTACAGACACGGTGGTGTCACTTATTGATAGATATGTTTAATGCTATACTGTGGAATATTCTGTGTAAAGCAATATCTTCTCCATAGAGTTAAACAAAAAAAAAGTGACATAGTGCATCTTTAAGTAAAGGTTGGTCTCCTTTAAACCTTCCTTCTCTCTCCCTCTCTCCTTTCCTACTTTTTTCATAATTTTAAATCTCACTCTCTCTCATTTGCTCTCTCATCTAGGAATGGGAGTATTGATATCGAAGTCTCAATATATCGATACCGACTGCAAATGTGGGTATCAATACTGTTATGCAAATATCAGTACTAACAAGCATTTATTTTCATTTATACAGGGAGCCCCAATTAGGCCATTCAGACTCTCCTTTTCATGGGCGCCCTGTTCAAATACAGAAAAAACAAACAAAAAAGCAAACAAAACAGATACAGTACACAGGTCCATTTAAAACATTAAAAACAGGTGCAGGTGGGATTATAAATGTTAACACGATATTATTTAAAATGCATTAGTGGCATCAATGTATCCAGTTTTGCACTTCCTTGAAACATATTCAATTTTTAGGAAGCAAAATAAGCTTTTTTTTTTTCTCCATTTCACTTCTAATGCAGACAGTTTTTAGATGTAGATCTTGTATTAAAAGTTCCTGTATCAAAGTTCAACAAGCAAATGAGATATTCAGGCAGTCTATCATTTATACAGCGTTGTTCTTCTCACAGATAGCGATGTCCAACCTACTTTTGCAAAGAGCATACAGTGATGGGTTTTAAATTCATCACCTGTTATGAAACGAAGGGCTGAGTGCAAGAGTGTATCTAAAGGTTTCAAAGTAGAGGCTGAAGTCTGCCTGTGTATTATATCTCCATAATCCAGTACAGAAAGAAAGGTTGCTTAAACTATTTCTTTTCTGTAATTCAATGTAATACAAGATTTGTTTCTGCTAAACATTTTCATAGATCCTTCTCCTTTTTTCCCCCCTTTTTCTCTCTTCCTCTCTTATCCTCTACTCTCCCACTCTGCCTTTCTTTACCATAATTATAGATCTCTATTTCCTCTCAGTTTCTCTCTCATCTCATCTCTCCCCTCCTTCTCCGCCCTCTCCCCCCTTCTCCTCTTTCTCCCCTCTCCTCTTCCTCGCTCCTTTCCTGCTTTTTCATAATTATCAGTCTCTTTTATTTCTTTTCTCACGTCTTTCCTTCTTCTCTGACCCCTCTCTCTCCCTTTCTCTCTTCTCCACTCCTCTTTCTCTTTCTATCTACCTCTCTCTAATCTTCTCCATTTTCTTTCACCCTCTCTCCTTTCCTACATTTTCATAATATAAATTTCTTAATCTCATATACCCCACCTACCCCCCGTCCCACCCCTCCCGCCCCGCCGCCTCGGCACCTACCCATCTCGTCGCACCTGGGCCTTGCTGGACGTGCGCGTGTGTGTGTACGTGGCGCCGCTCGGCCGTGAAAATGAACCCTAATAAAAAATCATTTGCATGATTGGGCTGAGCGGGACGCAACGGAGGTCAAGGACAGGGCTGCCTGGCGTGTCGTCCGTGTTGGCAGGGGCGGCGGTGATTGACACGAAGGGACCATGGCAACGGTTGATGAGTGACTTCAACTTGCATATTCTGAAAAAAATGGAGCGAAAGAGATCAGTAGATACAGAGCACAGTGGGAGGTATATTGTACTGTAAAATCTTTTCTTCGTGTTAGTGCAATATGTGGGCTTCTAATAAGTTGTGTAACATCATAACATTCTATTGATATGTTGCAGTGACATCATGCCGGGGGTGTTCTGCATGTATCTCTATGCACAAATGTTCAGCAGTTACCATGGTGATACAAAGCACACAATAACAAACACAGTCAGATAAGTCTAAAAACTCAAAATGGACTGGAAACAACCCATTTTCAGGAGCCTGTGATCAATACGAGCATTCACGGTCCTGTTTAGTTGTTTCATTTTCAACAAAATCGTGAGAATGGCTAACTGAAAAACTAATTGTGATCGCAACTTTGGGTCTGTGTAATCCCTAAATCGTCCAGGTCTGATCCATAGCAAAAGACCAAGTTAAAATCTGTTACCTGTACAAATCGTTGTAAGAGTGAGGACGTTTCGCTGCTCATCCAAGCCTCTTCTTCAGTTTGTTCACTTCTTCAAAACTGAAGAAGTAAGCAGCGAAACGTCTTCACTCTTACAACGATTTGTCCAGTTGACAGATTTAAACTTTGTCTTTTGCTATTGCAACTTTGTGTTTCAAAGACTTGTTTGACAGCACAAATCAGCTCACCTGTTAGTTCTTTATGGTCAGATTGTGTTAAAATAAATCTAACTTGAGTAACAGAGCTTTAGACAGAGTAGTGCTTCAGTTATCATCATAACCCCCAAAAATGTTGATGACACCAGCTAAAGATCGATCGATATGTTTTCTCCCATGGCCTACATTGATACAGCGACCGATATTTTTGGGCCAATATGTGAGGCCGATTTCAATCATTTTAAAAGTACTACAAACTCACACACAGGACTTTAAGAGAGCTGTGTAGTCACGTTTTGTGCCGCAATTAAAATGTTAAAATAAAGCATTATGTCGATTATTTAAGCAGCAGGTCGGCTACAACTAAATATCAGCCTCTGTTGGAGATTTTAGGCAGATACGCAAATATCGGCTTGATCTGGTTTATGGTTAATATCTCTGTAATTACTGGGCCTATGCACATGAAACAAAGACTGGCACAATGTTCAGGCTTTTTCCTGTCAGCACAAATACACAAATGTGAGGGGTTTTTTTTTTTCACAATAGCTTCAGAAAGTGGTGTCATGCAATACAAAATCCTGTGTTGAGTAAAACTATTTAACATATTTAGACCTGTACCATCCATACATCTGCTCCCGTTAAATGACTTACAGCTCAAATTGACATTGGCTGTACTCAATCACACTCATATGTATGCATTTACCAGCCCCATCCCCTACACTTATGCTCAGATGCCGTCACTAGCCACACCACCTGCAGCACTAATTGAAAACCTAACGTTTTCCTCCGCGCTCCTACGTAAACGCCGCTATATGGACTAAATTGCGTACCTGCTGGAATATGCCATGAATATGCATAACGCTTGATTTGAGTTAGCGCACCTGTTCTAGAAGCTAACGGTGTAGCATCTGGTTAAGACTCTGCTAATTAAGTCATTAGGAGGCCGATCCCAGGGTAGACACCACAACAACCAATCACAGCGCTCCAATGTATGGCTCTGCTCGTAAATGTCTGTTGTGCCTACTGCTAAAATGTAATATTTACTTTGTACAGAGTTAAAACTTTTACTTGTTTTTTTTTGGTAAAGTCGTACAGTTTTAAACGTGTGAAAAACAGAACTTCATTTTTAACTTGTTTCAAGTGGTCCTCACTTTCCTAATGCATGCTAGCATCTTAATTAGTCACTGTGATGCCTGGCCATCATGTTAATGCTAACAACAACTAGCATATAATATACTATACTTTGTAATGGGGAAAAATCAGGTACACCCACTTGAGAGTATTTCTCATTGTATTTTTGTGTCCTATTTCTCCTTTATTATGTACAAAATGTTTGATATTTAAATAAGATAAGGGAACCTTTTTGTCTCAAAACATGAAAATTACTCTGTTGCAACAGCTAACAGCAACAGAAGAAGAATGACAATGACAATTATAGCTAAAAATACATTGAAAAACATGCATTCTTACTGCACGGACCATTGACAGACCCTCCACCAGAACAGTTACATAGTGCACCTTCGAAATCAAGACTTTTTACATTCATAGACATTCTTTTCTTCCCACCTCTCTCTCCTCTCCCTCTCCAGGGGCCCAAACAATAGTCATTTGATGGTAATGATGCTTTATTCCCTCCATAGACAGTGAAGTGTACCCACCGTCTTGTTACTATTTCAGTGCTCATTTCTGGAGCTTTCGACGTGTCAGCTGGCTCCTCTCACCACAACATGCTCCAATGTGAATCGGCTTTGTAGAGAACTGTTGGTGCAGCCATTTTGCGCAACACTCTGGAACATTTCAAAACACTGCAACTGAACAGAAGAGCACAAAACCAGGCAATTACCGGTACAAAAAGCAAATGTTCAAACGCGTTTGAATAGTTGGTTGAGTAGTTGGATGAATCAAAGTTCTGTACAAAAGTAGTGTACTAAGTTTTAATAGGGCTAATAAAAATACCAAAATAATGAGGAACATGTTTTAATCCGATTAGGTTCATTATAATCAGGCCCATGCCAGACTGATATGTGTGTCACACTGAATTGAGTTCTACATATTGTCAGTTTGGGATGACTCTCACTGAAAGCGATCAGAAAAAGCAGAACATCATGATGATATTTAAATATGATTGGGCAAGGCATCACAACAGTGGAACAAGATGAAAAATCTAACTTTTGTTACATCTAGTTGAGAGGAAAGCACAGACATTTTCCCTGTCCACAAATGCACAAAGAGCTTACCTTCTGCATGTTTTTCAGAAACAAAATAGTCCATATTGATGCTATAATAGGCTGAAGTACTCCTGTCGGCGTTGCCATGCTTGTTTTGGTTCACTAAGGCGCTTCACCTATGGCTTCCACACAGATCTCAATACTGCTCTGTGATTGGTGCACCAACCACTTGTTGGGTCTATTGCACCAGCGGGTGCAGGCCAACATTGATGCTTGTGACTTTGTGAACTCACAAATGTCAAGAAAATTCTTACTGTGCATTAGGTCTTCTGATATGATTAGGGGAGTGTGATGTCACTCATAGTATTCCACTCTAGTTAAATGAAGCCAATCGAGGCTAGCAGTTATAGCGGCTAATCTGAAGCCAAGATCCAAATTTGGAATTCCAACCATGAGTATCATAGCAACCAAAGAGCCAATCCAGAGGGAGGCTGAAGGTAAGTATGCATCTCATTACTGGACATCACATCAGGTTTGTTGTTGTAGTGTATTGTTTTTCATATTGCTTCAGACATCTTTTTTATAACATGGTAAAAATCTCCAAGTCAATTTTATATAATACCCCTCTTTAAATTATAAATTATGGTAATAACCACCAAACTTTCAACTATCTATTTTATTAATAAGAACGTTAACGATTTATCCACTCATCCTGCAGTGATTAGACAGCGCACACTCAAGAGGTCCTCCTGGCTGTATCAGGATGCATCAAAACATACTTGACATTATGAAATCCACACTTTTAGGATAACAAATCATGCTAATCTGTGAGAAGACTGCCACGGCATGTCTGGAGGTCCACTTTATAAATGATTACATGTTAAAGGCGCTACACCTGATTTTTACTGTCTTAAAAATATGGAAAACCTAATTATTCACCGCGATGGTTTTATAAGCACTCTTCACAACTTTCAGGGGCCAGGGCAGAGTTTTGCCATCATGGTACTGCTAACAACAACTAGCATGCTAACCATGCAGTTTCTGATTGTGAGAAAATAAAATGCTACACAATTAGGATACAAAGACAAGATGCCCACATCCCAAGTGACAATCTTCATCTTTTTGGGCAAATGATATGAGTCATTGTCATTTGTTTAAGACGTCATTGCTTTGATCTACCCCCGTTTTCGCTGCCACTGGTAATTTGTCACTGGTTAATTTTCTTAATCGGTGATACACATAGGATTTGGCAGCGTCACATAGTCATTTGGCACGTATGAAAAATTACATGAAGATATGAATACGTTTGGTGAAGATGTTTGGACTAAAAACAGAGGAACACTTCTTGGATTGCCACCTAATACTTCATAAGGTAGTACTGAGTATTTTGAACTCTGGAGAAAGTGACAGCTACAAATGTATTATGCAAGCATGAATGAAACAAAACACAACTCCAGATATGTTTTCATGGAAAACATTATGAAGTGTAAATAGTAAAATTTTAAGGGTTACATAAAACCTTTTAGCTTGCGATCTTCTAAAGGGTTGGCATGGTTTGTTTTTCTCACCTCATTTGAACTGCTCAGCATGGACCAGACTTAGATTGGACTTCAAATGAATATTGCATCTCTGACCACGTTCCCACTGAGAACTGGGCCTTGTAGCTACAGGCTAAACACATTACAATCTGCACTACACCGAGGGCTAGCTTACATTAGCCTTTGAAATGTCCGCGCACATGTAGCGAGACCAATTGATAATATTTAAGCCTGTAAAAAAGGAATATTTAGAAGTTTAAATGATCCTAGTGTGACAACAAACTTCTGTTGTGTTGGCCAAAACTGTTGCACTGACATCCCATTTTAATTTGATTGGATTAAAGAGCAGGTATTATGCAAAGTTATGCAATAAACTGTTCCACGATAAAAGTCCAATAACATTTTTCTTACGGCAGTGTTTCAGTGACGTCAAGTGAAATTAGGTCTAAAAAGGGCTGTAGTCGACTGAAGAAATTCTCGTTGACTAAAAAGGGGGTGTGGCAAAAGCTCTCAAAACTATTATCTCTTTGTATTTGATCCAAACTCCACTCACAAGAGTACACCTGCACGGGAGTTTGTGCAAAAACAACTATTTATGCAGCAAAAACAATGAAAACAATGTACTTGTAAAGACAGATACAAATACAAATTTTGGTCGACTAAGACGCCACAGACCACTTAATCAACTACAGTGCTAGGGTTAAAATATCAATATACTGTGAAAATTAATTTTTACTCTGGACTACAACTAATTTGCACATGTCCAAATCAACAATTGCCCTATTATCCAGTTTTCTTTTTAGCCCCACATCTCTTCCAAGAAGCTTATTTGGAAGTAGAAGTTCCTGAAGTATTCCTGAAGTTCGTCCCTGTTCCTGTCTCCTCCAGTGTCATGCATTACCCATAGTGGAGCTATGCATTATTGAACAGTGTAGTGTGCAGCGCGGTGGCATAGTCTATCTCCATGGGACAGCAAAACGCTACGTGTCGTGGATGTTTGGGCCGCATATCCCGCTCCACTTAAAGAAGAGAGCCACCTTGAGTTCTGGGTGTGCGACTACTACATGATGTGATAAGGTAGTGATGCAAGCTGACAGATTAACACCCAGAGGAGTTGCTTTTCCATTTGGCCTACCACCTGTGTATGGTGACATAAAATTTGTTACTAATGATAACGGAAGTACCATGCACAGAGGTGGGTAGTTACCAATATTTAGTTATATTACTAGTGTAGTTTTCACACACCGTACTTTTACTCCTACTTCACTTTTACTTTTTTACTCCTACACTATAACAGTAAGTAAAGTTTCAGTTACTCTTCCAAGTTCAAATCCCTGTAGCGTGCAGTGACTTTCATGGGTAGACATGCAGACTTGTGGTGGACATCAGTATTTCGTCGATAATAATTTGATAAAAACACTTTTTATACAAACTACATTGCAAATTTGTATATTTGTTTTTACTAACATATTAAATGCTAGTATGCAGAGCTATCTTGGAGTCAAATTAGAAAAGTCTAGACCTACATAGTTTATTTATTAATATTTGTATGTAGGGCATTTGTGGGCTTTTTGATTCTTCATAGATTTGTCCTTTTTAAACCTTATTTATGCAGCTGAGATGTCTATGCTATTATGTTATCTATATAATTATTATGAGGCTTCTAGACGCCATATGAGTGACATATGGAGGCTCTACAGATGTTTAATGCACTTGCTACACAAAATATACATTAATGAACAGATACTAACAACAACAATGCACTGGTCTGTCAATTGTGTTGAAAGTTGATGCTGCTGTTGTCGTCTCCTGCTGCACATACACACTTGTTAGAAATCTCGTCAGATCTATGGGTTTATCATGGGGTTTATTCATCGCTGTTTGCGCCTGCTGTGGTCCTCACTATGCTTACTGAAACCTCTAAAACATGGATACAGTCTGCTGAGTGGCCAGTAGGGTTTATTAAAGGACACCATGACTACAATCATGCTTCAAACAGGGAGAATTGAAGGGAAAACCAGCTTATTTAAATATATTTCAAAACTGTTTAATTCTACTTTTGACATGCGATACTTTAGATTTTATTTGACAAACTCTGCTTGCCTTGATTGTCTGACTGCTCATCACTGCCAAATCCTCTTGACCAAACCTCAAGTCTGGTCATGTCCCTGCCCTCTCAAACTCTCAATTCGATTCCCAATACTGAGTTCACACCACAGCATCAAAATCGCACCAATGCCTCCAGTTGGCCGCCTGTGCATTTGAGGGCAGACTTGAAACCCGTTGACGCGCGGCAAATTTCGTCAAAAGGTCAAAGTTTTTAACTCTGCCGTCTGATGCCTGTGGCGTCCACACTCAGACTTTCTCTGCTTTCTACACACCACATTAGACCATCCTAGACGTTCAACACGGTCCTTGGCAACACGGATGCCACGGTCTGAATGCAGCAAAAGTCATCATTCATTATGTCAGAATCCAGTCACCAGTTCCAGAAATTACTTGGAAAACCAGTCACAAGCGTGAGTCCTACATCTGCGGTGGGACTAAAACCAAAATAGGACAAGAAGTGAAAAGTGAAATGTGGTAGTACAGACAATGTGAGCAGACTGTGCCTTATTCACACTTCAGAAGGTGTTACATCAAACTTTTTTTTTTTTTTTTTTTCATTTAGAGCTAATAAGGACTCAAACAGCTTGAGCAATCTTTAATCACTTATTTTCAAGATGTCATTTTGCTGATCAACTCCAGTTTCCACCACCACGCAATTTGTTCTCCCATTTCATATTTGGTGAAACTTGTAGGATTTGGCAGCGTTGTATAGTCATTTGGGTGCAAATGAAAAGAAGCTATCCAGCAGAGGTCCCAATAACTACAAGACTCTTTGTTGTGATGATGTCACCACAGTTATATGAGGCGGAAGTCAGCAGACTTTTTTTTAAGAAGTCATTTCAGATTGACATTGCGATTTAAATTTGCACAAACTATAATATAATGATCCACGAGTGTCATAGATTATAACTATATTGCAGACACAAGCCCATATTGTGCTTACTACATTTTAGTGAGATGCCTTTTCTACCCTGTGACTGATGTCCGTCTTTGGGTTGAACCGGGTCAGATCCTGGAGGGCGAACAGTTATGACAGCCTGTCTAACTCCATCCCCCTTGTCCTCTTCGGTCCCCCCATTTGTCCCGAGTCTTTCCTGGTCCGTAACCGTGGCAATGTTCCCCCCATCCATCAACGTCCAGCCTACTGTCTCCTCTGGTCACCATGCATATGTCACAGGGATTAATATGTGTCCCCATGTCCCTGCGTCAACCTTTGTCCAACTTTAATCAATCTTTCCTACTTTCTATTCTTTGCAACTGTCATTTTTTTGTCATGCTTCATTTTAAACATTTTTGGTCTGGCATTTTACGCTTTACAAAAATGCACTGTGTACCATTGTTTGTTATTGCTTTGGCCAGAAAGTTACACAGTGTGGCATTACACTTATATCTTAAATGTATTCAATTACAAAATTAGTTCTTAGTGTGAGTGGGCTTCTCCACAGACTTAACCTGTAACTTTGCCAGTACACATCATCTGGTTCTGTCTGAGATACTGCAGGCAAAGCAGGTTTTCCCCTTGGAAATTTATATAGTACATCCTAAATTTGAACATTATAGCTTTGGTATTGTGTTTTATAACTACAATAATTTTCTATTAACATTTCACCTTTTATATCTTAAAACAACATAACTGTTTTGGGAAATTAATTCTATCCAGATTTGATTGCAGACAGAGTCAAGGTTAGTTACTGAAATTGCTGAACATTAAAGTCGGGCATTATGCAAAATCACCTTTTTGGAGCTTTCCGCCATGTTATAATGCTGTTCTCTCATCAAAACTATGCCTGAAGAGGTTTTAGATGTCATCCATGCATGTTTTAGTATTTTAATGATCTCTCCTGGCCCCTATTTGAACCCTCCTCATGGTTAGCTGCAAGATTCTGTGCAATGTTCAGCTCACATCCTTACGTCCTTACATTACGTGCTTCCAGATGACAATTCTCCATAAATATATAAAAACCCTGATACAAAACTGTACACAGCAACTCTCCAACAGTGCTGGTCACAATTACTGATTACAATACGCCTAGGATTCAGCAGCATTGTGTAGCCATCTATAGGACGTGCCGACAGCATGTGGTACTTTATTGACATTTACGGTGATGTTCTGAAAGTGGAATCATCTTCTCAATTTTTCAACCCATAGAGAAGTCTTTTAGATTATAATTGCAATTTAAATTGGCCAAATTACGACATAATGATCGACGGGTGTCATAGATTATAACTATATAGCAGACACAAGCACAATATGTCTTCTTTATTCACTAAGAGGCAGAAGACCTTATTATGAAGCATTTCTCAAACATCTGTGAAATCAACAAAAGAAAACTAGTTTGAAACATTATAACATAAAATAATCGCTCAGAAGTTGATATTGCACTATTTATCTCCTTCAATCTCCCTCTAGTGTCCCTCTTTCACCCCTCCTCCACCTCTCATCCATCTGCGTTTCTTTTTTTCCCTTTTTTTGGTACTTTTTGCTAATTAAAAGATCACTTGGTTTCCAGCTTTCCGACCATTTGTCTTCATATTCTTGCGTTCCGAATGGTCCGACTTCTCATTACTCTCCTCTGCCGACGCTGTCAAACTTCTCTGTATCCATCATCTATCCTGCCTTGTATTCTGGAACTTTCAAATCTTCCCTTCATCATCCGTAATATATTGTGTTTGCTATGGATTCGTCTGTATGACTCGTGCTAACAGCTAACGGGGAAGCGCCACAAGCTAGCTCTACACGCAGAGTTAGAGAAGGGATGAAAATTGGATTCGGGTTAGCTCTCACACACTGTTTGACTAAAAGTAGTGTGTTCAGACTATTACAGAAAGACCTTAATTATGCTTAAAAACAAAATGAATGAAAAACAAATGAATCACTTTCTGAAGTGTCTAATAAGAAACGTGGTTTTAGTTCTGTTAATGAGAAATCACAAGTTCTCTCACAGGATTTTAAAGAGGGGGTAATTATACTTCTATGGGGTATTAACGGTTAACACATTACATATTTAGATCTCCACGGTGGCGTTTATTGTTTTGAAAATGCTATACTAGCTAAAAACAGCGCATTAACATGGTTTATTAGTTTCAATTTCGTTTTAGATGATTGAGTCTTCCTTTACTCTCCAGTTTAAGTCACTCCCCCTTCAGAGCGCTATCACAACACAATTAAACTACTGCACATGTCAAGTTGCTATGTTTGATCTGTGGTTTGTATCATGTTTTTGTATATTTATGGAGAATTGTTATGTGGGAGCAAACTTCTTTATGCATGTTTTTGATGAGGAAACAATATTATAACATGGTAGAAAAAATATGCGCAATATCCACTGATGTGTGCTGAGGTTCATGGCTGGTGAGGCACTCATGTCATCACAGTCAGATTTACATACATGTAAACCAGCTTGTCGGCAAGTAAATTTGGCCCCGGGTCAGTTTCTCTCCCAGTAACTGACTTGGGACCAGAATAAAAAGGAATTTCAAAATAAAAGTTCCGAAGTCCATATGAAATAGCTCTAATAGTGTGAAAGCAAGCTGGTTTTGTATTGTTTTTTTTTGTTGTTTTTTTTTAGCATTTTTCTGGCAAACCATTTAGCTCCTTTAGCGTTGGTCTTCCTTTAATTATACCCTCCTGCTTCGACCGAAAGTCCAGTTTAGAAAACTGCTTGAGCTTTAATATGTAATCTTCCTCCATTTAAAAAGTCAAGGCCAGACATGAAGAAAAAAGTGAACGGATTGCTAAACTTGACTTGCTAACTCTAAATTGTAGCTTGCTGTCACTATTCTGCGGCCCTGGGCTCACGAGCGGCCCCTACCATGAGGCCACGTAATTACATGCCTCACCCGGCGCCTTTTCACAGCCACTTAAATGCTTGCTTGCCTCCTTGAAGTTAGATACATTTAATGCCATACTGTGGAACATTTCAAGAAAATGAATACCATCTACCCTGAAACATGCAGCATCTGGCAAGTTGTATACTGCACCTTTAAGGCCATGTATGCTTTACTTTCTTTTTGGTGGTGGTCCGACACTGGTGTAAAGCTTTTGTTTAGTTTATGGCTTCAACTCTGAGTCATTTATCAGTTAAATTGTGCCAAATTTATGTTGGTTACAGATGCTGTACCTGAACAGAACTGATTAATTTTAAATGGTTTGCAAAGAAAGTTATTCCTCACTTTCCTTATGCATTCCAAGCATCCTAATTATTCACCCCAATGAGTTTATAAGCAGTTTTCCCAACCTGAGCAGAGTTTTGCAGTTATGGTGAATCTAACAACTAGCATGCTAACAGGACGTTTTATAATTAGATGCAGACAGCAGACAGCACACAGCGGTCTCACTTTGACCTTATCTGTCTGCAATGCTCTGTAATGATACCAAAATAAATATAACGCCTTGGCAGTATTGTAAGTCTCCAAATGTTCAGTGCTAGGTTCAGAGACACCATTTCTTCCAACAGCCCTCCTTGTTTTCCATCGTTGTCGTTTTGTTGTTGGACTGTTTCACAAAGCTCTACCAAACTTGGGTGGATTTGGGGGGACTTGGCAGGGGACTTTGAACAAATAGTGAGATTTGGGGTAAGCTCAGAGCGTGTGTGTGATTCCAGGACTTTTAAACATGTAAATATATGGAGAGCTGTGTCTGTCCGTCTGCACTGACTGTGACTGGACGGTTTTGTAAATTTATTTTATTATGCAAAATGGACCTTTTAGAGCTTCTAACCATGTTATAGTTGTTTCGCCTCAGCATTTACTCATCTGAAGTTGCATTTGTAGTCATTTGTGCATGTTTGTGCAATCTTTAATCGCTTATTTTTAAGACACTGTATTACCGATTAACCCTTGTTTTCGTTACCCACAGCTCTCTACATTCTCCAATTTTATTTTCGTAATTGGTGATACGCGTAGGATTCAGCAGCGTCGTATAGTAATTTTGGTGCAAATGAAATTGCTTTATCTGCAGCTATCCATCGGAGGTGACGACAGCTGCATGGCTCTTGTGGTGACATTTACGGCAACCGAAGTTTTCTAACATGGAAGTTACTTGTTTCTTTTATTAAGCCATTTTAGATAAGTATTGCGATTTAAAATGTGCAAATTAGATTATAACTATATAGCAGACACAAGCACAAAATGTCCTCTTTCATGTTTCATCTATCTCTTTGAAACCAGTCGTACAGCTAATATGGAAGTAGTGACTGGTTTATTTATGACTGGTATTCATTGATAGGCTTACTATACATGTTGGGTTTTTACCACAGTAGGAATGATCAACTTTTTCTTAACACAAAATTTTACTCTGATTGTACAATTACTGAACACCATATCATTGGGATTTTCAAGTTCTACAGCACATCATGATAATGTGAGTAAAGCAAATGAACATGATTCAGTCTTGTGCATCTTAGTGTGGGCAACTTCACAGCAGAGATGATCAGATTGAGTCAGGTGAATGAACTTATTTTCAATATTGGAAACACTCCTACTGATGACTGAGGACACAGAATTAAGCTCATAAATGCCTGATCTTAACTGATTTCAGAAGCAAAGCAGGTTGGGCCTGGTTAGTACTTGCACTGTACTAGTACGAGAACTCGGGAATTGATGCTGCAGTGGGGTGTCAGTGGCAAAAACAGTTATTGTGTCCTTAGCCAAGACACTTCACCCACATTGTCTAATGAATGTGGTGCGTGAGTGTCGTGGTGGTTGGAAGCGCCAATGGTGCAGACTGGCAGCTTCGCTTGCGTCAATCTACCCCAAGGCAGTTGTGGCTACAATAGTAACATACCACCACTATTAAATTAATGAATAATGCACGCAAAATTTTAAATCAACTTTTAACTTGTGGCTGTATAACACGTTTTATTGTTTTAATAGATTATACAGATTATTATATTAAAAAGTAGTTTGGTAGTTACAAAATAAACAATACTTTCATAGCCAGTATTTTCCAGAGGTTGGAGCTGTCAAAAATAATAAGCAGAAATCTCAAATCAAATCCTAACCCCAGTTGTGACACTGTTATCACCTCTGTCGTGTTTATGTTTTGTCTCCTCATTACTCCAAATTAGCTGTTAGCATGCAGCGGCGGGACAATGCTAGCCATTTTGTTTCGTCTTCTTTGGATTACACTGGCGGAGGATGCTAACAGTGCTAACGTTTCCCGAGTCATGTGGCATTAGCCATGTGTGGTTTGTGCCTTCCCTTCCCATTAGCATGAGTGACAGTGCAGGTTGGTGGAGCTGAGCCAAGAGCTTACAAGACTGTTCTATGTTTATGCGTCAAAATATTGACATATGGAGACAAGCAGACATGATTTTACTGACAATGGAGTAGACTGGACAGTAGGATTGATCGCTATTTTTTATATTAGATTTTTTTTTTTTTTTTGTTCCACTTTTTAATTAGCCTTAATAAAGCATGAACAAAGACTTAATTCATCAAATAGTTATCTGCCTTAATGTCTGATTCAGTTAGAAATATATACACAGTATAAGAAATCTATAACATCAACTATGTATCCACCTTACTCCGGAGGTTGGGGCTGCCATTGTCATTGGAGTTGTGTTATTTTGCATGGGTCGATCTTGACAGCATATAGGGACTACAAAGCTGTTTTAAAGCCTCAGAGAATAAATGCAGTGTTGATTGAACATTGAACATTTTACATAAATCAACCTACTTTATATCAGATTTTAGCTGTAAAACTTTTATCAAAATCTCCATTGAAATTAATTGGAGTCTCGCTTTACCAGAAGTACCACAACAAATGTGCGATTTTAGTAGCAAAATTTAGAGGGAATAAAAATGTGGACGTAAGAGTGGAATAAGAGGTCATGTTCAAATCCTATAAACCAACTGCATGCTGATGTATCTTAATTACAAAAATCAGTGCTAGTGTAGAAAGCAGAATCCTGCAGAGTCTTTCATTTGGGTTGGGGAGAGTGGTTTTAAACTAAAATGCATCTCTGGAATAGTCACTACCTAAACCCCTGAGCTTTCACAGTGAGGCTCAGAGAGTGAATTCTGGACCTGTCACATGAGGCATAACTGTCCATGCACTGAGAAAATTTGTATGTGCCCTTTATCTGCAGGTTAAGGCTCTGACAACCCAGCTTCAGTTGTGATTGCAATACCTTTGACTGTAAACTCTAACTGTAAGAGTGCAGGCTACATACTGGCCCTTTAAATTTTTAGACAAGCTTATTGGTTACTACTTACAGGTTATTTTGACTCTTCTGCAGGTCAATTGAAAATGTAGAACTTTCTAGAACACTTTTCACATACAAAGTGCAATGCAATCCCTCATTTGTCCAGGAGTGATGTATGGTACAAAAAGTTTCTAAGGTTGCCGTCTTCGAACATGTTGTCTAGATATTAAGATCAGATATTTTTAAAAAGCTATTTACTCAAACCGTAGACCACTCAAAACAAAACCTCAAACAAGTAGAATATGACGGTTGTTTTAATCTTCAAAATGGCGGATGTTGCACCATATTGGAGAAGTCATCTGACGCACATCTGCAGTGACGCATGAGGCACATCAATGGATGGAGAGCCTGGAGTAAGAAACCTGAAGTCTTATTTACCCGAGTAAGTGCGGGAGGAGGGCTCTTGCTTACAATCAGGCCCGTTGTTCTGGGCCCAGGGCTTATCAGGGCTCCATTGTGCGCCGGAGCAATCATAGATCCATCCTGTGTGTACTCCAAGTGAGAGGGGGAAGAGACAATAGACAAGGGGAGGGTTTGTTTGGCAGCAAGACTATGCAGCTTCATTTGTGGAAAGAGAGTCAGATTTAAGGATGGATAAATGACTTATACCACCAATATGGGTTACATTACATTAGATTGCAAAACATTATTGATTAATTTCATCCACCCTATAGGTCACCAGAAATTGTCTTGTCAAAGGACACAACAATGCTTGAACAACAGTTACAGTGCTGCTATAATGATTAAGCTGTTATCAAGTTGGGCTATGGTTTTAAATGATAACAATAAGCACTTTTCAGGACACTGTAAGACCCTTTAATTTGGATTATTCATCCAGTCCACACCTGGTAGTGGTAAGCTATGAATATAGCCACAGCTGCCCTGGGCAGACTGACTGAAGCAAGGCTGCCAATGTGTGCCAACAGCACACATTATTTATTCATTACATTATTTATTATCACAGTATTTTTCATGCATAAATCAAAAATAAAGGTTGCCCATAAAATATTATGAATACTTTATGCATGCTTAATTTTAGCTTTTTTTAATCCCATGGAATTTTCTGGATGTATTAAATACCAAATTGCAATGGGCAAGGTAAATAAAAATCCAAAATTTGAGCATAGGTAAATTGAGTTCCATTCTGTATTAAATGTGAAATAGCCCTCATTGCAAGAAAGCTAGTTGTGACAAAAACAACTTATACAGTCCCATTTAGTTTGAAAGTTGGAGCTTGCAAAATTGGCAGCTTGGTGTGCGACAATGGCAGATATTGGGGTAGGGGATTGGAAGTAGACAGGTATAACGTGTACAGAGTGATGTTAGCAGAGCGGACGGGGTTGGGCTAGCGTAAGGGACACCAATCAACAGCTCCTGATTGCCTTAGGTGTCCCAGAGGAGGGATCGATTGCCAGGTTTGAGGGTTGGGGGGGCTAGCTGGAGGATAACAGCTTTAGACACTCCAATACAAAGAAGTGTCATATCCTTCATGTAGTACTGTCACCTTACCCTCCCAGGGACCTTTATGGAATAACCCCAGAATGGTTTTGTGTGCAGGCTAGCATGTTATCGACAGTGACAGTGGAAGCGATGGAAGTTTCGGAGATTAGTAGAGGTTTAGTATGGGCACAGTGGCGCGCTAGCTAGCTCACTGCGTCTCAAAGCTTATGCTAACTTTTATTTATAGAAAGAGTATTTTAGTTGAGTTGAAAGGCGAAGATCTTGATTTACCGGTCAGTCTACGTTCCTACCCTCACCTATGGTCATGAGCTTTGGGTAATGACCGAAAAGACAAGATCCCGGATACAAGTGGCCGAAATGAGTTTCCTCCACAGGCTGGCTGGGCACTCCCTTAGAGATAGGTTGAGGAGCTCGTTCACACAGGAGGAGCTCGGAGTAGAGCCGCTGCTCTTCCACATCAAGAGGAGCCAGATCTGTTCCGGATGCCCGCAGGACACCTCCCTGGGGAAGTGTTCCAGGCATGTCCCACCGTAAGGAAGGAAGTCCCAGGGGAGACCAAGGACACTGAAGGGACTATGTCTCTCAGCTGGCCTGGGGACGCCTTGGGGTCCCACTGGAGGAACTGGAGGACATGTCCGGAGTGTGGGAAGTCTGGGAGTCCCTGCTTAGACTGCTGCTCCCAAAACGTGGTTCCGGATAAACGGAAGAAAATAGATAGATGGTATTTTACTTCTATGGGTAATTAAGTGCTAACACATAACATATTTAGATCACTGTGTTACCTTTTACGATTATGCTGTATTTCCAGAAAACAACGCATTAACATGTTTTATAAGTCTGACTGAGTCTCCTGAAAACTCCTCTAAAGGCACTGCAGTGTGTTTGGGGCAGCAGTATTTTATATTTATTCATATAATTTATCATATGGCTAATACTACATTTGACGCAATACACTCTACGCACTTGACTTAACCACATCTATTACAATCCATCCAACATTTGTAACCTCTGTGAATTCCAAGGCTTATTATTTTATTGTATTAGTAACTCCTACCCTGTGCTACTCGTTTCATTCAAAGGACAGAGACAGCCCTATATGCTTGTCTTGTTAATGAAAATTCAGCCATCCGTTTGATGAGTGCGACCAGTGAGGGGGAAAGATCCACACAATTACCTGTCCCTACTTATCACCTGTTCCTGGAATAGCAAAGAGAGTCTCCAACATTCTCCAACATGCACAAGCTGGTTACCCATGTTACCCTGGATCTATGAAGCACCCAAGGCTTCGTTTTGAAAAGAGGGTATATTAACACAACATACTTACATCATCATATTACCTTTTATTGTTTTGAGAATGCTGTATTCACCGAAAACAGCATATTGAAATGTTAAATTAGTTTTGTGTTTTTATGCTTTGAGACCCCTCTCCCTTTGCTCTCCACATTAAGTCACTCTCCCTTCAGGCACTATCACAACACAATCAGCCTGCATCCTGCTTATGAAACTTCTACTGCACATTGCATCACGTTTGTGAAGTTGTAGGATATTGTTTTGTATCCTGCTTTTGTACAGCATATTTATAAAAAACTGTCAGTGTGGGAGCATACATAACATAGGCTTGTGGGCTGAGTCTTGGACAGGATTGTACTTCTAACCATAAAGAAGTTTTGAATATGGCTCAGGAGATGCATGCATGGATAACATCTAAATCCTTTTCAGGCATGTTTTTGATAACCCCCTCATTTAAATTCTCAAATGTGTATTTTTAATTAAACAAATTTAGGCACACATTTTACACCTTGTTTGTTTTAGTTTAAAGGTGCACAATGTCACTTTTCTGGTGAAGGAAATGCCACCTGCTTGGTTCCTCGGATACGTTATTGCTTTGTCTAGAAATTCCACAGTATGGCATTAATCATCTTCATTATTTCACAGGAACAAGCACGTAACGCCACCAGGCCAAGTCATAGGTCAGCTCTGTGGAGAGAGAACCTCGGTCACAGTATTCAAGGGGTTTTTGACTAATAAAAAAATCTGTAATTGAAAAAATGTATGATTGTTTTTCCAAATTAGATAAGATTAATGCTATATTGCGCAACATTTGAGGCAAAGCAATGACATCTCCATAAGGACGAGCATGTGGCGGACCCCCAACCATATGAGGTAGTATAGAAAACCAGTAATTTCTCCCTACTTTTTATGCAACTAATATTCTTATAACTCAAGGGGATTTAATTTGAACAAATCAGCATAACATTTTCTTTGGTGCAGAAAACAGGTTCACGGGCAGTTCATGTACACACGCCTGCAGGCTTGTACTAACATATTCACCATTAGCTGCTGCGCTAAAATAGAGCATGTCCAATGTAATTCTCCACCATTATAGCTGGTACACAGAAAATAGAAAATTCTTACAGTAAATGGAACGTGTGTACAAAGGAGGAACTAGACCCAAAGGGCATAAGACACCCATCCTTATTTGGTATGGTCCAATCACAGGCACTAATTTGCAATTTTTCAAATGTGGAAGACATCTCTTGAAAATTCTTGTACCGTTCAGAACAAAATTTATAACTTTTCCCTGAGATGAGGAAGAGTTTGATGCTTCCATTGGTGATTCTGCAGAAATACACGCTGTTTCTCAGTCCTGAATGTTATTTTTTTTTACTCATAAGGCGCCACATATTATGCATTATTTGTATAGTTGCTGGCCTTTAAACATGCTTTGAGTACTTTTGCTTTGGCATCTCATGTTTTAGAACTGCATATGACATAGTGCATATGACTACAAAAACATAGTTCACATCATTATATTGAAGATTTTGCACATTTTTCTGTCAGTTTAAACTGCCTTAAAAATGTGTTCTTTGTGTGCAAATTTTCAGTTTTAGGTAGAGTTATTCCATTTTAGAACTCAGCGCTACTTCCTCTATTTTTTTACTTTTGTTTTAAACTTTCTTTTCCCACAAACTGCTGTAAAACTATGATACATATTTAACACTGGCACTATGTCACTGACTCCATCTACTGGCAGCAGAGAGAATTACCATAGAGAAATAATAATGTTAGCTAATGACAAACACGCCGTGACATTTATGTAAGCATGCAGTTGTTATGAACGCAATTTGATGGCAGAAATGCTTTGAGCAATACAGGCGGTGAGTTATGGACTTGTGTTGGGTCTTTACCTGTGACACAACAATCCTGGGAAATTTCGAACTGTGTATTTTCTCACAGTTCAGGCTCTGAGCCATAGGACTTTGTACAGACGATTACTAATAACCGCCATGAAGCTAAACATAACTCCAGGTATGTTTTTGAGGATGGAACAATGTTATAATCCATTATTTTTATGTGTCTAAAAATAGACTGTGCCATGCTTATCTAAATACTTTTACATATGCATTACCATTTTACATTTCGTAACTTTTAATTATTCTTATGTATAGAAAAAGGACCTTCTTGCTGTGAGTCGAAAACGGTAACAACTCTGCTAACCGCACAAGTTCGTCCTTAATCCACCAACATTTTCAAACTTTGACTCTGAGAAAGCGCACAAAAGGTCAGGCGGGGACTCATTTGCATAATCTCCCAAAATGTTTATGACCAAAAATGAACCAATTATAGTTCCATATTTGAACTTTTTACTTTAAGCCCCCCACCCCTTCCTCCCTCTCTCTCTCTCTCTCTCTCTCTCTCTCTCTCTCTCTCTTTTCTCTCTCGCTCTCTCCAAGCATAGGAGCTAAAGGACATCCATTTTAATATCTTGGGCTATTCTGGCCCTGTGCAAATGTTAAGCATAGCTGCATTTCAGACGTGTGAAATGTCATCTCGTGTAGGCCCGCTTCTCGCTCTCTCTCTGTCAATGCAATTATAAGCTTCATTAATTATGAAACAGGATCCAAAATGGCCGCCACTGCCTCCTAGCAAGTCCAAAAAGTGCATATTGCAATATTGAAGAGCTTTATGGAAAAGTACTCATATGGATTTTCATCTATTTGCTAATTGTAAACATTTGGTCTAATTTGAAAGAGAGATAGAGAGATAATGAGGGAGGATGAAAGGAGAGAGAGAGAGACGGGTTAACAGTTTGAAAGAAGGAGATAAGGTAGGGAGAGAGAAACTGACAGACCAAGGCAGACAGATGGAAAGAGAATAGAGAGTAAACAAAGAGAAATGTATATCTTTGCACTATAACCAGAGAGAGAGAGGGAGAGAGAGAGAGATGAGATAAAGAGGGAGGATAAGGAAAGGGGGGGGAGAACAGATAAAGAGGGGTGATGAATTAATGGGGAGAGAGAGATAAAATAAAGAGGGATAATAAAGAAAGGGGGGAGAGAGATGAGATCAAGCAGGATGATGAAGTAATGGAGAGAGGGAGATGAGATAAAACAGAAGGATAAAGATAGGGAGAGAGAGAAGTGAGATAAACAGGGACGATAGAGAAACGGGGAGAGATGAGATAAAGAAGGAGAAAGAGATGGAAGAGTGAGAATAGAGACCAAGGATGAGGCTAAGGGAGAGAAAGGTTAAGAACTTGAGAGGACAGAGAGCAAGAGAAACATAGACAAAGAAAGGGAACGAGAGAGAGAGGTTAAGGGTTTAAGAGAAGACAGAGAGAGACTGAGCGAAGGAGGGAAAAAGGAGAGAGAGAGAAACCAACAGAGAGATGAGGAAAGGGTGAGAACAGAGGGTGAAGGAGGGAGAGAGTGAAAGCTTAGAGGTTAAGAATTTGAGAGAAGGAGAGAAATAAGAGAGAGAAACTGGCAGAGATAGACGTAGAGAGCAGGGAGAGAGAGAAAGAGAGGTTAAGAGTTTGAGAGGAGAGAAAGAAGAGAGAGAAAATCTAACAGATAGACATAGAGAGAGACAGGGAGAGGAAAGAAGGAGAGCGACTGCCACTTTTGGAGTCAGTCACCTGGAGAGAGAGAAGAGAGGAGCCAAATGCCACTCAGCTGCGCAGCCACGCGAATATCCAACACTTTTATTAATTCAAGGCTTCGAATCCTCAAAAAGCACCTAGCGCCAAGTAAATTCTCTCTCTACATATTAAAAGCGCTGTACCTGATTTTTGCTGACTTAAAAAACAGGAAAAACAGAACTAGTTCATTTTAAACGGTTTGTGGCGGCCGAGAGTTATTCCTCACTTACCCTATGCATTCTGAACATCCTAATTATTCACCATGATGAGTTTAAGAGAGCTTTTCACATCTTTCAGAGAGTTTTGCCGTCACGGTTATAATTAGATGCATTCACAGCTGACTTTCTGAAACCTTAAAATACAAAATCTAACTTTAAACTTCACAGTGTAATGGATGTTTTGCTTTGTCATCTTTTTGCAGGTTATCAATATTCATGCAAAAGTTTTTATTCTTAAATCAAACACAATAGCCTCTGTAAGGTAGCTTCGGTTGTATCTGATTATATTTCAAAAAGATATGTGTTTTTGGTGACTAAACTTATAAGGTCTGAAAAATGATTTTGACTCTTCTGACTCAGGATTTGTGATAAGGGAACTAAAGTGAGCCAAAGGACGGCAAAGATGGCAAAAGGACTGCAATGGTGCCAATGAAAAGCAGAGGAGGCTCCTAGTTTGGTTCTGGTTTGAGCCTAGTTTAGTCCTGATGTAACCTTGGTTTTGTCCCAGTATGGTCCAAATTTAGTTCTTGGTGTAGTCTAGTTCTGCATCATTTACCACAATTTACATACTGCTACCTCTAGGGTACTAATAAACTTTCGCTATTACCAATGCTACTACTTCAATCACTGTTACCACTATCATTACCACCACAGCTACTAGGGACTATTTCTTCCACTAATATTACTACTACTGATTCTACGACTAATTCTACTAGGTATTAGGTTCGAGCACTTTTTTATTTCCTCCTGTGGTTCTTAATTTCCAATGTTTTTTTTTCTTCCCCCTTTGCTAGTTCAAGTTAGTTAATAGTTACTTGAGAATTCTAGCCTATTTTTTTGTTAGTATATTTTTCATAGTTTTGCTCCTGTCCTCTTTGTTTCGTAACCCGGAGCCTTTAAATAGTGTGAGCCCGGCGTGCTCGCTCTCTCTGCTCAGAGTGCGCACGTTACTCCGCACGCTCTGGGACCGGCACGTCTCCATGCCAGGTCTGTAGCTTTACTTATTTTAGCCTTTTCGTCTTTTGTTTGGCCTGGTGAGTCCGGACGTTCTGTTTTCGTTCTTCATTTTGTGTAGGGGAAGTTTGGGTTGTTCTTTTTCGTTAGGGTAGGGACAGCGGTGTGCTGGCAGCTCCTATGGCCCTGTATAGGGTTGGCCTGCCCAGCGCACCATGGTCCTTTTTCCTTTGTTAGTTTGGGCTTTTTTTTGGGCATGGGGTTTGGGCAGGGTTTTTTCCAACAGCTGTCAAGCTTAAGAAGAACCAGAAGTTACTAAAATAATTAAAAGCTTTGAACCCTTACCTTTGTTTTCCTGTGTTCTTCTTAAATATGTTTTGATTCACCCTGGGGTTGTAACACTAGGCTATTAATACAATTTACACTACTAATACTATTACTTCAGGCTACTACCACTACTACAATTACTACTACTACTATTACTACTACCACCACTACTACCAATGGCTGGGACCATCTAATCACTCACTGATAAAACAAGGACACATTCTGCAGTGGCGCTGTAGTGCAAACAAACTAGATACTACAACATACTACTACCTCTACTATAGGCTACTAATGCTACTACCACCACTACTATATTTACTACTGTTACTGCGACTTTTTGCCATGAGGTGGGCACGCTAACCACTCTGCCACTGATAAAACACTTTAAATAAAACCACTACATACTACACTACTAATACTACTTCTACTACTACCACAACTATTCCACCACTACTTCTGCTACTTACTACTTCTACTGCTACTGTGACTTTTTGCTATGAGGTGAACATGTTAACCACTCTGCCACTCACTGATAAAACAAGGACGCAGACCGCAGTGCCACCACAGTGCAAACAAACAAATAGGAAAACAGATGATGCTCTGGATGCTTGTCGGGAACAGAAAAAAACAGCTCAGCTCTGCGTAGCCGCCATCATTTAGTGTGCTGTCAGCCCGTCCTCCGGTCGAATTCTTAAAGAGAGGCATCATTTAAGCTGTGTCCGGGCGCTTCCCTCCAGATAAATAGGTTAAGCGACAGTGTGCGTGCCGATGTGCCATGGTGTTGTCGCGATAACTAACGGCAACCGCGCATGCTAGCACTCAGTCATGCTACGCCAAAGAGGAGAGTGTGTTTACAATAGCGGATGAGAAGACTGGATTGTTTGCAAAGGAGATTTGAATCGTGTTATAATGCAGTTGTGCTCTGTTAAAGGACCTGTATGTTTTTTTTTGTTTTTTTTTCCATGTAGACTACTGTCTTGCCCCAGAAAAGATATTCTTGTCCGAATATCCGGAAGTGTGCGGTTAGCATGCTAGTTGTTGTAAAGATTACCATGACTGCAAACTCCGCTCCATCTCCAAAAGCTGTGAAAAGTGCTTATGAACTCATTGCCGTGAATAATCTGGATGCTCGGAATGCATAAAATAAGTGAGGAATAACTTTGGACCACTGAAAACCTCTTAAAATGAACTAGTTCTGATTTTCAAATGTTTAAGGCAGTGAAAGGTACAAACCAGGTACGTTGCCTTTAAATCACGAGTGGGCAAACTTTTTGACACACTGGCCACAATAGGTTCTAAGATTTGAGAGAGGGGCTGGGCCAGGACATATATATGTATGTATATTTGTAGGCTTGTGATTGTGCAAACTGTTTTCCAAATGCTTTAATTAAATTCATGACTATTTTATTAAATTTCAGTTAAATAAACACATCAGAAAAATTTTGAACAAGGTTTACCCATACCTATTTTAATATGATTTGGTCACGTTCAGCACGTTAAGCTCAAATGTGTAGCTCCAGGGCTGTAGTTTGCCCATGTCTGCCTTAAATGTATGGTGGAGTAATATATATTTAAGCTGTTTCACTCCTCATAACTCAAAAGGGTTGGTTGCCCTGCATGATGTCATCACGTGATAATCCAAGAAGTGCTCCTCTACATTTTTCCTTCTTTTTGCAGAATACAGTGTACAGAACAAGTCCAGTTAAGGATTTTGAAAACCCATAAGAGCACTTTTTGTAGCACCAAGCGTTAACATTTTGTCAGAATTGCTTCAACATGCCCAAATAAGACAACATACTAGTTCATGTTTACCAGCTGGGACATTACTAAGCAAACAATGTCGCACTAAATGTCTTAAAATATATCTACCACATAAATATTAATTCTCCATAATCAACTGATCAAAGCATATACATCTATAGGCTTTATGCATTTAACAACAGGGGCTCCATAAATCAGGCTACATGCATACATCACACAGTATAAACAAGAGACACATAAGCCGGATAATGCCCAGCTGTAATCAGGCCTATATGAAACAATGTTAATTATGCTAATGACGAGATTCGTTTAGCTCATTAATTCAACACGGCAAATCCTTCTGAGTCAACATCACTTTTGTGTCTTTC
This sequence comes from Periophthalmus modestus, assembly GCA_019594935.1. Lineage (NCBI taxonomy): Eukaryota > Metazoa > Chordata > Actinopteri > Gobiiformes > Gobiidae > Periophthalmus > Periophthalmus modestus. The sequence goes on from JAIEZT010000107.1 coordinate 7,419,289, forward strand.
TCTCTACAGAACTGCAAGTGTGGTCGCTATGAGATGTAGCATAAAAATAACTTGCTTCTTTTGACATGATTTGTTTCTTTTTTTTTCATTTGTTTGTGATGTTGTGGATAAATAACCATATTTTCTGTTAAATTATTGCACCAAAATTGCAAAAAAAAACCCAAAATTAGATACTTTGGTGCCACAAATGCAATTCAATAATCTGGTGACAGACATTTATACTCACACCTGCACCTGTTTTTAATGTTTTGTTGGTGTTTTGTTTGTGTTTTTCTGTATTTAAATAGGGCGTCCATGAAAATGAAAGTCTGAGTGCTCTCATTGGGCTCTCCCGGTATAAATAAAGACAAATAAATGATAAATACCGCAATGGCCATTTAAAATCCATGCAGATCTAAAAAAAAAAAAAAAAAAATATGTATATATATATATATATATATATATATATATATATATATATATATATATATATATATATATATATATATATATATATATATATATATATATATATATATATATATATATATATATATATATATACAGAAATAGTTGTATTACTGTGTCTTTCTGCTTAGGGCATCAAAATGGCTAGTTTGCCTGACCAGCCAGACTTTTCTACATTCTGTTCGAATCAGACTCAGGTCCAACCACAGGTGTTGATTTAGACATGTCTCTCAAATACAGAAGACATCTTCTTTCCAAAATTCTTGTATCAACTGGACATGATCAAAGCTTGGCTCCATGTGGGAGGCTGTAAAATGTCTGCAGTGAGGAGCAGCAGTGGAGTGGAGGGAGGAGGGCAGGGGGAAGAGGGAGGTCCGTGCGCCCGGATCAAGGAGCTTTGTTTCATCTGCCTCCAAGACACCAGAGGGCTCTCTCACGCTAACACTCACACATACACACCATTCATTTCCTGGAGACTGATCCAAACCTAAACATAGTCATGTGTCTAACCTTAAAGGACACATATTATGCAAAATGTACTTTTTTTTGACCTTTTAACCATGTTACACTGTTCATTAATCCAGTAAAGTCGTTTTGTCTGAGCACTGAAAATTCTCTGTTTGCATTTTGTCTTTATAGTTGCATCACAGGTAAAACTACATACTGGTGCTACTCCTATTTTTAAGTCCATATACCATCGCCAGACTCTTTCTACTGTCAAACTGTGTTCATAACAAACAATAGGTCTATTAGCATAGCATTCGCAGGGGATAAGGACTTCATTTGTTTACTTTCTAAATCTTCATTCCTGTTGTTGACAGTAAAGGGGCTCCAGCACTTGAATGCCTCATTGGAAACGGAGGTGTAGTTTAGAAAGAATATTTTTCTAATGTAGATATTATATCAAAGCAGACCTATTCTGCAAAATTGACTTTTCAGAGTTTTTATATGTGGTTGTTATATAGTTCTTTCTCCTCACCATTTACTCAAGTTTGAGCAATCTTTAATCGCTTATTTTCAAGATACCATTTTGCTACAATTCTATAACTATAGAGCAGACACAAGCACAATAGGTTTTCCTTAAATAATTCAAGTGTTAATTTCACAACCTGTTCTGCTGCCCTAGACATAGATAGACACATCAGATGGGCTCACTTCAGAATATCGCATTTATAATGTATAATCTTTTGTATCAATTTAAAAAAAAAAAAAAAAGAAAAAACAGGTGTACCGGATTCAAACACTAGCTAGAATATAATTTTTTTTTTTTTTTTTTTTTATCATTCATATGTTTTTGTCTCATCTGATGCATTTAAACTAGTTAGTTTAGTGTACAGTGCTTAATATTTTGCATATATAATCACTTGGACAATAGTCCTAACCATCACATTCTTATACACCTCATTCAACCATAGCCATATTTTTCTCATGGACACAACAACACTATACATGCACTCACTGGAACTGAAATTGAACTGCCAACTTTCTAGGCTCTTCCACCTACACCATTGTCTACTTCCTAGCATCTCATAGTATGCATTATTAATATGAACTGTGCTGGTGATCAAAGGATGACACTACAGAGGAATGACTACCTACTGTTGTTTGTGTCTTGCTGCTTGAAAAAACAACATAAGGATTAGTAAAAATATATTCTAAAAAAACATGTTGAAGTAAACAAGAAGAACATCATGTGGAAGGCATGTTTAATGGCGGATTAATGCGGTTTCAGTTGTAAAAGTACGTGTTTGGTGGCAGAATATACAGTTGAAAGATGGTATATTGAGTTTGAGTTTTTGGTTCACACTGAGAGCATGTTTTGACAGCAGAGTTTTTGAATGAGGCTCCAAATGTTCCAGCAGACCAGGGGAAGGATGAGGAAATGCAATCCTTAGAAAGCGCAAAAGAGTCTAGCTGCAGACTTCCATCCAGAGAGGGCCCCACCCCGCAGACATCTACCAGGATGCACCTCCACCATAGACTCTATTTTGACCTCCACCCACATGCCCCTCACCATTTTTCATTATTTTCCTTTTATATACAACTTAATTACACGTTCCATCAGCTGTTGCCTTTGTTCATTGTCTATTAAAGGTCATTAAATGTGATAAAGCTCATTTCGATTTTTTTAGAAGCACTTCAAAGACATTTAATCACCAACAGATTTCATTTCTAGCTTGAAATTAAATAGCGTCATCTCTACTCTGCTTGCCAAGGTTAATTAGCAATTTAAAACATGTTGTTACATACAAAAAACAGATATTTAACTGTCAACTTAGGCCTCTATATACAAGGGCGTAAATAGCATTGGCATTTAAGGTGTAGTTTGTCCGTGAATGTGTTGCCGTAGGGCCTGTCTCTGGTTAAGATTTGGTACAAACCTGTAACGGTTAAGGTAAGGAAAAGGGTTTGGGCTTGTCTTTAGTGTAAAACAAGCAAAGGAAGGAGGAACTCAAGTCACTCCCCCTTCAGAGCGCTATCACAGCACAATCAGCTTGTCTACACGGACACTGATACAGCAAGCAATTCAAGGACCTTCCACCCAAAAAGCTGCACAGCGCATCTTTAAAGCAAACCTAATATGCAAAAAGAGCATTTAACCATGTTATAGTCATTTCCGCTCACCATTTACTCACATGAAGTTGTATTTGGAGTGATTCGTGCATGTTTGAGCAATCTTTAATTGCTTATTTCCAACTACGCTATTTTGCCAACCCTCGTTTTCACTGTCCCAGAATATGCCATCTTTTCTGCACTCGCTTCATTCTCCAATTTTATTTTCTTAATCGGTGATACACATAGGATTTGACAGCAGTGCATAGTTATTTTGGTACAAATGAAAAAAAAAAAAAACTGTTGCTCGCTCTCGTGATGTACAGCTATCCATCAGAGGGTTGTTGTGGCAACGCTTACGGCGACATCGGCACCACAGTTTTCTAACACAGAGGTCAGCAGACTTTAAGCGACCTTTTTTTTCTTTTTCTTTTTTTAAACATGCTATTCCCCGAACCCTTCTTTAGCTCAGTCAATTTGCCGTAGCTGATCCTCCTCCCTCCCGCCCCTCCTCCTCTCACTTTAAGTTGTTATTACTACTGCTCAAGTGTGACAGTGAAATTATGTGTGAAATGACTGCCATTGCACTCCCCGCTGTGGCTCGGACTTCTTTAATACTGTTTAAACCTAAAAGTATGGTCTGGCATTGTATGGGGAAACTGGAGTGAATACAGCCGTGACCTGCGTAGTGCCTGCTAATCTCTTTGGTTCTTTCCCATTTCCAAATCGATGTTTTGTGGTGTTTTGCTGCTGTACCTGCATTTTTCTGCTTTCTGAATAGTGGTAAGCAGAAAAAAAGTGTTGATAGTAGCTGAAAAAAGGAACTGCATCTGGCAACGTTTCATACAACTGATTTTTTCCCCCATATATTTGAGCTAAATGTGTCCTGCCCGAGTACAGATATATTGAGCTCTTGAGGTCAAAATATGTCCACTGTGTACTGCCTGCATCTAATTATAAGGTGTTTTAATTGTGGAGGATTGAGGAGTGTGCTGTTAGCATGCTAATTGTTAGAAGCAATACTCCACTCTGGTCTTTGAAAGTTGCAAAAAAGTGTTTATAAACTCATCGAGATGAATAATTAGGATGCCTGGAAGATTTTTACCATCTTAATAACAGAACTAGTCATTTTTAAACAGTTTGCAGTGGTCCAAAGTTACTCCTCACTTACCTTATGCGTTCCCAGCATCCTAAATATTTATCACAATGAGTTTATAAGCACTTTTCCCAACTTTCAGAGACCAAAGTGGAGTTTTGCTGAGACAGTACTACCATGCTAACGCACACTTCCTGATTAACGAACAATCCAATGTTTTCTAATTAGATGCTGATAGTTCACAGCAGATTTATTTTGATCTCAAGGGATACTTATACAATGTATCTGTACTGGAACAAAACACATTTTGCTCAAATACATGGGAAAAAATCGGATACACGTCCTTTAACTGTCTGGACTGTTTTCACCATCTTCTGTCCTATTTCCCTTTAAATACCTTTATCAGCTCTGTACACACCTCGGATAGACGACTGCATGTTTTATTTCACATGGATATTTTGATGGTGCCTCTAGCTGCGCGATGCTCTGGTTCAAAGGCACAATGGCAGGTTTGTGTGTGGTTTGATATAAAGCAGGACAGATCCCAGCGGACAGCCTCTCAATGTGGGCAAATTCATGCTTTTGTCACAATGTGGAGTGGGGTTTAAAGGTGCACTGTAACATTTTCTGGTGGAGGGTCTAAAAACTACTTTTGGATATCTTAGCTGTGGTATTTACTTCACATTGCATAACTTAAGAGAATGTGTATGGCGTGCTTAAATGCTAAAAAATAGCAGCTGCTTGTTTCAAAGTTAGCTCTGAAGAACATCTGGTGATGATAGTGCAGGCTTTAAAAACAGAGAGGAGCACTTTCTGGATTACAGCAGACAGCACTGACCCCATTGTACTTTTGGGCTCGAGCTATTAGATGACCAGTCCGATTAAAGCGCAGCATTGTGGTTTTGGCAGTGGTGGAAGAAGTGCGCAATTCTGTTACTTAAGTAAATGTACAAATACCAGCGCAAAAAAATACTCAAGTAAAAGTATCATATGAAAAAAACTGTTTAAATAAAAGTATTAAAGCACCTGCTTAAAAATGTACACTAAAATGTGAAAGTATTTTGTGCAGATTTTGAGATCTAATAAAGCTTGCTCAGCAGAAACAATTCAATCAGTCATTTTTTCTATTTGTTTTTATTTGCATTTTTTTGTTCGCTCAAACTATGAACGTGTTAAAAATAAATCACACAACCATTTCAGCTGGTCTCAGACAATAATAAAAAATATTTTTACTTTTCAGTCCAGTTAAAAATGTAGTGGTACAGATATCTGCTCCCGAGTGTAGTGAAGTAAAAGTAAGATCTACCCACTGTAAAATTTACTTAAGTAAAGTAAAACCTAAAATTTGTACTACTTTTACTTTGTTACGTTCCACCACTGGATTTTGGGCAGCCAAACAAACCAAAACCAACATAGTTATGCCGACATTCATACTTCAGTCTGTTTTAGCAGAAATACAGACTATTTTGTGAAAAACATGCAGAGGGAAACGCTTTGAGAATTTGTGGATGGGAAAATGTTTGTGGTTTTCTCTCAACTAAGTTTGATTTCTCAGCTTGTTGTGCTGTTGTGACGCTTCGACCAATCAGTATTTAGATGAACATTCCGCCTTTTCCCTTTCAGCAGTAGTCCTTCCAGACTGATAAAGGACAGGATTTCATTCAGAATGCTACACATGAATCTTTTACTTAGCAAAAATATGACACTGACAAATCCATGACAAGTTCACACCAGGAACATCTTTTAGTAGTTTGAACTTTTAGGCCTGCCCACTTACTCCTGTCTTTTGTGTGATATAGCAACATGACACAGAACACAACTGTCTAGGATAGTGTCAGGTGGTTGTTTCTTTATAGATCTCCAATCTCTGCTACTAATTAGTTTTTGTCACTCTTGAAAGTGCACCATGACAGAGAATCAACTAGTGATAGGACGTTTGACTTTCTTTTATGGGATCCAAATCTTTTGGATCTGTTCATTTCAAAGAGATGTTCAAAAGACTGGCTGTTTTATTTATTTATGTATTTACTTTATTTATATGACAGAAGCCAATGAGAACTCATTTTATGGGGATGCGTTCACCTTTGAAGGTATTCAGAATCTAAATAAAGCAAATAATACAGTATTTTAAATATAATTATGATTCTGTGCTGATTCTTGTGTTGGTTCAAAGTTAAGCGTGTAAAAATGCATAAAAATGTGAAAGAAAAATATTTGGTTCTTTTACAAAATGAGACCTGGGTCCACTCTTTCACAATATGGAACCATTCAAAAGAGCCAACTCGTTCACAAACATCACATCTCTACAATCAAGTCTCTGGGATAGTGTCAGGCAGATGATTTCCCATGAATCTGAATTGTAACAATTAGTGATGGAACTTCCTTTTGTGGAATCCATATCTTTTGGAGCCGTTCATTTAAATTTTTTTTTTTTTTTTATATTTATATGTATGACAGAAGCCAATGTGAGAACTCAGTTTATCTGCAAACTAATCACAGAAAGAAGTGACCAAAGCTCAGATCTGTTTAAAATGGTTCAAACTGATAATGGGAGGTGGTTTACCCTTTGGAATTATGCATAATCTAAATAAAATGCTGCACTACTACAATAATACATTTAAAACCTGTTACTATGATTCAAAATATGTTTTTCTGTGCAAAAAAGTCCAAGTACAAGTTTGTACTCGTGTTACCTACTCTGCTTCTGAGCTGATTCTTGTGTTAGTTCAGTGTTAAACAGGATAAAAAATTTGATAAAAATTAGAAAGAAAAAGATTTGGTTCTTTTAAAAAATGAGATCCGTTTCAAAAGAGCCGACTCGTTCACAAATGTCCCATCATTGACTATGTGCCTGATTGGATGGAAAAAGGTGACCCTGTCAATAGTCACTGTATTAGTTATTACTTGAGAAAATGGTATGTAGAATGAGCAGATTATATTTTACAGTCTCATTTTTTTTCTTATTTAGCAGCTTTTGCCATACAATGTATGATGTAAACAGCATTTATCTTGACAAGAATAAAGTCAAATCACATACAGGGCTTTTAATGCTAGCTGACAGCCATTTTAAACCTCAGCCGTGACAGACACCCACAGATAATAAAAACGCAGGTGAAGGATTGTCAGGTGTCGCCACGGTGACGAGATAAAACCCCATGTATCGCTCAGCTTTTGTTCTCCTCCTGACTCCAGGATAGGCCAAGGCTTCCATTGCTCACCCCTCCAATCGAACGTAGCAGCTAACATGTAGCGCCCAAAGCTCCGTATCCATCACGGCTGTCCCCGAGGTGCACGGGCCAGGCAGCTAATGGCACGTGAAATAGGTTGAGATGTAGTCAAGACAGTGGTGAAGAGTGTCAGAGAGGAAGCAAGGGAATACAGGGGAATGGGAAAAAAGTGAAAAGTGAGCTAGGAGCAAAGAAAAATTAGGAAAAATATCTAATTAGGACCAATCCAAGTAGCCAGTCCATAGGTTTCAGAGTAGGGCTGCAAGATTAATTGCAATCGAATCGAAATCACAGTTTGAATGTTTAATCCTTCAGTCATCCAGGAAGGATTCATAGCCATTTGCAGATTTGAATGGACGCAATTAGCAAATCGTGTGGACTGCAATTTTAAGTAGGCCTACCATAAATCTTACTCTACATAAAAAAACATACGAACCCTATAGTTAAGATCTGTATAAACATGTTCTGAAATATGACTGTTGTGTTCTTGTCTTGTTCTTGTAAATTCTTCTGGCCGTGGTTAAAATGTACTTTAAACAAATTTGTATTATTAAAATTATAAATTGTGTATATAAATGGGTGTAGCTAACCTGCTAGCCGCCGCGTTACAAATAGGAAGACTCTCGACTCTTTACACTGAAAAATGTTCAGCCACTCTCTCTGTAACTGCTGCTGTCAGGCTCGTCATTTTGGTCTTAAAATGTTCGTATTAAGCCGCTCTATTTTTATTTTGCTATTGTGTCTATAAATCAAGATGAACATTGATAACTCCCGCTAGTGTTAGCAACAGGTTTGATTGACAGCGTTCCTAAGCACCTACTTCATGCTAAACCAGTGGTGTGGGCGGGAAGAGGCGTTACCGTCATCCGCCTCGGTGTGGATTGGCTCTTTGGTTGCTATGATACTTGTGGTCAGAATTCCAGATATGGAAGTTGGCCCCAAATTCGCCCCTGTAACTGCTAGCCTCGATGAGCTTCATTTGACTGGAGCTGAACGCTATGGGTGACGTTACACTCTTTTAGTCCACTTTTTTATACAGTTTATGATTAAAATATAAAAAATCTACAGAATGATGACATTTTAGGACTGTTGCCATAGCGATTAACAACAAATGGGAAAAAGTACTCAAATGTTGCTTATAACAGGACCCCTGAAGTGGACATGTTCATGTTCTTGAATTTGAGCATAATTTCAGATGGAGGGCAGGGCCTGTGTAACTCTATGAGAGATAGCGGTTTACAATGAAAGAAATGTTGAGTTTAATACTAAATACCCCAAAAGCATACATGTCTTTTTAGCTGTCATACTGTACAACATTGTATGTAATGACTCCAGGTAGAAAATCAACTGGCAGGTCCCCCCCACCCCTTTACCGAAAAATTTAACTTTTCCATTTTTACTACTGCTGTTCTTGTACTTCTCGGTTGCAACATTGACATTTCTCTCTATCCAAAGCAGCATGGGTTAGTTGCCAAGCTGCGGTGATGCGGTGAGCGCTAGCTAAAACGAGGCTGGTGTGATCCCACTATGAGCTAGCATACCGCTGTGGCATCACATCAAACGGTGGCCATGCTGAGCTGACCTACTTACCGCACTGTATCCCTCCGCACCCAGGACTAGTACAGTGGAGCTGCAGTGCAATTGTGAAACTGTAGAGACGAATATTTTTCTGGAAAAAGATAGGACACGAAAATCCCTGTCAAATGAATTCACAAAACCACATTTATTTAAAAGCAAGGCAAGGCAAGTTTATATTTAAAGCGCAATTCGCACACTAAGTAACTCAAGGGGCTGTATCAAATTGTTTCATGTAATAAATCTGTTTTGCCTCAGTGCAGATATATTGTAAAAGCAGCTCTTAGGGTCAAAATTAGATCGCTATCTGCACTTTTATCAGCCAGGAAGTAATGGTAAGGTGGTGCGCTGTTAGTATGCTAGTAGTTGTTAACATTACCGTGATTTCAAAAGCTTTTATAAACTCATCACTGTGAAGAATGAGGATGCACAGAATATGTTTGGAAACTGACAGCTAATGCAACAGCTAGAGATTGCTGAGGGACCTAGGAGCTTTAAGTGGTCATCAAAAATACTAGAAAATCGGTATAGGAACAAAAAAAACTCAAATTGCTGGTTTCAAAATGTTTTAATTGTTTTTTTGTTGTTTTTTTTATTTACTTGGGCTTGAAACCGCAGGGTAGTAGGGATGGGACAAGATCTCATGCCACATTTTAAATAAAAATGACCAAAGTATTGCGCATAAATGGGGAAAATTATCTTGTGAGATAAGCTTAAGTGTTGGTGAGTTAGGTTTTGAGAAGCCTTATTTAGCTTTAGTTCAAAAAAGGCAGAATTACGAACAGAACTACACAACTCATTCACTACAAATTATGTCAAAATCTCATGTTGTCTAGATCTCATGGACTCAAAATTGTGTCTGATCTTGTGGGAATTGTGTCTCATCCATAGACTGTATATATAAATGCACATAGCAACAGGCTGATTGACAGGCTTGTTGCTAAGCGCCCGCCCCCTGTCAAACCACTGGTGCGAGCTGGAAAGGGTGTGCACCTTCAACAGCCTCGCTCCTAGTCGGCGTTTTGGTTTCACGCTCAGATTTCCAAATATGGTCCCCGGTGGCAGATTAGCCACTATAACTGCTAGCCTCGCTGAGCCTCATTTAGTTGCAAGCGAACACTGCGGGTGATGTTACACTCCCTTAGTTCACGTTTATTATGCACTCTATGGTCTCATCCCACACAGGGTTATACAGTAATAGCAGTTTGCAATAAAACAATATTTTCACCCATAAAACACCTGTATTTGACGTCTCTAACCTTTTTGCTTTTGTTGTCTGCTCTTTCACAGGTTTCCTCAGCACAGGAGACCAGTCAGCCAAAGGGAACTACGGGCTTCTGGACCAGATACAGGCTCTGCGCTGGCTCAACGAGAACATCGGCCACTTCGGAGGAGACCCGGAGAGGATCACCATCTTTGGGTCGGGAGCGGGGGCGTCCTGTGTCAATCTGCTCATCCTGTCCCACCACTCGGAAGGTAAACTCAAATATAGTTTTTCTTTAAACTTTAAACATCGCATCACATAGATATGTTTAAATAATACTTTTTTAATCCACGCTAAAGGGGGGGTTAGTTTACTTTACTAGGAGGTATTAATAGCTAACACAAAACATATTTAGATCCCCATGTTACCTTTTATTGTTTTGAAACAACATATTAACATGTTTTAGAAGTATCACTTTTGGTTTTGTCTCTGAGTCTAAATCACTCCATATGACAACACGATCAGCATGCAAAGTTATAACATGGTAGAAAGCTAAAAAAAAAAAAGTATTTTTTCTAATACTCTTTAGCGGAACTGTATGTAGCCTTGTATGCGCTCTTACTCTTTTAAAAAAGGTACTAAAATTTCATAATTAATTTAAAATCTAAATCTTCCTCCCCCATGATTTTAAAACATGCAAAATCCTTCACCTAGGTACTCCTAAGTCAATAGCTGCACAACATTATAGGAGGACAGGTCAGAGTTCTATGGTAGAATGTGCCTTTAACTGTCAATTTGGAGGTATTTTGAGATGCTTTATAGTTAATATAAATTTGGTAATTACAAAAACTGGCACAAAGATCAAGATTTATTTCTGCTGACAATAAGCTTAAGGGAAATTGTTTTTTCCCTATCTTCACATATAGCTTCAGAAAGTAGTGCCATTATTCAACCCTGACGTGATTGGTGTCAGCCGAGAGGACTTTAAGCTATAAGATATATGGTTTGTGGAGCCAGTTCCAGACAAATAATGATAAGGTTCAACATTTGTGGATCAACATTTGGATTTTTCTTCCCAAAACAATGAATCTCCCATAGAGTTATACAGGCCTCTCTGCCCTCCATCTGAAATATGACATCATCAAATTCTACAACGTGAACACAGCCTTTATAGTTTACCTAACCTCATGATCTCCTGTCTTCGGATAAGCACACTCCTAAGTCTTTTCAGCCCTGTGTTCCACACAATTCGACATCTATTTTTGTCCCTGCTGAGGATCTGTACACTTTAACCTCCGAAAGCTAGAGGTTGGGTAGCTAATAGATAGGCCAAGGTCTAGCCCAGGTTGTGTCTTTCATATCTAGAAAAGAGTAGCCTTGCATTACCTCCTGGCTCTTTACGCTCCAGCGAGCCCATCTAACCACTGTGTATAACCTATACCTCCATCTGACCCCGTAGAGCCTATTTCCTACTACACAGCCCCAGGTTAAGTGTGAACAAGCGCGTAGAGATGAAGGCAGGAAAACGGCAAATTGGAACTGACATATTCTACTAAATAGTCTTTTTTTTAGCTTTTAATCAGCTTTTGTTTTTTATACTTGATATGCATAGACATAAAACACCAATTTCAATATTATCATTTTAAAAATATATCTTCCACCTCTACCATACATCTTTTGACCTGTTTGTATCGGTTCAATTGCCTAATGCTTATTATTACCAGCCGAGCGTGTTAGCCGATATAAGAGTCCTATGAATGAATGCTAACATATCAAGTGGTACTCAAGAGTCGTGATTTAGTACCACATGATTTGAGGTCGTGATTTAGTCTAGGACCCTTTGTCAACGGCGTGATATCCATTCAGAGTTTGACGATTAATCAACCAGAACAAGTATTAGAACAGTAGAATTTTAGACACTCCCAGTTTTGCGCCCTATGTCCCTTGTGCCAGCAGATTTTTCCAAAACCATTGATTTGTCACAGTTTTATACAAGAAATGTATCAGGTGTCTCCATTTTTGATCAATTTGATACCCACCAACAGTAAAAAAGGGGAATATATTGTCAAGTTTTTGTTTAAATACAGAAAAGTGCTTGAATATTACCAGAGGAAAGTGAAAGCATGATTTTTTTGTTTAACTACTTTACTTTTAAACCTAGTGTTGAATACTTTATGTCTTAACCATTAAAGTGAACTTGTTTCTCTGTAAAAAATGCAAAACATGCTTATTTTAAGATGTCTACACTGGAACCTGCTACTTCGCTTACATGATACGGGTATTCATCTGCGGGTTGACAAGAGGCCTTGTAATACATCTGACTGCAAACATCTTTTAAGTGACGTATTCTACCTCCCTGTACTCAGTTAGCGGTATATCTATTTACGGTCTTGTACAAACAGTATGTAAATATAGTTTAAGTCCTTAAAGGCCTTCGGACACACAACACTTACACACTCAACTGGGACACAAAAGTCATACACACACACACTCACATACACATACATATACACATGTGCCTGTTGTCTGTCGCTTCATTCATGTCATGAGACAAACTTCTTTACTCTCTACCTGGTCTGGAATCTCTTCCTTCATGATTACAAAAAGATTATACTGATTCACGAGTAAGTTGAGAATGGACTGAGTGCATAATAGTGTTCTTAATTACACACTCTTTTCACAATTTTGTTATTACCGACTATCATAATTCCAGTTTTAATTGTGAAAATCTAGGCACTCTGATGACCTGTTTTACTACTGTAGACAGATAAGTTTAGTTCAATTTAGTTCTTAACAGGGCGAAGCTGCTCCTCCAGCTGCATGGTCCTAACCTTGTTCTGGAGAGGGACAGTTTAGTCTTAGTTTTGTCCTGTGGTAGTTCAGATTTAGTTTTGATCCTGCTTTGTTGAAAACTCGGCATATTTATTGCAGAAAAGATGTTGAAGCACACCACAAACTCATTTATTTATTGGAAAAATTACAGCGTTATTAGTATCTGTCTGATTTGTATTTGACCCTGATTGTTTTTTTTTTAATTTCTTCTCACTGTCTCTTCAGAAATTTGCCCAGAGGACTCCACAATGGCAAATGTATAAATGACTATAGAATTCTTTGTTAGCACAGTGATAAAAAATAATAATAATAAAAATCAAGATATTAAAGGCGTTGTATCTGTTTTTCACTGTCTTAAAAACAGAACTAGTTAATTTTGAATAGTTTGCAGCTATCCAAAGTTATTCATCACTTCCAAGCATCCTAATTATTCACCACAATGAGTTTATAAGCACATTTCACAACTTTCAGAGACCAGAACAACAACTAACATGCCAACATGCACGCCCTGATTTTCAGACAATCATATGCTTCATAATTTGATAAATCAGGCGCTGTCTTTCCCCAATGGTCACTCCGGCTGATGTTAGCAACAAGTTTGATTGACAGCATTCCTAAGTGCCCCTTTGCGCTAATCCAGCGTTGTGGGCAGGAAGGGGCGTTACCGTCATCAGCCTCAGTTTGGATTGGCTCTTTGGTTGCTATGATACTCATGGTCAGAATTCACCCCTGTAACTGCTAGCCTCGATGAGCTTCATTTGACTGGAGCTGAACGCTATGGGTGACGTCACACTCTCTTAGTCCACTTCTTTATACAGTCTATGATTAAAATACAAAAAATCTTAATCGCAAATTGTTCAGCTCTATTACAGACTTATGACAGGACTGTTGCCATAGTGATTAACAACAAAATATTACGTCTTTTGAATGGGAAAAAGTACTCAAATGTTGCTTATAACATTAACACCTGAATGCAATGTCTCCAGGTAGAAAAAACAAGTGTACGCAGCGGACATACAGTATTTTGGCCTCAGGTGCTGCTACAATATATCAGTACTGTACTGGTAAAAAAAAAATTGGGTACAGGGCCTTTAACACTTTGAGAATCGCTGTCCTAACCCATCCTGCTCCCTTTGATCAGGCCCCTGTTTTAGCTGTCCGACTCTCTCTCTCGCCACATATACTTTACTTGTCTCTTGATCGCCCAAACTCTACTGGACAAGAGCGAGGGGAGGGATGAGGTGTAGAAAGAATGTGCCAGATTAGAAGAAGCTTGTTCACTAAAGCGCGCATCACTTTCAATAAGTTCAGATGACTACAAGCCCATGGTGTGACTATAGCCCGGTCATTACCACAGCAGGAACGTATCATGATCTATATATTGTTATTCTTGATATTAGCTGAGCAGTTAGAGAAGAGCCATTGGATTTTATTATGTATAGTATAAAGGTAACCCTAAATTAAAAGTTTCAGTTTCCAAGGTGTCAGTTGCATTAGCTAATAAGTTGTATGATGATAATATGTTTTCGCTGTAAAGCATGAACATGGTTTGCAGCGGTCCAAAGTTATTCCTCACGTACCTTATACCACTATTATGCATCGCATCCACCACCCTCTCTTCTCTCTCTCTCTCTCATCTTTTCTCTCCAGTTCCACACATGGGCAGATGGTAGATGCAAAGTGGGAAATCCATAAAGAGAAATGTAAACAAACAGTTCAGCCTCTCCACCTAGTAATGCTAATGTAGGACGGGACCTTCAAGTCGTGGAGTTAAATATAGCCCATGTGGAATTTACATTATACTGTACACTATTACGAGGAATGTTTTTTGTTGTACATAGTTACTGATTATAATTCATTCCCGATAACATACCTGCTCTATTTTGATATATATCACCCACAGCTCCGTATTTGTTCATCAAAAATACACCCAGCCAGTTGTAATCTTCTGTACTATGTAATACAAAACTCATAACTGCTTTGAAGCCACAATATGTAAAGTAATGTCTTTTTTTGTTTCGTTTTTTTCTTGGTTGTGTTTATTGCATATAAAAACTTCAGTCCTTACAGTGAGCGGGCTTGCATTTCCACAAACCTGGCTGTAATTTGGCTTGGGGCTGCTGCTTGTTTCCATGGAAATATTGTTATTTACTGTACCTTTAAATTAGCTTAAAACAATTACATGAACAATCTACAGCATTAATTGATTTGGAATTTTGGTTCAATTTCTCTTCTCAAATTTAAAAAATTCATAAATATATAGTCACAACTTTAACATATATATTTTAAGAAAAGAAATAATATACAAATCTTAACATAACCCCAGTGATAAAACTGCACAACGCTAACATTTTCCGTCATTAACCCTTTCTTCTCCTGTCGCTCACAGCGCTCCACAGCTCTGCTCCTGTCCATTGTCATGTGTCTGTCATCACCATAACCATGTCCACGGCCCTGCTCTCCATCTAACATGACACCCCCCTCCCTGTGTCTCACCATTGGACCCAGGTAAGCTCTCCCAGGGGAGATCCTGCCAGCAACGGCAAAAAAAAACACAAACCAGAAACGACAGCACATGGTGGGGAGGATGAGTGTTGGTAGTGACAGAGCTCACAGGAGAAATAAAGTGATATGATGAGAAGAGCAGGGAGAACTGATAAGTATTGAGCTGTAAATGAAAAAATGCACTTGTTATCGATTATATAAAGGGTGTAATCAACGCTTTGGACAAAATTCAGAGATAGCCTATGTATATATTGAATCTGACTAGCTGCCACAATATGGTTCAAGTGTTGCAAATCAATGACTTTAATGTTGTTCAAAAACATGCCTGAAGAGGTTTTATATCTCATCCATGCACGTTTGAGTAATTTTGCAATCTCTCCCGGTCCCTCTTCGAACCCTCCTTAAGGTTAGCTGTAAGATTATGTGCAGTGTTCAACCCACAAGCCTATGTCATCCATGCTCCCACACAAGAATTCTCCATAAATATACAAAAACATGATACAAAACTATATACAACAACTTGACAAACCTGATGCAATGTGCAGTAGTTTCATTAGGAGAATGAATTGTGTTGTTAATACATTGTTTTCAGTGATTATAGCTTTTTCTAAACAATAAAGAGTAACATGGTGATCTAAATATGCTATGTGTTAGCAGTTAATGCCGCATAGATCTGAAATTGCTTTCAACTACAAACTACCGTAGCTGTGACATTTTTAAGAGCAGCATTAAGCTTTTTTTGTGCCACTGCCAAAGCGTGTTTTGTTCTTGAAGGCTTGCTTTGACGTACTTAGTAATGTATGGCTTATTATTAGGAAAGTGTGTGACGTCTGTTTCAAGTATGAAGAGGTGAGACCTATCATGTTCTGTAGATTTGAGCAAAAAGTAATGTTTCTGTTTCTATTATTAAGCAATTTTGTATCTGTATTTTGGTTTACAGTGAACAAAATGCAAAGTAATCATCTATGCATTAGTGTTGTCATAGTACTAAAATTTCAGACTTGATTTTGCTACTAAGAATGTAATTTTCAATATTAAATCATAGTACTTTTTTAAAATTACATCTATGCAATCCCTTTGTCATACAGGTAGGTTCCATAGTGGTGTACTAGTCTACGTGGTCTTATACTTGATCTGATATAGCTCAAGTTTCGATACTAGTTTTACTATCAATTAGTTTCTGGTTTTCAATTCTTTTGGCAACCCTACTATGTATGTTATAGTTAAAAAACAAATACCCCAAAAGGATAATATGTGTTCTTTAACAAAACCCTTCCTTTGTATTTCATTCAGGCTTGTTCCACCGGGCCATAGCGCAGAGCGGGACAGCCATCTCCAGCTGGTCGGTGAACTACCAGCCCCTGAAGTACACCAAGATCCTGGCACGGAAGGTGGGCTGCACGTACTCGGAGACGGCTGACCTGGTGGACTGCCTCCGGAGGAAGAACTTCAGGGAGCTGGTGGACCAGGACATCCAGCCCGCACGCTACCACATCGCCTTCGGACCGGTGGTGGACGGAGACGTGGTGCCCGATGATCCCGAGATACTCATGCAGCAGGTGAGTGGAGATGGAGATGTTATTGCTTTTGTCTAGACCTGGGAAACTGCACTTCAGTTATTTGTTTTATCTCTACAACATTCACAAGCAACTCTCAAGTGGTAGAATTTAACAACAAAAATCTACTTAATACGCTTGTGGAATCAGTCATTCATTGTTTATAATGTTCGACGTTCATAAGTAGTTGTTGCAGTTTCATTTAACATGCATTTTTTTGGATTGCCCCCTGAGATGCATCAACTCTTTTTTACGGTGATCCTTAAAAATTTGTACACTCCCCAGAGATTGCTCCCCATGTTAAATTTTGCATTATCTAATTCAAAAGTCAACTCAGCTGAGGTAAGTAGTAAGTTATAAAACATGACATTGCAAAATGGAACAGGAGCTGACCCGTGATAAGTGTTTCTTGCAGTTTAAGACTGCCCTCCAGTGTTCAAAGTGAGAATTACATGAACAATATTTGTCCTCATCACTCACTGTGTAGTCTCTGCGGTCAAAACAGTATGCTAACATAATGTGACACAACAAACATTAGCAGATATACATTTGCATATTTTAAAGTGCCATTAACTTCTGACTTCAAGCTCTTTCAAATGGCTTTATCGCTCTGCCCCCAACTGTTTAATGATGTGTCTCATAGCATTAGCCACTAACTACAAAAACACACACAAAATAGCTTGTCAGTATTTAAATGGTCTTTAAAGTCTGAACTAAATATGGAAATGATCGGACTATTGAGAACTCCTAGATGTAAGCAGCAAGGTTTATTATAGGGATTGTTCGATATAGATTATTTTTTCAACCAATTGCAGTATGCAGTATTTTTTGTTGTGGGCGATGATTTTTACAAACAAAAAATGTATAGTAAAATAAGCAATTAAACTGAAATAAAATCAGAGTGGGGATTCGTAAGACAAAAAATGCTAAATATTGATAAACATTGACAAATATAAACAAAGAAGGCGACTAATAATAGCAGTAGTAGTAGTTCTAATACAGCTGTGTCCAAACGGTGGCTCAGAGGCTAAATATGGCCCTATATTTTAGGACATAATGCTTTATAATTAGAAAAGCTGTTTTTACAACATATCTGTACTGGTGTAAAACAAATTTAGCTTAACTGCACAGAATTAATTGGTGCAACTTGTCACTTTAATGACACTACATAGCCTTAGCTAAGATAATTAGTGTCCATGATGTCCAAATTCATCGCTCTTTTGGTTCTAGATATTTCTCTGTTATTTTTTCAGAGCATTTAGAACTACTCGTCCGACATTAATATGAGCAAATATAGCACCGAGGAACAAACCCTCATTGTACAGTGGTACTTTGAGTCACATGGGTCATATTCAGAAACCCAGTGGTGTTACCGTCGACATTTTAATACCAGAGATGCCCCAAGCGTAAATGCCATTAAAGGAATAATAAGTCGTTTTCAAAGACAGGGGCAGTATGTGACCTGACTAGTTCTGATTTCTTCCTGTGGGGCTATCTTAAAGAAAAGGTGTTTGTGAATAAACCTCAGACAAAAAAAAACGACTTAAAACATAAAATCGAGGATCAAATAAGAGCCATAAGCCCGGAAATGCTTTCAAATGTTATGCAAATGTGTTGGATCGGGCTGTTCAGATTGAAACCGAAAATGGTGGACACTTAAAAAACACTATTTTTAAAAATTAGGTCATTTTTACTTCCTCTAGTTTAAGTAGTGATAAGTTCAAGTGTAAGTGAACAATTATAACCGTATATATTGCCAAAAATTGCAGAAGGTTCAGTTTACCTACTGCTAAAAATTTGGTGAGTATAACTTAACGATTATAGGAGCTATTGAAGATTTGAAAGTGTCAGTGACTTTTGGGCCACCCTGTAAATAGCTGTTACATCTAAAAACCATGTTATGTCTTGTTATGTATTGTTATGTCTTGGTATGTCTTGTTATGTCTTGGTATGTCTTATCATCACGTCACCACTGTATATGACTCGTTACTATGTTTGTCTGTCTTGCATTAAATAAATGAAGGAGAAAAAAACTGATTTGACTGATAAACTCATTACCGTTTATTGTTTATTTTGATCCCCCATTACCATCTGCAGCGTACTGCGTCAGCTACTCTGCCTGGGGTCATTTTAAATTTTAGTTACAGTTCACAATCATATTTATAATCATTCATCTAAAAACAGTTAAATGCTTACACCAATAACAGACTAATTTGCCACTGGCGACCAGATTAAACACAGTCTCCAGAAATGCAATAACAATAATGATTTCAGGAACAATATAAAATTAGATCAGTGCCAGTAGTTACTTGCCTTATCCACATTGTTTGAAACATTTGTTTACAATAATGCTTTTTGAGTTTCTTTTTGAAGCTATAACCCCTACTTTGTCTTCATATTCAGTAGTTCCACTCTTTTAATCATCACTGCTCTGACTAGTTTTTTGTTTTTGTTTTTTGTTATAGTTATTTGGGAATATCTACCCCCTTTTTTCCATACTTTAACACTGATCGTTACTTTAAAACATTTCAATACATTTCATTTACAGTATATCTCAAACATTAATACACTGCAAACAGATATTTGCACTTTTATGTAACTAGGAGTAATTGTAAATCATTCTTTGAGGTCAGGGGAAATTTAGTTATGGGGTCAGAACGTCTCCAGAACTGCTCTACAATGTTGCCCACATTACCATAGATTGGAGCAAGGGAACAGTATTAGAAGAGGTCACTGTAGATGTGTCATGAATACAAACTCAACATGCTGTCCCTTCTCTCACCCACCAGGGGGAGTTCTTGAACTATGACATGCTGATCGGAGTAAACCAGGGGGAGGGGCTGAAGTTTGTGGATGACAGTGAAGACAATGATGGCATCTCTGCTGCAGCCTTCGACTACACCATCTCCAACTTTGTGGACAACCTCTACGGATATCCAGAAGGTACAGGATGTATAGAGTCATCATCATGGCAATGTGAAATGCAAAATTCTGTAGCATTTCCATAGTAAAGTTTAATTGGTTGTTATTTGTTTTTTTGTTTTTGTTTTTTATATAGGCTGTTTAAAAGAAGGGAACCAATATAAAACATATGGCATACTATATAGTATATACTCAAGTAGCTGAAAAAAGCTGCTACTTGCATACTACTACGACTATTACTACCACTGCTACTTTTTTTTTTTTTTTTTTTGTAATATCTGGCTTCCCAAAGTGGCTATTGATTTCAGTTTCTTCATATCATAGAATACAGAATGCAGTATGTTTATGGAAAAAAAAAAAAATGTGTGTGTGTGTGTGTATATATATATATATATATATATATATATATATATATATATATATATAATTGCTATGCTTTATTATAATAAATTTATTAAAAAAAACAATGCAATTGCAAAAAAGACACTGTGCCAGATTTTTACAGTCTTAAAAATGTTTTTAAAAATAAAAATGAACTCATTCATTTTAAATGGTTTGCAGTGGTCCAAAGTTAATCCTCACTTACCTTATGGATTCCGAGCAACTTACTTATTAACTGCAATGAATTTATAAGCACTTTTCACAACTCTCTCAGAGTTTTGGCATCATAGTAAAGCTAACAACAGCTATCATGCTAACATCCAATCGATTATTGGACAGTAAAAACTTTCTGAATTAGATGCTGACAGTACTGAGTAGACTTATTTTGACAGCCGCTTGTATAACATATATGCACTGGGGCAAGAGAAATTTTGAAAAAATACAAGCTGAATCAAGGAAGTTTCATAATATAGCATTACATAGTTTAATAGTTAGTTTAGTTTTCAAATTAATTATAAGCAAATCTTCTATTGAATACATTTTTTTTACATTTCCTTTTGCTTTGTTATTTCACCCCTCCCCGTGCAGGTAAAGACATCCTCCGAGAGACCATCAAGTTCATGTACACGGACTGGGCGGATCGGGATAACGGGGACATGCGCCGCAAGACTCTACTTGCGCTGTTCACCGACCACCAGTGGGTGGCGCCAGCAGTCGCCACAGCAAAACTGCATGCTGAGTTCCAGTCTCCAGTTTACTTCTATACCTTCTACCACCACTGCCAGACGGAGACGCGGCCGGAGTGGGCAGATGCAGCGCACGGGGACGAGATTCCGTATGTGTTCGGAGTGCCGATGATTGGAGCGACAGACCTTTTCCCCTGCAACTTTTCCAAGAACGATGTAATGCTGAGTGCCGTGGTCATGACGTACTGGACCAACTTTGCCAAGACTGGGTAAGATAAACATGTAAAATAGGCCTGTCTAGATAACACATTTTGATATGTTGCTACAGAGGAATATAATGATAAACGATAATATTGAAACTACTTAATGCCAATGACACAATAGTATCATTAAAGAAGACCTTTTGTGCATGTGTCTGACACCCATAGATCATTCTGTTACAATTTGCACACTTTAAATCACAATATTTATCTAAAACAACTTAATAAAAGACACAAGTCAGCTGACTTAGAAATCTGCGATGCGCAGTGTGAGCTGACGTTTCTGTAAACGTCATCATAACAAAGAGCTGTGAAGTTCTCAGCACTTTCGATGCAGATCTCACTATCGAGCCGTGGATTATTTTCATTTGTATAAAAATGACCAGACAAATCCTTCACGGATCATGATTACGAAAATAAAGCAAAGAAGTACAGAGCAGTGGGTGTATGCCAGTGGAGGGGTTGGTTGGTGATATGGCATCTTGACAATAAGTAATTAATGATCCTCAATCATGCATGAATCACTCCACATACAACTTTGGGTGAGTAAATGGTGAGGGGAACTACAACACGGTTAAAAGGCATGAGCTAAACAAATAAATAGAAGAATGACAAAATAATTTGCCATAGAAGTTGCTTATTCAACCCTCTATAGCACAAATCTTATCATATTACAACTAAACAACTAAAATAATAAAAATCTCCCCTTATTGCAAAAAACATTTACATACTATAAATAGTGAGCCCAAAAATATATTGTTCAGGATATCGATATCTATATATAAATATATATGTATGTATGTGTATATATATATATATATATATATATATATATATATATATATATATATATATATATATATATATATATATATATATATATATATGTATATATATATATATATATATATATACATATACATATATATATATATATATATATATATTGTCTTTGTTCTTTGTAATTACATGTCATGTTTTTTTTACCCTACAATATAATGCAACTCGGTGTAAAATTATTCCAACTATTCAGAATACAGTACTCACTAAGTAACTAAATACATTTTGAAAGTATTCTTCCCATCACTGAATAAAGACCTAATGTAGTTTCTTTGTAATGTTTTGTGTGACTGTTATAAACGTCTATGCAGATTACAAAAGTGGCTTTGCTTCAGGTTTTGAGTGGCAGAACGAGCACACATCATTCCGAACCGAAGTTAATTAAAGCTTGGGTACCTGAGAAATGTATGCATTAAATCTATCTCTTTCCTAGCTCTCACAAACCCTTTTGGCACATTGCATTCACATGCATGATTTATAACAGCTTTTTGAGGTAGTGAAGTGAAGCAAGGTACTGTATGTAGCCTCATTATTTTAGCGTGTGAGTGTGTGTCTGTGTGTACATGTGAGTGTTCGTGACAGTGTCGGTGTGTGGATTGTTTGGTTGTGTGGGGTTGGGGAATTTTGGGTTAAGGTGGTTGGTTGGAATAAAATGTTTTTTTTTTGTTTTGTAAATAATTAAGAAAACAAAAGATTTAGGAATAAAAAGTACTGTGACTCATTCACTACTTATTTGGGTATCAATACAATTATGCATGCATATTTAATCATAAGGTTAGAGTAGGATTGGTATAAATGAATTGCAATAGTACATTAAAATGACCAAAAGTGTGCTATTTTCCCATTACTGCTTAAGACATTAAGCTCATGCTAGATGCCGTGTCCCTACACAAACCAAAATATTGAATAAAGATCGACTCTTTACTTATGTACCATGAGATATTCAATAATGTGTTGGTCTGTGGTTATTCAGGTGAAGTAAAATTGTATTTGTTTTCCCAACAGTGACCCAAATCTGCCAGTCCCTCAAGACACAAAGTTCATCCACACCAAGCCCAACCGCTTTGAGGAGGTCATCTGGACCAAGTTCAACTCCAAGGACAAGCAGTACCTCCACATTGGCCTGAAACCCCGTGTCCGAGACAATTACCGAGCCAACAAAGTGGCCTTCTGGCTGGAGCTGGTTCCTCACCTCCACAGCCTTCACGAGGAACTCTTCCCCACCACAACACGTTCTCCGTCCGGCCCTGGCTCTGGCCCGGGGACTCGCACATGGTCTCGCACGCCCGGCCCACGCACCACCCGCCACCCTTACCCCACCTTCCCCTCCGACCCTGAGCCCGAAGGATCCGACCGCCCGCACCAAGACCTATTCCCGTTCGACACCCGGGACTACTCCACGGAACTCAGCGTCACCGTGGCAGTTGGCGCTTCTTTGCTTTTCCTTAACATCTGGCCTTTGCCGCACTCTACTACAAGCGGGATAAGCGGCACGAGTTGCGTCGCCACCGCTTGTCGCCTCAGAGGGGGGGCCCGGCTAACGACCTTGCCCACAGCCAGGAGGAAGAGATCATGTCCCTGCAGATGAAGCACTCCGAACACGACGCGCACCACGATTTGGAACCTCTCCGCCCCCACGACATCCTGCGCCCGTCGTGCCCGCCCGACTACACCCTGGCACTGCGGAGGGCACCCGACGATGTGCCCCTTATGACGCCCAATACCATAACCATGATCCCCAGCACCATCACCAGCATGCAGCCTCTCCACGCATTCAACACCTTCCCATCCACGGGGCATAACAACACCCTACCGCACCCGCATTCCACCACTCGGGTATAGTATAGCAAAGGAGCAACATGGCGCGGTCCAACCAATAGCAGTACGCGTCTTATGGACTCCTGGATCTCCTGTGTTTTGAGCTGGCAATGAACTCTACGGCGCCCCCCGCAGCTTTGAGGTGGAGAGTTGGACCAGCACCGTTTAGGAGTGGAGTGATTTTGATCTCTTGAAAGACTTTGTAATAAGGGACAAGTCGTATTCGCCAATATCATTTCTGTCCTTCTTGTCTTTTAGCATTCGGTTGGTTTTATAAATGTTGTTCCCGTTCAGCTTCAGTAGGCAAATTGCTTTGAGTTAATCTTGTCAAATCATCACATTTTTAATTTTTGATTTGATTTTTTTTTTTTTTTTTTACTGTCTGGTACTTTCAATTCGAGTTGGATTTCAATGGAGCATAGACTAAACTACCTCTGAGGAACGTACCAAGGAGGTCTGATTGCACCAGTGAACTTTGCAAAACCAATCAGAGAGACAGATGAGCCTGTTTTGGAGGTTTTAATAGACTACAGTTATGTTTGTGGTGGCAATGGGTATTCATAAGAGGGCTTCCAAACCCACTTGCTAAAGGTATGGAAGATAATTTGTTTCAGATTTTGAATTTTAAACGCCATTGAATTTCTCGTTGAAAAAAAAAAAAAAAAAAAAAATCATTCTGAAATACAATTGCTACATTTTATACATTATACAACTTTTAAAATTCGACAGTATTTCCTGGTTATTACTCGACTCACTTAAGATTGAGTGCTTATGCCTTGGTATGTTAGAAAATGTGTTCGTTTGGGGGGTTTTTTGTTTGTTTTTTCACTACATACTGCTACTGTTAAGGAAGGGAGTCAACCTGAGAAAAATCAGACTGAAATTGAGAATAAAAACACTTCAAACTTGAAAAATTTGCTACCATTTAAAATTCAATATCTGATTAAACTCATTATTTTCCTTATATGGGCTCCTCTTTTATCCTACCAGCATTCAGAATTAATGGTGCCAAGTCTATGCGTTCTCATGGAGTGTAAGAAAATGAAAAAAATGTACGTTATATTTCAACTAAAACATGCTGTGTCTTCATGACTGCCAAACTGGGCCTTGATTGTGCTCTTTTTCAACATCTTTTTCTGTCAAGCATTTGTCGTTTTTGAAAGAAAAAAACAACTTTTTTTGCTGAAAATAGAGATATAGAGAAATAATATTATATATAGTTCTATATAAAAGTGTACAAAGAAAGTATATAAATGTTTGTTTTTTTCTCAGTGGGGAACTATGCATGTGGTGGGGGAAAGACATTGTCAGTCGATGCACGTTTTGAATCATAACATCATATTTTTAAGTTGAGCCCCACACGAGCCTCCTGTCCTATTAGATATTTCATTTGCAAGATTCAAACTCATGATTATCTACAGTTATTTACAGCTGTGACACTCCGGTCTGCACAAGAATATTTTTGTACAATGGCAAGGCTGAGAGACAAAGATGGCCGTTATTTTGAGCACATGCATGCTTTTTAATATCCATAAGAGAAAGTGTGTATATGTGCAGTAAGGGCACATTTACACTGGTACGGAGCGGGGTAAAGAGCTGCTTTTGTTTTTTTTATGTCACAGGCAACATTGGACACACAAGCAGGCTAAACATTACTTAAAAAAAAAAAAGTTTTATTGTAACATTCAGTCCGGGAATGTAGCATGGCTCGACTTTTCCAATTGCAGTGAGTGGAATTGATTACTTCAAATTAAAAACCCACAAAGCACATAAAATGCAAGCCAGATTTTTTTAGAGCAGAGGTTCTCAACTGGTGGACCCATCATCATCCGAAATTAAAAAGGTTGATTTTTTTTTTTTTTTTTTTTACTTTGTTTTTTTTTTTTTTTTTTTTTTTTTTATTCTTAAATGGCAACAAACTCAGGTGTTTTTTTATGTAAAATAGTTCTTTTGGGGAAACTAGATTTTTAAAATATTTTGTTTATTTTATTTTTGATGGGCTTCTTCTACAGTTAAAAAGCATAAATCAATCATAATTATTATCAGAATTTTTACAAATAAAGTTTGGGTTTTTTTAACCACCTGTTGAGAACCATATTTTAAGGATGACCTCTGAGATCTCCTAAACAGGGTAAAAACAACACAGTTAAATTTGTATTCTGCTAACTTTCCACCAGTGATACAGATAACATTGTCATAAAATGTGGACGAGAGTGAATTGTGCTTTCTTTAGCTAGCAAGAGCCTATTATTTTTATGTCACTTTTTATGCTCCCTGAAGCGTGTTGGTTAAACAGAGATGGAGAGAGAATTTGTACTCCCACTGAAAGACAAATGTGCACAATGTAAAATAAAACTGATAAGATTGTGCAGAGAAAATCTTACGGCTATTCTAACAGCCTTAAATGGAGACAAAATGGACAAAATGGACAAATGGACAACCATGTCTCCACTGAGGACACTTTTGTACTGACCACCCTGGACACAAAAGCATTATTCTCCATAGACATATAAGGCGAGTTTGGACACAAAACATGGCGGCTGAAAGAACCAGCCAAGCAAGGTGCAAACTGTACATTTTTAAGTGTTATGAAGCATACGGATATTTGTAAATATTAAGTTTTTGGGTTATTTTTCTTAATTTGTGTGAATGAATGAAATGCTTATCTCTGTGATAAAAGACAACAGGTGCATGTTGCAAAGAATCACCTCTAGATCATACTGTATTGTGCTTCTGTTTGGTTTTTGATTGTTGATTGACAGAAGGATACCATTTATTATTGGAAATAGAGTACAATTCTATGCTTTAGTCCCACAAAACAATGTGTCTTATACAATGTAATCAAATATCCCCCATGACGAGCTCAAATCATGTCACTTCTTTACTACATTAAATACATTTGTTGTATGGGTGTCTAATGTCTTTATTTAAGTATATGTGATGCAAGAGCTATTAATGTAGGACCCCACTGATATCAATAGTTTTTAGGTGAAATTTACAAAACAAATAAAGAAAGAAAACTACATATTATAATTTTGAATGGTGAAAAGACCTCAAAATGACTCAAATAAACAGGTAGCTGAATATAGGTACACACTAAAATACCTTTAAAAACATGTATCCTTATGGGTTGACTCCACATCAGGCAGCTCTATTGCAGTAGTAACACGCCTGAGACCAATTCCCTTCACCTCTCTCTCTGTAACTGTTCTGTAGCTCATCATTCTGACCTCAAAATCCATTCTACATGGTCCTTGTGTTTTCATTTAACTTTTTGTCCCTCGATTAAGATATGAGCATTGGTAAGAGACCAATCTAGTGCCTGCTTTCCCCAAGGTCCGGCTCCGGGTAGCCCCAGCAACAGGTTGATTGACAGCTTCGTTGCTAAGCGGGCCACCCCCTGCCAAATCAGCGATGCGAGCAGGAGGGGTGAGTACCTTCCTGGTTGCAGATTAACTGCTATAATGGTTAGCCTTGATGGGCAATATTTGGTTGTAACCGAACACGATGGTTGACGTCATACTCCCTTAGTCCACTTCTATTATACAGTCTATGAGCCAGATTAAGCTCCACAGTTCAGAACACCATAAAAAGGAAAAAGAACATGAACTATATCCAGATTTACACAGTACATATACTGTGCACTTTATTTTCGTCATATTATTTTTAATAGATGAGCTCTCTCCTTGTAGCAGTGAAATGTAGCCACTGACGCACACTGATCCAACCATGAGGGTTTTCATCATATGCCTCCTGACAACATAATGGACAGGGTTTTCTGTACACTGAAAAAAGTGATAAAATAACTTGAATCTAACCCATTTCTGTCTGCTATGAGTAGTGTCGGGAAATGTCACATTTGCAGTTAGGACTTCTACAAATTTCAAGATGAATTATTTTCATACCTGAAATGTAAATATGACTTGAATAAAATTATTAACTTCCAGAGACTTTAAATAAATAATATAAATAAAAAATATTTCCAAATGTGTAAAAAGTGTCTGGGTATAATGTGCAAAATACATCACAGCTACTCAAGTCAACTAAAGGTAATATTCTTGATTAAAATATTATTACTTATTGCAGTGCATTTTGTTAAGAAAAATGGTGTAGCTCATTTTTACTGACATAACTGTCACTATACATGGTGGCAGAGTGGTTAGCCTGCGCTTGCTAGCCTCTACTACCAAAAATAGTTTTCATATAATGATTGTCATTCAACTTAATACCACTAGATGGAGCCAGAGGAGCTTGAGCGATTTGTCTTTTTCAGTCTAAAAGTTAAGTAATACATTCTGAATACTCTTTAGAACAGTGCACCTGTCGTGTTTTTAGTTAATTTATTGTTTTTATTATTATTATTATTATTATTATTATTATTATTATTATTATTATTATTATTATTATATTATTTATTATTATTATTATTATTATTATTATTACAATCTTTGTTCAAACAAAAACAAAAAACACGATGACAAAATGTTCGAAGAAACAGTAAAAAAGTATACAGATTCTGTTAAATTTAGGACTTATTATACACTGTATGCTGTGATTCTGATCAAACAATAAAAATATTTTTAAAAGAAATTAAGCTACTTTACTTTTCTGCTGGAGGGTTTGTAACCTACTTGTCTCCATGGAGATGTTATTGCTTTGACTGGAAGGTTCCACAGTGTGGCATCAAAGTTATCTATACATACATACATACATGCATTCGTACAGTGAGTAGGGTCACCTCTTCACAGACCTGACCTGAAACCTGGCCTGGTTTATCAGTTGCCTTCTCCACGATAGATGAGTTTAATAGCATGTTGTGGAACATGGCAGACAAAGCAGTAACATCTCCACAGAGAATTATCACAGAAAAGTTGCACTGTGCATGTTTAGTTGTATGGTAAGTACAATTCACTATATTAAAGATTTTAACATAAGATATCTACTCAGCGTTTGGCTCGCCCCACTCCTGGGAGAAAGATAGTTAATTGGGCACTTGTTTCCTGGCATAAGAATGGTCTAGTATGAGCCAGTGGTTGGATTAACCTCCTGGTTGAAACATTAAAGTAGGAAAAGGCTTCACAACAAAGGGTAAATGTGGTCTAATGCTTCAAATTGATTATTGGACTGTGTTTATCTGGCAAACCCACAATGATATTTCTGTTTTTTTATACAGATTGATATCAGTTTGCTTCCCAAGTCCTCCGTTGCATCTCAAGCCCGGTCAAACATGAACGTCCAATCAGCTTTGTTTGGGGGTTTTTCAGCGACACATGTGAAACAAAGGAGCTCGTTGGTGACCTATGATTTCCAAAAAATAATCAAATTCACCTCACTCTGATCCACAGAGTTTAGTGCTTCGGCGATTGATTATGTAGAAATCCTCAATTATTTCAGCCCCATATTTTTTTCCCTTTAATCTTTCCAATAAGGATGGACCATGCGTGTCCCTGATTCGCTAATCCACCTGTCAATCGCGCCTTTCATAAAGTATTGAAGAAGTGTGTATTCTGGATGCCAGGTTATGCTAGTGTACACAAGGCAAGGCAAGTTTATTTGTATAGCACAATTCGAAGACAAAGTAGTTCAAAGTGCTTTACAGAATAAGAGAGACATTAAAATCACACAAATCAAAACATAAATAATTACAAATAATCTTCATAAATGAACATTAAAACAGAAGAAACAGAAGAGCACGTAATAAAAACTTTTGACTCATATGCACAGTTAAACAGAACTGCTTTGTGCCTGGATTTAAACATTGTCAAAGTAGAGGCCTGTCTCGCATCTTCAGAAAGACTGTTCCAGGTTTTAGCTGCATAAAAGTGAAACACTCATTCCCCATGTT
Source organism: Periophthalmus modestus (assembly GCA_019594935.1). Classification (NCBI taxonomy): domain Eukaryota; kingdom Metazoa; phylum Chordata; class Actinopteri; order Gobiiformes; family Gobiidae; genus Periophthalmus; species Periophthalmus modestus. Next base: position 7,449,036 of record JAIEZT010000107.1, read on the forward strand.
TAGTCCTGACTCTGGGCACCAGCAGGAGGCCAGTCCCTGAAATCCTCAAAGTGTGAGATGGTTCATATGGCACTAACATGTGGGAGATGTACTTTGGACCTAGGCCATGGAGAGACTTGTACACAAGCAGAGCTGCTTTAAAATCTATTCTCTGAGCCACAGGAGCCAGTGCAGAGACCTGAGCACAGGACACATGCTCATACTTCCTGGTTCTAGTCAGGACCTGAGCAGCAGCGTTCTGGATGTACTGCAGCTGTCTTAAGGCTCGTTTGGAGAGGCCAGTGAGCAGGTTCTTACAGCAGTCTAACCTACTGGAGACAAATGCATGAATAAGTCTCTCCAAGTCTGGCTTTGACAGTATACCTTTGATTTTTTCAATGTTTTTAGATGGTAAAAAGCTGCAGATGTTGTTGATTTGATGTGGCTGTTAAAATTCAAGTCTGAGTCCATGATTACCCCTAGATTTCTAGCCTGATTTGAAGGTTTTAGAGAGAGAGACTGGAGGTGACTGCTGACACTTTCTCTGTGTTTCTGTGGGCCAAAGATGATGACTTCACAATGAAATGTTTTCTTCTGAGTGTAAAGTGAAGTGATTTTCTGTTCAATGTTAATGCTATATTATGCACAGTGCATTGTGGTGCTGAGATTGTAGTTCTGTAACTGTATAACCGTGGAGTGCAAACACAGAGCGCGATGACGTGTGAGAATGTGACAGGTAGGTTATGATGCTAACAGCAAATAGTTCCAAAGCGTGGCAGCATATGACAGTTTGACAGTCAAAGTTTGCGATGACACAATTGTTTGTTTGCGTACAGAATGAGGCCCCCGCCTTTGCTTTTCCAGTCCACTCTCATGGTGGAAAAGTTAGCAACATCGCAGGCAAACAATTTTTAAACAAGCAACAAAAAGCACAGACCAGAGACATGAGGAGAATCATACTCCTGTTTGTGGAGGACAAACTCTGTTGGATAATATGCTGCAGTTTAACTTTACAACTTCATGAGAGCTGTGTAATAAAGTCGGCTAATTATTTTCCCCATTTCCTGAGTTTGTGTCTTGCGCCTCTGTGTATCGTCACTCCGTCTGCTCCTGCTGCTGTTTTACTGGCTGGTTCTGTGGTGGTGATGTTTTACTGTTATGATAGTCTATGACAGAATTGCACTGACACCACACACATGAGGAGTGCAACAACTCAAAAATCACATACAAGGATCTAAAGGCAGGGAGACGCAAATCAAGTCCTAAATCAGGCGAATTATGCTGCAATGTGTGGCTGACTTTAAATAAAATAAATCTGAATTTGAAAACAAACTCATTAATGTAACAAATCCAAAAAACTTAATAGGCCTACTATTAAGTTTTTTATAAAGTTTTTATATACCGTATTTTTCGGACTGTAAGTCACACTTTTTTCATTTTCGTTTGGCTGGGGGTGTGACTTATACTCAGGTGTGATTTATATGTGAAATATATGTTTTTGCTACATTATTATGCCTTTTTTGGCTGGTGCAACTTATACTCCAGCGCGACTTATACTCCGCAATATATGGTCATTATTTTTAAATCAAAGTGGTCAAAATAACTGCTGAGCAATTTATGTCTACACAAAAGAGCCAAATATCTTTACTGGTGCTCAGTCTCTCCTGGGCCATAGTAGCACGTAGCCAAATTTGTAATCTTCTCAGTGCACTGAAACTCATCTCAGCTTCACATGAAGTTACAGGCACAGCCATCAAAATCCTCACAAGCATTTCTACTTGACTTAAGAGACTATGCACTTCGAAAGACAGCTCGCTCAAACCAGCTTCCCTGCTTTAAGGATGTTTTTTACAACTCCTTCTGGGTTAGGCTGCTGTCAGAGGCAAACCATCAATGAAGAAGACAGTGCCAGGCTGGTGGCAAAATGCATGTATATATATATGTATATGTGTGTGTGTATATATATATATATATATATATATACATATATATATATATATATATAATTTTATATATATATATATATAATTACATTTTTTTAAATTGATCCTTCACATTCTCCTATGGGGTCTAGCTCACATCATTTCCCAGATCTAAGGTATAGATAAAACAACCAAACCAGATGATTGGTCTTACAGCACCACACACTTGAAATGACTGATTTGATTTGTGAATTTGCCTTTTGATTAATCATATAATTCAGGTACAGTTCACATTTTATTAAATTAAGAAAACCTTAGTTATGTTTGTGTGACATCAGTGTGTCTTGTAGAACAGCTCTGTCCCTGGGCCCGGAGCCATGTATGGTATGGTATGCTTTTTATTTGTACATGGACAGTGCAGTCAGTCAATCAAGGCCTGTCCAATAAAATCTGAAGTCATTGGATTTCAAAAGTCACCGCACACTTCTGGGAAATACTGACAATACAGATTCAATGCATATAGATAAACTAACCAAAAATGGATTAAAACAGTATTACCTAGGGTTGTTCAAATTTTGTTCTAGAAACAACATACAGCCCCAGATAAGCACCTGCACTCTGACTCCCTCCCCTTAGCCCTTCTACCCTGCATATGCACACACACATACACACATTCTACATTCTACTAATCATTCAAATCATAGTCATCCCTAATGTGTACAAACTTGTTTAGATATTAGTCACTTCTTTGTCAGATGTGCAAACATTTTAAAACCTGTACAGGTTAGAATCTCTGTTGGCAAATTATTCCAGTGACTCAGAGGAAAAAGCCGATTTGGTGAGTGTGGTCTTGCTTTTGGGGATGATGCACTTTCATCCGAAGGGTGAGCATGTCACTCGAGATGTTAATTTTTTTTTTGTTTTGGTTTTTTTCTGAGCTCAGTGAGACAAACTCTTCAGAGGATGTGCAGCATTGTAAAGAATTTTGAAAAGCAAACAAATATTAGCATATACCATTAGATTTTCAAAATGTTATCAATTGAATTTAACAAGAAAGGACAGTGATGATACTGTGTACTGGGATTTTTATGATGAATCTTGACACATACAACTTAAAAAAGTGCTCAGTTGCATTGGTCATCATCATCCATAGTTCATAGGAGCTCAACACTTGAACAAAGGGACATGCGGTTTAATCTAAAGGATCTCACAACATTACTAAATCACTGCTGTGATACTAAAGCCAAATGCTGCAAAAATATGTGCCGTTAATTGTCATATAGAATCTTCTTTAAACATAGAGTAATGAGGTGACTTTAATCAGTAACACTAGTACCCTGGTAAACGTAACCAAACAACATGGACTGAGCTGAGTGCACTTCTCTGAGCTGTAACAATGTCTTCTGCTGTTGAGAATACAGCTGTCACATGAGTGGATATTCATTCCGATGCTGTTTCCACCAATTTCCTCTGAAAGAGACAAGGCTGGTGCGTCCTTGTACCTTGTCACCACTTATTCTGCACGCTCCTGTGTCATTCTGTGTCTCACTACCTGTGCTGTAGGTTAAACAAAGTACATCAGCCAGACTGCACATGTTCTTTGTTTGCTTGGGTTCTGGACCAGCAGCACAGATGTCCTTCTTGACTTCTTCAGAATCGTCCTCCTCTGCAGGTATTACCTCAGTCACGGTCTTGAGATCAGTCTCTTTCTACAATGCAAAGAAATTACATGTTTGTGTTGTGTTCAACCTTTGACAGTCAACCTGATACATCGATAATGACTTAAAGTTGTAATATACAGTATACCCACCAACGGTTTCCTGATATTTATCAAAAAACATTCCACTTTGAATTTAAAATGAATTAGGAATTTAACAGTTACTATTTAATATTTAACTTTGTATTTTAAATGTGATATGATATGTGATGAACATTTTATTTATTTATTTGTGACAGTAAATTAACCAAATTAATACAAATAATCGTATCCTGCAATATTTACTGTCAGTGTATTTACAGTATTTCTGTACTGTCTTAGCTATAGATCATGTGTCTGCCTGTCTTGTTAACTTAATGAAGATCAAATACATAATAATAACATAGCTCAATTGAATCATGAATTCTTCCAGCCTCTGCAGTGACTCATGTCATCTCATTGATCGTTAGGAAAGAAAGGCAAAGCCTTGAATCGTGGACCCTGTGCTGAGCATAAATACATAGTCTCTTTCTGTTCATCTTTGTACCTTTTGCTCAGATCCTCACAAATGGTTTCTTGGATTTCTTTCACTAAGGTGAAATGAGATGGACTCTCTTGTAAATCATGGATCAGCTAACATGGACTGATTAGCTGATAATATTGGTGTTTTTTCCATGGATATCACAAGTGTAGCTACCTTCATGGTCTTTATGGCATCCACAATATCCTCCGCAGCTGTTCAGTCTTACTCACTGAGTGTGCACACTAACCTCATTATGCCAAATTGATATGTGTAGCACTCTGAAATGAGCTTTACACATCTGTGATGCTCTCGCTGAAAGCAATCGGAAATTGTGGAAGGTCATGACGATTTTGTGAATCTGGTTGGTTGAAGCTTCACAACAGTGGAACCAACAAAATCTAACTAATCTAATCATCTAACTTTTGTTACATTGTGAGTTCACTTACAAATATTTCAAGATTCCATCTTGCTTTGCAAGGTTAGGTGAACACTTCTTCTCACCTCACTTGACAGAAGAGAGCAGAAATGGCTGGTTGCTGCTCAAGAAATTGTTGGAACATGTCAAAATGTCAGCAATCAGTTTGTGCTCCAGCACACGAGCCAATAGATGCCCGACTACAGGAAGTTTCGACGCTTGATGTGAAGCCAAGACGCATGTACGGGTGAAGCATGTGAAATGCAACATGCCAGTGAGCTCCACCGCAACACACATATTAGGGGAGTTGCTCGTCACAATAGCCGGTCTTTTCTGGTGATGTCCCATTCCTCAAGAGCCGTTTTGAGTAGCTCTGCAATGTTAGTCCCTGTGTGACTTCCATGCATAGCTCTAGTTTGTAAAACATGGGAGAACAGCTACCAGATTTCTTTGAGAAATTGGCTTGTAATGGTCACATATAATTCCATGGCAGGAGACCAGACGTTCAGTCATCACAGGTAAGGCCCACGCTTGGAACTGAATTTAGGCTGTTTTTAATGGCACCCTTCACCCTCTGGTACATTTGTGGGACAGCTGCCTTCATCAAATGTTGTTGCACATGTGAGAATCACACAGCATTGATTTAATGTGTTTATCATGAGGTGAAAGTGTGAGTTCTCCACAACACAGTACGGTCATAAACCTTGTCAAATATGTCTGTGATTTTAAGAGGACATGAAGAGTTGGATGGTATTTGGCTATTCAGAGTGTTTTGGGTCCAGACTTTTGTGGCAAAGTGGGCTTGTCAGGGTGGTGGCACTGCAATACAATACTATCAACTCAGAGGCTGGTTGTATTACTTGAAAATTTGATCATAGTTTGGCAATGCCAACAAATTGTGTTGGTTTTGACCATCCTCTTTCCCCCCTTCTTGAGCTTTCAAGCCAAAATGAACCATGCATCTGCCTTTAGAGAGGAAGGCAGTTGAAAAATTGTTTCTCTTGAGCTCGTCTCACTTCTCTTCTCCATTAAGGAGGAAAGATGTGGCACTGTGGCATTACTTAGTGCTGGATATTCAACAAGTTCGTTCTGTTTGTTTGTTCACATTCTTAAGTACTTTTGCAGTGTGCTGATACGAAGTTAAGTGGCTACTCCCTTTGACGCTGGGACGCTGTGTTTTTTAACAATTGCTTTCATGGTCACCAAGATAATTTATAATTTATAACAATGTGCAATAAGACATGGTTGGGTTGTGAGGATCATGCAAGTGCATGCCTAACCAGTGAGGCAGTTACGAATCTTCAATAGCCTAGCTCTAACAAAAGCAACAAAAACATGAGCTCAGATCTCCATAAGATCTGGACTGAGCATTTTTAAGGAGCCAGTGGCCACACTACAGTGGGATAAAACTTCCATCCACTCATTTTCTTCCTCTTATCCGGGGCTGTGGCTGTGCACTTAGACTGCTGTGGGCAGCAGTCTAAGTGCTAAAACTTGTAAACAGTAAACATTCTACCCAAGTAAAAAATAGAGATTAAATTATTGAACAACCAGTAAAGGTTAAGGCTTTGTTCAAAGTTTTATTAGACTTAAAGAGGCTAATAGCACTAGTACAAGAATTCAAACAGCAGCAAATTGGTATGAAACATTGACCTCAGTCTTGTCAAGTCCATTCACTCTTCTTTTTTTAATAAGTAAAAGCCTAACCATATCTGCACCAAAAAATAGGCCTATCAGACAAAACATTGCCAGCTAAATAATAATGTAAATACATAAATGTTAAGTTCATTATTGGCAGTTGCCTGGGACTGCATTTTAAACGTAAATAAGTATGCAAAAAAATTTTTAAAAACACTAGCATGCTGTGTATAAAAAGCTAATGCTACTGTGCTCATTTTAAGAGCCATTTATAAATGTGAGTGTCTCAAATAAATATGAATGAACACCAAATCTGTCGTAATATTCATCTTCTGTTACCTGAAGGTCCCGGGGCCGATGCCATCTTTAGGCAGAACAGAGGCAGACCACTCACACAAACCTCATCCACAATTAAATATTTGTGCTCTTTTCCTACCCTGACCTTCTCAGTTGGATGTACATCAGCACCAGATCTTATTGTTTGATATGAAAACTAATATAAAGTCTGGTCCAGTTCAGCTCCATAAAATATACAAATTATAGTCAGTGATGCTTATTAATTGGATCGGACCCCTTAAAGTAAATGTCCTTGTGCCTTGTGCATAACCAATCTGAGTGTTTGTGTGTGTGTACCAATGTGTGTGTGTGTGTGTGTGTGTGTGCGTGTGTGTGTGTGCGTTTGTGTGTGTGTGTGTGTGTGTGTGTGTGTGTGTGTGTGTGTGTGTGTGTGTGTGTGTGTGTGTGTGTGTGTGTGTGTGTGTGTGCGTGTGTGTGTGTGTGTAAAAGTTTTGTGCATCTGCAAAGTGATTTTTCTGTCTACATTTTGAGCAGTTCACATGCATTTCATATCAATAATTGAATGGCTCTTATTTATGTGCTTGAATTAAAACACACATTTGTCGTGAACTCGAATGTAAGCATACAACCACCTAAAGGCACAGACAAATAAAAAAATGTAAATTAAATATGGATATGACTAATTACATCAAACAAATAAAAAAAATTGACACTTGAAACAGAACTGAGACATTGTGTCATGCACATGTGTAAATACTTTTGACCTGATTCTCTTCCCATGTCCTCCAGGCCACATCAGAGTCATCACATCAGGTTTATGGGAGTGTATAACCTGGCTCAGATTGACATGTGTGGCGTTTGTTTCTGTGTAACAGCGCTCACTAAAGCATAAGGAAAAGGCTGAAGTCAAGACGAGTATTTGAAACTGATCAGTCAAAGCTGAGAGAGAAACACAGACATCTTTCCTTTCACAAATGCCCAAAATGCTTCACTTTGCGAGTTTTTCAAAAACAAAACTGTCTGTATTTGTGATCAAATAAGCCACAGTCTATCTGCCGGCGGTGCCATGTTTGTTTTGGTTGGTTTGAGCTCTGGGTTCAGTGGAGGCCAAGATAGATTCTCGTGAGCTTGTGACTTTACAAATATAGTGAGAATCCATCTTGCTACGCAAGATTTAGGAGATGTAAGCCCAATCACAGAAAGGATTCATATTTTTCAGTGCAATAAATAAACAAAATGAATGCTATTTTAGGTCGTTTTAACACTGCCATTAGTTAGGTCGATGTAACAGTGGATTCGAGAGAGCAGTGCACTGGGGCCGGTGTGATCTCCACAGGCGCATTCTGGACCGCAGTAAAAGGCCGGTCAGAGAGGACTTGAAACATTACATTTTGGAGCGGCTCCACCCGCAGTTGACCTTGGGCCGACCTAAGCTGTCCGCTCTGACAGGAAAAGTGCTTTGAATTGGGCAATAAAGCGCTCATGAATGGGTGGTGCAAAGCTGCTGTTTCGTACGTGCGTCTGACGAGGCCGTTTGGATAAACTTCATATGAGCCACAGTCTCCTCGTGCCTGTGTCTGCACAGGTGAGCCCGGGCCTGTCTGTGTGTCGCCATCAGCACGTACAGTCCTCGGGGTGTTTAGCCACAGGAGACACAAAAGAGCAGCCAATGCGCGCGCGTGTATTCTGGCTGAGGCGCGCGGTCAGGTCCTGGCTGAGCTGATGGACTGTCACGTGACTCATAACGCGTGCGTGGGGTGAATGGAGCGTAGTGTAAGTGAACAAGGCCGACACAAAAGTAAAGTAAACAGAAGTTCATCTAGCGCACTGAGATCGCTCCGTACGAACGAGTGACAAACGACCTTAGTCTCATAATGAAATAAAGAATTGAAACAGTTCTCATGGGGGTTCCTAACCGCATTGTAACATGTCTGTGGCTTTGGTGCGAGTACCCCAACTTAATAACTCATAAATAAAAGCTAAAAAACCTTTAATCCTCAAAGACAATTACAATGGTGACATTACTACCCGTTTTAGTAGATTTTTAAATCACAAGACACTATGATGTCATCTTACATGACATGTAAGTTTGCCCTTTCATTGGGCTTTCCAGCATCCACACCCTGGAAAACACAAAAGTTCACATTTGCGGGGAAGCTCTGGCTCACTGACTGACTGAACTTGAAAGAATTTGGTCAATAGGAAATCTCCTGATAATAGCCTGAATAGAGATGCTGTTGCTGTGGGGGAGAAGTGTGTCTGATGGGGTAATTGAAATTTCAGACAGATTTTTTAGAAAGAATTGCAAACTGCATGTGTTTGAGCAAAATTACCCAAGTACAGATATATTGTATAAGCAGCTTGAGGTCAAAATATGCCTGATGTGTGCTGTCGGCATCTAATAATAAAGAGTTTTATTGTTCGATAATCAGGAAGTGCACATTAGCATACTACTTGGTCTCTCTGGTCTCTGGAGTAAAAGCACAGTGATTAATTAGGATGCTCAAAATGCATACGGTAAGTGAGGAATTACAACTGCAAACTGCTCAATATTCAGTTTTTCATGTTTCTTTGACAGTAAAAAAAATGGTACAGTGGTAGTTTGTGGAAAAAAAAAAAAAGCGTATTGGAAGTAGCAGTTTATTGGTCTAAAAATGCATAATAATAGAAGCAGGACCATTGACTTTATGTTCAAAACTGCAGAATAGGCCTCATATCTTCATAGTCTTAATTTCACTGTAGCAAACTGCAGATTTCCCTTGACTTTTTATTGTTGAAAAATGGCTATGTGAAAGTGAAAACTGAATTTACTGAACCCCGAGCTTCAAATGCTGGATAAAACAGGATTAGTCAAACATGGATGAATCAAATCAGTATGGAGGAATTCCCCCCAAAAGTCTTTGGTATCAAAACTCACCCGTAAGGTATGTCTTTATAGCTAAAACAACAAAAAAAAAAGTGCGCAACTTGTTCCTGTCTTTTATTTTTGTCATGACAGTACATAGCTTAATATTGACTCAAGTGCTGTTTGTTTCACTTCATTCCAAAACTCTTAACAGGATACACCTCCCTTGGGAACATGACTACTTTTTCCATATTTGCGTAGCGACCACTGGCTTCCATGTAACTTAAGGAAAATATGAGTTAATCTCAGTTTGCAGCCTTAAATGGAAGTATTTAAGGCTATTTATAGTTGTATTAATCATATCCTAAAGGGCTGTAGAAAGGTCTAGCAACAGAGAAAATGACATAATAGTTATTTGAGTCCTAGTTGGCTTATCTCTGTAATTACTGGGCTTATCCACAAGAAACAAAAACTGACAGTGTTCAATGTCTTCTTTGTAATATTCTTTTCACTATAGCTTGAAAAAGTGAGTGTATTATTCAACCAAATCAAATATAATTGTTGTCTATTGAACGGAACGAAGTGCACAAGACAGGTTATCGTGTAATTATGACTTGGTTTGGTGGGATAGTAAATGTGGTAAATATTTATCATAGTTTTACATCAGCTAAATAGCAAAAAACAGTTGAGAAGAAAAAATACAGGATGTAGTTTTGTAGTAAGTTATAAAGCGGAATCCCACTACCTGTGTCACCAACATGGAAATCCAAAATGCAGGGACAATTTACCCACATTACACATTTCCCACAAGTTTAAACATTCATTTAACAAAATAAAGATGTTATTATGGAATCACCTCTAGTTATTTCTGTTTATCGTCCATACAGTCATATAAGTCCCCTGCACTCTGAAATTATGACATCCATCCATCCATTTTCTTCCGCTTATCCTGGGCGGGTCGCGGGGGCAGCAGTCTAAGCAGGGACTCCCAGACTTCCCTCACCCCAGACACGTCCTCCAGCTCCTCTGGTGCGACCCCAAGACGTTCCCAGGCCGGCCGAGAGACATAGTCCCTCCAGCGTTATGACATCATATTCTTTACTGTCACGAAAGCAGCCTCCAAAATATCTGTGTAATCCCTCAGTCGTCCGAGTCTGATCCATAGCAAAAGACGAAATTTAAATCTGTCAACTGGACAAATCGTTGTCTTCACTCCTACCACGATTTGTCCAGTTGACAGATTAAATTTCGTCTTTTGCTAACCTACAAAAAAGGCGATTCAAACGAGTTACCCATCATCAGACATAGTTTAACCATGCATTTAACTTATTACTTGGGTGTATGAGGTTATATAACAGAATTCATTGTAACGTTTTTGAAGTCAGAATTTCGTGACAATTAGAAAAAGACGTTAAACCGTGACTTTGGATCACAAAAGCTATACTAACAAAAAACGAGGCTAGTCTAATGATCAAAGTGCTAAGTGTTGGAACAGACGCACCAATAAATAAAAAAACATAAAATTACTTCACTTTTTCAGCATTTGAAAGGATTTCTTTTAAGATACCGAGACGAGAAGTTGCCAGTTCTGGTGCATTCCCCGCCAAATGGGCTGCAGTGCGGTTTTACTGGGACCTTTAAGTGGTTGAGTAAAATTGGTCCTTGTGAAGTGTCTTTGTATGGTAAACACTTTGAATCAACCAAAATGCATTATGTCACTTCTCTGCTGAGCCCGCAAACAGTAAGAATTCATGTTTTGCTTGAGGCTTTTGAACAATAGAAACAATAGATAATGTAATGATCTGATATTTTTGTGTTACGGTCAGAGGTGACACTTTTTGTTGTTCTTGTGTTTATGTGTTGTCACTATAACTGCTTTTGTATGTGACATTTGGTTGCTATGCCGACAAGTTCATGTAAAGGTTCTATTTGTCATCTCCTGTTTTGGAGCTCTTGTTTTAGTGTGGGTTACTGCCTACCGTAGCCCTTGTGTTCAAAACGGAAGCAAAACTCATAATTAGGAAGCTCGGAATACATTAGGTAAGTGGGAGAACCAAACTGTTTAAAATGGACTAGTTCTTTTGTTCACAATTTAAGATAGGAAAAATCAGGTATGGCATGTTTAAGGTCAAAAATAAAGTGAAGAAAAGCAATAACAAGACAAGCCCACCTGTAAAGTTACATCAGAGGTGCCCAAACGTTTTTTTTTATCGAGGGCCACATCTCAAAACATATTTGAAGCGGAGGGCCACAGACCGGTGATCAATGCAGTGCGGTGCTTTAAACGCAGCTTTGACAGAGCCGCTGTGTATTAATAAGGCTTGAAACACATTCATTTTAGGTTTGTATTACAATCTAATGTGATGTTTAAGGTTATAGTGGCAGAAATAGTTTAATTTGCTGTTAAAAAGTCTGCTTATGATCAGGGCCATAGTTTGAGTTACATAATACTCCTTTAAACTGTCTGTATCTGACTTGCATTAGATCTTTTCAGGGAAGTAGAAAAAAAAGAACACTGTTTGAAGCTATCTGTGAAAAATCAGACTTGCCGTAATAATATTGCCTTCACATTTTAAAAGACATCTGGTTGGATTAGAGCCATAAGAGAACATCTGTGTTGTAACTTTTCAAAGAGATTGCGTATAATTTTGATTTAATTTGGTGGGATAATGTCTGTCGTAAATATAAATTATAGTTTTATACACATCAAGAACCAATTTGTGACACAAAGTTGACAAATATGTTGCAAATTACAGGAAGTAGTAGAGTGATCTAGAACATACTGATGATGCCATGCAGGGAGAATACTGTAGTGTTCTGGTGTAAAGGGAAAAAAAACATGGCGACAGGGCTAGTGTAGGCCATAACCCACGCAAAAAAAACAAGAACAAACAACAGCAGTCTCAACTCACTAGAGCCAGTCTCCAAAACAGACCAGTAACTGACAAATACTTCACATCAACTTGTCGGCATAGCAACCAAGTGTCACATACGAAAGCAATTACATTAACAACAACACATAAACACAAGAAGGACAAAAAGCGTCAACTCTGAGCTACATACAAAATATAATTATTTCAATAAAATAAAGGTGTTTTCTTATTTATATTTGACAAATAAATATAGATGTGTGTAGAGAGAAGTTTTGGCCCAGCGTACAGGATGGTTGCTAGGTGAAAGTTAAGGAATTCCCTCGTGCGATGTCATGATTTCTAAGCAGGAAGTAAAATTTAAAACCTAAAAAATGAGGGAAAAAGCTTAAGAAAAAAGCAAAATCTTAAATACAGTTGACTGAGCAAATGCGTAAGCTGTCATAGGTGCTTTAAGAACTGAAGACGCTCTCTTATGCAAGAACAGGATATGACTAAAATGAAAAAGGAAGATATGGTTTAAATTATTTTAGTATGCCAATAAAAACCAAACATTTATTTTTAGCTCTAGGAATGCTCGCTCATCTGCTGTGTCATACATTCCCCATTCGTCAGCGCTGTTATCTGGGGACAAGGCTTTTCCTGACGGCCGCGGGCTCACTCAGCGCTCAGAAGTTTCCATGCTCTGTCATAGTGAAGCCATCAGTGAAAGCCGTAAGAGAGAGAAGGGGGGATGGAGGGGAGAGAAAAGGAGAGAAAGAGAGAGAGAGGAGGCACGTGAGAGAAGGGAAGAGGGAGAAAGGAGAGAGTGTAGAAGGGGATGGGGGGGAAATGTAGGGAGAGAGCTTGAGAATAAGGAAACAAAGAATGGAGGGGAGCGGGGTCAGGGGGAAGAAGAAAAGAAAGGATAGGGAGGGGAGAGAAAAGGAGAGAGGGAGAGTTAGTGAAGAGAGAGAAAAGAATGGGGAGAATGGGGGGGTACGAGAGAGAAAAGGAAAGGAGAAGAAGAAGAAGGAGGGGAGAGTAGGGGGTAAGAGAGAAAGAAGAGACAAGAGAACGAGGAGAGATAGGGAGAGGAAGGAGAGAGAGCGGGTCCAAGGGAGAGAGGAAGGATAGGGAGAGAGAAGGGAAGCGGGAGAAATGATAGAGTGGATTGAATAGATAAGGAGAGTGGGAGAGTTAGTGAAGGGAGACAAAAGAAAGGAGAGAGAGAGGAGGAGAGGAAGAGAAAGGGTGGGGGAGGTAGGGGAGAATGTGGGTAAGAGAGAGGGAAAAAAAGGAGAGAGTGAGGAGAGGTAGGTAGAGAAGTTAGCTTGAGGAGAGGGAGAGAGAGGGGGTCAGAGGGAGAGAGAAAGCATAGTGAGGGAGGGAGAGAGAGATTGTGAGAAGACTGAAAACAACAGAGAGAAAACGGAGAGTGTGAAAAGGGGAAGAGAAAAGAGAAAGTGGGAGAGTTGATGAGAAGAGAGAAAAGAAAGGAGAGTAGAGAGGAGTAAGGGAAAATGAGAGAGGACAGAGGGAGATAAAGAGAGAGTGAGGAGAGGAAGCGAGACAGCTTGAGGAGAGGGAGAAAGTGAGGAGGGAAAAAGAGAAGTGGTCAAGGGTGGGGGGGGGGGGTAGGGAGGGGTAGAGAAAGGGGAGAGGAAGAGAGAAGGGAGGAGTGGGAAAGCTGGTGAGGAGAGAGAAAATAAAGGAGAGGAGTAAAAGAAAGAGAGATGGGGGAAAGGAGAGAGTGGGAGAGTTAGTGAGGAGGGGGGGAGAAAGAAGAGGGAGAACCAGTGAGTAAAGAAAAGAGAAAGTGAGAAAAGAGTGGTAGAGAAAGGAGAGAGGTAGGGAGAGTGGTTAACTTGAGGCGAAGGAGAAGTGGGAGAAAAAAGAGGGGAGACAGAGAGAGAGAGAAAGGTTTGCTTGAGTTGAATGGGGTCAGAGTGGGGGCAGACAGAGACAGGGGAGAGAGCTGAGGAGAAAGGAGAGGAGGAGAGAAAGGGGAGTAAGGGAAAGAGGGAGAGGGGAGAGAAAGTGAAACCAGAGAGGAGAGAGGAGTCAGTTAGCTTGAGAAGAAAGCGAGACAAAGGGAGGAGAGGGGAGGGGAGGGGGCTTGGGGAATCAGAGGAAGTGGAACCAGACAGACTTATGACATCACCATCAGTAACACAGTGTGAGGGGGGAGACATGGGGTGAGGGCGGGGGGCATGGTGGCTGTTCTCTATAAAACACACAGATGTTTTCAGGACGGGCACATTTACCAAGCAGACGCTGAGACGTGAGGAGCTCTGACAAGTGGAGGTGAAATACAACACTTTTAAGGTAAGAACAGTTTTGTTTTTTATCATTTTTATCACGAGAATTCGGACTGTTACCATAGCATAATTTTAACAATTTAAAACATAATATTAGTTTATATGGGGAAAAACTCTTCAAAATGATGCATATATAGTATTTTATTTTTCTTAATTCAAAATGTTAATAATTTTACAAGAGCCATTGCAATATTATCAGTGTTATAGTACATCTCACAACAGATTTTTTTGTGTGTGTGTGTGAATTTTAAGCGCATTTCAGATTAATATTTGCAATTTCGAATTATTACTTGGTTTGGTTGGATAGTATCCAAGTGGCAGGAAGTATAGTGTGAGTTTTAAAACAGAAGCCCTCTCTCTATGTCAGCAATTCCATCCAAAATACAGGGACAATTTACGCAATTTTTCTGACAGTTTAAACATTCATTTAACAAAATAAAGGTTTTGTCATTTATTTTTGTACTATCAATTTTCATTACAAGTTTTGGCCCTTGTTAACCTTGGTTGCTAGGTAACACACCTCTATGTATGTCATATCTGCAGTCCGTGTTCAACCAGAAAGTAAAATTAAAGTAAATTTCACTAAAATTACTAAAGCAGAAAAGACTAGATGAAGATTTTTAGGGAAATCTTAAGTATAATGACGTTAACTGCGGTATGTTTTAGCTAAATGAGTAGTCTAACCTGTCTTATGTTTTTTAAACCTATCCCCATGGAGTTTCTATTTCAACGGAATTTGTTCATATAAAAGCGAATTATTATTCATGAATGCTCCCATGTTGTGGTTTCATCTTATCAAGAAATAACTATCAACAAAGACAGAAGGTCAAACACCACACCTCCCTAGACTCAACACTAGAGGAAATCCTTACTCATTAGAACAGCTACTGCATACAAGTACGTGTTTTTCCTCGTCTTTACATGGGTAATTACTGCTCTGATTTCACATAAATACTTACACGGAAAAGGGTGACATAACATATTGAAACAGAGCCAACATTTAATTTTTCTATGAGATTCTACTCATATTATTAAAAGTAAATGCATCTTAAAGGTTTTTCCAGCTCGCTTATTATTACATCATTGAAATCCATTATTCAGATTTAAAACTTTTAGATTTTTTTTATTTGAAAATCCTCTCTGCATATTGACCACCGCTTCCCTAATGTATTGTTTTATGCACCTCATTCTGTTTTAATATAACCCACCTACGCAACCTACTTCCCTGTTTTAGCAACTCATGTGTGGTCTTTGTCCAAACTTTGAGGCGGTTTGTGACATATGAAGTTTAATCGGTGGATGAGCTTAACCGCTGCACCACCGCACCTTCTCAGAACTCCACCACCACCACACCTCCCTAGACACAACACTCAAAAATCATTAGTCATGAGTCACTACTGCGAACATGTTTTGCTCTTCTTTAGATGAGTAATTCCCCCAAATCCGGGTGGGTCAAACAGCGCCCGTCTTCTGTGTTCTGTTCTGCTTGTGGTTTTCCCATTGGCCTGTGACTGATGGAGTAAACATACCCTGACGTCTGCAGGGCATATGTTACCGGCAAAGCACATTTTTCCACTGCACCACACTGGGCAGTGACTCAATCGCACTTACCTTTTAAATACACCCAGGAGAGGAGACAAATAGTACGTGTTCCAGTCCCATAAAAAAAGTACATACAATACCTGACTGAACACTCCCAGTAAGGTGTGAGCGAGGGTGAAAACTGGAAACCAGGAGTTAGCTGCCGCAGTTTCAACTTAAAACACATTAACGCATGTGTTTTAGAGTCTGTATAGTCCAGATAACAACTGGAAATATCAAAATAATATGATTACAGTTATTTTAAAAGTCAACTAGTCACAATTATTCACAATTAACTGTTTCCCCCAGTTAGATTCCTGTACAGGTAGGGTTTTTCAGTGTGGAGTTTGTAGATTATAACATCTGTCAAATTGGCCCACTTGCAAAAAATACTTGATTTAATATTGTGTCGCAGTTTTTATTACAATATTTTATGTTAAACGAAGACATATATTTTAAGCTAATCCAAATAATGTGTTTTAATTCAACAAAAAATAGATAAATGGACAAAGGTGACATAATAGATTCAACATTCAACAACAGATGATCAACTGTCCATCTAATTAATGGATTTTACTTTTAAGAGTAAACCACGAAAATTCTTTGGTTTTCAAAAAAATAAAAAAAAAAAAAATGCATGCTGACAACCTCGTTCTTAATGTAGTGTGTTAGGCGGTTTTGTACATTACACCTACGCAGACATGCCGTTGCTTTAATAAATACTCCTGTTTTAATAACTCATGTGTGGTCTCCGTCTTTGTCCAAACTCAGAGACAGGTGCGGACATATGGAGTCCAGAATGTTATATTAGAAGACTATGTAATGCTAACATTTACTGGGTCTTCCTCTTTGTACAAACCTTAAAGTGAATTGTGGCAACTTATTTGGCAGAACTGTTATGACTCGGGGGAGGTCACTGTGGGTGGGCGATATGGCATAGCATTAATAACAATTTACTTTGCATTGTTCGAAATGTAATCACAAGTCATAAACGTTGTCGCTTTTTATAGCCATTATGATTTCAGTTTTTATGAATATTCTCAAAAAAAAAGTACAGAAAGAGCACATCCCTGTAGAGAAATCATTAGGAGTTACGTTGAGTGGGGTTGCATTTTCACAGATCTTACTTGTAACTTGTATAATGTCACTTGCTTGTTTCAATGGTGAGTGATTTTTTTTTTTTCAAGCCTTGAACTTGGACTTTGTCACCGAAAGACTGGTTGTAGGATAGGTTAAAAAGAGAGAATTCATTTTCTCTCACAAGGAATCAGTAAAGTATACCTTATCTTAGCAGTATTTAAAGTACTGCTACCAAAAACATGGCCTTAGTTGTACATATTCCCTCCAAGCTAACAGTGTCTTTTAAAATTTGTCCCCAGAATGTTTGCGTTGTGCATTTGCCTGTTGCTGACCCCGGCCGCCCTGGTCCACGGCTCCCTGATGGATGCGCAAACGGACTTTGGCTTTAAGATCTTCTCTGGACTGTCCCAGGACCACACCAACCAGAGCGTGGTCTTCTCACCGTTTGGAGTGACAGCGGTGATGTCCCTGGCTCAGCTGGGCGCCGCTGGACAGACGCACAAGGCTCTGACCGATGCAATGGGCTTCTCTATGAGAGGTACACACTGCTAACAACTCTGGCTTTGTTCAAAATTGTTGTCGGTGTATGAGGTGCCATACAAGATGAAAAACAAAACTACAAGTACTATTAATATTAATACCTCAATATTAGTGCTTTTACATAAACTCAAACACTTATCTACCCTGTATTACTGTTTTGTTGGTAGTAAGAAGCTATTGGCACAGAATGGCAGCCACCTTTTGTCAGTCTGCCCCAAGATGAGCTTACTGTCACCTAAGTGAGATTAGAAAAGACTTAAAAATCCTGTACCTGATTTGATTCCCATGTATTTGAGTCAAATTTGTCTTAACCCTGTACAGATATATTGTATAAGCAGCTCAAGGTCAAAATAAGTCTGATGTGTGCTGTCTGAAACTAATTTGGAAGCATTTTATTGTCAGATAATTTAGTGCCTGTTTGCATCATATTTGTTGTTGGCTGTAGCGTGATGGCAAACTCTATTCTGGTCTCGGAGGGAAGTGAAAAACAATTCTAAACTCACATTTTTAAGTAAAAATCAGATACAGTGGAGGGTAATAATGCAATGTATATTTTCTGAATCTTGCGTAGGCTGTGCTTTTAAAATGTGGACTAACATCAAATCCTGTTGTTGTTCCAGAGCGAGGGATGTCCCGGCAGCAGCGTCTCCTCCAGAGTGAAGTGTCCGCTGAGGAGGCGGTGGAAATTGCCACTGGGGTCCTGGTTGAGAGGAAGATGTCCATAGAGAAGGGTTACAGACGTGCCCTGGCCAAAGCCTTCCTCACACATCCTCACCAGGTGGACTTCAGCCAGCCAGAGCAGGCCATCAGCATCATCAACGCATGGGTCTCTGACAACACTAATGGTATTTTGATTATTATTAATTATAACTATTAGGGATGCCCTGATACTGACACTGGTGTCAATTATTGGCACCAAATCCATGAAAATTTGCTGGATCAGGTCTTGGTTCCATGATATTGGTTCAGCTGATACCTGGGTTGGGACTTTAATTGGATGAAATGAGACTATTTACTGACTGAGGCTCAAGACGTCCCATAATGTTTGAACTTTAATTCATATGAAGCTGTTCTGTAGTTACTTGCACAACACACAATACATAACAGAATTTGATCAAATTTGTTAACTGTGTTTGGAAAGAAAAAAAGTTTATTTTCATTGCCTACATTGGTGTCGGTCAAAATCAGACTTTGGCTGATACTTAAAGGCTTAGAACTGATATCAGTAACAGAACTGAAAAGCCGGATCGGTAGTACCTAATAACTAGTATTTATTCATTAAAACATGTTCAAAATTGTATAATAAATTTGTATGTGACTGTAAATTTATGTGATTTTCACTATTTGCCTCTTCTAAATAGGTGTCCATCACCTGCTTGTCTCCATGAACCTTGAAAACATGCATTGTCACTGTCAGTGAGGTTGCCTCTCCACAGAGTTGGTCTGTAACTGGGCCTTACTTGCTTGACACCATGGAGACAAGCAGGTGAAGGACCCTCCTTTAGAAAACGTACATGATGTGCCTTTCATTGGTTTGTAAAAAATGAATTACGGTATTCACATGAAAATTTTTTATTATTTTTTTTTTTTCTTTTTAATACATGTTGTTCTGGCCTCATCCTATGATATCACTTAGATCTAAATAATTTTAGTCTGAATTTTGCACAAAGCATTATGGGATACCCCCTTAGACAAACAAAAGCTAAAGCAAAGCCAGTGTCTCCTCCTCTGTCAAAACAATCTCCTCATTTCCAGTTCTAACATTTTGAAATATTAACTATAACTTTTTTTCATATACAATTTCAGGTTTTAGAAAGTGTTTAAAAGTAGAATACAAGCCGGTTTGTTTGTCTAAGGTTGTGACTGTAATGTGGGCTGTCAATGTACATGTTCATTAGCATTTCATGTTTAAACTGAAGGTTAGCAAGATTTCAGCCACATAAAAGTACTTCTCAAACTAAGACTTTCAATGTAGGTTATTGTAATACACAGATACCCCTTTAATAAAATGTATGTCATGTGTAGGAGCCATCTCAGACTTCCTGGCTAACGGCTCTCTGACTGAGGAGACACGGCTGGTGATGCTGAATGCTCTGCACTTCCATGGGCTGTGGAAGGTCCCGTTTGACCCCCGGCTCACCCAGGAGAGGATGTTCCTGTGTGCCAACGGGACCCAAACCCCGGTGCACATGATGAGGCACACCGACCGCTTCCACTATGGTCAGTATACTTAAAAACACACTTTTGCTTTGGAAATATAGTATTATCTCACTGAATTTAACCAACCACAGTCAAACACAGAAGTTGGTTGTTGAATCTTCACTATTTGCAATACAGTTGTTGTGTCCTTGGGCAAAACACTATCATGCTTAGAGTGTCTCGGTACAGTAATTTACTTAAGTGTCAGAAATATTACATAATGCACCTTTACATTGACAGTCTGTTTATCTGGCTTGATACAACATCAGTCTATGGGAAAAAAATTGAGTGTAGCCCTTTGAGATTGTCATTTTTGGATGAACCCAACAGAGACAGAAAAGCAAATTCGTCTACCCAGCTCATAACATGCTGTGTCTCTTCGCGCAGGTGAGTTTGTGACCGCCGGGGGAGTGGACTACGACGTGATCGAAGTGCCCTACAAGGGAGACTCACTGAGCATGCTCCTGGTGTCTCCATTTGAGCGCGATGTCCCTCTGAGTGTCCTGACCACAGAGCTGACCAGTCACACCCTGAGGAGGTGGAGACAGGGGCTGAGGATGGTCAAGAGACAGCTGGCCGTGCCCAGGTAAGACGAGCGATGAGGGACATGTGGGCAGGATGGGTAGGTGGGTGTTGAATTGGGATGCACAGTTTATTCCAATATAATCAAAATTGCAATTTGATACTGAGATTTTAGGTAGTAGAATGTTCTGTGCAGAGTTATGGACGATACCAGTGATTTACTATTTTGATATTTTAACATACTTTTCGACACAATAAGTTCAGTTAAATAAAAAAGGCTTTTATTTACTAGTCAAAAAAAAAAAAAATAACACTGACTAAACCAAGACCAAATAAATACAACTGTGAATGAATCTGCCATTTAACTTTTTTTTAAATTAATATTTATTTGCAAGGGAACCAATATTTTTGATACCTCTGTTGATATAATATCTGTTGATCAATATCTGGTATCGATTCTGCCATCACTACTGCAAAAAACAAAATATCCTGTCTTTTTATAGAAAAATCTTCCTGTACCTATAGTTATACCTCTACAAACATGTTTTGAAATACATGGGATTCTTGAATTCGTTTCATAGATTTAAGTCCTCTCTCAAATGTTAATGCTCCTGGAGTAGAATGAGCAGAATCCTACTTTTTAAACATTGCAAATAAAAAAAAAAAAAAAAAAAAAAATTTTTTAAAAATCTGGTGCTGAAGTGCAATAATCTAATCTTGTTTTTATGCTCACAGGTTCACTCTAGCGTCTGATTTGAACATGAAGAAGGTGCTCACTGACATGGGGCTGGGCAACATGTTCAACCTGGCAAGGGCTGACTTTACACGCATCACTAGTAAGTACATTTTTTATTTTATTTTTTCATTAAAAAATGCAAAAAATGTATACTGTATCATGTTTCTCACTCCTTTGGGTTGATTCTTACACTATTTTACTTGGTTTAGCCCCATCGGTTTAACCAAAAGTCTTGTTTACAGAATTAAGATCTACAGTTTTAGCCTGACCTGGTGGTACCCAGAAGGCCAAATTTTTTAAAGCTGCCATCTGTTAAAACTCTCAGCCCTTTTGTATTCTCAAACTTGACTTTAAAATAGTAAATAGGAGGGGGCATCAGAAATAAGAAAAAAATAGATAAATTCTGGATACGAGTAAGTGTAATTTATATTTCACTGTATGGCCAAGTGACCAAACCTTCTTGTCAACCTGATCTCGTCAGATCTCAGAAGCTAAGCAGGCCTGGGCCTCGTTAGTATTTGAATGGGAGCAGTGGCTATAGTAGATACTGCTTGTTCTTTCCTTGGGTAGGGCACTTTGCTCACATTGCCTAGTATGAATGTGGTGTGCGTGAGAGTAGCTGTGGTTACAATAGTACCTTATCACCACCGATTGTGGAGTAAGGCTAATGTGTCATCATTATTATTGTTGACTAATATTTTCAATGTTCCCTTTCTTTTAGCTGATGAGAAACTTTGTGTATCCAAGGTTCTGCAGAAAGTCACATTAGAAGTCAATGAACATGGCACCAAGGGAGCAGCAGCCTCAGGTGAGTCACCAGAAACACATTTCAAGTTGTATTAATTATTTCAATGAAATATGAATTATAAGTAAAATGTAAAAAATGAAAGAAGGAGATGGTGAAGCTGAGGGGGCTGATAATTCTGCTGCTGGGGAGGGCCAGAGGAGGGGTGAAACGACTGGAAGTTTGAGTCGTACGTTTATAGGAATTTCTTGAGAGGTGATTGGTTGAGACAGTGACAGTCAGGTGACAGCGAAATATGAACTTCATGGTTTAATTCACGCTTAAGCTTCTCTTAACTGTTTTATGTCACACCATTTTCATTTTAGTGACATAATTCCACTGTACCTAAGCTCTGTCCTCTTTGCTTTCAGCTGCAGTCATGTTTTCTCGTATGGCAGTGGAGGAGCTCACTCTGGACAAGCCTTTTCTCTTTTTGGTCCAACACAAGCACACAGGTATGATCATGATAATAGTAAAAGGGCTCATATTATGTCATTATGAGGTTAGGAAATGTAGGCAGACTAATAATAAAGGGTTACTCAAACATGTGTGAATGAAACAAAACACAGCTCCAGGTCTGTTTTTGAGGAGGTAACAACATTATAACATGGCTTAAGGCTCATCTGAGTCAATTTTGTGTAATATAGGGTCAGATTCTGCTGTGGTCTATTCATGGGTTTTAGTCACGTGACATTGTTGTCGATAGCACATTGAAGAGCGATATATTGGAAGAAAATATAGATTATAATATTGAAACTAGTTCATGCCACTGACACAATAACCCTAAAGCTTAAAGATTATCACAAGAAAAGAAAAAAACTGTCTAAAATGTACAACATCATCAAAAAGAGGTATAATAAATAAATGTCAGATAGTTAATGGCGCTACATCTCAAATCTTATAGTACAGAGAAGTAACAAAAAATACTAGTACAAAGAAAAAGTACCCATGATATATATTGACCAGCAAAAATACATCCCATTTTCCACTTATCATTTGCTGAACAATAAGTCGATTTAGCAATTACTGTAACAGGCCTATGCTCACTTTCCGTTCTTCAAAATGTGTGATGTCACTGTGTACCCATGGTGTGAGTGTGTGGTCCTTTTTGTACTATTTGATTCTCTTGACAAATTCACTGTATTTATTGCTTTTAGTGAAATCTGAACTGTTAAAAGCCCTTCAAATATACAATAAATAAATAAATAAAGCGAGATTCGAGCCACTAACCTTCACGTTGGTGGATATGCGCTCTAACCAATGAGACACTGTTATAATGCCTCCCCCTCTTCTTCATCAATAACTTGACTGAAAACTGTTTGTGTCCACAGGCGCGGTTCTTTTTATGGGCCAGTTCAACCAGCCTCAGCCTTGACACGGACTAGCCTGGAGGTGTACTCTTCAGCCGGTAACTTCTCAAATGAAGGAGGAGTTGGCTTTGAGCTAAATAAAGCCCCATTCACACATGCAACTTGACCAAAGAGTTTACCTAGCACTTTGCCAGAACAAGGTCAGAACAACTGATTCCCATGTAAATTACTGGGAATATGCAGGGAATATGTGTGAATAAAACCAGAAAAGTGCCTGTATAATCACTTTATTTCTTAAGTAATGGGCTTGGTTTCCCTGGTTATGCTACGTGGTTACATTTTATTGTCATTAAGTTTAAATAATGCAGAGTGTTGCTGAGCAGAGAGACAAATGGAGGTTATGTGTGAACAGAGCAGACCTGACACTGTTCTGGGACAGGTGCATGAGTGAATGGGATGTTCTGACATTTTGTACCTGGCAATTTATGATGATCTTCTGTGAATGGGGCTTAAGAGACTTTATTACTTTATTTAACTTTTCTTGAGATGTTTATTCAAAAAAATGTTGTATCTGCACCTTCGTTCTTCAATCTAACTTTAATATCGAGAGATCATGTACAGACCTGTTTGTATATTTGTGGTATTTATTTTGTATTTAAGTATTTTTGTAATAAAATTTTATAAACAAATTTTCCATGGAAGTTTTCTTTTAGGGTCTGTTTGGAGAGCGCTGATAAAACATGATTATTCTGCAACCTCAACATAGACATAGATGCTGAAACACATGCACTAACTAAGCAGCAGTTAACATAAGCCCTATATAACATCTCAGTTGTTTCATTTAAATGTAAAAATACACCTTTTCTCCATAAACAAATAGCACCTGACAGTACATTTGAAGGATCATGTGATGCAGGAGGTGGATGAAACAAAATGTCTTGTATCATTCTGGACAAACACTTAAAGTTTTAAAAATAGGTAGTTTATGTTTTAAGTAAGTCAAATCTAATCTCAACTGGTATTGTGTTATTATTAGGGCTGTAAACTGGAGCATAGTGAAAAAGGTGACAGTCTAACCGCCCGTCCGTATCTCGTAATCACTGTGTCCACTGTTCTCAAAATTCTGTGGCTGTTATTGCAATTGCACATAAGATTTTTTGCCTGAAAAGTGTAAAACAAAACACCTACTTGAGAAAGTGTCTGCAATTTAGTGGCAATTTAGTGTCAATATGGAACAAAAGGAGGGTCTGGGGGAAATTTTTAACAAAATCTATGCAATTCCCTGAATTCTAGAGCATTTCAGAAGCTAAATTTAATACATTGTAGTGCAAATATGGTTATTACTTCCCAGTATATAAAAATGAAAACTTATTACAGTAAAATGACTCTTCAGTAGAGACTCACACAAAACTGGGATCACTATACTGTTTGGGCATCAGTTTATGAGCTGGGTGTCCTATGTAGTGTAGCAGAGCAGGCATATAAATGAAGAGAATACAGTAGCTATTTACTACCACGAGTCTCCTTGTCTCCTTGCTTCTTCGCACTGTCCCCTCTCTCAGTCTCCCCTCCCCTCGCCGTGTCTCTTCTCTCCTCACTGTGTCTCTTCTCTCCTCGCTATGTCTTTTCTCTCCTCGCTGTGTCTCCTCTCTCCTTGCAGTGTCTCCTCTCTCCTCTCTGTGTCTCCTCTCTCCTCTCTGTGTCTCCTCTCTCCTCGCTGTGTCTCTTCTCTCCTCGCTGTGTCTTTTCTCTCCTCGCTGTGTCTCTTTTCTCCTCTCTGTGTCTCCTCTCTCCTCTCTGTGTCTCTTCTCTCCTCGCTGTGTCTTTTCTCTCCTCACTGTGTCTCTTTTCTCCTCGCTGTGTCTCCTCTGTGTCTCTTTTCTCCTCTCTGTGTCTCCTCTCTCTTCTCTGTGTCTCCCCTCCCCTCACTGTGTCTCTTCTCCCCTCACTGTGTCTCCTCTCTCCCTAGTTTGTATCCTCACTTTGTCTCCAAATAACTAGAGCTGCAATGTTTCCCACTCAGACGCCTTCCTCGGTGCCTCCAGAGGACACACTGAACAGTCATCGGGAGCAGAGACCACGAGGAATGTGATTTCATTTTAGAATGTGATGTAATTTTATTTCAAAATGTTATTTCATTTGTGTGATGTCATTATGATGTAAGAAATACTATGGCTCCTCTCTCCTTAGGTGTTGCATTTTTATTCATATTACTAGAGCTGCTATATTTTCATGATGATGCAATCCCACTTAGACCATATGCTTTACTTTCTGCTACCTGAATCTCCTCTTTCCTAATTTCATCTCCTCTTCTTGTCGCTGTGCCTCATCTTTCCTCGCAGCATCTCCTAGAACCTCACCTATGATTCAGAATGTTTATTCATTTTAATTTTAGCATGTGATGTTATTTCATAATGTGATTTCATTTTAGAATGTGATGTCATTTAAGACTGTAATTTAATTTTAGAATGTGATAATATTGTGTTATTTCATTATAGAACATGTTTCCATTTTGGAATGTGATCTCATCTCTTTTCAGAATGATATTTCATTTGGGAATGTTATCTCATTTTAGAATATGATTTCATGCTGAACTGTGATTTTATTTTGAAATGTGACTTCATTTTAGCATGTGATGTCATTTTTTTTTTAGAGCGTTATTTCATTTTGTAATGTGTTGCCATTCTGGACTGATGTTTTAAAATGTGATGTCATTTCAGAGTGACATTTTATTTCAGAATGTTATGTTGTTTCGTAACGTGTATTCAATTTAGAATGCGATGCCATTTTGTAATGTGATATTATTTGGAACTTGATTTCTTTTTTGAATGTGACGTCATCTTCCTGTGTGTCCTTTCTCCTTTTTGTTACTCCTTGTCTCTTTGCTGTGTCTCCTGTCTCAAACTTCCCTCTCCTAACTATGACTCGGTCTCCACTGTGCCTCCTCACTATGTCCTCTCACCTTTGTACACAACTATCTAGAATTTGAACATTTTCATACCAATTTAATCCCACTCAGATGATACACCTTCCTCACTGCCTCCAGAGAAAACAGTGAACAGTCATCAGGCACAGAGAGCATGAGGCACAAACCAGGTCTCTGTCTGCTTCATGCTCAAGAAGGAGTATCAGCAACTCTTCATCATGGGCAGCGAGACCGTACACTTTAGAAACACATTTCTCAAGTCTCAAACTATAGAAATGATCCCTGAAAGTATAGTCTTAACAAGAGACAGCTCTACAACAGACACTAGTGCCACCGGACTGGGACTCTGACTCATGGGGAACATGTCTATCTTTGTTTCCTCTCTGTGTCTCCTCTCTCCTCCTGTGTCTCCTTTCTGCTCCCTGAATCTCCTCTTTCCTAACTTGGCCTCCTCTCACTTATCTCCTTTCTCACCGCTGTGTATCCTCTCCCCTCGCTGTGTTTTAGAATGTAAATTTATTTTCATTTTAGAATGTGATGTCTTTTCAGGATGCCATTATATTTTGGAATGCTATTTTCTTTTAGAATGTGATGTCATTTAATACTGTGATTTCAATTTAGAATGTGATTTAATTTTGTAATGTGATTTTAATTTAGAAGATGATGTAATTTTATTTCAGAGCGTTATTTCATTTCAGAATGCCATTTCATTTTGGAATATATCATTGTAGAATGTGACATCATTTTGGACTGTGATTTAGTTTGGAGCATAATGTCATTTTCTTGTAGAACATGATGTCATTGCAGAATGCTATTTCAATTACAAATGGTATTTCATTCTAGTATATGATGTCATGCTGGGCAGTGATTTCATTTCAGAATGTTATTTCATTTTCAAATGTGATGTTATTTCCTAATATTATTTTATATCAGAATGCTATTGCCTTTCAAAATGTGTATTTTTGTTTTTATTTTTTTTTTTTTTTATATATATATATATAATATGATACTATTATGGAATGTGATTTCACTGTAAAATGTGATGTCATTTTATTTCAGAGTGTTATTTCATTTCAGAATGCCATTTCATTTTGGAATGTGATGTCTTTTCATTTCAGAATGGGATGTTATTTTAAAAAGTTCTTTAATTTTAGAATGTGATGTCATTTCAGAATGAAATTCTATTTCAGAATGGTATGTTGTTTCATAATGTGTATTCAGTTTAGAATACAATGCCTTTTTGTAATGTGATATTATTTTGGAATATTATTTTTAGAATGTGACATCATCTTCCTGTGTGTCCTTTCTCCTTTTCATTACTCCTTGTCTCTTTGGTTCTTCACTGTGTCTCCTGTGTTAAACTTCCCTCTCCTAACTATGACTCTGTCTTCACTGTGACTCCTCACTCTAAAGCTTCTCACCTTTGTTCACAACTACCTGGAATTTGAACATTTTCATACCAATTTAATCCCACTCAGATGATACACCTTCCTCACTGCCTGCAGAGAAAACAGTGAACAGTCATCAGGCACAGAGAGCATGAGGCACAAACCAGGTCTCTGTCTGCTTCATGCTCAGGAAGGAGTATCAACAACTCTTCATCATGGGCAGCGAGACCGTACACTTTAGAAACACATTTCTCAAGTCTCAAACTATAGAAATGATCCCTGAAAGTATAGTCTTAACAACAGACAGCTCTACAACAGACACTAGAGCCACTGGACTGGGACTCTGACTCACGGGGAACATGTCTATCTTTGTTTCCTCTCTGTGTCTCCTCTCTCCTCCTGTGTCTCCTTTCTCCTCCCTGAATCTCCTCTTTCCTAACTTGGAGTCCTCTCACTTGTTTTTAGTATCTCCTATCATCTCACTGTGTATCCTCTTCTCTTCGCTGTGTCTCCTCTCTCTTTGCACCGTCTCATCTCTCCTCACTGTGTGTCTTCTCTCCTCTCTATTATCTCACTGTATATCCTCTCCCCTCGCTGTGTTTTAGAATGTGATGTCATTTCATTATGTAATTTTATTTTAGAAGGGTATTTTATTTTAGAATGTGATGTCAGTTAATGCTGTCATTTCAATTTAGAATGTGGTATTATTTTGGTATGTGGTGTCATCTCAGTTTAGAAAGTTATTTCATTTCAGAATGCCATTTCAATTTGGAATGTTATTTTGTTTCAGAGTGTGATGTGACATTGTCATTTCATTTTGCAATGTTAAATCATTTTAGAATGTGATGTTATTGTAGAATGTGGTGTTATTTTGGACTGTGATTTCATTTGGAATGTAATGTCATTTTCTTGTAAAATGTGATGTCATTGTAGAATGCTATTTCATTCAGGAACATGGTGTCATGCTTGACTGTGATTTTATTTCATAATGTTATTTCATTTTCAAATGTGATGTTATTTTAGAATATTATTTTATATCAGAATGCTATTGCCTTTCGAAATGTTTTTTGTTTGTTTTTTTAAAGTATGATACTATTATAGAATGTAATTTCATTTTAGAATGTGATGTCATTTTATTTCAGAGCAAATATTTCATTTCAGGATGTCATGTCATTTTAGAAAGTTATTTAATTTTAGAATGTGATGTTATTTTAGATTCTCATTTCATTTTAGAATGTAATGGCATTTCAGAATGCTATGTTGTTTTGTAATGTGTATTCAATTTAAAATGCAATGCCGTTTTGTAATGTGATTTCTTTTTAGAATGTTATGTTCTTTGGTTCTTCGCTGTATCTTCTGTCTCAAACTTCCTTCGCCTAACTGTGACTCCTCACTCTGTTTTGCTGTTACTGCTCACTTTCTTATTCAAGGGGAAGTTTACACATTTTTATAACAATTTAATCCCACTCAGATGACACACCTTCCTCACTACCTCCAGAGAGGCTGTGAGCATGAAGTACAAACCAGGTCTCTGTCTGTTTCATGCTCAGGAAAGAGTATCAGCAGCTCTTCATCATGGTCAGCAAGAACATGCACTTTAGAAATACATTTTTCCAGTCACAAAGTATAGAAATGACCCCTGAAAGTATAGTCTTATCAAGAGACAGCTCTGCAACAGACACTAGAGCCACCGGACTGGGACTCTATCCTCGTTTCCTCTCTTTGTCTCCTCTCTCCTCGCAGTATCTCCTATCGTATCACTGTGTATCCTCTTCTCCTCGAACCGTCTCATCTCCTCACCGTATATCTTCTCTCCTCTCTTTGTCTCCTATCGTCTCACTGTATATCCTCCCCCCTCGCTGTGTTTTAGAATGTAAATTAATTTAAACTTTAAAATGTGATATCATTCCAGGATGTTATTTTATTTTATTCTAGAGCGCTATTTTGTTTTAGAATGTGATGTTCTTTGGTTCTTTGCTGTGTTTCCAGTTTCAAACTTCCCTCTCCTATCTGTGCCTCCTGTCTTTGCTGTGCCTCCTCAGTCTGTTTTGCTCTCTCACAAGTTTGTGTTCTTTCACTTTCTTAGTCAACAAACAGAAGCTTAAACATTTTCATAACAATTTAATCCCACTCAGATGATACACCTTCCTCACTGCCTCCAGAGAAAACAGTGAACAGTCATCAGGCACAGAGAGCATGAGGCACAAACCAGATCTCTCTGTCTGCTTCATGCTCAGGAAGGAGTATCAACAGCTCTTCATCATGGGCAGCGAGACCGTACACTTTAGAAACACATTTCTCAAGTCTCAAACTATAGAAATGATCCCTGAAAGTATAGTCTTAACAAGAGACAGCTCTAGAACATACACTAGAGCCAACGGACTGGGACTCTGGTTCATGAGGAGCATGTCTATCGTTGTTTTCTCTCTGTGTCTCCTATCTCTATCTCTCTCTCTCTCTCTCTCTCTCTCTCTCTCTCTCTCTCTCTCTCTCTCTCTCTCTCTGTCTCTCTCTCTCTCTCCTTTCTGACCCTGAATCTCCTCTTTCCTAACTTGGTCTTGGTGTGTCTTCTCTCCTCTCTTTGTCTCCTATCGTCTCACTGTATATCCTCTCCCCTCCCTGTGTTTTAGAATGTAAATGAATTAAAATTTTAGAATGTGATGTGATTTCATGATGTTATTTTATATTGGAATGCTATTTTGTTGTGGTGTCATTTAATGCTGTAATTTCATTTCAGAGTGCTATTTCATTTGGGAATGTTATTTGGTTTTACAATATGACGTCATGCTGGAATGTGATTTCATTTTAGAACGTGATATTATTTAATTTCAGAATGTGATGTAATTTTATGTTATTTAATTTCAGAATGTGATGTGTTGTGGAATTTCTAATAGTAAAAACATTAAATATATAATAAAAACAACAAAGAAGTTATCTTGAATCAAAAAGTCTGCTTTATTGAATCAATTGTGCACAATTGTCAAAGACCTGTTGTCCCTAAAAGAGTTTCATCTCAACCTAGAATTATTTTCAGAACATTAATTACATTAAGAATGTGATGTCATTTATTTCTGAATGTTAGTTCATATCAGGAATTATTTTATTTCGGATTGCTAAATCGCTTCAGACACAAACTCTCTTATGAGTTTGTGTCTTGTCATATTCTTACTCAAACTCAACTAGAGTTCAAGCATTTTCATAACAAATTAATCCCACTCAGATGATACACCTTCCTCACTGCCTCCAGAGAAAACAGTGAACAGTCATCAGGCACAGAGAGCATGAGGCACAAACCTGGTCTCTCTGTCTGCTTCATGCTCAGGAAAGAGTACCAACAACTCTTCATCATGGGCAGCGAGACCACACACTTTAGAAACACATTTCTCAAGTCTCAAACTATAGAAATGATCCCTGAAAGTATAGTCTTAACAAGCGACAGCTCTACAAAAGACACTAGAGCCACTGGACTGGGACTCAGACTCACGGGGAACATGTCTCTCCTTGTTTCCTCTCTGTGTCTCCTCTCTCTTTGTGTCTTCTTTCTGACCCTGAATCTCCTCTTTCCTAACTTGGTCTTGGTGTGTCTTCTCTCCTCTCTTTGTTTCCTGTCGTCTCGGTGTATATCCTCTCCCATCGCTGTGTTTTAGAATGTAAATGAATTTTAATTTTAGAATGTGGTGTCATTTAATGCTGTCATTTTGTTTCAGAATGCTATTTCATTTGTGAATGTGATTTTGTTTTAGAAAATGACATAATGCTGGAATGTGATTTCATTTTAGAACATCATATAATTTTATTTCAGAATGTGATGTGTTGTGGAATTTCTAATAGTAAAAAGTTTAAAATATAAAACCAACAAAGAAGTTGTCTTGAATCTGGTTTATCGAATCAATTGTGCACAATTGTCAAAGAGCTGTTGTCCCTAAAAGAGTTTCATCTCACCCTCAGCTGACAAGTGCAAATACATACAGGGTATTTATACATGGGAACAATAGTACAAGAAAAAACAGTTTAGGCTAGTAAAAGTGGCTCAAGGCCGCTGGGCATATCTTTCCGTAGAAAGAGAGATTCTGGTCTCACTATAAGGTGGTTTGACACAGACACAGACAGATGACTCTGCAATAAAGATTAGAATACAGAACGCAGTAACAGATGTCATATCAGATTGTCATTTCATGTTAAATTGTGATTTTATTTTGAAATGTGACATCATTTCAGAATGCTGAATGAATGTAAGTATGTCTTCACTGCACCTCAATTTCTTGGTATATAATGTTGAAACATTTTCATAATAGTTTCCCACTCAGATGATACCAGTGATGGCAGTTTTGAAACACACTTTTCGGCACCGCTTCAAAGCCTTGAAGCACATGCGCTTCGAAGCAGTGTTCCAAAACGCGAGTCAAAACACTGGTCACGTGACTTGGACGTCTCATGAAACGCGTGACGTCACTCAAGTGGTTCATGAAACGCTGCCTTTTCAAACACGTTTCACTAGAGGCTCATGTCTCGAAACCAAAGTTTGATTGACAGGGATTTCAACGAACCACAAGGCAGCGCACCTGTCTCAACCTACTCCCACAAAGTTTAAAAGATATTTTGGCGCGCTGCCCAATGTGGGTTTGTGAGAGGCGAGAGACAGTGAGATTTTGACAGAGAGATACTGATACTTTGATTAATAGTGAGATAGTGAGTTTATGCAGCTAGTTAAGATCACAGATTAGATAGACTGTAAAGTTACACTAACACATAGCCAAGCTTAGGTCCATACAAAAGACACACAGCATCACACTATAGGCCATATTTACTCGGTAGGTTAGATTACTTTAGATTAGACTGTTTTGATTTAGAGATGGATGTTCCAGCAAGAGACGTCGTTCTGTGGCGTGGGAACATTTCCATTTGGAATCCCCAAACAAAGTCAGGTGTATGATTTGTGATAAGCAACTTGCTTATTGCAATAATACATCTACAATGATACGCCATTTGGCAAGAGTCCATAAAATGGAGGATGAGGGGAACGCTGCTGCCCCCAGTTCTGTAGGTGCCTCTCCTGCAAACCTTTCTGCTGGTTCCTCTCCTGGTACTTCTGCTGGCACAGCTGCTGGCACATGTAGCCAAGGTATGCATATCAAAGTAACTATAATACACACAATTATAGTAATATAGGCCTTAATTATGCAATTGTACATAAGTGAACCCACTCATTCAGTTCAAATCACAGTTCAATTCAAGCAGGTTTTGTGTGTAGTGTAAGCTGAAACCTGTTAACCTTTAGCCTTTTTCTGAAGTAAGTCATTGCTCTCTGTGTTTTTCTATCCCCTAAATTCACTTAAACTCTACATATGTGTTTCATAATACTATTTTTTATTTATTTACTTACTAGGGAAATTCACCCACATTTATTTTATTAAAAAGGGGGTATTTTACTTTTACGGGGTGTTAACTGTGACACATAACATATTTAGATCACCACGTGTCCTTTTATTGTTTTAAAAATGCCATATTCACCCAAAGCAAGTTTCACTTTTGTTTTTGATGCTCTGAATCCCCCTTCCATTTGCTCTCTGTACTAAGTCCCTCCCCCTTCAGAGCACTATCACAACACAATCAGCTGCATCCCACTAATGAAACTACTGCACATCACATCAGGTTTGTGAAGTCGGTGTGTACAGTTTTGTATCATGTTTTTGTAGATTTATAGAGAATTGTTGCATGGGAGCATGGGTGATGTAGGCTTGTGGGCGGAGCCTCATACAGGCTCGTACTGCTAACTTTAAGGAGGGTTTGAATAGGGCCCGGAAGAGATCGCTAGATTACTCAAACATGCATGGATGACATCTAAAACCTCTTCGTGTTTTTGATGAGGGAATGTTAGAACATGGGAGAAAGCAGAACAGCCCCTCTTTAAACAGATGAAATGTGTAAATATGATGTGTACCGTGTGCCGCGACTCCAGCGGCTTCAGTCGACTCCTGCACTAGAGGAAAGTACAGATTAGTCACGATACTAAACTCTCAAACTTGATTTCTACACTAAGGAACAGACTCGATACTTGATACCGATCCTGATACCACAAAGATGTATATGTAAATGGACTGAGCTAACGCGCTAGCCGCCACTTTCCAAACAGGAAGTGATCATGGGCGCAATTCGGCTCCTATTCACTTTCTACTGTAAAACTGTGTCTCCTCTGTCTGTAACTGCTGCTGTCAGACTTGTCATTTTGGTCTTAAATGTTTGTGTTAACCCTTTACATGATCCTGAGGTTTTTATTTCACTTTTGTGTCTGTAAATCAAGATATGAACATTAATAACAGACAAATCAGGCGCCTTCTTTCCCCGAGGTCGCCATGTACCAGTGGAGGTTAAACGGGGGTAGATCGACAAAATGACGTCTTGGAAATAAGAGAAAATAAGTTGCTCAAACACGAATCACTCCAAATACAACTTGTCAACTGGATTTTGGGATTTTCCATTCTCTTAACATTAATTTTAGACTGTGACCCTCCCATATGATCATGACATGTTGGTACATAATGGAAGGGCATCTGACGTTAGAAAACAACCGCATTTTTACCGTGTAAATAGACAGTATTACAAGTAAACCAGCAAAAGATTGTCTTAAAACAAACTCATTTATGCTTTTAAGTTCATCTGAATAAATTATAAACGTTAAACACAAGCACAGATCTATTTAATGTTCTAGAGTTTAATTTAAGATCACAGATAAATACAGTGAACTATTTCAGCTAAACAGATTAGCATTAGCCACTAGCTTTACCCTGATTGTATGTTTATACAATCATGGAGGTCTACAGATGTTTTAAATTTTAAAAAATGATTAGTTCTGGTTTCTATAAGATTAACTAGACTCGTGTTCAGTGACAGAGAGTAAAATACCGGAGGAAAATGCGTCAAATCGCCGAAATGTGAAGAAAGATGTAGATTTTTTCTTGTTCTTCAGCAGCAACGGTTTGTCCAGAGACCCTGTAGAGGAGAGATGACACTCTTCAACATCCAAGTCATTTTTTCACGTGAAGTTTACTTCATATTTAGCTGGAATTACTGATTATTTTACTTCAAGAAGCGGCAGATACATAAATAAAGCACAGACCTCGGTTAAAACGCCATATTTTCTGATGAAAAACACAGGTATTTTATATTTGAAGCAGAAGTCTGAACTCTCTTGGTAAAATCATCTCTGAGCACCAGTCTCCTTTAAGAAACTAAAGCAAACGTGAGATTATTTTAAATATTGATGTTTACTGTCAATAGATCAATTAAAATCTAACATTTACTTAAAGTCACAGTGTGTAACTTTTGTGTATTTTCATTATTTATTTTTATTTATTTTTATTGCACTTAAAAACGTCCAAACCTGACTCTTATTTGGCTTTTTTCCATAGTAATGTAGCTCCTTTGGCTATAATATTCCACAGTATGGCCCAAAACCTATTTATCTCCATGGAAAATGTCTTTCACATTCACTTTAAATTATACATCTGTCGTAATGCAGACTAGCGGACCAATAGATGCGGTACCCGGGGAAGGTTTAACAGTGTTTATTTACAGTTTGTGAATAATACTGCAATAAGGGGAGCAGGGGTAGCGGGATACGGTGCGCGGTGCGGTGCGTGGTGAGGGCAGGCTGGGAAGGAGAGTTGAGTGCGACGCCGAGGTCCGGGAACGAGGAGTGCAGGCACAGGAGCAGGACTGTAGTGATGGCAGTTTTGAAACACGCTTTTCAACACCGCTTCGAAGCCTTAAAGCGCATGCTCTTCGAAGCAGTGTTCCAAAACGCGAGTCAAAACACTGGTCACGTGACTTGGATGTCTCATGAAACGCGTGACGTCACTCAAGTGGTTCATGAAACACTGCCTTTTCAAACACGTTTCACCAAAGGCTCATGTCTCAAAACCAAAGTTTTATTGACAGGGATTTCAACGAACCACAAAGCACCGCACTTGTGTCAACCTACTCCCACAAAGTTTAAGATGTTTTGGCGCTGCCCAATGTGGGTTTGTGAGAGGCGAGAGATAGTGAGATTTTGACAGAGAGATACTGATACTTTGATTAATAGTGAGATAGTGAGTTTATGCAGCTAGTTTTGATCACAGATTAGATAGACTGTAAAGTTACACTAACACATGGCCAAGCTTAGGTCCATACAAACGACACACAGCATCACACTATAGACCATATTTGCTAGGTAGGTTAGATTATTAAGAGAGGGCAGTGATTTTTCCTCATTTATACAAACTGTCAAAAAAGTTTCTGGCCATACCTGCAACCAGTGTTCCATGTGAACGAGTGTTTTCAAAAGCAGGGGAGGTATTAAACAAAAAAAGAAACCACTTGCACCCCTCCACTGCAGAAATTTTTTTTAATTTTTGAATAAAAATCTTGAAATCTGATTAATGCATAGCTTCCATGGCTTTATTTAATTTTATTTACACAAATTAATTCGTAACATACACCTGCGTACACTTACACAAACTTTATTAGAACAAGCTTTATTAGAAACCATGTCAGATAAGGATGTGTT
Organism: Periophthalmus modestus; assembly: GCA_019594935.1. Lineage (NCBI taxonomy): Eukaryota > Metazoa > Chordata > Actinopteri > Gobiiformes > Gobiidae > Periophthalmus > Periophthalmus modestus. Next base: position 7,485,135 of record JAIEZT010000107.1, read on the forward strand.
TTGTTGAGCCACTGTGGAGAAATACTGAGGTATCGTATCGCCACCAGAGGCCGCTGTAGAGTCGTGATTCGAACAGTGATTCGAAGCCTCGAATCATTTGTTTCGAGGGCTTTGCTGGTTCATGAGGCTTCGTTTTGCCCATCCCTACAGGACTGTAGCAGGACAAGGAAAGCCGGGACGAGGAGCCAAGTGCAGGGTGAATTCCGGAGACGAGGTGAGCAGAGTAACAAGGTGCACTGTACCAGAGAGCAGGGTGAGCCGCAGCAGAGCCAGGAGCGCAGGTGCAGGAGGATTCCAGGAGGCCGGGTCTGGTAACAGCAAAAACGAAGGTTAACAGCACGTAGCGAGCAAAAAGGTAAAGAGCTAGGTAGTCACGTTGGTACGTTGACGATCTCGCGTCGACTGTCTGTCTCCTGGGCTTCTTATACTGGAGCAGGTGGTGATGATTGCATAGATGAGTCCCAGGTGCGCGTGGGAGGAGCAAGACGCTCCGCCCACGACCGGCAAATGACAGACAGCGGGAGGAGGGAGGCAAGACAGGAGACAAAACAGAGCAGGAGTCACGTGACCGTGACAAAATCAGACGTTACAACCGTTACTCTTTAAGTTACTTTTACTCGAGTAGTTCTCCCAAATACCTTTTTAACCTTAGAGTCATTTCTTGGAGCACTACTTTGTACTTGAACTTGAGTGATATTATTTTGTAGTACCAGTCGTCCACTTCTCCTGCTTCCTCCTGTGGTCATCTACGAACCTGTCACGGTTTGTGTGGTGCGGACTCAAGTGCGGCACAAAGGAGTGTCCAAAAACAGGTTTATTAACAAAAAACAGAAAACAGAGCCTGCATGGTCCATAACTGAAAAACAGGAACACAGATGAACAAACTGAAGACAAACCAAAGACAAGATGAACCAAAGACAGGGCTAACAAACGACGGGGCTAACAAAAGACAAGGATCCAGCAACTAAACAGGGACTAAACAGAATATAAGGGCTGCCCCCCTGATTGGCAACAAGGAACAGGTGTGGAGCCAACCAGGGAGGCAGCAACTAAAAACAGGGAGGAACAAAAGCTGGATCTGGAGTGGCGACGGCACAGGAACCAGGGAACAAGGAACAGGGACCACCGGCGGGGCAGACCAGGAGGGAAGGGGACAGGACCCCCCGGGGGGGCAAACAGGAAGAACAGGAACAGAACCCCCCCGGCGGGGCAGACCAGAAGGGAAGGGGACAGAAACCCCCCGGCAAGGGGCAGAGGGTCAGGGACCAGGCAGGGTCAGGGGCACAGACCAGGCCCCCGGTGGGACCAGGCAGGGTCAGGGACCAGGCAGGGTCAGGGACCAGGCAGGGTCAGGGACCAGGCAGGGTCAGGGACCAGGCAGGGTCAGGGACCAGGCAGGCCGTACAGCGCCCCCCGGTGGGGCAGCCGGGCAGGACCATCACCTAAACCATCACAGAACCCCCCCAAGATCCACCACACTCTGCCCGGAGAAAGGACCTGAAGACGAGGCCATGAACAAAAGGAGGGTCTGGGGGAATTTTTTTTTGTTTTTTTTTAATCTATGCGATTCCCTGAATTCTAGAGCATTTCAGAAGCTAAATTAATACATTGAAGTGCAAATATGGTTATTACTTCCCAGTATATAAAAATGAAAACTTATTACAGTAAAATGACTCTTCAGTAGAGACTCACACAAAACTGGGATCACTATACTGTTTGGGCATCAGTTTATGAGCTGGGTGTCCTATGTAGTGTAGCAGAGCAGGCATATAAATGAAGAGAATACAGTAGCTATTTACTACCACGAGTCTCCTTGTCTCCTTGTTTCTTCGCACTGTCTTCTCTCTCAGTCTTCCCTCCCCTCGCTGTGTCTCTTCTAAGCTCACTGTGTCTCCTCTCTCCTCGCTGTGTCTCCTCTCTCCTCTCTGTGTCTCCTCTCTCCTCGCTGTGTCCCCTCTCTCCTCTCTGTGTCTCCTCTCTCCTCGCTGTGTCCCCTCTCTCCTCTCTGTGTCTCCTCTCTCCTCGCTATGTCTCTTCTCCTCTCTGTGTCTACTCTCTCCTCTATGTGTCTCCTCTCTCCTCGCCGTGTCTCTTATCCCCTCTCTGTGTCTCCTCTCTCCTCTATGTGTCTCCTCCCTCCTCGCCATGTCTCCTCTCTCCTCTCTGTGTCTCCTCTCCCCTCTCTGTCTCCTCTCCTCGTCGTGTCTCCTCTCTCCTCACTGTGTCTCCTCTCTCCTCTATGTGTCTCCTCTCTCCTCACTGTGTCTCCTCTCTCCTCACTGTGTCTCCTCTCTCCTCACTGTGTCTCTTCTCTCCTCGCTGTGTCTCTTTTCTCCTCGCTGTGCCTCATCTCTCCTCACTGTGTCTCCTCTCTGCTCGCTGTGTCTCCTCTCTCCCTAGTTTGTATCCTCACTTTCTCTCCAAATAACTAGAGCTGCAATGTTTCCCACTCAGACGCCTTCCTCGGTGCCTCCAGAGGACACACTGAACAGTCATCAGGAGCAGATACCATAAGGAATGTGATTTCATTTTAGAATGTGATGTAATTTCATTTCAAAATGTTATTGCATTTGTGTGATGTCATTATGATGTAAGAAATACTATGGCTTCTCTCTCCTTAGGTGTTGCATTTTTATTCAAATTACTAGAGCTGCTATATTTTCATGATGAAGAAATCCCACATAGACCATATGACTTACTTTCTGCTATCTGAATCTCCTCTTTCCTAATTTCGTCTCCTCTTCTTGTCACTGTGCCTCATCTTTCCTCGCAGCATCTCCTAGAACCTCACTCTGTATCCTCTCCCCGTACTGTGATTCAGAATGTTTATTCATTTTAATTTTAGCATGTGATGTTATTTCATAATGTGATTTCAGTTTAGAATGTGATGACATTTAAGACTGTAATTTAATTTTAGAATGTGATAATATTTCAGAGTGTTATTTCATTATAGAACATGTTTCCATTTTGGAATGTGACGCCATCTCTTTTCAGAATGATATTTCATTTGGGAATGTTATCTCATTTTAGAATATGATTTCACGCTGAACTGCGATTTTATTTTGGAATGTGACTTCATTTTAGCATGTGATGTCATTTTTTTAGAGCGTTATTTCATTTTGTAATGTGTTGCCATTCTGGACTGATGTTTTAAAATGTGATGTCATTTCAGAGTGACATTTTATTTCAGAATGTTATGTTGTTTCGTAATGTGTATTCAATTTAGAATGCGATGCCATTTTGTAATGTGATATTATTTGGAACTTGATTTCTTTTCTGAATGTGACTTCATCTTCCTGTGTGTCCTTTCTCCTTTTTGTTTCTCCTTGTCTCTTTGGTTCTTCACTGTGTCTCCTGTCTGAAACTTCCCTCTCCTAACTATGACTGTCTTCACTGTGCCTCCTCACTATGTCCTCTCCCCTTTGTACACAACTATCTAGAATTTGAACATTTTTATACCAATTTTATCCCACTCAGATGACACACCTTCCTCACTGCCTCCAGAGAAAACAGTGAACAGTCATCAGGCACAGAGAGCATGAGGCACAAACCAGATCTCTCTGTCTGTTTCATGCTCAGGAAGGAGTATCAGCAGCTCTTCATCATGGGCAGCGAGACCATTCACTTTAGAAACACATTTCTCAAGTCTCAAACTATAGAAATGATCCCTGAAAGTGTAGTCTTAACAAGAGACAGCTCTACAACAGACACTAGAGCCAACAGACTGGGACTCTGACTCACAGGGAAGATGTCTATCCTCGTTTCCTCTCTGTGTCTCCTCTCTCCCCCTGTGTCTCCTTTCTCCTCCCTGAATCTCCTCTTTCCTAACTTGGACTCCTCTCACTTGTTTTTAGTATCTCCTATTGTCTCACTGTGTGTCCTCTTCTCCTCGTTGTGTCTCCTCTCTCCTTGCACCTTCTCATCTCTCCTCACTGTGTGTCTTCTCTCCTTTCTTTGTCTCCTATCGTCTCACTGTATATCCTCTCCCCTCGCTGTGTTTTAGAAAGTAAATGAATTTAAATTTTAAAATGTGATGTCATTTCATTATGTAATTTTATTTTAGAACGCTATTTTGTTTTAGAATGTGATGTTATTTAATGCTGTCATTTCAATTTAGAATGTGGTATTATTTTGGTAGGTGGTGTCAGCTCAGTTTAGAAAGTTATTTCATTTCAGAATGAACATTTGTTTTAGAATGTGTTGTCATTTCACTTTAGGATGTGATGTCATTATAGAATGTGATGTCATATTGGACTGTGATTTCATTTGGAATGTAATAGAATGTGATGTCACTGCAGAACGCTGTTTCAATTATGAATGTTACTTCATTCTAGAATATGGTGTCATGCTGGACTGTTATCTCATTTTAAAATGTGATTTCATTTTAGAATGTGATGTCATTTCATAATGTTATTTCATTTTTAAATATGTTATTTCAGAATGTTGTTTCCTTTCTAAATGTTTTTGTTTTTTTGGAATATGATGCTATTATAGAATGTGATTTCATTTTTCAGAGCAAATATGTGATGTTCAGATTCTGATTTCATTCTCTAATGTGATGTTATTTCAGAGTGACATTATATTTCAGAATGCCATGTTGTTTTGTAATGTGTATTCAATTTAGAACGTGATGCCATTTTGTAATGCGAGATTACTTTTTATTATGACTTTTTAGAATGTGATGTTCTTTGGTTCTTCGCTGTGTTTCCAGTCTCAAACTTCCCTCTCTTAACTGTGACTCCTGTCTTTGCTGTGCTTCCTCACTCTGTTTTGCTGTTGCTGCTCTCACAAGTTTGTGTTCTTTCACTTTCTTAGTCAACAAACAGAAGTTTAAACATTTTCATAACAAATTAAACCCACTCAGATGATACACCTTCCTCACTGCCTCCAGAGAAAACAGTGAACAGTCATCAGGCACAGAGAGCATGAGGCACAAACCAGGTCTCTGTCTGCTTCATGCTCAGGAAGGCGTATCAACAGCTCTTCATCATGGGCAGCGAGACCGTACACTTTAGAAACACATTTCTCAAGTCTCAAACTATAGAAATGATCCCTGAAAGTATAGTCTTAACAAGAGACAGCTCTACAACAGACACTAGAGCCACCAGACTGGGACTCTGACTCACGGGGAACATGTCTCTATCCTTGTTTACTCTCTGTGTCTCCTCTGTCTCTGTCTCTGTCTCTTCTTTCTGCTCCCTGAATCTCCTCTTTCCTAACTTGGTCTTGGTGTGTCTTCTCTCCTCTCTTCGTCTCCTATCGTCTCGGTGTATATCCTCTCCCATAGCTGTGTTTTAGAATGTAAATTAATTTAAATTTTAGAATGTGATGTGATTTCATTTCAGAATGTTATTTTATTTTCAAATGTGATGTCATTTCATTATTTTTTTTTATTTCAGAATATTAGTTCCTTTTGAAATCTTTTCTTTTTTTTTTTTTTTGTATTAGATTAAATTCCCATTTTGGAACATGACTACATCCTTCCGACCTTCTCTGTTTTGTTACTCTTTGTCTTCTCTTTCAATCTTCTCTCTACAATATATGACACCTGCCTTCACTGTGCCTCCTCACTCTGTTTTCTTGGGTCAGCTCTCTTGTGAGTTTGTGTCTTCTCACCTTTTTCCTCAAACTGGAACTCAACTAGATTTTTAACATTTTTATAACAATTTTATCCCACTCAAATGATACACCTTCCTCACTGTTATTTCATTTTAAAATGTGATTTAATTTTAGAATGTGATGTAATTTCGTAATGTTATTTCATTTTTAAATATGTTATTTCAGAATATTATTTTATTTCAGAATGTTGTTTCTTTTCTAAATGTTTTTGTTTTTGTTTTTTGGAGTATGATGCTATTATAGAATGTGATTTCATTTTTCAGAGCAAATATGTGATGTTCAGATTCTCATTTCATTTTCTAATGTGATGTTATTTCAGAGTGACATTATATTTCAGAATGCCATGTTGTTTTGTAATGTGTATTCAATTTAGAACGTGATGCCATTTTGTAATGTGATATTACTTTTTATTCTGACTTTTTAGAATGTGATGTTCTTTGGTTCTTCGCTGTGTTTCCAGTCTCAAACTTCCCTCCTCTGTGACTCCTGTCTTTGCTGTGCCTCCTCACTCTGTTTTGCTGTTGCTGCTCTCACAAGTTTTTGTTCTCTCACTTTCTTAGTCAACAAACAAAAGTTTAAACATTTTCATAACAAATTAATCCCACTCAGATGATACACCTTCCTCACTGCCAGAAAACAGTGAACAGTCATCAGGCACAGAGAGCATGAGGCTCAAACCAGGTCTCTGTCTGCTTCATGCTCAGGAAGGAGTATCAGCAACTCATCATCATGGGCAGCGAGACCGTACACTTTAGAAACTCATTTCTCAAGTCTCAAACTATAGATATGATCCCTGAAAGTATAGTCTTAACAAGAGATAGCTCTACAACAGACACTAGAGCCCCTGGACTGGGACTCTGACTCACGGGGAACATGTCTCTATCCTTGTTTACTCTCTGTGTCTCCTCTGTCTCTGTCTCTTCTTTCTGCTCCCTGAATATCCTCTTTCCTAACTTGGTCTTGGTGTGTCTTCTCTCCTCTCTTCGTCTCCTATCGTCTCGGTGTATATCCTCTCCCATAGCTGTGTTTTAGAATGTAAATTAATTTCAATGTTAGAATGTGATGTGATTTCATTTCAGAATGTTATTTCATTTTTTTCAGAATATTAGTTCCTTTTGAAATCTTTTTTTTTTTTTTGTATTAGATTAAATTCTCATTTTTGAACATGACTATATCTTCACTGTGCCTCTGTTTTCTTGCTGTATGGCAATGAAACGTTTTAATACAAATTTAATCCTACACAGAGGATACACTTTCCTCTTTCCCATCAGGCACAGAGAGCATGAGACACCAAACAGGATTGTGTCTTCGTGCTCAGGAAGGAATATAAACAGCCTTTCATCATGGACAGCAAGACCACACACTTGAACCACACTTCTCACGTCAGAAACTATAGAAATTATCCCTGAAAGTATAGTCTTAAGAAGATTCAGCTCTACAACAGACACTAGAGCCACTGGACTGGGACTCTGACTCACGGGGAACATGTCTCTGTCCTTGTTTCCTCTGTGTGATGTCATTTTGGAATGTGTTGTCATTTTATTGTAGAATGTGATATCATGAGGTACTGTGATTTCATTTTAAAATGTGATTTCATTTTAGAATTTGATGTTTATTTTCAGAACATTATTTACGTTAAGAATGTGATGTCATTTATTTCTGAATGTTATTTCATATCAGAAAGTTATTTTATTTCAGAATGCTAAATCGTGTCAGATTTTTTTCTTTTTTTTTTTTTTAGAATTCAGCGCTATTTTGTCATGTGATTTCTTTGTAGAATGTGATGTGACCTTGTGTGACTTTCTCTGTTTTGTTACTCTTTGTCTCTTTGGTTCTTTTCTTTGTCTTTTCTTTCAATCTTCTCTCTACAATATATGACTCCTGCCTTCACTGTGCCTCCTCACTCTGTTGTCTTGTGTCTTCGCACCTTCTTACTCAAACTAGAACTCAACTAGATTTTGAACATTTTCATATAAATTTAATCCCACTCAGATGATACACCTTCCTCACTGCCTCCAGAGAAAACAGTGAACAGTCATCAGGCACAGAGAGCATGAGGCACAAACCAGGTCTCTCTGTCTGCTTCATGCTCAGGAAGGAGCATCAACAACTCTTCATCATGGGCAGCGAGACCATACACTTTAGAAACACATTTCTCAAGTCTCAAACTATAGAAATGATCCCTGAAAGTATAGTCTTAACAAGAGACAGCTCTACAACAGACACTAGAGCCACTGGACTGGGACTCTGGTTCACGAGGAGCATGTCTATCGTTGTTTTCTCTCTGTGTCTCCTCTCTCTCTCTCTCTCCTTTCTGACCCTGAATCTCCTCTTTCCTAACTTGGTCTTGGTGTGTCTTCTCTCCTCTCTTTTTCTCCTATCGTCTCACTGTATATCCTCTCCCCTCCCTTTGTTTTAGAACGTAAATGAATTTAAATTTTAGAATGTGATGTGATTTCATGATGTTATTTTATATTGGAATGCTATTTTGTTGTGGTGTCATTTAATGCTGTAATTTCATTTCAGAATGCTATTTCATTTGGGAATGTTATTTGGTTTTACAATATGATGTCATGCTGGAATGTGATTTCATTTTAGAACGTGATATTATTTAATTTCAGAATGTGATGTGTTGTGGAATTCCTAATAGTAAAAACCTTAAAAATATAATAAAAAAACAACAAAGAAGTTATCTTGAATCAAAAAGTCTGCTTTATTGAATCAATTGTGCACAATTGTCAAAGAGCTGTTGTCCCTAAAAGAGTTTCATCTCACCCTCAGCTGACAAGTGAAGATACATACAGGGTATTTATACATGAGAACAATAGTACAAGAAAACCAGTTTAGGCTAGTCAAAGTGACTCAAGGCCGCTGGGCAAATCTTTCCCTAGAAAGAGAGACTCTGGTATTACTGTAAGGTGGTTGTGACACAGACAGACGACTCCACAATAAAGATTAGAATACAGAAAGCCATAACATAACAGATGTCATTTCAGATTGTCATTTCATTTTGGAATGGTATTTCATTTTAAAATGTGATTTTATTTTGGAATGTGATGTTATTTCAGAATTATTTTATTTCAGAATATTAGTTCCTTTTGAAATCTTTTTTTGTTTTTTTGTACTAGAGTAAATTCCCATTTCGGAACATGACTATATTTTCACTGTGACTGTTTTCTTGCTGCATGGCATTGAAACATTTTCATAACAATTTAATCCCACTCAGACGATACACTTTCCTCTCTGCCTCCAGAGAAAACAGTGAACAGTCACCAGGCACAGAACAAGAGGAACAAACTATGCCTCTCTGTCTACTTCATGCTCAGGAACGAGTATCAACACCTCTTCATCACAGGCAGTGAGACAGTCACCTTTGGAACCTCGGTTCTATTGATTCAAACAATATAAACTCTCCTTAAAAGTCTTGCCCTATCAAGCAACAACTCTACAAACAGACACTAGAGCCACCGGACTAGGACTCTGACTCACGGGGAACATGTCTCTGTCCTCGTTTCCTCTGTGTCTCCTCTCTCCCCCTGTGTCTGTCATGTGATGTCATTTTGGAATGTGTTGTCATTTTATTGTAGAATGTGATATCATGAGGTACTGTGATTTCATTTTAAAATGTGATTTCATTTTAGAATTTGATGTTTATTTTCAGAACATTATTTACGTTAAGAATGTGATGTCATTTATTTCTGAATGTTATTTCATATCAGAAAGTTATTTCATTTCAGAATGTTATTTTATTTCAGAATGCTAAATCGCGTCAGAATTTTTTTGTTTTTTTGTTTTAGAATTCAGTGCTATTTTGTAATGTGATTTCTTTGTAGAATGTGATGTGACCTTGTGTGACCTTCTCTGTTTTGTTACTCTTTGTCTCTTTGGTTCTTTTCTTTGTCTTCTCTTTCAATCTTCTCTCTACAATGTATGACTCCTGCCTTCACTGTGCCTCCTCACTCTGTTTTCTTGGGTCAGTGTCTTCTTAACTTCTTACTCAAACGAGAACTCAACTAGATGTTTCACATTTTCATAGCAATTTAATCCCACTCAGATGATACACCTTCCTCACTGCCTCCTGAGAAAACAGTGAACAGTCATCAGGCACAGAGAGCATGAGGTACAAACCAGATCTCTCTGTCTGCTTCATGCTCAGGAAGGCGTATCAACAACTCCTCATCATGGGCAGCGAGACCGTACACTTTAGAAACACATTTCTCAAGTCTCAAACTATAGAAATGATCCCTGAAAGTATAGTCTTAACATGATACAGCTCTAGAACAGACACTAGAGCCACCGGACTGGGACTCTGACTCACGGGGAACATGTCTATCTTTGTTTTCCTAACTTGGTCTTGGTGTGTCTTCTTTCCTCTCTTTGTTTTCTATCGTCTCGGTGTATATCCTCTCCCCTTGCTGTGTTTTAGAATATAAATGAATTTTAATTTTAGAATGTGGTGTCATTTAATGCTGTCATTTCATTTCAGAATGCTATTTCATTTGTGAATGTGATTTTGTTTCAGAATATGACACAATGCTGGAATGTGATTTAATTTTGGAATGTGATTTCATTTTAGAACGTCATATAATTTTATTTCAGAATGTGATGTGTTGTGGAATTTCTAATAGTAAAAACTTTAAAATATAAAACCAACGAAGAAGTTGTCTTGAATCTGGTTTATCGAATCAATTGTGCACAGTTGTCAAAGAGCTGTTGTCACTAAAAGAGTTTCATCTCACCCTCAGCTGACAAGTGCAAATACATACAAGGTATTTATACATGGGAACAATAGTACAAGAAACCCAGTATAGGTTAGTCAAAGTGGCTCAAGCCGCTGGGCATATCTTTCCGTAGAAAGAGAGACTCTGGTATCACTATAAGGTGTTGTGACAAAGCCAAACGACTCCACAATAAAGAACCTAGTAACATGTCATATTGGGCTGTCATTTCATTTTAAATTGTCATTTCATTTTGAAATGTGATGTCATTTCAGAATGCTGAATGAATTATGTCTTTACTGCACCGCCCGAAAACAGATAACAGTCTTCAGGCACAGAGAGTGAGAGGCACAAACCAGGTCTCTGTCAGTGACCATATGCTTTAAAAACACATTTCATAAGTGACAAACTATAGAAATGCTCTCTGAAAGTATAGTCTTAACAAGAGACAGCTCTACAACAGACACCAGAGCCACCAGACTGGGACTCTGACTTATGGGGAACATGTCTATCTTTGTTTCCTCTCTGTGTCTCCTCTCTCCTCCTGTGTCTCCTTTCTGCTCCCTAAATCTCCTCTTTCCTAACTTGGTCTCCTCTCCTCCTTCCTTTCTTCTCTTCTCTCCTTGCACAGCCTCATCTCCTCACGTTGTGTCTTCTCTTCTCTCTTTGTCCTCCTCTCTCCTCGCTGTGTTTATAATGTAATGTAAATTAATTTTAATTTTAGAATATGATGTCATTTCAGAATGTTATTTTATTTCGGAATGTTATTTTGTTGTATAATGTTATGTTAATATTATTTCAGACTGTGATTTTAGTTTGGAATGTGATCTATTTTTGTGTTTTATGTATGTAGACAGTATTTACTTATTTATTTATTTTTTACAATTGTTACACATAGAAGATACAATAATTTATGCTGGAGAGTGTAGGAGGCATTTGAAAAGTGCACATAACTAGGGCTAAATAATTATGCATCATGAGAAGGAAAATAAAAATACACAATTCAATCGAGCAAGCCGTGAAATACATTTGCAAAGTGGTGACTAATAATTCTGCTACTTTTCCATTCTTTTAGTGTACTTAGAGAGCTGATAGTTTTAAATTTGTTCATGAAACAGGAGTTTGTTTCTCCTCCATTTTCTACAGTGAATATGGTATTCAGGCAACAGTATTATTATTTAAATTATAATAGATGAAGATGATTATGTGAAAATTGTCCAATAAAAGCAGAACATTTCAGAGACTGGAGGAATATACTATTTAAGATTGATCAATTTTCTAACATGTTCCCAAAACACATGGGAATAGCAACATTCAAAGAATATATGTTCCAGGGTTACATTTTCTAAACTGCAAATTGTGCATTGATTAAATTTAAACCTTCTATTTAAAAGGCCCATATTACGATATTACCTGCTTTATGTTATAATGTTGTTTTCTCATCAAAAACATGCCAAGAGTTTAACACACAAACCCTGCATATTTTGGCTTAGTTCTTCTCTCAAACAGAAAACACTCTGTTCCACCTTGTGATGTCATGTGGTAATACAGGAAGTGCCCGACTGTGTTTTTAAACTCCTTCACTAGAATCGTTTGCATAATTTCAGCCCTGGAATTGCCAATCTCTACTGAATAAAAGGTAAAAGGTGGCTGTTAACTGCAAAACTACTGCTCCATGAAATCACAAGGTGGTACTGAGTATTTTGACCTTTGGAGATGTAGACAGACTAATAATGAAGAGTTACTCAAACATGTGTAAATGAAAACGCACTTAACTCCAGGTATGTTTTTGGGGTAACAACATTATAACATGGCTGAAAGTTCACAAGAATCAATTTTATGTAATGTAGGACCTTTAAATAAATTAACTAAAAACAGTATAAATATTGTTTGTTTTTTTTAAATCACTTTGAGGTATATTTCTTTCACATTTAAAGATATTTTCCATTTCACAAATTTAGATTGAGCTGGAATTTTCTTTGGTGCATCTCTGACAGTAAGTTTGACTCATAAAACTTACATTTAAGGTGAACAGCAGATGGCAGAAAAAGCCCTTAGCTGCGTGACGTCATTCAGTAACAAGGAAGACGAGGGCAGGTTTGCGCATGCGCAGTATGTTCTGGTTGTCAAGTCCTGGCTTGTCTGCAGTTTCCGTATCTGTAACCGACATGGACACGTAAAACCTAACGCCACTTACACCCCATCGGCGGCTTGATCCGGATGACTGACTCCTCTGCCGGCTTTCGGAAGTAGCCACGGGTATTTAGAGCGAAAGACATAATGGTGAGCTTTGTCTTTTCTGTATAAAACACGAGAGATGCTAACATGCAAGCTAGTTCTAAGGTGAACCGTTCCAGGAAGTGCCCACCTGCGTTTGTGCACCTGGGCAGAGCAGCGGTGCAGCTAACAGGCCCGTCAGCGAACACTATAGCGAAAAAGGGCAATAATTCAGGAAATATGAGATAAGGTTTATACTATCAAACGTAGAGTGGATTTGATAACGTCTGGGCGATACCGATTTTGCTTTAATGGACTATTACTTGAGTTGATCCTTCCATATTTCTGTAGTTTGATTTCCAGCATGTTAAAAGTGTTTAGTTTATAGATATTGTGTTTTGGCAGGAGCTCTGATAAATATTCAAAATTTGTGCTTCCTTTTGAACATACCATATCATTCATGTGAGTTAAAAATGCTGGCTCCTGGCCCCATATGGGAGATGGAAACCACACCACATCCTTTTGTCTGTAAACTCAAATGTTCTAAAACTTTAAAAATTATATAGTAATCATGATTTCAGCTAGACCTATTTATTTATTTAGCCACTGAGAGGCATACTGACTGTTTCTGTTCATTACTTATGTACCTGCACTGAACGTCAGTATTGTGCTCATGTTTGCAGTGTTTAGTTATGGTAATTTTAGGGTAAAATATGTAACTTTTTGGAGGTGGCACTTCATCTGCATGATTCCATGGAAATAGAAAGTTAAAACTATACATTCTCCATGCAGATAGATATGTTGCCATATGCCATGCTGTTGTTGATGATTATTATTGAAAGGAACAACATTTCCATCGAAAGAAGCAGGGAAGTTCTTTTTCAGGCCAAATAAGTCAGGTTTGCGGAAATGTAAGCCAGTCACAGTAAGGACAGATTTATTTCAGTGCAATTAACACAACCAATATTTTAAAAACATGTTTTTATTTTAGTCTATTTTCTGGCTGCATAGTTACATACTGTGGCTTTTAAAAATGTAGTTGTTTGTGACAAAGTATTGAATCATGAATCTTCAGAATAGTATAGCAGAGCATTTTAAAACATTTTTTTTTTTTTACATTTTTGACAAAAATGTCCGATCTTCCTTTTTTTTATCTTGTGTTCCTGAGTCATTGTGTATAGTACAAAATGTAGTAAGTTAAAGAAGACTTGCTGTGCTTGTGTCTCCAACATAGTTATAATGTATGACACCTGTGGATCATTATGTTATAATTTGCAATATTCATCTAAAACAACATAATAAAAAAATTAGTCAGCTGACTTTAGAAAACTGCAGTGCCCAATGGGAGCTGATCCTGCTGTAAACACAGAGCTCCAGAGTAGCAATTTGAGTTGGGTGCACTGGGGTGCCTCAGATTTTTATTTGGATGCACCAGAACATGATCGGGGTGCACCAAAATCCGCTTATTTAAACAGTCATAATATATTGTCTTTAAATTGGTTCAACAATTGCTTACTTCCAGTTTCAGAAGTTGATCTTCAAGGTCTTTTGCTGTCTAGTTTTATTGTCTTTTTCACCTAGCACAATGGCAGCCTCAATTGAGTAACTAAACACACTATGAAGATATGCAGGTGTGATACTTCTCTTTAAAGGTAAACACTGTGTCTCATTCACAAATACAGTTGAAACCAAATGTTTACATGCACTATGCTTTCACAAGACCTAAACTTTTCCTGTCCCAAAATTATTTCTACTTCCTAAATGCCAGAATAATGAGAGAAGCATTTTTAAGAACATTTTTCATCACTTTCTTCAAAGTCAGAAGTTTACATACAGTAAGATGACTATGCATTTAAACAATTTGGCAAAACCCAGATGATGATGTGGCTTCTGATTATTTATTAAAAACATTTGAGTTAATCAGAGGCACACCGGTGGATGTACTTGAAGGGTCACCTGAAACACACTGCTTTTTTGTGTAACTTCATGGGAAAGCCAAAAGAAATCAGCCAAGATACCAGGAAGAGACTTGTGAACTTGCACACGTCTGGTTCATCCTTGGGTGCAATTTCCAGATGTCTGAAGGTGCCACAATCATCTCTTCAAACAATTATACACAATATATACGCAATTATACTCCGAAAGTATCATTAAAAAAAAAAAAAGATTACACACTCAAATGCACACGGGGAAAAAGACCTTATTTTTTGGAGACATGTCCTGTGGTCTGACAAAACTAAAATTGAACTGTTTAGCCATAATGAGCATCGTTTCACACGTTTGGATAAAAAAGTGGGAAGCTTGTGTTGTGGAATTTCTTATAGTAAAAACTTAAAAAAATATAAAATCAACAGAGAAATTGTCTTGAATCAAAAAGTCTTGTTTATTGAATCAATTGTGCACAATTGTCAAAGCTGTTGTCCCACATAGTGTCATCTCGCCCTCGGCTGACAAATGAACATGCATGCAGTGTATTTATACCATCAAAACAATCATACCAGTTTAGTCTAGTCCAAGTGGCTGAAGGCCACTGGAGGCAACAAACAAGAGATACACCCGTGCATAACAACAGATGGTATTACGAAGGTTGGGTTTGACGGCAGCAGACGTCTCCATGAATAAACATTTAAGGTAAAGAGATCCATAGCAATGCATGTAAAGATTTAGGGTAAGGAAGGGCATTACACTTGGAACCCTGAGAACATCATCCCAGCTCTGAAATACGGGGGTGGCAGCGTTATGTTAGGGGGTTGTTTTGCTGCAGGGGGGACTGGTGCACTTCCTGGCTGATGCAACATCTCAAGGCATCAGCCAGGAAGTTAATGATTCCTGCCAAGGCAGGAATCCAAAGCATCCTGCCAAATTGGTTACAGAGTGGCTTAAAATAACAAAGTCAAAGTTTTGATGTGGCCATCACAAAGCCCTGATCTCAGTCCTATTGAACATTAATAGGCAGGCCTGAAAAGGCATGTGCGAGAAAGCCGGTCTTCAAACTTCCTTCAGTGACACCAGCTCTGTGAGGAATGGGCCAAAATTCCTGCTAGCTATTGTGAGACGCTTGAAGAAGGATATCCAAAACATTTGACCCAAGTCATACAGTTTAAAGGCAATGGTACCAAATACTAATGAAATGTATGTAAACATCTAACTTTGAAGAAAGCCGTCTTAAAAATCTTTCTCTCATTAGTCTGGAATCTAACAAATAGAAATTATTTTGGTTATTCTAACTGACCTAAAACAGGAAAAGTTTACTCTGATTTCATATCAGACAGTAAGAAAAAAAGGCATGTATTTTTTATATAGTGTATGTAAACCTCTGGTTTCAACTGTAGATGAAAAAAGCCAAATTTATGAGCTCTACAATGCATTTAGCTTTGTGCACTAGAGTGTGATCTGAGCGCACTGGCCTCCGCATCTTGCACTGGCTTTAGTGTCCCGTACAGAGGTGAGGGGAAATGGGGAGAGCGAGTGAATTAATGCCTTTTCTTTTAGTTGCCAATTAAAACAGTAATTTAAGTATGTTTCATAGTCTTTAATCTGTTTATATTTGAGAAGAGAGGACACATGAGAGTGGTTGTGATAATGATCTGTCAGGTGCACCCAAGGAAAATTTTAAGCACATGTGCACCCAAATTGGTCACACTCTGGAGCGTGATGTCATCACAATAAAGAGCCACGCAGATGTCGGCACCTCTCATGGATAACTGCAGATCACGTTAGCAAGATTTTTTTTTTTTCATTTGTACCAAAATGACTACTAAAAGACATAAAACAGTAGAGCTGTAGGTAATTGCTGTCCTCTTGTAAGTTCTTTGTCCCTGGTGGTGTGCAGATGCGGTTCATGCTGCTGTTCAGCCGCCAAGGGAAACTTCGGCTGCAGAAGTGGTACACGGCCACAGCCGAGAGGGAGAAGAAGAAGATGGTGAGGGAGCTCATGCAGATCGTCCTGGCCCGAAAACCAAAGATGTGCAGCTTCCTGGAGTGGAGAGACCTCAAAATCGTCTACAAGAGGTGACCTGGGTCTGGGGAACAGGAATAGACTCTGCGCTGATGTCCCTCTCAGATGCGAGCCACAACCATTATTCTTGTTTTGATCCTTTTATATTTTCATTAGCGTTTCATATATGCGTCAGATTCAAATAATCATCGTGACATTCCATGTTTTCAGCGAGAGCTGTTGCAGATTGATGTGTAGAACTCAATTCAGAGTGCTATGCATATCAATTTGGCGTGAGCCAGGTTATAAAACTGATGCAGGAATGTTCATATGTGCAATGTCCCTGCCAAATAAATAAATAAAAATAATTATGTTTTTTTTGTCAGCAGTTAAGCAAGAATGTCATTACATGGTTTTAATTATGTTAATTATGTTCACTTTGAACATGACAATACATACCATTTTGAATCGGTTCTGTGTGGAGTTTGCATGTTCCTCCTGTGTCTGCGCAAGTTTCCTCTTGGTGCTTCAGTTTCCCCTACCACTAAAAGCATGTACAATGGGCTCCTCCCCTCTGGGGCCAGGACTCTCTTGAAAAGAGATTCTGAATCTAATTTGTTTTGGACTGTTTTAGGTATGCCAGTTTGTATTTCTGCTGTGCGATAGAAGAACAGGACAATGAGCTCATCACGTTGGAGGTCATCCATCGCTTTGTGGAGCTCCTGGACAAGTACTTTGGCAGTGTAAGTGTTGTCCTCTCTTGTAAAATCCTCCTGTCCTCAGAGTTCCTCACCTGTAGTCTGCTTTCTCTTCACCTGTGTTAGGACCCAGCTTGTCTAGGGTCAGGGAAGTAACAAAAACCAAGATGGAAAAATGGTGAAATAAAAAAGTAATTTAATGTCCAGGGTGTAGAAAGTAAACTAAACAAATGTAAACATGCAAAGATTAAACAAAAGAGTAAAAGGTTAAGTTTAACTAAGAAACTAGTTACACAAATAAATGACAAACGGAGTAGTAGACACGTCTTACATAAACTTAACACAAGTGTCTCAAACACAGAGTCACTTCCACATTAGTGACATTACAAACAAGAGACACATACAAAATGGCAGACTGGCCTCAGAGGCCAGCAGCCCTGAGCACGTGTGCTGAATCTCCTTAAATGGGGGAGGCAGCTGCAGGTGAGCCACAGGATTGGTCAGGTGGGAAAATGGTCCTCCAATCCGTAGTGAGGGCTCACACACCCAGGGTTACATGGGAGAGGGGAGAGATTCAAACACACACAATAAAACATAGGTCCAATACAATAAAATGGGAAGAGCATAAGGCCTGGGGCCGTAACACCTTCCCCCTTAACTTACAAACTAGTTTGGGAACTAATTGAAATTTTATTGAAATGTTATACTTACATTGGTTGTAGGAGATTAGGAGATGGAAGGCAAGTCAAACGACAGTGCCAGAGCTGGTTCTAGGTAGGCCAGAGACTAGCACACTCTTTTCCTTACCCTCAGGCCCAATTGAGACTGGCCAGGCACGCTTGGAACCGAGCCCTATCCCTGGAGCTGGGGAACCTAGGAGGCAAGAACTTGCAACGGGGTTGGATGTGTGATTGATCAGGCGGTTCACCATCCCTATCTGCTGTACCCTCAAAAACAGCAGAGAACTTTTTTTCACACACAAAAGCTCTTCAGACATCAGCTACAGGTGACCTATTGACAACATTTCACAGCACAATCTCCAAACACCAATACAAACAAGCCAAAAACAAGCCAATTAAAAAAAAGCTCACCTAATCCAAACCTATTGCATTGTTACTCCTGCTTGGTAATTGGGTATTATGATCCTGGATGAGCCGCCAAAATTTTTTACGGCCCAGCTCATGTAGGGCCATTTTTCCATCTTGTTTTTTTTTTTTACTTCCCTGATTTTTTATGAGCTGGATCCTCTGCTCTCTTCACCTGTCCTCCTCACCTGTCCTCTGCTCTCTTCACCTGTCTTCTGCTCTCTTCACCTGTTCTCTGTGTGTGCAGGTGTGTGAACTAGACATCATCTTTAACTTCGAGAAGGCCTACTTCATCCTGGACGAGTTTCTGATGGGAGGAGAGATCCAGGACACCTCTAAGAAAAGTGTCCTCAAAGCCATCGAGCAGTCAGATCTACTACAGGAGGTAAAGCACATGCGTGCAAACACTAAAGATGGACTTGATCCCCAAATAAGAATACTTATTCAATCAAATCAATCAATAAGAAAAAAAAATAAAATCAATAAGAATATAGTAGCTCTAGTTTAAGAGCTGGTTAAACTGAGATTTTGAGTTGGGTGTATCAAGGTAAAGACTCAAATAATGTAGTTTTACAACTAAATACTATCATAGTACCCCAGACCTTTTGATACAGTTGCACTTGCCTAAACCTTTTCATTTGCGTGCACCATTTAAACATCATAGACTAACAAAGGCCTTAAAGCCACAGTATGTGACTTTATAGCAAAACATAGACTATAACAAAAGGCATGATTTTTGTTTAATTTTGTGTTTATTACATTAAAAACCCTAGAAAAAACATCTCCACAAACCTGACTCCTGACTCCTTTTCAGTGTTGGGAATAACGGAGTTAAACTATAACGTCGTTACTAACTGCGTTGTTTTTTCACTAACGGAGTAATTTAACTAATTACTTTTCCTAGCGTCCCAACACCGTTACCGTTACTGACAATAAAATGTGGCGCGTTACTATTAATTCAGTTCACTCTGCTCTTCATCAGAGAAGTCTCTCAGACAAGGCAGCTGCAGCAGGGAAATGATGTCCTGTCACATGTGCATTGACAGCGGGCCCGAGCTGTGTTTTGATCAGAAACGCGACGCCCTGACGCACGGCGCCTCCTCCTCCAACTTTATACAAACTACTGCGACATATTTGATATCCACATATGTTATAAACGTGACTGAAAGTGTCCAGGCTGGTGTCAGATATGGATCACTTATAAACAAATGCAATATAATTGCAATCTGTTAAACTGAAATAAATGTTAAAGGTTCACATCTGTTATGTTTTTATTGTTTTAACATAGTAAGTAACGGCATAGTTACTTTGCTTAGTAACTAGTTACTTCTCCCAAAAAGTAACTGAGTTGCTAACTCAGTTACTTTTTGGGAGAAGTAACTATAACTAATTACATTTTTGAAGTAAGATGCCCAACACTGCTCCTTTTGTTTTTTTCCATGGAAATGTTTCACATTTAGATTTATGGCATAAAATCTATCTGTATGGAGAACATTCCGAAGGATTTTTTAAACTTTCTTTTTCTATGGAATCATGCAGGTGACATTCCACCTCCAGAAGGTTGCATATTGTGCCTTTAACCTGCAGATAGAGGACACATAAAACTTTTCTCATCGTCAGTATATGGACAGGCCATGCCTCATGTGATAGCTCAGAACCTCCAGAATTCACTCTCTGAGTTGCAGAGGCTGCACTAGCACTGATTAAGGATTGGCTGCAGGTGCTGGGGTTTAGGTAGTGACCATCAGATCAGACAGAGGCATTTTTGCTATGGCTTTGCTGTGTAGTAGCACATGTTATGCATTTCAGAATCCCTATGTTAATAAGTTTTAGTAAAAATATTACTAGTGTAAATGGTCTGAACTGGTCCACACTCACCGCCATTCAATCATTGAGGATTTCAGGTTATTGAAATATTTGTTTCCAATTGTGCCATCAAATTTTAACTGTTTACCATTGGTGTGTTAGATGCTGTGTTAGAACCTGTCATGTTGCAGCTAAAATTTAATTTCAAAATCTAATCATTTTTCAATAAATTGTAAATTATCCCAGTTGATAACACTTGATATGTTTGTTAGTAAAAACATTCCACCGTTGATGTGTGTAAAACCTGTTGGTCTCTGGTTTGTAACCGTGGAGCATACTGCAGCCTGAGCACTTGTGTTTATGTGTGTGTGCAGGAGGATGAGTCACCGCGCAGTGTGCTGGAGGAGATGGGCCTGGCATAGGGCCACAGCCTGGCTCCTGCTCACCCACGGACAAGGCACTAAACCCAGACTCTTAAGACCAGGAGAGACAGGAGCCACGTGGAGGTACTGCTCTCCTCCGATGCAGTGAGAGAGGGAGCTCTCTGAATGTCAGCTGTCCTCAAAGGTTACATGTGCTACAAGAGTGACCACGCTCTGCAAAGGACAGGTCAGGAGGGGAGGAGGACTACTACATCTTTAAAGGAGACATTTAACTGGTTAGGGATGGGAATTGGTACCATCATGTGTTGTTTGGTAAAAGCAGCTGAATAAAAAACATTGAAGATTGTAAAATATAATCTGTTTATCTTAATTGCAAAGTGAATAGATTATGTTGTAATAATACCTAATACAATACTAACAACTAATACAGAGGCTACTGACAGGTTCACCTTTTTCATCTAATCAGGAACGTTTTTACATAGAATCATGGGCTACTAACTGCACGGCACTATTCCAGACAGTTGTTTCTGTGTCATGGTGCAATATCACAGTTTGAAATCAGGTACATTCCCTTTAATTTTACCATCAGAATTGTACATGTACTATGTTAAAGATGCACCTTTTCTGGTTGAATCTGCCACCTACTTATCTCTTTGAAGTTTGCCTGACACGCAGTATGGCTTTAAACTTGTAAACTTGTCTCTTGTATTTATTCAATCCAGGTGCTTTTATTGTAAAAAAAAAAAAAAAACAATGCCTAGTAAAACTTGCATTTTTACTGTGAGCATTGGGCAGAACATTCCAGGCAAAGCTATAACATCTCCATGGCATCAAGAAGGTGGCAGATCCTCCACCAGAAATGTTACATAGTGCATCTTTAAAGAGGTCAAATTATGTTTTTCCCATAAATTATTATTTTACTGCAAACTTAATAATAATATAAACATGTTCAAAACTGCAGAACTGATAAGCCATTTAATTATAGAAAGCTGCAGATTTTAATTTATAATTTGATTTTTAAAACAATGGGGTGGAAAAAAACAATAATGCAGGAAGTACTGAGAATTCAGGAGTAGAGAAAACATAACATGGATACAAAGCTCTTAAAAGTTGATTTAGCTAAGCATGTCCTTTTTTACTATTATTTTAAATATTCTTTAATTGTTTTTTAAAAATATAACTATAATATAACTTTTTATCAAAGGCCCATTCTTGATATATTTATCAGTAAGTAATTGGACAATTTTAGTATCATATCATTAATAATCAATAAATGGTATCAATCCCCATCCTTATTACATTATTATAATGTTATTATTGCTTCACTCTTGGCTGCTGCTTGAACTTGAACAGTGCAAATTTGTACAGTGCTAAACAGTGAGGCAATACTCTTTATTCTTTCAACTATAGGTTACTGAAGATACATTTTGCATAGACAGTTTTGACAATGAGATTTAAAAGGATCAGTAAATAATGATTGGATCTCATCTGTTGTAAAGGGCCTTTATCTGTTTTTTCCCATGTATTTGAGCTGTGAACTGTCTGCATCTAATTATAAAGTGTTTTATTGTCCCGAAAATGAGGAAGTGCACAATTAGCATGTTAGTTGTTGTTAACATTACCGTCATATTCTAGCCTCTGAAAAGTGCTTAAACTCATCGCGGTGAATTAAGATGTTCCGTATGTGTTAGGAAAGCAAGTAATAACTTTGGACCTCTGCAAACCATTTAAAATGAACAGTTCTGGTTTTCACATTTTTAAGACGCTAAAATTCAGGTACAGCATTTTAAACTATGCCGAAAAACAGAACTAGTTTATTTTGAATCGTTTGCAGCTGAGTTTGGCCGTCACAGTAATGCTTACAGCAACTAGCATGTTAACAGCACTTCAGCCTCACTTCCTGGTTAGATGCAGACAACATACGGCAGTCTCATATTGCCCATAAGAGCTGCTTTTACTGGGGCAAGACAAATTTTATTTTATTACATGAAAAAAATCAGGTACAGCCCTTTTAAATGTATATGCATTTTTACATATTTTATTTCATTTTTATTTGGCTAACTATGTTCATCACGGTGTAAGCAATTTGAGTGCAGAACTGGTCCGGTGGATCCATAGATATATTTGTGTATTTCCTTTACAGGCACCATTTTGAGGACTTTTGTTCAATAGATAATTTTAATTAGATGAAGATATTTGTAGTTTGTTTTGAATAAGACATTATTACTATGGCAACCCACCCCATCCTTTATCACTCTGGTAACCATGGTTATAATGAAATGTAGACTGTATACTGCCCACTCTAACCAATTGATTGTTTGACTAGTAACCTCTCTGGTTAAAACTGCATGTACATATATTCTGATTTTGAAAAGGTTTTGTGGATTTATGTATTTATTTTTCCTCAAAAACTTGCATAACATTGACATACATTTTTAGTCATGAACACAACCTATTTTAATACAGTTATATTCTTGTTTCAGTCCTGCTTTAATGTTTGGGATTTATCCTGTTGTAGAGTATAGTCCAGGTTTAGTTCTGAATTAGTCCTAGTTTTTTAGATCTGGTTTTCTTCCAGTTTAGTAGTCCCAATAATACTGTGATTTAGACATAATTCTTAAGACTTGTTTTATATCTACTTAACTTCTTGATTATTTAAGCTATTGTTACCTAAATAATAGTCGTACTTGCAAATCAAATATACGTCTAAGGCGGTACCGACACGAAAAGTTTGAGTATTTTGGATAAAATATTTCAGCTATGTTATCCTGCTATTTATTCATGAATGTAATCTGAGTTTTCATTTTATAATGCTGTGTTTTGGTGGAGGTTTCCGGGAGTCTCTTTTCATTTACTTTATTTCCTATCACCTTTGTAACTTGATCTAATAATGCACTTTTGAACTGTGGTTAAACCTCACAACATTAAAAGCTGCACTATGTAGCTTTTCCACATTGAGATTCGCTTTGCCTGCTGTATTTCTTATGGCTATCCGTCTATCCATTCATTCAATTGCAGGTGTTTATTCCTAAAAAAAAATACTTGGCCCTGTGGCTGCAACTTAAATTTTGCATAATGCGCTCTCTTTGAACTTATTTTTTTAAACATTTTTTAATGCATTCTACCATGCTATAACATCGCAAAAGATGAGGTTAAAATCTGTCATCTGGACAAATCGTTGTAAGAGTGAAGATGTTTCGCTGCTTATCCAATCCGCTTCTTCAGTTCTGGTCAGATCGCTGGTGGACACTGCCTTATATCTACTGAAGGGAACTACACTGGAACTGTAAACATCTATTGTGTCCCTTGACAGATTTTAACCTCATCTTTAGCTATGGATCATACCTGGACGACTGAGGGATTACACAGATATGCTATAACATCATCAAAAACATGCCCGAAGACCCGTTCATATTTGAGTAATTTAGCGATCTCTCCCAGGCCTATTCGAACCCTCCTCCCTAAGATTCTGTGAAATGCTCATCCCGCAAGCCGAAGTCATCCATGCTCCCACATGACAATTCTCCGTAAATATACAAAAACATGACACAAAACTGCGCACAGCAACTTGACAAACCTGATGCGATGTGCAGTAGTTTCATTAGCGGTATGCACACTGCTTGTAATGTGATAGAGAGGAGACTCCATTCCAGGCAAACTAACCACATCTCCATAGAAAGAAGCAGTTAGCGGACCCTCTAGAAAACTTGCATAGTGCACCTTTAAGAGCAGCAAATGGCAAAAAGCACCAGAGTATTTGTTTAGCTTCCTTTATTCTATTATAGAATGTGAACATGAAATTCTACCTTCACTCCTAATTACTTCCATCACTTGTTTTAAATTGTATATCTCTTTATATCCTGCTTTTAATTCAATGTTGTTGATCTATGCTATTTGAATGACCACACCTGTAATGCCTTCACATTTTGGCCTTGTATTTGTGTTTCTTTTCTGTGCGTTACAACACTTAAAAGGTTCTGTACCTGAAAAATGTGAAAAACAGAACTAGTTAAAGCAAATAACCAGCATGGTAACCACACACTTCCTGATTATCGGACAATAACGTGCTTTGTAATTAGATGCAGACTGCACACGGCGGATTTATTTTGACTTCGAGAGCTGCTTATACAATATATCTGTGCTGGGGCAAGAATTTTGCTCAAATAAATGGTACAGCGTTTTTAAGCTCCTTATTCACTGAAATGGTCAGATATGGATTTTTTCACATAATATTGTACAAAAAAAGTTGGTTATTTTGTTGTGGCCCTTAATCAATATTTGCCCATGTCA
Source organism: Periophthalmus modestus (assembly GCA_019594935.1). Taxonomy (NCBI): domain Eukaryota; kingdom Metazoa; phylum Chordata; class Actinopteri; order Gobiiformes; family Gobiidae; genus Periophthalmus; species Periophthalmus modestus. The sequence goes on from JAIEZT010000107.1 coordinate 7,509,888, forward strand.
GTTTGGATGGTTAAGCATCTATGTTTTAATGTTTGTTCATCACAAATATACCTGGAGTTGTGTTTTGTTTCATTCACACATGTTTAATACAAATCCTTCATATTTAGGCTGAGTCCTTCTCTCAAACAGAAAACACTCTGTTCCACCTTGTGATGTCATGTGGTAATACAGGAAGTGCTCCGCTGTGTTGTAAAACTCCACACACCTTCACTTGAATCATTTGGATGATTTCAGCCCTGGAATTGCTTGTCTCTACCCATTGTTAACTTGAGAACTACCACTACATGACATCACAAGGTGGAACACGGCATTTTGAGATTTGGAGATGTAGAGTGACTAATGAAACAAAGCACAACTCCAGGTATGTTTTTGGTGAGGTAACATTATGACATGGCTTAAAGCTCACATGAGTCAATTTTGTGGAATATAGGACCTTTTAAGTCTGCACGTTAATGTTTTTCATATTTAATTGACTAATACCAATGAAAAATATTGTCTATTCCATAACACATACAATTCAGCTACTATACTACAGAAAAGTCAAAGTGTATTAATAACGACTTTGTACAAAGACCTCAAGGGCTGGGATACTTTCTGTGAACAAAAGGTTCCATTATGGACAAAAATGAATATCTTGATCATTTTTCAGAATAACGGTTGTGAATGTTGTAGTGTTCTAGTTTTCTTATATCATACAATGTAATTATAAATGAATAATAAAATGATTGTACTGTACAAAAGTGTATAAAATGCACCGGTAAGAACCATGTTAGCAGATCAAAAAATGGTAAGGTTATTCTGCGTGGATAGCGAATTTAATGTGATATACAATATTTTCAATAAATATTTTCAAGATTTGAAAATTTCTTTTCACTTGTCGTGTAGCTATTTTGGCTCTGGAAGAAAAAATGCTATTAATTTTTTTTCCTATCAATTTCAAAATAATTGTAATGTTTATGGTTGCGTAGGTTTATCATCTATGTATAACTCCACTCATGACCACAAAACATGAAAAGAACAGGAGATTTGCTTCCAATTTTAGAACACAATTCTATAATACCTTATTGTGCATTTTACTATTATTTACAAGGAGAGACATGTCAGGATTGTAAATTCTTTGATTTCTTTTGTTTGGTTTTAAGACAGTGCTGACATATATAAAGTGCCCTGTGTGGAATAATGAACTATGCTGTGTAAATGTATCGAGGAATGGAACAGGTGTAACTGAATTGAAGTGTGAATGTAATTTTATACCTAATAAACTTTTGAAATGACATGTGATATTGCTAGTTTGATTGACAGTGGAATAGTGACTTAAAGGAACTATATGTAGACCGAGTTCTTAGTGTTAAAAAGTGAACTACAATCCGTGCCTTAACCTGCAGAAAGAGGACACATACAAGTTTTTCTCATTCTCAGGATATGGACAGGCTAGTACTGATAAATGATTGTTTGCAGATGTTGGGGTTTAGATAGTGGCAATTCAGATCAGAGAGAGTCTCTTAGGTTTAGACCAACTGGATTTCAGCACTGAAACCGGCAACCCAGATGAGAGACTTGTGAGGCTCGTTCTGTCTGATTGGATGATCATGTTGAGAAGCCCCCCCCCCCCCCCCCCCCCCATGTTTTTGTAATTAAGAATAAATCAGCATTACAGTTGAAAATCTTATATACAGTTTCGCTAAAGGGCCTGTACCTGATTTCAAACCATTAGTCAGGAACATGTTTTAGTTTGAACTTTTAGCCCCACCCATTTAGTCCTTTATTCCACTATGTTATTGCACCATGACACAGAAATAACTGGGATCGTGTCATGCAGTAGTTTCCTTTTAGATTGCCAATCTTTGGTACTATCCATGTTTTAAGACACGCTTGGAAAAAGTACCATGACAGAGGATCAAGTGTCTGAGATAGTACCAGGCAGTTGGTTTCCTATGATTTTTTAGTTATAATGTACCAGATCAATAACACAGATATGAACCTGTCAGGCGCATGTGTGTGTCTCCATCTGTATTAACACTATACAAAAATACAGTAATTTTCATGGTCACAATTCTTTGTTTGTAGATACTTACACAGCCTGTGATGTTAAGAGAATATATCTAGACAAGAATAGCTTGTCAAGTTAAATAACATCAGCTTCTTGTTTCAAAATAGCGTAAAACATCTCATCAGCTCTGTGTTCAATCTCAACCCCTCCCTAACCATTTGAAGCCGAGTCTGCAGTTACTGTCCCTAATTGCTGGTAGATGGAGGATGAGGATGGGCGGAGGGAGGAGGAGGAGGAGGGGGACCTCTTATGAATGAAACCCAGCTCAGTGACGTCAATGGGGGAGGGGGGGGCGCTTGACGCATGTGTGGGTGGGCAGGGTTAGGGAGAGAGGGAGAGCCTGGATACTGCATGAAAACACACCAACGCGGGCAGATGTAAAGAAGCAAAGCAGGACAACTCTCTACGGAAGGTAGGATATGAAATTTACAAAAAAAAATTTAAAAAAAAGCTTTGATAATTTTTGGGTAAATGTCAGAGTTGGATTATATTGTCGCAATTTGTCAGAAATATTTGTGTACTTTAGGATCATTTTTTTGATTTTGTATATCAGCTGTGTGGAGGATGGGCCAAAACAATTGAGATCTCATGCAGCCTATATGATGTATAGAAAACACTTAAAAGAATCAATCGATATTATAATTTTACATATTTTCAGGAATGTATATAAAACTGGACTATATTGCAGGAAAAAATTAATAAAAATCTTCGCAATGCCAATATATGTGAATGAAAGAAATCCAAAAGAGAAGGGTTAAAAAAGGAGTGGGGACTTCATTTCATTTATTTAATTTTTTTTTTTTCTTCATTTAATTTTTTTTTTTTTTTTTTATTCTGTTGGAAGAAAAAAAAATCAATAAAGAGTAAAAATATTGAATTAGGAAACTGGAATTGTAAATTTAATTAATATAAATCAGAATAACATTTTTATTTATTTATATATGATAAACTGTCTTTTTTTTTTTCTTTTTTTTTTTTACACAGTTTCTGGAATGTAATTGTTAGAAATTTAAACAAAAAACAATTCCATTTCACATTTTGTATTTGTATTTTTTTTTTTTTTTTTTTTTAATTTTTTTTTTGGGAGAGAAAACAGAAAAGCCAAAAAAAAAAAAAAAAAAAAAAACAGCAGACAGCAGAGCACGACGTTTGGCTTCTATGAGGACTGCAACACAAATGGATTCTAGTCAATGCACAATCACAGCAAGGAATGAAAACCTTATCTAAAGCGTATGGGATTATTATAACAATCACCTCAAGGTACAATATTGAATGTGATATTTTGCAAAGGAACATTGTGGAATTAAAATTATTTCCTAAAATTGCCCTGATTAGTCCTGATTAGTCCTGATTAGTCCTAATTAGTCCTGATTAGTCTTGATTAGTCATGTTGACTGGACAAAACAAAAGAAACGTCATCTCTGTATATACCATGATGATGCAACAAAAATATGCATGTAAGAAAAACTTGTAATTCAAAATGTATACATCTGATAGTATGAGGACAAAAATATGATGTGATATTTGGAAATGATTGCATCTCAACTTATAATTAGTAATGGGTGGTGGCTTAATTTGAGCCAGGACAAACCAGAACATGATCCGTCAACAGTCAGAGTGCGTTCCACCTACTGTTGTTTTCTTTGATCAGGTAACTAGACTGGAGTTACACCTTTATGTTTAAGGTCTTGAATAATATAGATACAGCCATTTGTGTTTTAGACAAATTAAGCTCACATTTTCGTGAGTCGTAGCCTACGTCTCATCTCCTCCACTCTGCTGTCACAGCACAGAGCTGTCCTACACCTGATCCCACGCCATTGTCCCCTTCTGTGAGAGTGGTTCAGCAAACTCCCAAGCTGAGATAGTCAGTTGCGTTGCATTTTGGTATTTCTGAGTGCTTATACTCACCTACTGCATGTGTTCTGGTAAAGTATTGACTTTGTATGGACACTGGTCCCAAAGCCACTTTTTTGTTCCAACAGCGTCTGATTTAAAAATGAAGCACTGGTGGTCTTGTTTGAATCTTAAAGGGGATGTATTATCCTTTTTTCCAGGAATTTATTTTTGAACGATAAAAACAAAGTAGATCGTCATGTTACATTTTGTTCATTGTAATATACATTAATACATACATAATTTATTTGAAATGGCTTAAAAATAAAAAATAGGACAGCTGCCTTCTTGTTCAAAACTGCAGCGCTGGTAGGTCAAGCAATCAAAATATAACTTAACTATAAGTTAAAGAAGACATATTATGCTTTTTCTGCTATAATTAACCTATGGATCATTATGTTATATTTTACATTTTTTAAATCACAAACTTAATAAAAAACACAGGTCTGCTGACTTCCGCATTGGAAAATTGCGGAGCCCAATAGGAGACATTGTTGGAGTAAACATAATCATGACATAAAGTGCTGCAATAGGACAATAAAGATTACGGTACTCAAACACGAAGGAATCACTCTAAATACAACTTCAACAATGTAAATGAGAAGAGGAAACATTTATAACATGACCCTTAAAAAAAAAAATCTACATAAATCCATATTTGTCCTTCTCGGTTCTGTTCATAGACTCTCTGGAGCATGATGTTGCCACCCAGAGGCAGCCTGTTCCTCCTGACTGGAGTCTCCATCCTGCACCTGTCCTCCCTCCAACCCACTAGAGAAGGTTCAGAGCTGGACACCACGCTTGGACCTATTTTTGGGGACGGAAAGGACGCCACCACTCTGCGTCCACACAAAATGGACAATAAAGAGGAAGACGATGTACTTTTCGGAGACATCGAACCGCAACAACTAGCAAACATTTTAGTGAAAGCTTTAAGAGACAAGAACAAGATTCAGCCTGAGGGTAGTTTAGAAAATGAGGAGGTAGAAGACAGAAGACAACCAGACGAGACAATGGACATTAAGAGACAAGAGAGGGGAAAGGATGCACCTATGGAGGACATAACTAGTCGCACCATTTTTAAGACTTTGAAGGAGCAAACAAAACTGCCTTCTGAGTCTGCTGAAGTGGAAGAACCAAAATCTGAAAGTCTACGCCAAGATGAAGAGGAACAGTTGACAGCCGAGGAACTTCGCAGTCTAGAGACCATGATGAAGGAGTTCCCTCGCGTGGGGACGTTTGAGAAGAGAGACGATTCCAGCAGCTTCAATGAGGTCCTACCAGTGAACAAGAACCAAGAGCAAAAGTTGAAGTGGCGGGAGGAAACGCAGAAGGCTTTGAACATTCCATCCTTTAGCTTCATGGACGAGTTGGAGAAGATGAACTCCTTCATGGATGATGTCGACACAGCCAGACCCCAGCAAGAAGCTACTGAAGAGACGCAACCAGATGAGGAGGAGAGCCAAGAGGAGGTAGATACTTTTGTGTTATTTAACAAATGTAATTAAATGAATATTGCTTTTACGATTTGCTGATATAATAGAAGCTCAATGGTATGGAATTTTTGACATTTTTGAAATGTTTTTTGGAAGTTTTGAGATAAGTCCATTCAATCGTCTAAAATAATTTTCACTTTTCTTCAGACTGACGAGGAGAACTTGAGTCCCGAAGAGGAAGAGGCCCGAGCCAAAGCTGAACAGGACGAGATGAGACGGCAGGCCGCGGAAGCGCAGAGGGCTCGCTTGGAGGAGGAGAAGCTTGCCGACATCGCTTCAGACATGCTCCTGCGCTACATGGGCAAAGACCGCACAGGCCCTAGGCAGAGGTGAGTAGAGGAGCCAAAAACTGTACTCAAGTAATAAAAACGTTACTTCAAAATAATATTCCTCAAGTAGAAGTACAGAGTAGTGATCCAAGAAATTAAATTAAACATTAAATAATGCACAAATCTGGTATTTTCAACAGAGACACAAAAATAGTAAATCATATCTGAAAGAGCACTGCAAGAAACAAAAATCTTCAAATCATTTCATATTTAAAGCTTTTGTCTCACATACGAGTACTGTTACTTCATTGAAAATATGTTTGAGTAATCTAGTGATCTCTCCTGGGCCTTATTTAAATAAAAATTCAAAAGCATGATAGAAAACAATACACAACAACTTGACAAACCTGATGCGATGTGCAGTAGTTTCACTGGCAAAATACACACTGATTGTGTTATGATAGTACTCTGAAGGGGGGTGACTTAGCACAGAGAGTACAGGAGGGGAAACTCAGAACGGTAAAGACAAAAATGTTGGTGCTCTCTAAATATGTTATGTGTTGGCAAGTAATACCTAATAGAATTGCAATAGTCCCTCTTTAAAAAGTAACTTCAGTAACTGTAACTGAGTTCTACCCACATGTGTCCCCAGGTACAGGCAACCGCTGTCCGATGCCCCCGAGGACAAGCGCTCGGACGAACAAGCTCAAGACCTGGACCCTCAGACCATTGACAAGCTCATTGAGATCTCCAGCAAGCTTCACCTGCCAGCTGACGACGTGGTGGACATCATCAGCGACGTCGAAGAAAAGAAAAAACGGAAAGAAGTACTACCTCCTGAAATGTCCTCAAGGTATCCCTCCAACACGGAAACCGATCAACCATTCTCCAGTAACCTACGAAGCTGGTTTCACCCCAAAACACCACCTACACAAGATCTTTGGAGCAAGCCCAGAAAGCTTCAACCCGGACTTTGGTCGCAGAAAGCTCCAGAAAGTTGGCGAAAACCTCTAGCCTACCCTGTCCCTTACTATCACAGGTATCCGCCAGCGTACTACCCAATCCCTGTTGTGTCACCACCTAGGCCTCAACCATGGTACTACAACCCGTACTCATTCAATCGCTTCTTAACAAATCCAGTTAGCTCCTACGCTTCCAATGCATGGACTAACCCCAGTCCCGGATGGCGTCTGCTCAGAAAACCTGTGCCATATTACACTAACGCCGCCCCCTTGGTGAACCCGTGGAGATTTAAGATCAAAGCTCCCCCAAGTCGGTCAGTGGTGCGACAAAAGCAGTGGTTAGCCTCCGCTCCGGCACAGTTAAAAGATGTTAACTCCAAAAAGACTTTAAGTGACGTAAGCAACAGAAGAGAGGGTCTGGAGAGATACCTACAACAGTTTGTCCGGAAAAAGGCACATTTGTTAGACTAAGGACAGACTCAGACCTCAACTGTGCACGATCACCTCTGTTTTTTCCATAGACTTTTTGAATAATGTGTATATTAAGAATGCCAATCAGCTATGGAATAACAAATGACCATAAACATAATTTTGATAAAAAAAGGTCACATATTATGCAAATTAACTTGAACTGTTGTCATAATGTTTCTTCCTTACCAAAAAACATACTTACTAAACATATTAAAGATGCAAAATGTAGCTTTTGCGGTGGGGGAGGCTACATGGAGTTATAGTTTTGCCTGGACTCTTCCCCAGTATGGCATTTAACTTCTCTAACTTGTACTTATTTCAATTTGAGATTTTGTTTTTAAAAAGTTTAATGGCAAGTTTAATGTGGTGCTGTATAACATTCCAGGCAAAGCAATAACACTGACACTGATGGTGGAGCCTTCACCAAAAAAGGTACATAGCCCACCTCTTAGTACTATTTAGATTCATTGACATGTTTCTGTACTTTCATGGATTGATTCTGTCACTATTGGAAACTAGGGAGTGTTCCTCCCTGTTTTAAAGTCCATTCACATTCATTGGATCATTTCAGCAGAACTGCCTTCAGTACCAAGCATATCTGTTTGTGTTGTGTTGCTAGAGCCAGATTTACCATGCTTGCCTTTTCAACATAAGTCACTCTAACACCGGGAGTGTTACCAGCAGATGGAGTGAATGAACTTTAAAGGTGGAGTCTGTTACCTTTCAGATGGAGCATCTGCCACCATGCTTTAAGTTCCAAAACAAAAAGCATAATATGTTGCCTTTGAATTATGTTTTGATGCTGATTTGCCTCATTTTCTGCAGCTCTCATTCAAAGAAAATGCTCTTCGCTTTGGAAAGAAGTGGCACTACATTGTATTGTATTTTTATAGCTACATGACTTTCAAAGGGCCTGTACCTGATTTTTTTTTTTCATGCATTTGAGATATTTTGTCTTGCCCTAGTACAGATATATTTTATAAGCATATCTTCGGATCATAATAGATCCACTGTGTACTGTCTGCATCGAACTATAAAGTATTAAACAGAAAGTATATGGTTAGCATGCTAGTTGTTGTTCGATTTTTTGTAAACTCAGTGAATAATTAAAAAGCTTGTAATGCATAAGCTAAATGAGGAATAACTTTGGAACACACTGCAAACTGTTGACAATGAAAGTACTGTTTTTCATGTTTTTTAAGACAATAAAAATCAGGTACAGTGCCTTTAATGTCATCTATTTCACTATTTTGTTTTTTAGATTTCATATGATTGTAAAAAAGTGGACAGAATGTTGATTTACTGTTTTTGTGAAGAATGAGGATTGCGTGATAGTGAACTGTTGCATAGACAATCTGCCTTTATCCCGGAGATCCATTTAAAGGCAGGACCAGCGAGTGCCTCTGTGATGTGCATGCTCGTGTGCAAACAGGACAAAAAAAAAAAAATATTCGAAAAAGCATTGAATAAAAAGTATAAAAAATGAACTAGAACTGAAACTGTGCAACAATTGGTGTCTGCTGTTGTGTACGTGTGTCACAATAAAACTGGATATTCGCTGGTTTTATGAACAATGCTATGTGCTACGCTCTTATTTGGATTTGACTGAGAGTATGAAATGTTTTATAGGCCCTATATTACCAAAACTGACTATTGTGATCTATTAGCCATGTTAGAATGTTGAGTAACTCTTTATAATTAGGCAATACAAAGTGTTTTCTGTTTGAGAGAAGAACTCAGCCTAAATATGCAGGATTTGTGTGTTAACCATGTGTGAATGAAACGAAGGACAACTCCAAGTATGTTTTTGACGAGGAAACCACATTATAACATAGATCAAAAAATATAGGCCCTTTAAGTACTTTGGAGCTTCCAGAGCAGCAGTCGTGAGGAAGAAGGACCTACACAGGCTGACACATGCTGGAGGTGGATGCTCTGACTTAGTATTTTATGGTAAATGGTAAAAATAATTATATCCCAGTGATGGTATTGAAATTATAGGCTAGTTATGCGAAACAATGATTCATGTATCGTCATTACTGTCACAAGTTAACCTTTAGAGGAAGACGAGACCCCCACTCATCATCGGTTATTACAGGATTCATCAAACCCACTCTAATTTGTAATTAATTGGAGCAATAACTTAAATCACAATTAATAAACTGCACATCTCTGAGATACTGAATTTGAAGAAATCGCCTACAAAGATATGATCCACATAGTTGAATGTTTATGTAAGTAAGCTAAACCCACATTATCCTGTACCTTCATGTTCCTACAAATGCCTTTGGTGAAATGGTGCTCTGCTCATTCTCACAGAGGTGATGATTCATGGAGTCACGTGGTGAAGTGGTGACTCATCCAGCAGCATCAGGCTGCCTCTGCACACACATACACGCAGTTCACAGTAATAATACGCCTCCTTATGCATCCTAAATGTTGCTGTTGCTGCATGATCTGTGCGCAAAACAAGGTCATTTACGCTTCATCCACTCATATATACAGCATGCAATAGGCTGCAGACAATTGTATTTGTGCATTTCTTGATTGATTTTGTATCCAACTTAAATTAGAAAAGATAACTCAATATATCTGGCTTATGTGGGTCCATAAATACGGTAATTAGGCACTAAAATAAAATATCTTACGATGTATACATCCATGTTTTTATGCTTAGAGAAATAAATGTAGAAACTGTTCACAAAACAGACAGCAGATGGCAGCATTACACAAATGCGCATGTAATATGCCATCCAGACCAGTAGGGGTGGTACTTTTGTTGTCATTCCACTTTCACCACCGCAGCAGAAGAGCAGCAGCGGCGTGGGTCAGTTAGATTCGGATTAAGTTTAGTCCAGAGAAGACCCAAACACTGTCTAGGAGCTGAGTATGAAGCCTCCGCCTCGTAAGCGCACGAGGGTGAGCCGGGAACTGCGCGTGGTGCCAGAACACCCGGGGAGGAGCGCGTGTAAGTGGCCGGCGCCGGAGCAGAGGAAGCTGCTGACCGCTCTCACCAAACTGCACCCCAGGGACCTGTCCGGAGAGCCGCTGGACCCGGAGCGCGTCAAAGAGTGGCTGCCCTCACGCACGCTGGAAGAGGTAACGTGACTGACGTGCCTGCTGGGCTCGTAAAGAGGGATATGACAGCGCATAGGCAAAGGGTTACACTTAAGTAGTGAATCTTTATATACCGTGAATTAGGCTAGAAAATAAATGTGTTGTAATTATTGTCAGCAGCTATAATGCAAATATATTCTTAATTACAAAAACACTAGACATGATGGCCAAATGTATATTTTAATTTGGTGTTTTTGGTTCTCAAAACGATTATCCAATCAGGAAGCAGATTGAGCCTCACATTACCGACACCTGAATTTTTTACCTGTTAATCTCGCTCTGATCCCAATGGTCACTACGTAAACCCCAGCACCTGCAGACATTCAGTGCTGGTGCAGCCTCTGCAGCTCAGTGAGTGAATCCTGGAGGTTCTGAGCTTACACATGAAACATGGCCTGTCCATATACTGACAATGAGAAAAAACTTGTATCCTCTGTCTGCAGGTTAAGGCCAGTTTCAGTTGTGATTGTAGTGCCGTTTTAAAACTGTAAGAGCACGAGCCACTTACAGTTCTGTTAATAGGGCCTGTATTAAGTGTTATCTTGATTGTTCCATAAACAGTGATGGAACAGGACACCACTAGCCCAAGGGGACACACGAGATTGGGTTCACAAGGATGAGACAAGAGAAAATGTTGGCAATTAAAAGTAAATTAATTGTGTGGCTCAGTTCATAATTTTGGCCTACCCATTTTTAAACATTACTTTTCTTTAATTTAATATTTTGTTGTAATTGTAGCATAACTTTTTGGAACTACAGCATCTCAAGAAATGTAACTCAGCAAAGTTAAGCCATTTTTTTTGTTCATACCAAATGTAATCATGGGGAAAAATGAAAAGATTGTACATACATATATATATATAGATATAGATATAGATGTGCTGACAGCATGTGCCACAGCTCCCACTGGGCACCGCCGTTTTCTAACACGGATGTCAACTGACTTATTTCTTTTATTTAGTCGTTTTAGATGAATATTGCAATTTAAAATGTGCAAATTATAACAATAATCCACGGGTGTCATAGATTACAACTGTATAGCAGACAGAAGCACAATAGGTCTTCTTTAAACTCTTGTCCTACTCTGATGCATGTCCTTCCTATTCCCACAGATAAACTCTGTTCTGGACAGTCTGAAGGAGAAGGTGGTCTTATTTGCCAAGACCAAGCAGCGCGCTGAGAGGAGGGAGCAGAGGAGAGACAGGAGACCGCTAGAGCTATGGATGCAGGAAGCCTCTGCTGTGAGCGGAGGACAGGCGGAAGAGGCCCTCTCCCTGGCCTTCTCCCAGGTATGGTTTGTATGATACACTGTGTTCATAGAAATCATAGAAGCTGCATGAAGACTTGTCAGATGCAACTTGAACAACAACAGCAACTGATGTCTTCCCAAGATGGCAGCTACACCAAGCAGATGCAAAGCCTGAGACTTTACTTTCTTTATTTTCATTTTAAGTGTAAGAACAGAGCCAGGAAAAAAAGAATAATCCTTAAAGTTAAATTCAGTTACACTAATGTACTGTAATAAATGTAGCAGCCAATAAATGTAAATGGAACTGTTAAACCCAGTTAAGTGTAAAATAAATGTTTATATGGGTAAAATCATAAGTAGGCGATTGTTTATGTCAATCAACATGCGTTAGTACATCATTTTTAGATTTTAGTCTTTGTCATTCATAAGTTCGTCTTTTTCTTTCAAACTCTGCCATAGTGCTAGTCACTCAGGCAAATAAGCAGTCTGGCGCCAGCTGGTGGCCTGTGCAGTGATGACACGTCAGAGCCAGGCCTAGCACTGAGCACAGAGCTGGCCTGGGTGGGACTAAACCCATACAACAGTGCTGGTGTCAGTCAGCTGCAAAGGGGTACATCTGGTTGAACAGTTTTAACGCTAGGGCCAGCAGCTCAAAGACAGAAGGCCCAAGAGTAGAGAGGGCGTTTCTGAATGTGTAATTCTCAAAATAACACCAAATCTGGCACTTTAGTTTTCTGTTCACAGTTCATTAATCCTTCGTACTTATGTTTTGTTCAGGGTTAATAAATGCAATGAAATTAATTTTTTTCTTTTTTTTTTTTTTCTTTTTTTTTTTTTTGCTGAAGCTGTAAAGTGTAGTATACGTTAGTAGCCGCTTGAGGGCGCATTACAGCTCCTGTATGTGTTCAACATGGCGAAACTTGTTGCCTTTAAAAAAAATATATATATATATTTTTTTTTTTTTACGTAAAAATCCAAACCAACACTATTGTATAAAACATATACACAGTTTTTGTTAATACAGCATCTAAAATATGTGGGGAAAAGTTAGTGAAACATGTCTTTTGGGACCTAATTGCATTGATGCTTATGGGAAAATGCTCAAGTTTCCTGACCCATTGTTGAAACGCGCTTAGAAACTGACATCACAACATTCTACAATCCCTGTAGTTTAAACTGAGCTGGTTTAAACTGAGGACAGGTCAAATTGCAGATTTGTTGCCCTGGTTTATGGGTAATATCTCTGTAATCCTGGGCCTAAACTGATACAAACATCTTCTCTGTTAGGATAAATAAACAAAAGTTAAATTTTTTCACAATACTACAATAGAAAGTACTACCATTTTTCAACCCCAATGATGTGATTGGTGTCAGTTGAAGGGACTTTAAAACACAGGCTTAATATGACAAATCTGTGGAGCCAGTCCCAAGCAAATAATGATAAGGAATCATAAGTATGAATATTTCCGTCTAAAACAATAAATCTCCCATTGAATTTCAAAACTGAAATCATAAAATTCTAGAACGAGCATACAACCTACAGAGGTTCGGCGCTGAAATCATTTTGTTTGAAAAATGCCCCTCAACAATCTTTGGCCTAATTTTGGTCTATGGAGCATTTTTTTTTTTTTTTTTTTTTTTCAAATTAGTTTTATACAACACAATGGAAACTGAAAGTAGTTTCTCCATTGTTGCTGTGACTGTGCAGAGCTTAGCTAGCTTGTTAGCTAACAGGGGGAGATAAAGGGCACCAGCTCGCCCACAACACTTGATCTCCTCAACACAAGGACTCAAAGACATGGTATTTAAGGAGAGAACGGCTCAGTTCAACTGTGTCTGATCCCAACGTCTGTATCAGTGATAAATGTGCAAGTCTGCCATGTCCCTGTTTAGCTAAATGTTAATGGGTTTTCAAAGACTGTTGATTTTCTTATTTTAGATGCCACATACAAACTAAATATTTACCGGAGTTGTAGATGTTTATATTTGATATTAAACTGTAGCAGCTCTTTTTTTGAACTGACATAGAAGAAAATATCATTACTCACTATTTATATAATGTTCCCGCTCATTGTAAACATTCGTAATTTTGTGATGTCCTCTGCATAACCTTTATGCACTGCCAGTCGAGTACAGCATTCACCGAAGTAACAGCAGTGTTTCATTTATAGAGTAAACAAGTCTTAAAACAAGATGAACAAATAACAGCAAAAAAGTGTTATATAAATGATACTTTATGCCTGTGGTACTGTGTAAACATGTAGAAGTAACTTTATCTAATCTGTAATCTGAGGTTTTTAGGGGCTATAACATGACATTTATACTCCAAATGACTTCAAAAATGTAATTAAATACAATCATTCAAATATGTGCCACATTGTCTCAGTATAAACCTGTGGATTACTGAACAGCTGACAAGGCTAAGATCAAACTTTTTTTTAAATAATAGGTAACATATTCCTCTAAGAAAAATGCTCTTTAATCCCATTACCTGCCTTATAAAATATGTACCACAGGCCCCCCTCTGGAGCCAGGACTCCCCTGAAAATGAGATTCTTAATCTTAGATGGATTATCCTGGTTACACAAAGGGCTATAAATAAATATATGGAGAGGGCACATATTATAGGAAGCCCTTTTAGATTTAGTGCCAACTGGTTTTAGTTGTAATTATAAAGTGAGAAACTTCCTGGCAACCTTTGCATTATGGAAAATTATATTTTTTTCATACTGAAATATATACCAACATTGAAATTGTTATCAGTAAAAGCAATATTTGATTTGAACATGTACTTCACGCGTAAAGACACACATAATGTTTATGAATTATATCTTTTTATCAATTTTTGGCAGTTCAGGCCAAAGTGCTTCTCTGGTTATTGAAACATATTTTTATTGTTTAGGTGCTCACTGTGGCGTCCACCGAGCCGTGCTCGCTAAAGGGCAACACGTCTCATATCCATCACAGCCCAGCTAGACCACTGTCCAAAGGTATGTACCACTCCTTCCAATACTGATGCCAAAGAATTCATCAAAGGTGCACTATGTAACGTTTCTATTGGAGGATCTGCCACTTTCTTGTCTTCATGGGGGTGTTATTGCTTTGTCTAGAATGGACTAAATATCTATCTTCGTGGAGACAAGCAGGTGATAGCCCTAAGTAAAGTTGTATCATCTGTAATAGAATAAATAAAATATATATAAGTTTAATTCAATTCTATGGAACATTCCAGGTCATTCAAATTAAATATTAAAAAAATGTCTCTTTCCCAGGTATGCCCCCAGCCTCAAATGCATCACCACTGCTTAGCCAGTCACCCTCAGTGTCCACAAGCCCATCTGTCCAATCTCCTGCTGTTACAGAGAAAGTGAAGAAACCCAGTCTGCAGACACATGCTACGAGTCATGAGCGGAGGGGTGCGAGATGTTTCAAGAAATAATTTACAAATTATGACACAATGTTTGAATTGAAAAAATCACACTATTCAATATTCACGTGATGGAAGGCGGGAGGGGTGAACAGGTTTCACATCTGGCTGTCTTTAAGATCACGCAATTCCATTTTATGATCTACTCTTTGGAGATACCTATATTTGCATTTGTTTAGTCATCAGAGTACTCCAAATACTAAATCATATGTAACTCGATGCTCATGTAGTTCGTATTTTACTCGTTTTTGTAATTTTGTGTTAACTACTTTGTGCTTGTACTTGAGCAATATGCCATTCAATTTTGGTCTACTCAACACATCTGTTTTAATATAAAATATTGTAACATTTATCTTGTTGATATCACCCGTCTATAGCCCAAAGCTGCGTACTCTCCAGCACACACCCCCAGCTGACTGCAAGAAGCACTGCCCTCCCCAGCTCCATGGGTGAGGTGAGCTTTGAGAAGATCTACCAATATCTCAGTGCCCTCCACAAGCCCAGCCAGCCATGCAAGCTCAGCCCTATGGGTAAGGCAGTGGAAGTGCATTAAATCAGTATCACAATATTTTATGTCCATTCTAACAAGAATGCAGCAATAATGTTTGTCTGACTTTTTTTTAAGCTTACTGTTTCCTTAAGTCTACTTAATCTGTAACTTTGCATGATATCTACTGCAGTAGTTCAATACACATCTAAACTTAGAACATTTATAGTTTTGCAGCATAAATAACCAATCAGGAATTCTAGATAATGATGTCTAACCCAAGTCTGCCTGCCTATCCATAAAGGTCACCATGAGCTACTGTTATAAACCTTTAGAAGCCTGTTATTTACATTACCTTTATCAATGTAACCAATATGGTAGTACCTGTGTGCTTGTGTCTTCAGAGAGTGCAGTAGTTCTGGATCTCCTGATGGCTCTGCCTGAGGAGCTCCTGCTTCTGGACTGTGATCCACTCATTCAGCATGTCACCCAGGTACTCCACAGGCTCTTTATTATCAAACTTGCATTTAGTGAGGAGTGGTCATTCTGGGGGTGAGCCATTTTGAGTGGATATGTTGTGGCATGTTTTGACATCATGTGTCTGGGTGGGATGCCTGGGTATTCGGGTTTCCAGCTAAGGTTCTAAAATCAGCCAGTCGGTTGGTCTTTATAACATCTTTTTACGTTAAATGGTACATCCATTGAAAGAGTCGACACTTATATATATATCTTTGATTTTTACTTGATGAAAATTTATCCTTTAAAAACATCTCAGAATTATGTAACATTATGTTTAAAATCTAAATTATCATTTTATTACAGAAACAAATATTGTATCCCAATAAATTACAGAAAAGAAATGGTGCAAGCAACCTTCCTCTCCATACTGGATTATGAGGATGTGGTGTACATTCAGACTTCAGCCTCTACTTTGAAGCTGTTGGATCCACTCTTTCTCTCTGCCCTTCATTTTATAACAGGGGATGGATTTGAAACTACTATCTATAAAAAAAAGTGGCCATCACTATATGTTAGAAGAGAACAGCACTGTATGAAATTTTTCTTTAAGGGACTACTTCATAACCTGCCAGAATACCTCATGTGCATGTTAATCTTTGATAATGGAACACTTAATACCAGATCACATGACTGTATAAGTCTAGGGACTAGCTGCACCAGAAGTGAAAGCTGTTTTACTTCACAAAAATGGAACATACTCCAAGGAAAGGCAAAACTAGAGACAATGGTGACACAATCGGAATTTAATAATCTGATGACAAACTTTCATACACACAGCTACACCCGTTTTTAATGTTTTATAGGGACTTGTTTGTTTTTTCTGTTTGTATTGTATTTTAAACAGGGTGCCCATGAAAAAGAGAGTGGAAGTGCTCTTATTGGGTTAAATAAACAGAAATTAATAAGCAATAAATAAATTGGCATTAGCTCATAATCCATTTCACTAAAGGCACACAGTCTGAAACATGTAAGATTGGACTAAGGGGTAAAAGTCACAAAGTCATCTTTATCTGCTGTTTCTATCCTTGTTTTTTGTATTTCAGTCGTACCAGACCATTCCACACCACCAACCACCACCAAACAGACCCACAGACCACCACCCACCTACAATCAGACCCACAAAGCACCAGCAACCACCTACAACCGGACCCACAGACCATCAGCAACCACCTACAACCGGACCCACAGAGCACCAGCAGCCACCTACAACTGGACCCACAGAGCACCAGCAACCACCTACAACTGGACCCACAGAGCACCAGCAACCACCTACAACCGGATCCAGAGAGCACCAGCAACCACCTACAACCGAATCCAGAGAGCACCAGCAACCACCTACAACCGAATCCACAGCTCAACAACATCCTCCAACCGCACCGACAAACCACCAGCCCCTTCCAACCGGACCCACACAGACTCAAGGGGACAGAAACAGCCAGAGTACTAGCAGCCAGAGTACTAGCAGCCAGAGTACTAGCAGCCAGAGTACTAGCAGCCAGAGTACTAGCAGCCAGAGTACTAGCAGCCAGAGTACTAGCAGCCAGAGTACTAGCAGCCAGAGTACTAGCAGCCAGAGTACTAGCAGCCAGAGTACTAGCAGCCAGAGTACTAGCAGCCAGAGTACTAGCAGCCAGAGTACTAGCAGCCAGAGTACTAGCAGCCAGAGTACTAGTCTCAGGCAAAATGCTCCACTCAACCCTTTTCTCATCCCGGTCAGCCTGATGTCCCGTAAGGCGCAGACAGACCACACGTGATACAACTTAAATTCCTTTATTAAGTGTTACGGAGGATTGTTAAAGGCACTGTACCATATTTTTTCTGTGTAGGTGAGCAAAATTTGTTTTATGCCAGTACTGATATATTGTATAAGCAACTCTTAAGCAAGAAATAAGACGGCTGTATGCAGTGTGCATCTAATTATAAAGTGTGTTATATTATGAAAATCCTGAAGTGCTCTTTTAGCATGCTAGTTCTTGTTAGCATTAGCTCTAGCCTTTCAAAGTTGTGAAACATATAAACTAATCGCAGTGAATAGTTAGGATGCTTTGATTGCATAAGATAAGCGAGGAATAACTTTGGACCATTGCAAACTGTTTAAAATGAACTAGTTCATGTTTTTAAGACTGTCAAAATCAGGTACTGTGTCTTTAAGTTGCTTTTGGGCACCTTAGTACACATTGAGGCTAAGGCTGAAGCTGAGGCTTTTTAAATAAGTTTAAAAAGTTCGAATTGCAGCAGTCCACAGGGGGAAGTAACTCATGGACACCATATTTTAATTGTACCGAGAGGAGTCAGTGGATGGATGTGTCCTTGGCTCTCTTTTTGTTGTGTTTGTTGGCACTTTTTCATTAAATAATTGTTTTATTGTTTATTTAGATGACCATTAGCATCTGGGGTCCTTTTAAATTTCAAATATTACAATTAATCATTATTTACAGTAAATGTTCATAATTTACAGCCATTCAAATAAAAAAATAAAATTAGCTATACCTTGTCGGTCTGGAATTATATGCATCCCTGATTTCAGATAGCTGTGATTGACAGGCAGATTAAGCTGAGAAAGAGATATTAAAAGGGTGAAACAAAAAAACAAAAACACAAGACCAAGGAACAGGTTTCTTCAGAATCAAGAATCGAATCACCAAGCTCTTATTTATCTCAGGTGAATGAAGTTATTTGGTTCTGAATGATATGGGAATTTTCTATTCATTTGAGAGGCGTGTGATACAAATTAGCGGCTGTGGTTGGACCCAAAAGTACAGTTGTTTGACGCATTTTATGGTCTGGTTCCAGATCCCAGCATTTGACAAGAAAGTAAAAAAGGGACTGGTAGGTCAGGCAATAGAAAAAATCCATATCTGACTATACTCCACAGTATGTAAGTTTCTGGAGGTTGCACCCGCATAATTCCATAGATATGGAAAGTTAAAACTATACTTTTGAACATTGTCCATGGAGATAGATAAGTTTTATGTCATACTACTGAAGATTATAGCTAACGGAACATTTCCAAGAAAACCAGCAGTAAGAGACCCTCCTCTCAGTGAGTCGAGTTTGGGGAGATCCAAATGTGCTCACAGTTTAAAATAAACTTTTTGCATACTGTAGCTTTAAATATCAGTACTAACATCCAGTTAGTAGTATTTGAGTAGTTTAAGTAACAGTTCTCCATCCACCTCTTCCTAACTAAATTGGGTACAACAATTAAAATTTTCATTTTAGGCTTTTCATTCAAAAACTACATTCTTTCCATTAAATCATTTGCACCCCGCCCTTTCATTTACACAACTTCCTGTACAGCAACCAGACCTGTTACTGCACGTTACCGTGGAAACGTTCACTCTCGTCTTATTTGTCTTGATGATTAACGCCACAGACTTTTGAACACACCTTTCAAATTGACAAGTTTACTTTTTTTTTTTTTTTTTTATCAAGAAATCTTTAATACCCCTTATTGCCCCATCTGCAGTTATGAGTACAGGGTTTTTTCTCACATAAAACTTTTTCCAGGAGGTGTCGTCTGGATCAAAGTACCAGTTTTATTGCGATATTGGCGTGGAACAGCTCATATTTGTGTCTGTTGACGCCCTGCTTTGGAGTTGAGAGGGGTCAAAAATCACCATCTCTCGGGCCCACCCAAACACTCCCTGCTCCTATCGGGTTACACATTCACTAGTTTGCAACATCACTTCTTATAATCATATATTATTGGCTGTCATATAAGAAGTGCAATTACAAGTGGATCAAATAGCGTTTTTGTTTACTATATTTCACTGTAAATAATTTACATATTGATTTTGAATGATGTATTAAAGCAACAGTATGTCACAGAACCATGAAACAGAAATTTAAAAACATACTTGTAAGCACAATATGCGTGTTTGAAATAAAAAATAAACATGATACTGTTTTATGTAGTGTGCTGTTTGGCTAAAAAGTTACATACTGAGGCTTTAAGTGGTCTTGTTCCTGTTAATAATTTTGGGTTGAGTTGATTGTTAATGGAAGATGTCATATGTTGGTTTAAAGATTCACTATGTAACTTTTCTAGTGGAGGGTTTTCCACCTGCTGGTCTCTGTGGAAATGTTATTAGTTTGCCTGGAAAGTTCGACAGTATTGTACTAAACTTATCTCTTATCTAGAATTTTTTCTTTTCTTTTCTTTTTTTGACAAACATGCATTCTTGCTATTATACTATGAGCAGGCTCACCTCTCCACAGACCTGAGCGGTATCTGGGCTTGATGGTATCACTGGCTCATCTCCATGGATATGGATATAGGTATACTGTGGAACAGTGCACATTTAAAGTCAACATTTCATTTGTAGGTTTGTTGGCTAAATCAGTTATTCTTAAATTTTCATTCCTAAATATTTAATATTTAATTGTTATATAATTATCATGATAGGATATTATTGCTGTAGTTATATTTGTCCAATCACGTTGTTATTAAGGTAAAAAATCAATCACAACAGGACTAATTGCTATTTGTCATATTTTGTTAAAAAATCATGTGCATTGGTTGCATAAAATATTATATAAACCAAGTCAGTTGTAAATGTTGTGTCTCTAAGGAAAATAAAAACAATCAAATGTAAAACTTTGCATCCACCCATCTCCCCCACCCGCCTCCCGTAGAATGCTTTATAAGTGTCCCAAGTCTGAACCTTGGTCCTCTTATGCTAGCACAATCAGCGCTAGCCATAATGGATGGATTACTGCATATTTTAACTGTAGTGTTTTTTATAAGTGCCTGTAGAACGCAGGGGCATGGGTAAGTCAGTACGTTTTTGCTAATAATTTTTTTGTCATTTTATTTATCATAGAATTGTCATAATATATAATTTTTCTTTTTTTTTTTTTTTTTTATTCCAATGGAGCATCGTTATTATAAATAATATAGATTTATGCTTTCTGTAACTCTTATTATTAACAATTTATGATATGCTAATTGTACTTTTTTTTAAATCTATTTTTTAAATATTGATACTAAAGTGTCAAGTCTTAGTAAATTGTCAGAAATACACAGCCCATCTCATCAACGATTACATTTTTAAAACTTTTTAATTGTATTTTTCAATACAAAAAATATGTATTCATTTACTGTACTGTATATTTTTTATCATAAATAAATTATCATATATATTTTTTTCATATTTTATATTATTTTTTTTCTCAGTTCGAAATGTCCTAATTCTAGCCCACTTTTTTTCTTTTCCAGCCTCCAGAACAGACTTGCAGGGGAAGGTAGGCCACATTTATAATTTCTACTGAATATAATGCATTATGTTTCAATGGTTTATTGTTTATATCACTGATCTAACTTGAGTGGACTTTAGTGGCTTTAGCTGTAGACCTATACGCCATAGAGCTCTCAACCTGTAATTATTAACTCAATGTCATTCAGCACGTGTGTATAGGCAATCTTTGTAAACACCCATTCTTTTATCATGTATAGTATCATCGTCTCATATCAGCCTCAATGGGCTGTTTACTGTGGTGTGTTTCTGATAATACTTTTCAACAGTACTTAGAGACCCACTGATGTAACTTACCCAGTTCAGATGCACAATGGCTAAAGAGCCACTTATGCTTCACAATAAAAAGGCTGCAGATTCGAATCCCGGGCTTTTCTTTGTGGAGTTTGCATGTTCTCCCTATGTCTGGGTGGGTAGATCAAAGGTTTCAGCTAAGGTAGCCCTGACCAAGACTAGCTCAAGTTCTGGACATGGGTCCCTGAGCGCAGTACAGCAGCAACTCACTGCTCCTTAAAGCACTAGATAATGGATGGGTCAAATGCAGACAATGAATTTCCCTTCCGAGGGACTTAAAAAAAGTATACCATAACCTTAGGTACGAGCCAGTACCTGATATCAGCCAGTTGACATGTAGTCTGCCTATAAACCATTTACCTTTTGTTTACTGTAACAATACTAGAAAATATATTTCATTCTCTCAATTTCTCTTTAATGTGTTTTAAAAGGGCAAATTTTGATAAAAGAAAATTGATTGTGTAATTGTCATCACCTGAGTTGTACTTTGCAAAAGTATATGATATTGACATAAATATGATATGATATGACATAAATTCATTTTAGGGGTAGGAAGTCCTTATCCCTAGCCTTTAGCAAACATTATGGCCTGTAGAATGTATCTTCATTTGTTAATCATTGTTTTGTTTTTAATTGCCTCTTGTTGCGCAGATACTGTATATTAAAAAGGATATAAGTTCTTTAAGAACAGTTGTTTAAGAACATAAGAAACATAAGATGCGCTAACCTCAGTTTTCGATTCTGTTTTAGAAGCTGAGCTGACCTCCTGTGACTTTAACCAGGACAGCGCCCCCTTTTGTAGTTTCACTCAGGACACCACCGATGGGGGGAACTGGATTCGACACAAGGGAGAGACCCCCACCCCTGGAACAGGGCCCAGCGGGGACTACCCAGATGGAAGTGAGTTCTAACATCAGGCAAGAGGGTTTGGAGGCTATTGCCTGAACCTACAGATAGAGGACATCTGTACATGTACACGTTTTTCTCATGCCGTGCCTCATTTAAAAGCTCAGAACCTCCAGAATTCAATCTCTGAGCTGCAGAGGCTGCACTAGCACTGATTAATGATTGGCTGTAAGTGTTAGGTAGAGACCATTCAGATCAGAGAGAGGCATTTTAGATTTAAACCAACTGGATTTCAATGTTGAAACGAATGAGAGACTCATCTAAGAGTCATTCTGACATGCCTATCCGGGCATGTTAGGTCATGTTTATGAAATTTAAAACCTAAATTTTACATAAAGTTTCTTTAAATATCAATGCAGGTGTAAAATATGCACTGTGCACTGTGGCATATTATATATATTTAAAAAAAAAAAAAAAACATGTTGCAAAAAAACAAATACAATATTCCATCATCATTAGTTTACTCAGAATTCAATTGAATATTAAATACCCCCAAAAAGTTGTCTTTTGTCTAAAATAAGAATAATTAAGTAGATGAATTTTTACTTTTATTTATTCAACATTTCCAAAATTGTTCTGCATGCCTTTTTCTCTACTCATGTAGTTTTCACTTAAGTTGAAAATTAGAAAATGGATAAATTTTGTTGCTTATAGAGGGGTACTACATCTACCATGAATGTGACAACGTGCCAAATAGAGGAAAAGCTCGTGTCCTGAGTCCCGCCCTGTCACCAACGGCTTCCCAGTTCTGTATCCAGTTCCGGTACTACATGTATGGCTCTGACAACAGCAACGTTCTGAGAGTTTTTGTGAAACACAGCGGCAGTGACACAGAGGTGTGGAAGAAGGTGGGAATCCAGAGTCCCTCTTGGCTTAAGGGGGAGGTCACTGTGCCCAGACCTAGCAGCGGGAGTGTCAATGTAAGTGCACCTAAACATTTATATGTTTTTTTTATCTTTATTTATACAGGGAGAGACCAATGACTCCAGACTCTCTTTTTCACGAGCTCCCTGTCAATACAAACAAACAAAACAAATACAAAATGCTGTGAATACAAACAAAACAAACAAATACAAAATGCTGACAATACAAATAAAACAAACTAAATAAATAACTGCATAGGTCAATTTAAAACATGAAAAACAGGTTTAAATAATCACCAGATCATTAAAATGCAGCACTGGTACCAATGTATCATATTTTGCATGTCCTTGAAATGTATTCCATTTTTGTGAAGCAAAATAACCGAAAGCTTTTTATTCCATTTTATTTCTAACCAGCAGACAATGATGAGATCTTGTATTAAAAGTTTCCATATCAAACTTCAACAAGGAAGTGAGATATTCAGGTAGTCTATCAAGTAGTAGTGTTTACATCCACTTAAAACATTTAACCTTGTGATTTTGCCCTCTTTGAACATACAAAATATTTGTATCATCAGACAGGGTAGCTTTTTACCTGCTTAACATTCTTCTTGTAACATTGGTCAAAATCACACTATTTCCCCCCAATATACAATTCTAAACCTATCCCAAACTTTAACCAAAATATGTGTTACTAAAAATAACCCAAATATTTTATGTGACCCAAAGGCTTTAAAGACATTTGGTTTGGCAAATAGGTGAATCTGGAAAGCAAACTCATTACACCAAAGTTGCAACAACCACTATACAGTGTTCAAGCACCCCAACCCTAATCTTAACACTAGCCTTAACCTGACTGAAAAATAATATGCCATCAAAAATTTGCATTTGCTAGCATAGAACCAATGCTAAGTGGCTGTTGTGTGGCATAACTGCTTTGGGAAAAAGAATTTGCCCAACAGAAGCATCATGATGTGATCGTGTGGCCTGTCTTGTAAGCTGCTTACATGGTTATTGGGGAAGTTTACTGACTGTCCCAGCTTTGGAATAACGTGGGACATCTGTGTGCCTCCAGTGTGGGGCGGTGTGGGGCGTACATGGTTGTTCATACATATTTATTTGTGCATTTTTCCTGTTGATGGCCTATCTGATAGTCTGTGAAAAAAGTGCTTGTGCTATGAAGCCAGTATGAACATTTTGAAAAGATACAGAAGGAAAGGGGAAGATTTTAGCTGGAAATGAGAGTAAAAAACATGGTATCTCTTCCAGGTGGTGTTTGAAGCTGAGCGAGGCTTTTCTGATTCCTGTGACACAGCATTAGACAACATCGTGATCTCAGAGGGCGCGTGTCCTTGTGAGTCAGCGTTCTAAAGTCAGATTATTGTACACAGATAACATGAGATAAGATAATTCTCTGTTACGGCCCCAGCACTCTGTTCTAACATGTTTTTTTCCTCTGCAGCGTGTCTGTCTGGCTGTGATTTTGACACTGCTGGTGATCTTTGTGGGTGGACCGTAACATCACATCCTGACATATTTGGATTTGAACAGTGGAATGGGCAAACTGATACTCCAAATACTGGGCCTGATGATGACTACTCTAAACCCGGGTGTAAGACTTTAGCTAGTGCCTATACTTTGTACAAGACATTTCAGGTTATTGGGCAAAAAATACTTGAATGTTTACATTAAAATACATTTAGTATTTAAGTAAACAACTTAAAGGTTTTGAAACATGGCCAAAATATCATATTTGCAGAATTGAAATCTGAACAACTGATTAACCAAGGTAAAAATCCTTTGGTGTTTTTTTATGCAATATCAGGATTTAGGCAAATGTTAGGCAAATGAATTTCCAATAATAATTTGGATATTATATTTAGTCTTTGCGTAAACTAGTAACATTGAAAAAAAAGCCAAATTTTAAAATTCTCCCTTTTGGGGGACTTTAGTCTCAGAGAGTAAGAAATGAAAGTTACTAATGTAACCATGGTTCTATGAATCCTCGCCAGAGGGTGATGCTGAAAGCACTGAATTATTTCCTGGCTTTGTGTATGCACAGGGAATTATTCATTGCTTTCAAGATCACCCTCTGGCAAGCAGCAGGGATGAAATCGAGAATCTCAAATTACAGCTGTTTCCAGCTGAAAACATAAATGTAAAGAGAACGAACTGGCCCAAAATTTGAAAATATAGGAAAAAAAACGAGTTGCCTGTAGTAGCTTGCCTTATTATGCATTTGTATGTGTGTAAAATATTCACATGGTAGGCTGACATCTTACCTTTCTGATCTCCAGTGGGTGAATATATGCTGATGGATTCTAGTGAGGCTGTACTTGGAGCTTGGTCCCAGTTAGAAAGCCCAATCTTGACCCCCTCCACTGGGTGTCTGGAGCTCTCCTTCCACTACTACCTGTATGGCACCAGCACCGAAATGCAGATTAGTGTCCACACCATGTCCACAGGTAGAAGACTAGCCCAACTGTTACCATAAAATTTGATATAGATGAAATGTATAATGGATGCTACTGGATATTTCAGGTGGAGTTCTTGGGCCAGCTCTGTTCACTTTGAGAGGAAACCAGGGTCAGGGGTGGAAGCCAGCGTATGTCCTGTATCAGGGATCTGCTCCTATAAAGGTAAAAAAAAAAAAAAAATTCTATACATTTCAAATAACGTATCTCTATGGTTACCTGCTTATGCATACTAATTATATTTCAGTTTGTAATTGTGGGTACATTTGGAGAGACTCTTCAGACAGATATTGCCATTGATGCCGTATGTGTCTTGAACTGCAAACGTAAGAATGTGTCAAAAAATGTTTTATATGATATATGAATCATATAAAATGTCTGACACAAAATATGATTTCTACTTCACAGCACCTCCAACAACTCCTGTACCACCAGTGACAACTGCAAGGCCCACCACGCCAAAACCACCCACACCTGGACCTTCAACTCCAAAACCACCAACTCCGGGTCCAACCACACCTAAACCATCTACTCCAGGTCCTTCTACACCAAAGCCTCCAACACCTGGCCCAACCACACCTAAACCATCAACCCCGGGACCTTCTACACCAAAACCCCCAACACCCGGTCCAACCACACCTAAACCATCTACTCCAGGTCCTTCTACTCCAAAACCACCAACGCCTGGACCTTCTACTCCAAAACCATCAACACCCGGACCTTCTACTCCAAAACCACCAACACCTGGTCCAACCACACCTAAACCATCTACACCAGGACCTTCTACACCAAAACCACCAACACCTGGTCCAACCACACCTAAACCATCTACTCCAGGTCCTTCTACTCCGAAACCACCAACGCCTGGACCTTCTACTCCAAAACCATCAACACCCGGACCTTCTACACCAAAACCACCAACACCTGGTCCAACCACACCTAAACCATCTACACCAGGTCCTTCTACACCAAAACCACCAACACCTGGCCCAACCACACCTAAACCATCTACTCCAGGTCCTTCTACTCCAAAGCCACCAACGCCTGGACCTTCTACTCCTAAACCATCAACCCCAGGACCTTCTACACCAAAACCACCAACACCTGGTCCAACCACACCTAAACCATCTACTCCAGGTCCTTCTACTCCAAAACCACCAACGCCTGGACCGTCTACTCCAAAACCACCTACACCAGGTCCAACCACACCTAAACCATCTACTCCAGGTCCAAGCACACCAAAACCACCAACGCCTGGACCTTCTACACCAAAACCACCAACGCCTGGTCCAACCACACCTAAGCCCTCAACACCTGGACCTTCTACACCAAAGCCACCTACCCCAGGACCTTCTACTCCAAAACCACCTACACCAGGTCCAACTACACCTAAACCATCTACTCCAGGTCCAAGCACACCAAAACCACCTACACCTGGACCTTCTACACCAAGACCAACCACGCCAAAGCCAACAACACCTAAACCAACTAAACCTACCCCTCCGAGTGAGTATTTCCTATCACCCACACTTGTCAATATTGTTATATAGATTCGAATTACCTTTTCCATTTTTATTTTGGCCCACAGTCCCTTGCCCACCTGACTCCGAGTACATCGACTGTGGTCCAGCTTGTATCCCGACCTGTCAGGAGCCCTCCACAAACTGCACTGGCTCCTGCATCAGTGGTTGCTTCTGCAAACCTGGATATGTTTTTAAGGGGCGACGATGTGTCCCTCTGGAAAAGTGTGGATGCTTGGATGATGAGAACAACTACTATGAGGTCATGGTTACTTTATGTTGCCTAAATAGTGATGCAAGGTTTCAAAAAGTTGTCATCTGGACTGGAGTTGAAGATTTTTTGCCTCTTAATTCAAGTGGGCTTTGTTAGGTTGGAAGAGTAGGATAAAAGACATTCAAGGTCATGTAGTATTTTAGCATTAGTACTAAAACTTTGCAGCTATAATTGCTAATAAACTGAAAATTTCTAACTAAAGTAGCACATTTTAACAGATCAAAACCATGGTAGTTTTTTTTTTTTTTTTTTATCTATTTCTATTGAGAGAAGCCATTCATGCCACCAGGCCAAATTACAGGTCAGATCTGGGTGGAGGCAAACTTGCACTCAGTAAGATTTCATGATTTTCAAGGTTGTTCCAATAATACATGTCAGATTGATCATTTTAATGTTGTACTATGGAACATTCTAGGAAAAGTAATAATATCGAGACAACCTACACCAGGGAGGTTACATGGTGCTCCTTTAAAATGAGTGAACCACTACTGTTCTGCCTATTCATGCATCCAGTCTAGTCCTAGATGACAAATTTTTAATGCCCATTGTTACCAAGGAACACTCCTGGATGAATCAAACTGATATTTTAAATATCTCATTGTGAACCTCAGCCTGGTGAAATTGTGTTTGGCGATGGCTGCACTACCCTCTGCCGCTGCGCAGGAAACTATACACTGGAATGTGTGGACAACTCCTGCGACCCAACGGAAGAGTGTCGGGAGGTCAATGGTGTGGCAGGATGCTATCCTAAAGGTACATTACAGAACACGTCATTTTAACAGTGGCTGCAGTTACATGCTCACTAAAAATCTGATTAATATTTTTTTGGAATTATAAGGTTATTTAAATGACTTGTAAAATATATCTATCTCTTTCTGATCATCGTCCCTTTGATTAATCACATCAGATTTTGCAGTTTACATGTCATTTAAGCAATCTTAAAGGTCCACAAATCAGATTATGATCAGATTTTGTTGTGCACGTGAACAAGGCCAGTGGGATAGGGAGTGCGGAGGTCTCACAGGTATCCATACTTCAAACTGTCCCTGCAGCCAGGTGTTTGTAATCAGAAACACCTGGCTGTAATCATGGCATTCCTGTGTGATTTCACATAGTACTTGAAATTGCAGTGGCCACTGGAGGCAGCACACAGATTTTGACCAGAAATCATCATCATTTACTAAAATTGCCAAAAAAAATTTTTTTTTTAAATGAAACCGTAGACAATGCTATTAAACCATCATCCACACTATTTAGTAGCAAAAAAAAAAAAAAAAAAAAAGTTTATTTAGTGTTTTTAGTGTTTAAGATTTTGCATTTAAGATAGGATTATGGATTAATTTTTATTTGTTTTATTTTATGTATTTCTTACTAAAATAATAATGTAAAAGTTTTGAACAGTCTGTTTAAAAGCCATAGCAATTTAAACAGTACACTGTTTTGTCAGAATAATTGTGTTTTATTTTACAAGATTACTGGTACTAAAAATAATATAATATTTAATTTACTCATTGATATTTCTGATTCCACAATAGTTCTATCAACCTCCATTGGTCCTATGGTTCTCCCACAGTGACTATAAATTTGTCTCTACACAAAAATTATTGTGAATTATTAATACTACTAGGACTATCACAAAGTAACATTTGCAACATTTGTCATTTCCCTAGATACTTCCACCTGTATAGCTTCTGGAGACCCACACTACACCACATTCGACAAGCGCAAGTACAACTTCATGGGTAACTGTACTTATCTGATGTCTGCTCCCTGCAATGTATCCGGTCCATACTATGAGGTCCACACCGAAAATGAAAACCGTTGGAACAATCCCTCCATCTCCTATGTCAAAGCTGTCCACACTTACGTACACAGGATGAAGATCTCAATCTTAAAGGGAGGCACAGTACAGGTAAGTATGCACTGCAAAAAGACATTTCTAGGCTACTTAAATATGACAGTTTACTTGATTTGAGGAAATTTGAAGTAAAATTATCTATCAAGCGTAAGAAGGTGTATTTTGTTATTTTAAGTACAAAAAGTGTAGGTCCCTTGGTTGATAATTTAACTTGCAAAGTGAAATTAACTCAAATAAGCATTTTCTTAATTCAAGAAATTTTAACTTTGTTAAGTTTTTAGTTTTTTAAGTGTGTCAATGTGTAGTCATTATACACAGCAGTTTGCTTTCAAGTCTATTTTTCCTAACTTCATGTCCTCCCCTACAATATTCATACTTCTCCTCTTTGGTATTTTTCTGGACGTTCTGTTATCTCTTACATGTATGCTTGTTTCACCAGATCGATGGGACCAATGTGAATCTGCCTGCGAACCCTGCGTCTGGTGTGTCTGTGTTTAAGTCTGGGAAGTACTACACCGTGTTCCTGGACTTCGGTGTCACTGTGCGCTATGATGGCAACCACTACATGGACGTCAAGGTCACCAAAGAGTAAGACAACTCTAGTCCAAGAAGCCTCTCTGAAGTCCTGAGGGCCATTTTTTTTATATAAAGCACAACCAATCTTGTCCTCTTGCACAGATTTGATTGGTTGGTACTAAAGTTGGCAAAATATGTTGTTGTATCCTTAGGCAAGGCATTTCACCCACGTTACCTACTACGAAAGTAGTGTGTGCGTGCATTTTGATGGTGGTTTGAGGGTCAGATGATGCAGATTAGCAGCCTAATGATAATAATAATAATAATAATAATAATGATAATAATAATAATAATAACACTAAAGATAAAGCATGAAACTGGTTGGTAAAGCATTTAAACCAGTCTGATTGATTTTAGATACAAGATATTATTGGCTACTGACAAGGAATTACAACATTGTCTTAAAATCTTATGACTTGGCAGCAATGTTCAATATTAAGAATGTATTTGGAATGCATCACTGGGAAAGTTGTGACTCAAGATGACCTATATTGCTGATAGCCTGCAAAATGCTATTATAAAAAAGTCCAGATGACCACTGTCAAAACTCTCTACATTAAACCACTTCTGGACGAATGAAGGATCGTACCGTTTCATTGCCAATTCTACAATGTGGCCAATGTTGCTGTAATGAACAGTCTTCATGAGTCTGCACATCTAGAGCTATTATTAATTATATGTTAAGCCAAAAAAACAGACACAAAAAATTACTGTAGAGCAATTGAAATCCTCACTGTCATGTGCAGCTTCAAGACCAAACTGTGTGGACTGTGTGGAGACTATGATGGAGACGCCAAGGACGACTTCAGGAAACCAGATGGCTCTCTGACCAGCAGCCCAAACGACTTCGGACACAGTTGGAACACTGACAAGCTGTGAGTCCACTTTGTTAAGTTAATATTACTTGGGGATAGATAATGATTTCAATGTTATTACAATTTGTGTTCATTGTATTCTTCTGTTGTCTTTAATAGCCTCTGAAAGTTCACTCTTAACAGTGATTGGTTAAATGCAGCTGTCACTTGGAGCCTTACAGAGATTAACCAATTAGTGAAGTGGACCCTGTATTTATCACAAAATATTACTTTAAAATGACCAGTTTCTTTTCATTATTTATTCACAGCTGTAATGTCAAACCGAACACCACCATTCCCGGATGTACTGATGACGAGCAGGATTTGTACGAGTCTTCTGGATTTTGTGGGATTCTGCTTGACAAAAATGGTCCTTTCGCTAAATGTCACGCCAAAATCAATCCTAATGTATGATTTCACACTAAAGCATTTACAATTAGAAATAACCTCAACAAATAGTACATAGGCGCTAATTCATTGTCTTTGGAGGAATTGGCATGGAGTATTTGACGCTTTTGAAGCAGTTAGCCATTAGCCACAGCATAGACTAAGCTAAATAGCCTAATAGCCTAATAGCCTAATAGAAATATTGCCTTAATAGTTAATTTTAGTAAGATTACCACAAACCGGTGATCAATACAGTGTGATGCTTTAAACACAGCTTTGACAGAGCCGCTTGAAACCCATTCATTTTAGGTCTGTATCACAATGCAATGTGATGTTTGAGGATACAGTGGTAGAAATAGTTTAATTTGCTGTTAAAAGTACTGCTTATGATCAATTGGGCCGGTTCAGCTGGAGGCCTGAGGGCCAATAAAAATTGGTCTGAGGACATTTGGCCCCCAGCCCATAGTTTGGACATCCCTACTTTAGAAGATGTCTTATTTGTTCAGAGGCTTTAATTATGAGCCAAATAATCATGATTAAGATTTTTGTCATAATTAAGCATCCACACTAAAAACATTACAACTAGAAGTCTGTTCATCCTTATAGCAGAGTCAGTTCCAACTGCTAGCTCAAAACGTAAACCATGGTCTATATACAGTATCTATATCTTTTACCATTATGAATCCTTATTGTTAATCCTCAGTAAAGTAATAAGTAAAGTAAACATTAACCTTATACATTTTTTTTTCCAGAACTACTTTAAGGACTGCGTATTTGACCTGTGTGAGCTGGACGGAGCCAAGCCTGTTCTGTGCGAGGCTATCGAGGCCTATGCGAACGAGTGTCAGGACCGTGGTGTGGAGATCGGAACCTGGAGGAACGATACCTTCTGCCGTGAGAAGAACTTTCATCATGAATAAACAGAAACCTGTCCATTAGGTGGTTAAGTTAGGTGGTGGGGACTTAGTGAGAATTTTAAAGACATTAATATAATTGCAGGGGAACACAATACTTTTATGAAGCAACTCAAAGATTCTTCCACTTCTGGCACAGTGTGACGTTAACACTCACCAGATATTACATTCTCCACCACTGGTTGTCACTGATTCAAATCAATTCAGTGTAATATTTTAATAAGTATTTGTAATAAGTCAGTCATTTCCCCATGTATTCTCCATTGCTGATCACAGTGTCCCAGAAGTGAAAGAATTGTTGTGTTCCCCCACAAAAGTTAATAAATTATTATGTTAGTTGCTTGTTACACTATTTTGCTGCTTAGTTATTTTCTGAGGTTGTGAGTAATTTGGTTAGATGGTTAGCATGTTGGTTACCTAGTTTGGGTAGTTTGTTGATTAGCCTCTTGGGTAATTTGCTGCATAGCTGTTTGGTTATTGACTTGGTTGGCTAGTTAGCTAATTGGCAAGTTTGTTGGTTGGTTGGTGAGATTTGTTCAGGCAGTTGGCTTTACAGAAAATGTACTCAATATTCTAATTTAGTATATCTCCAAAACAATAATTGCGATTTATCCATTTTTTTTAAACATATCTCCCACCTCTATCACGTTGTAAGTGTATCTTTTATTAACTCTGTGACGACCTAGTCTGATAAATATTTGTCCCACCAGCTTTGAAGTGCCCTCCGAACAGTCACTACGTCCCATGTGCAGCCCCGTGTCAACCGACGTGCACAAACATGACCTCTGTAGGCTGCAGCGGGCCGTGCTCTGAAGGCTGTGTGTGTGACCCCGGGTACGTCCTCAGCGCGGGCAAGTGTGTGAAGAAGAGTTCGTGCGGATGCCAGCACAACGGACAGTACTACGAGGTGAGGACCAGCCATACACCGCCCCCTACTGATCTCATCAGTAGTAGCCTGGCTGGTATTAATATTACAGTGACATCAATCTGGGGGAAAAGGGATACTCAGCAGTTACTATGGTGACACAATCCACACATTAACAAACAGTGTCCAAAAAACTCAAGAAAATATGCTAAATGGATTTAAACAACAAATTTTCAAACTTTCTAGTATTTAGTTCCATTTTAACCATAGTGAAGTGTGAACATCAGATGGTTCACTCTTGGTTATGAATTTTTAACATATCTATCTGTAAAAATGCTAATTAAAGCAGACTTATTATGCTAAATCAACTTTTCAGCGCCATGTTATAGTTGTTTCCCCTCACCATTTCCCCTCTCAAAGTTGTATCAGGAGTGATTCATGCATCTTTTAATCGCTTATTTTCAAGATGCCATATTGCCGATCAACCCTGTTTTCACCGCCACCGGTACATGCTCATTGCTCTATACTATTTCTCCAATTTTATTTTCTTAATCGGTGATACGGCAGCATCACATAGTCAGTTTGATATAAGCAGCTATCCATTGGAGGTGCCGACAACTTCACAGCTCTTTGTTGCGATGACGTTTACAGTATTGGACACTATTGTTTTCTAAAGTGGAAGTGAGCGGACTTGTTTTCTTTATGAAGTCATTTTAGATGGATATTGCTATTTAAAATGTGCAAGAACTTAATGATCCACGGGTGGATATTGCATGTTCTAGTAATACTACGTGATTTGTGTTGTAGCCTGGAGAGGAGTTCTACACGGCGGACTGTCAGATCAAGTGCAGATGTAACCCTCCCTTTATCACCTGTGATCCTGCTGACTGTCCACCTGCTACAGAGTGCAAAGTCCAGGATGGAGAACTGGGCTGCTACCCTACTGGTCAGTTTAGACTAAATATCACATTTGACATGTTTTTAAAGGATACATTGCAACGGACTGACGATGTAATAGTATTGGCAACACTGTTATATCAAAACACTCAACGCTGACATCGCTGAAGGTTTATTTGGGGAGGCTGTTTTGAGCTCATAAATACTGGAGCGCAACCCTGATTGCAGGCCTGATCTGAGCAATGATTGGTTGTCAATACCCCTGATCTGAACAGTTATTGGCTGTCTGTAGGTAGCATACAACATTTTTAGGCTTCATACATTTATATCTACTCAAGAAATTGTTATAAAAACATGTATTATTGCTTACATTTGCTTCAAAGGCCTGAGGTTAATTTGGTATTTTGATCATTCATGCTAATAAAATTTTTTTTTTTTTTTTTTTTTGGTCTGAACAAAAATGAAAGAATCTGGTCTAAATTGCTAATTGATCCCAAAAGTTGTAAACAGAAGGTAACATACTTCTACAGTGTAGTGAACTATGTCAGTGCCGTTTGTTGGACAAATGCATGAACCTGTACTACATCTTTTCACCCCCCCAAAAAACGTGTTCCTGGTATTGTGTAAACAGTACCAGAAATTCATCTAAACACAGGTGGGCAGTTCAAATGCCACTCAAACAAATATACCAACTGTATAGTATCTGTGGGCAAGACACTAACACTATTGTCCACTGTGACAGGGAGGGCATCTGGAGTAAATATCTTCAAGTCATTATGCTACAATCTCACTGTTGTGGCCCATAATGTTGTTATTAATACATAGTGGCTATGGACAATGAGATTATAATATTTGTATACGTTTCCCTGTAAAATCATGTTCAAATTGCTGTTTTCCTCTGTCTCATAGGCTCTCAGGACTGTATCATCAGTGGAGACCCCCATTACAACACGTTTGATAAGAAGTTCTTCAGCTTCATGGGCACATGCACATACACCCTAGTCCGGACATGCAAGAACGGCACTGGTAAGAGGAACTATACTCTCTCTCTGTGTCAGAAATGAATGAGTAAAGATATAGACAGAAACATAATAGCATCTTGTATTGCCCACTTCCCATATTGAACTAAATGGACTATTTTGAAAGATGTTAAGCTTAGTGTTTAGTGTTTAATTTTATTTTGATCTTTTAACTATAATTATTGTTATGTTTAGTCAAGATTTAGTCAACTTATTGTTATTGTTTTGTCTGCTTTTAGTCAGTGAAAATGTCATGTTAAATTAGTCGACTTAATTCGTAGTTTTACGAAAACTAACTTTTTTTTTTAACTCATTAATTACATAATCAATTACATAAATAGTATGCAACTGGTTAATAGGACATGTCCAGATGTGTTCTTGGACATAGTTCGTTGATGGTCTCATTTGGGATTGAAAAGTGGAACTTTGATCTATAGGTGTTCCTTTTTTTATTGGGATTTATGTATACTTATTATTCAACAAGAACTGTGCACTCCACTTTCATAGTTTTAATCAATGAAAATGTAATTTTAGTCATAGTTCGAGTCTTAATGATTACTATTTATTTTGCTTTTTTATTTAGATTTTGTCAGCAAAAATATGGCATTAACAAAAACAATGACAAAATATTTTAGTTGAACACTGGACAAGTTGTAATATTGTTAGGTGTTCTAATGACTCTTCTGTGTCTGGTGCAGGACACTGGTTCTCAGTGGAGGGGAAGAATGAGGAGAGAGGCATTCCAGGGCTGTCGTACCTCAGGAAACTCTATGTGACAGTGGACGGTGTCACCATTACTCTAATGAAGTCCCGACGAACACTGGTCAGTGAATGCAGCACAACACAAACTAAACAAGTAGATTGTTGTGTATGTGACAGAATTGTCTTGTCTTTATGAGAGTCTGGCTTCAGACCTCACATGTCCCTATGGCACAGGCTCCACCAGGATGCACATCTTGAGATATGGCCCTCAGTAGTTTTCATTCATTTACTTTGTATAACACCACCATTACAATGTCAAAAATAACAGCATACAGTTATAGGGGTAACGGTTGTATTAATGATCAAAGAAAAGGAAGGGTCTTACTTTAAAACAGATTCATATGGTCATCTGCCGTAATTGTAGTGTTAGTGTCTTTTTAAGTTTATGTTGAACTTCAGTTGTGTGTGCAGAGCGGGGGAGGTCATTCCAATGAAATATGGCTTTATAGAGCACTGCTGAGTTCAGAAAATTTGTCTTGGGGCAAGGAAGTTCAAGTCAGATATCTGTGACTGTTTTCCACAGAAACCAACTTTTCAGCAAAAAGAAAATATGGCTGTTTTAAGAATATGACATTCCGAATTAATAAGATGAGCTGTAGTTAGATTATTAGCCATGAGAGGCGTGAGTGCACAAAGTGCACTGTATTTTCATCAAAACACAGTTAAAATGATAAAATTTGAACCCACCCCATATGTTTTCTATGCTACAGGTGAACGGTCGTCGCGTGGCTCTCCCTCACTCATTGCCCCCCCAGGTGACCATTAGCCTGGCCGGCCAGTACATCACCTTACAGACACGCTTCGGTCTGGTGGTACGCTGGGATGGCAACCACTACGCCCAGATCACAGTGCCCAGGTGGGTAAAAAAAAACAAACAATCTTTCCCCTTTAATAGAGGAGACTATAGTGGACCCTTCCTCCATAGTTAAAAAACTAGTTGAACAGAAATTCATAGAACAAATGATACTTGGTAGTATTGATACTTTGCAGCTGATGTCATCAACATTCCCTGAGGGTGTGATCTGGTCTGTCTGAAGCTCTGCTATTCAAGTTAGATTTTAATCCGAGCTTTGTTTTGACACAGTCTGACCATAAAGAAATTACTTGTGCTGTTATTTTGGTCACAGGTTACTTAAAACCTGTTATTTAAATCCATTTTGTATATTTCATGTGTCTTCTGACCATCTAAAAACTTATCAGGCTGCATTTGCTAATGTGTGCATTGTGTCACCATGGTAACTGCTGAACATTCAGGCAGTACACCCCCAGTGTGATGTCACTGAAAACTGCATTGTCATAAAAGTATAGAAGTAACTATGTTTAAAGTGTAATCTGCACTTTTTTATCAGTAGAGCCATAATCTCTGTAAAAACATGTGAGGAACACTGCAAATAGCCTTTCTAATCACTCAAACTTACGATTATTATCTTGTACATCACCAAGTATATCTCCAATTTATGACCAATCACAACAACACAATTATACACAAGCAAGGCTGGTAAAGTGTATTGCCTAAGGACAGTAAGAGTATGATGATAATGGACATTGAAACAACAACCTTTAGATTATTGGGCAAACATGTCCACAGGCTGTATTGCATTACACCATGATCATGAAGAAAATTACTGTCGCTCCAACAATTTTTTATTCATGTTTTGAATGTTTCTTATATATAAAAAATATGTATTAAAACATTATAATAGTAATTTAAAAATAAATACTAAGATAATTTTCAGAAAACTGTACAGTCCTGTGGGATTTAAGTTAAGAAAATTGTTAGGAGAAAGGAGCAATTAGTGAGTGAGTTAGCTGCACACTGTATTTTTTGGTATTTATCTGTAAAAAGGAAGATAAGATAAGTATTATTCACAAGTTTAATCTGTCCAAGTACATTGATTCTTAGTACTTTTTCTCCATAAACAGTTGTTTTGCGTGTACTCCTGTGCAGGTATAGTCTGGTGAGTGCAGTTTGGGTCAGATACATAGAGATACGTAATAGTTTTGAGAGCTTTTACCACATGTCCTTCTTTAGTCAACTACAGCTCTAAAACATACTCTAGAATTAGAACTTATGTATTACTTAAGTAAAAGTTTGAATACAATAAAATAGATAAAAAATGGCTACATAGTGATTACAAATAAAAAAAAAAGTGATATAATCTGATAGAAGAAAATGTTTTGGGTTTTTCTCTCAAATGACTCCTAAAAGTGCAAGTCTCTGTCTGTTCAGCTCATTCCAGGACCAGTTGTGTGGTCTGTGTGGAGACTATGATGGAAACCCCAACAACGACTTCACCAAACCAGACGGCTCTTTGGCCCCGAGTGTCAATGACTTTGGCAACAGCTGGCAGACTGCGGAGGATGAGGACGATGTGTAAGTTCTCCTCACCATTTGTATATTTAGAATCTGTCTCAGGTTCTTTACTTAGTGGTGTTGCTAAGTAAACTGTAACCGCTATGGTAACTAACTGTACTATAAATGGCTAGAAAATGTTGATTGGTCACTTTTAACAAGTGACCAGTCAATTTTTTATATGTTTTAACAAGTGAACTAATGTTGTACAAAGAAACTGCTGCTTTGAGCATCTGGAAAAGACTAATATATATATATATATATATATATATATATATATATATATATATATATATATATATATATATATATATATATATATATATATATATATATATATATATATATATATATATATATATATATATATACATATGTAAAATGTGAGACTGCTAATGACTACTAATTACTATGTGTTCTGTTGTTCTGGTTCTAAAATGTTGTGTTGTGTTCTAGTTGTACTCCTGGCACTAAACCTGACCCAGACTGTGACCCCTCTCTGGAGGCCGAGGTGGTCAAACCAGAGAAGTGCGGCAAGATCAAGGACCCCGCTGGGCCATTCAGGTGAGTGGGGACCAGGCTGCTTAAGTCTCCCATACCTACATGCATTTTTTTTCTATTCACTCCTTGTGATAGAGAAGGAGATATGGGAGATATATTATGTAAAACATACAACTTTTAAAAGCTTTTAAACATGTTGTAAACTGCCTTATCATTGGAAACTAGCTTAAACAACTGGACTGTAAGTGCATTTATAAGATGCAATTTAGATAAGACTATATACAAAGTGTTTTCTTGTGATCCCAACTATTTGCTGTTTGTGCAAAGAATGTACAGTTGTTATGTAACAATTCATTATGTTGATTATGATGCCATTGACCTGCACTAAACGTGACTCACAGGGGAACTCCTCTATGAGCTGCACGCCTCAGCACCTGTTTATCTGTTTATCTGCTTGCGAAACAAAGACACACGCAGACACAATCAGACTTATAAACAGGCGTTTCCATAGTTACTTAACTAGTCATCTAACAATTAGCTTTTTCAGACTTCAAAATTATAGTGTTAAAAAGTGTGGTGCTAAGTTGGATGTGCGATACCAGCTTCAAGTCCATTTGTAATTTTAGTATAGATATTTAGAGCAATATTGATACCATCAATTTTAACAATTGGTATCCAAAGTATCAACGTTTAAACCTGAGTAAAATTTGAGAATATTTTAACAAAAAATTTAAAATATAACTGAGCAAATCCAAATCATTAGTATGCTTATACTTCATAGTAATACTTATTTTACTTGAGATATACTTTGGTTAAAGTTTATATGACTCTTGTTGCTGTGACAAAAGCTTCATGTTGACAGTTTAAATCCTTACATCTGTGTGTCTTGCAGGGAGTGCATTGGTCTGGTGGACCCAACTCCCTTCTTCCAGAGCTGTGTGTACGACATGTGTCAGTTCAATGGTCAGCAGCATGTCCTGTGTGACCAGCTACAGGCCTACACTGATGCCTGCCACAGTGCTGGCGCCAAGGTCCACCAGTGGAGGGCACCAGACTTCTGCCGTAAGCGCACCCATATTCCTCACATATATCATAGTAGAGGGTCAGAGCAGAGGATGGTTGGAGCAGTGAATGGGGAGAAGAGGGTCAGATGTAACAGAGGATACAGAGGAGAGAGTCAAATGGAGCAGAGGAGAGAGTCAGGTGGAGCAGAGGATGCTGAGGAGAGTCAAATGGAGCAGAGGATGCAAAGAAGACCGTCAGGTGGAGCAGTGAATGGGGAGAAGATGTCAGATGGAGCAGAGGAGAGAATCAGGTTTAGCAGAGGATGCAGAGGAGAGGGTCAGGTTTAGCAGAGGATGCAGAGGAGAGGGTCAGGTGAAGCAGAGGATGCAGAGGAGAGTCAGGTAGAGGAGAAGATGCAGAGGAGAAAGTGAGGTGGAGCAGAGAATGCAAAGGAGAGGGTCAGATGTACTTGAGTAATATTTTTATTCAAGCAATAGGACTTACTTGAGTAAAAGTTTAGGTTACTCTTTCCACTTTGAGTAAGTCTACAAGTAACAAAGCTATATGTGACAATATGAAATGATTTGAACATTTGTGTTTCTTGCATTGCTCCTTCAGACATTTAGTTTTTCATGTTTTTGTGTCTTTGAAAACACAAGATTCTGTACATTATTTCATGTTTTGTCCATAGTTGCATTAACTTCAAATTATAAATCACTACTAACTAACTACTATACTACTAAATACTTGGTCCACTATACTTGAGCATTATTATTTTAAATTAACCTTACTCTTGCTTGTGTACAATTTTTGGCCATTCTACCACCTCTGCTAGTCTTTGTCTAATACATAAAATTCATCAAGTCCATCCCACTACAATACAGGACTTGGTAAATAGAAAAGAAGGTATTGATACTTGCTGCTGATGTCATCAACATTCCCTGGGAGTGTGAAGCTAACTGTAGGCTCTACTCTGTCTAAAGCCCTGTTAAGTTAGACTTTAATCTGAGCTTTGCTTTAACAAAATTTGACCATAACAAACTGACTTAGCTGGACCTACAACACCTAAGGAGGACCATGATTGCTTAAAACTTTTTTGGCAGTGTTTGCTAACATGTGCTTTGTGTCACCACGGTAACTACTGAACATTCTGCCATAGGTATACATCAGTTAAATTCAAATTATTTTTGTAAAGCCCCAAATCACAACAGCAGTTGCTTCTTAGGGCTGAACATTATAATTGATTTAACCAACAGAAAGTCAGAAAATCAACAGCGGAACAGACATTGGTCAATAACAGACAAGCAGATTAATCAACAGAAAACAAACAAATGGATAACTGTCCCAGAACATCCCTTGCTTTTAGTGAAGAAGAGATCCACGCCCATGGGTAGGCAGGCTGCAAATGTGTCCAGGACTAATGCGCATTTGCAGATAGAGTTAAAGTTCAAGAACCTACTCAAGTAAGGGATAGAGGGACGCTTATCTATGATAGGGTAGGGATCATCCTAGCCAGGCATTGGGTCATCCACCCACATGTATAACCCCATAGGTATACATGTAGCATGATGTCACTGCAAAGTATCACTTAAATATCTCCGGCTCCTCTGTTCCAGCTCTGGCATGCCCTCCCAACAGCTCTTACTCTTTATGCGTGAGCTCGTGTCCTGAGACCTGTACAGGCGTAGTGGGTTCCCCCGGCTGTGAGGACGTATGTGTGGAGGGGTGCGAGTGCAACCCCGGCTTCATCCTCAGCAATGACCAGTGTGTGGCAGTAAAGGACTGCGGCTGTGTGGACCCCAATGGAAGTTACCATCCTGTGAGTACAAAGCAGGCACCCTGAAAAAAAGAG
The DNA here is from genome assembly GCA_019594935.1 of Periophthalmus modestus. Classification (NCBI taxonomy): domain Eukaryota; kingdom Metazoa; phylum Chordata; class Actinopteri; order Gobiiformes; family Gobiidae; genus Periophthalmus; species Periophthalmus modestus. The sequence continues at coordinate 7,551,263 of JAIEZT010000107.1, forward strand.
CTGTCAACTGTCAATTTTAAGGTCCCATATTATGCAAAATTGACTCTTGACCTTTAAGCTAGGTTAAAATGCTGTTGCCACATCAAAAACATACCTGGGGTTGTGTTTTGTGTCATTCGTTTGAGTTATCCTGCATTATTTGTCTGCCTACATCGCCAAAGCTCAAAATGCTCTGTTCCACCTTGTGATGTCATGAAGCGATAGTTTAGCGATAGTAGGTAACGGTGACCTTTGGTTCAATTGAGATTGCCAGTTCTGGGCTGAAATTATCCAAATGATTCTAGTGAAGGTGTATGCAGTGTTTTCTGTTTAAGAAAACAACTCAGCCTAAATATGCAGGGTTTGTGTGTTAAACATGTGTAAATGAAACAAAGCACAACTCCAAGTAAGTTTTTTGATGAGAAAAATATCATTATAACATAGGTCATAAAATAGCTTATTATGGGCCCTTTAAAATATTATATATATATATATATATATATATATATATATATATATATATATATATATATATATATATATATATATATATATATATATATATATATATATATATATATATATATATATATATATATATATATATATATATATATATATATATCCTTTATATATCCTTTATTTGTGCCACAAGGGGGAAATTCCCCTTGTGGCACAAGTTGCAATGCATAGTACAAGCACAGCTGGAGAATAGAAAATAAGCAGTCAAAAACCCCAAATAGAGTAGAATATTAAAATATACTGGAAATGAAGTTAAAAAAATAACTGATCTAAACATTATATTATGTGCAATTAAAAACAAAAAAATACTTTTTTAGATATTCTTATTGATATTTTGCATGAGAGTCAATACTTTTTAATAGCAGCTGGCTTCCTGTATTTTGTTAATGATGTCTTATAAACCCATTAGAGGGTTGGGAATATTTGTAGGCAAGACACAATAATAAAATAAATTCATTCATTCAGTAGTTCCATCCTTTTTCCTGTGTTCTCTGGTTGTCCTCACCCTGATGTCCCATGTCCCTCAGGCGGGGGACAAGTGGCTGCTGCCGGGTTGTGAGCAGAGCTGTCAGTGCCTGAGTGGAGGAGTCATCCAGTGTCACAACACCAGCTGTAAGCCCACCACGGAGAGCTGCCAACTACATGAGGGAGAGTACCAGTGCAGGCCTCTAGGTACCATCTACTACCACAAACGTCCTCCTCACACACACACACACACACACACACACACACACACGCACGCACGCACGCACGCACGCACGCACACACACACACACACACACACACACACACACACACACACACACACACACACACACAGGTTTCTCAGATTATTAGGAAGGTCAATGACATAGTCAATGATCCAATGAAAATGTAAAAATATTAGTTATCATAATTCTGTGCTACTACTGGAGCTATCAGTTGAAGAAGGGATAGTATGCAAAATCACTAAGCCTGAAGAAGTTTTAGATGTCATCCATTCATGTCTGAGTATTTTAAAGATCTTTCCCAGACCCTATCTAAACCCTCCTTATGGTTATCTGTAAGACTCTGTGCAATGTTCAGCCCACAAGCCTACGTCATCCATGCTCCCACACAACAAATCTCCATAAATATACAAGCATGATACTAAACTATACACAACAACTTCACAAACCTGATGCTATGTGCAGTAGTTTCATTAGCGGAATATAGGCAAATTGTGTTTTGATAAAGCTCTGAAGGGGGAGTGAGTGTTGGGAGCAAGGGGACACAGAACTTCAAAAACAAATAAACTTAATACAGAAGAAAACAAGGTTAATAAGTTGTTTTCTGTGACTATAGCATTTAAAAACATTAAATGATTAAATGGTAACATGGTGATCTAAATATGTTATGTGTTAGCAGTCAATACCCCATATAACTAAAATGCCCCCTCTTTAAGGTTTTTCTTTTATGGTTATAGAAATAAAATATATTGTACATACAATATAGTTTATTGTATAATGTGTAATGGCTGATATTGCTCCACTGAGGCTTGAGTTTCACTAAAACATTTTATAACAACTTAACAGCGACCTTTTACCTTTTGTTCAGTAGAGATTGGCAATTCCAGGGGTGAAAATATCCAAATGATTCTAGTGAAGGTGTATGGAGTTTAAAAACTCAGTGCAGTACTTCCTGTATTACGACATTACATCACAAGGTGGAAGTGTTTTCTGTTTGCGAGAAGAACTGAATGAATGGTTTATTTTGGTAAATTTACAAAATTGGTAGAATCAAATCCACAAATAACCAAAAAAAGGAATAGGCAGAAGCTAAGGATTATATTTTCCTGTCCTGTTCTTCTTGACATATGTCTAGAGAATCAGCTTTACATAGAAAAAACTCAGCCTAAAAAGGCAGAGTTTGTGTGTTAAATGTGTGAATGAAACAAAACACAACTCCAGGCATGCTTTTGATGAGGAAACAGCATTATAACATGGATCAGGAAAATAGTAAAAAGGGCACTTGAATAAATCCAAGATTGATTAGCTTAGTGTTATACTGTGAAACAATTCAGGCAAAGTTAACTCCATGAAGAGACAGACCCCCCATCACCAGAAAAAGCGACATAGTCACTGTAAAAAACAAAACAAAAAGCATTTTATGTAAAAAAGAAATAAATAAAAAGTTATGTTGGCTTAGAAATTTGACACATTGTCTAAATAATTATGCATTAATTTATTTCTTGTGAAGGAACTGGCATCTGTTCTGTATCGGGCGACCCTCACTACATTACGTTTGACAAGCGGACCCACAACTATATGGGGGCGTGCTCATATACTCTGACCCAGCTGTGTAACACCTCGTCTGGGCTTCCATACTTCAGTGTGTACACCCAGAACGAGCACCGGGGAAGCAACCGCAAAGTGTCCTACGTCCGAGCTGTGGGCGTCACTGTGCACAATGTCACCGTGGTTCTGGGCAAGGGACGCACTGTGCAGGTGAGTGAATGTTTTAGACTTAAAGGAGGAGGGAGGAGTCAAAGAGTTAATTTTTAGTTAGAGTAAAGTGTGTAACCATCACTCTCATCATTAGAGAGAGCTCTTTAAAGTTTAAACAAACTGTATTTCAGCATTGAAACTTTTAACCCAAATGACTCACGTGAGGCTCATTCTGCTTCCTGATTGGATCTTGAGAACCAAAACACCAAATTATAACAACTTGTCCACGATGTCCAATGTTTTTGTAATTAAGAATAAATCAGCACTACAATTGCTATCTGTGTGAGATTTGAACATGTTTACCTTGTCTCATGTGACACAGATAGGTCATGTTTATGGAATTTAACATCAAAATCTTATGTAGTGTCCCTTTAATTTCATTGTCTTTGTTTTATGTTGTGCATGTTAATCCCACATGTCATAACTGTTGAAACTTGGAACTATATAAGCTGTTTCCTGTGTACTTCTGACATGTCCACTTAAACAAAACAACTTTCAGATATCCATTAAAATACTGAATCATACTGATGTAAAAAGTATCAATTGAAATAATTCATACAAAGAAGAGCAAGGAAGAGTACTGTGACTAATGGTCAAATACTCAAGTGCATGTGTCTGTCCTTTCTCACAGGTGAATGGGCGTGCTGCAGTCCCTCCCCTCTGGGTGGGCGGCGTCCACATTTACCTGAGTGGGAAGTTCGTGGTGTTAGATGCCTCCTTTGGTTTAAGAGTACGCTTTGACGGTAACCACCATGCTGATGTCACAGTGCCCACCTCCTACAATGGCCTGCTCTGTGGCCTGTGTGGTAAGTACTGCAGCTCGACATCTGCGAATATCCACTTAGCTTTCGGTTTCCCTGGGGGGTAGCAAAAGACGAAGTTTAAATCTGTCAACTGGACAAATGGTTGTAAGAGTGAAGACGTTTTGGTGCTCATCCAAGCCGCTTCTTCAGTTCTGGTCAGATAGCTCGTGGACACTGCCTTATATCTATCTGAAGGGAGGAGCTAACTACACTAGAACTGTAAACATCTATTGTCTCCAGTTTCAGCTGAAACTAACCTATTCAACCCCTAACGACCCTGCTGTTGTTCTCATTGTTCTGGGTCTGGGGATGGATTCTCTTTCCTATGAAAAATAGCTTCTTTAACTCCTCTCTCAAACCATTTCTTTTCTCTGGATAAGATCTGAACTTTCTATCTATCTCTAGAAATTCAAAGGAATGGTTAGTGGCTTTGAGTTGGAAATGTACAGCATACTGGGGTCCAGAGGAGCTCTCCGACCAGAACTGAAGAAGCAGCTTGGATGAGCAGCAAAACGTCTTCACTCTTACAACGATTTGTCCATTTGACAGATTTAAACTTCGTCTTTGGCTATGAATCAGACCTGGACGACTGAGGGATTATGCAGACATTTCCCTGGGGGTGTGATGCTAACTGTACTCTGTTTGACGCTTTGTTAGACTTTTAGAACTGACTTAGTTGGAACTACAACAGGTGATTTGTGCTGTTAAACAAGTTCAGCATAACAGTCACAAGCTAGCTAGCAATAACCAACAGTTTTTCAGTTAGTCACTCATTTTTTTGTTGAAAATTAAACACCTAAACAGGACCATGAACACTCATCCGGATCACAGGCTCCTGAAAATGTGTTGTTTAAATCCATTTAGTATTTTTTCTTGAGTTTTCAGACAATCTTAAAACATATTTGCTAATGTGTGCATGGTGTCTCCATGATAACTGGTGAACATTCTGCCATACACATACATATAGAACACCCCCAGCATGATGTTACAGCAAACTATCAATATAGCATAGAAAGCGCTTTATTCATGCTCTGTTTCTTTTTCTATTAACTTTCTATTTCTATTTTCTATTAACTTTTTCTATTTATTTATTGTCGTACGAGTACTGTTTCATTGCTGTGATGTAAACTACCAAAAATGTGGACACACTGTCTCATTTAATGTTTTCTTTTTATGTTTACTACTTGTAAATGCATACTGACATCAAATATATGCAACAAGACGTGTGGAATTATGAAGCAAAGAAAAAATCTGAATATGTTTTATATTTTAAATTCCTTAAGGTAGCCACCATTTGCTTTGTCAACAGCACTCCAAACCCTTGGCCCTCTCTCCATAAGCTTCTTGATGAAGTCTCCTGAAATGGTTTTACAGGTGTGGCTTGTCGCGGTTTATTAGTGGAATGCCAAGCAAAGCAAAAGGGTAGCCATTTTGAAGTATCTAAAACATGTTTGAGTAATTTCACAGCTTTTTGTTTGCTACATTCCATGTGTTTTTATTCAAAACCTTTGGAGAAAATCTACAATGTAAATAATCATGGCGGTAAAGAAGCCATAAATGGAAAAGTATGTCCATATTTTTGACTAGTAGTGTATTTGTTGCAGCTCATATGTATTAACAATTCTAGTGTACATTTAGAATAGTTTTTGGGGTAATTCTCCTTCTTAAGGGTTATTAAGGTAGTTTCAATGTAATTGTTTATTGTAATACATGTAGCAGTATATTGCACTTAAAAATGTGTTATCGTGACTGGCCTACTTCAAGAGACACTGGATGCAATGGGTCTTTCTTGTCAGTTAGATATGTCTGCATAAAAATATTGTTGCTGTTGACTCCTCACAGGTAACTTCAATGGAAAACCCAACGATGACAACCTGAAGCCAGACAACACCCCTGCAGCTAACACCAACGAGCTTGGGGACAGCTGGCAAGTGCCCGACCCTCGGCCTGAGTAAGTCTAATGTTGCTCACACTAGTTCCATAAGAATGAGACAAGACGAAAATTTGTAATAAATAAATTTCATGGTCCAGTGCAATTTTGGCCTCACATTTTTTTGTTTTTATAAGAGGGGGTATTATGGAGTTTTCTACCACGTTATACCATTGTTCCCTCATCAAAAACATGCCTGAAGAGATTTTATATGTCACCCATACATGTTTAGTAATCTAGTGATCTCTTTTTATGATTAGTAGGACGACCCTATACAGGACTCAGCCCACAAGCCTACGTCACCCATGCTCTTGCACAGTATTTTCTATAAATATACAGCAGCATGGTACAAAACAATATACTACAACTTGATGCAATGGCCAGTAGTTTCATTAGTGTTATGCACGCCAAGAGTGTTGTGATAGAGCTCTGAAGGGGGACTGATTTAGCGCTGTGCTCAAGAGGAGGGGGGACTCAGAGTATCAAAAACAAAAGTGAAACCTATAAATCGGGTTGTTTTTGGTGAATATAGCATTTTCAAAACAATAAAAGGTAACATGTTGAACTATATATGTGATGTGTTAGAAATTACTACCCCACAGAAGTAAAATACCCCCTTTATTTTTTTTTCTGTTGTTGTAGCACTGCTTTTTCGAACTAATCTAACTAATGAAGAAATGTAATTTGCCAGCACTTAACCACTTTTGTATTATGTGTGCACAATTTTTGGCAGTTTTGTATTATAACAACTTGTCGTACAAGATCTTGGCCCATATTTACAAATTGCTGCTCTTTCAGCTGCACCAATGGAGGAGGACAGGAGGACTGTGACGAAAAGGTGGAAGAGGAGGCGAAGAAGCCCACCAGCTGTGGCATGATCACTGACCCCAACGGTAATACAGGAACAAGGGGATGAGTTAGGAGAGAGACAGGGGCAGGGCTAAGTAAGGCAGGTCAATGAGAAAAATTTAAGCGGGACTAAACACCTAAACTCCGCCACTACCTGGACTATAAGAACAGTGTGATTGGTCTGACTGTTATCTTCAAACACTTCAAACTCCGCCCCTGTAGTCGGGGCAGACTTGTGATGTCATATAGTACTGGAAATTGTTTTAGATATGTTTGACCACAAATAACTTGCCTAGTTTGTACTAAAGTTGCCAAAAATGACTAGGAACAGTAGATAATGCTTTCCAAACAGCATATAGCACATTTAAGCATTGATGTATTTTTTCAGGCATTTTCAAGCCTTGTCATTCCGTGGTTCCTCCTGGCCCGTTCTTTGAGAATTGTGTGTACGACATGTGTGCAACTGGGGGCCAGACGGTGGCGCTGTGCCAGGCCATAGAGAGCTACGCTGACATGTGTGCTGCTGCCGGAGTGCCCATTGCCTGGAGGAACAGCACCTTCTGCCGTGAGTCTGCCCTCTGCTCTAACTCATGTAGTGTTCTCAGCATTTTAAACCTGTTCTGTAGTTATCCAGAAGGAAATACATTAATCACTGTCTTAAGATGGTAGGCCTACGTTTGCAGTCTTAGGAAGCATTAACTGAATATTATTTAACGAGTACAATAATAATATCCACCAACAGATTGAGAGTGTTGATGAATTTTCCTGTCCATGAAACATTTGGATTTATAATTTCTTTGTGCTCCTGTATGTGCACATAGCTCTGAAATGCCCCCCTGGCAGTGACTACAGCCACTGTACCTCAGCCTGTGCCCAGCCCAGCTGTCAGGAGCCTGCAGGCCCCGGGGGCCCCTGTCATCTGCCCTGTGTAGAGGGCTGTGTGTGCGCCCCTGGCCTGGTGCTTAGTGGAGACAAGTGTGTGCCTCTCAGTGAGTGTGGCTGTACAGATGACGACGGCAAGTACAGACCGGTATGTTACAGTTTTACCTCACATCACCTCTTGTTATTAAAACAATGATCATGACCTGTTGATATTGCACCCCCTGCAGGTGGGAGACAGCTGGTTCAGTGAGTTGGACTGCTCAGAGCGCTGTAAGTGCGTCAATAACAACAACGTCACATGTGAGCCGTGGCAGTGCAGTCCGGCCCAGGAGTGCGGGATACTGGAGGGTGTGCTGGACTGCCATTCCACAGGTGAGCTCCAATACACTCTGAACACTGGGTCTGAATTTAATATGGTGGTCAAATATATTTCTCTACCTCATTATTTCTCTACATCATAACAGTCTAAAAAGTTAGTTTAAATAGTTTACACAAAGATTGACAACTTGATAAGAAATGTTAAAATGGATAGTGGTTCCATTTCATCTCTACTCGCCACCATAGAGCAGGGCTGAAAGTACATTTGTTACTCTCGATTTATGTTCTTGTAATTATCAAACTTATCCACATTTGAGTTGTATACATTATAGCCAGTATCACTAGGATTGATATAGTAAGACTGTGAACCTAACCCATAAAAGGTATAACATTTGTGCAATTTAGAGATGTCTTTTAAAATTTGACTCATCATATTCAATAATAAGGATATTGATAGAGAAATTACACTGCTGAGCCAGTTGTGTTGAACTGGCACAGCACAGCAGTGCAATTTCTGTATCAATTTAATTGCAGTGGTGTGCCTGCCCAACAGTGCCAGCCCAGCAGTGTAATTTCTCTATCGCACATAAGCTGTCATTTAATGTAAGTTGCTATGTTTAACTCTCTTCACTGTTGCTCTGGTGTGTTGTGTCCTTCAGGTAAAGGTGTGTGCCATGTGGCTGGAGACCCTCACTACTACACCTTCGATGGGGTCATGCATACCTTCATGGGCACATGCACCTACACTCTGGTGGAGGTGGGTACTTTGTCTTGTCTTTTCAATAAGATCTTTATACATTCCACACATCACACTGTTTGTCAACATCTCTCCAGGTGTGTAATACCACTAAGGTGACACCTTTTAAAATCGTGGCTAAAAACGAGGAGCGTGGTCAGCCCGAGGCCTCGTATGTGCGCTCAGTGAAGGTTTACCTGCCTCATGACACAGTGGTGGAGCTGCAGAAGAGCCGCAGGGTCCTGGTAAGAAAAAAAACCTAAGAACTGATAAACTAATGCAAGAATCCCGTGCATTTTATGTCTGTAGAGGTCAAAACTATAGGTAAAACAAGAGGGTTTTTTTTACAGAGGACTGTATATAGGTCTAAACAACTTTCCAATTTGCCTTTGTTTTGATAATTACACCAATTCAAATTCTAGTGTGGTGTATTGTGCAGTCATGAAGTATTTTTACTCAGATAAGAGTAAAACCCTAACGAGTAACCCTAAAAGTAATGTTACAACTAAAATGCTTGTCAAACTTAAATAGACTAAAGATTTAAAGATTGAATTTAAGGATTACAATATTTTTCATTATTATTATTTTAGACATCCAAAAACTGAAAATTGCAACCAGGAAAACTTAAAAAAAAAACTGGCATTTCAATAGTATAATACATGACTCTCTTCTCTGTGCTACAGCTAAATGGGCGCCGTGTGAGGACACCCCTGACCATCGGTTCCGTGGGGGCCAAGGTGATCTCCAGCGGCTCCTACAGCCTGCTGGACACAGACTTTGGACTGCAGGTCAAGTTCGACGGAGTGCACCACCTGGAGATTACCGTGCCTGGAGACTACTTCAACAAGGTACTGCAGGTTACAGTACTTTGTTTACACGACACACAAGACACAAGACACACCAGTAGCTGATTACACCATTTAGGCCGGACAATAAAGATGGAAAGGATCTTTTTTTTACAGTGAATTATAATTATGATGGTAATCAGCAAAATGTTGTTCCACATTTAGAAATTCTTGTTTTGTTTTGGTTTGATAAGACAAAAAATACCAAAAAAAATTATATAGTTTTACCTTTAGTGCATATAGTTATCTGCACTACCCTGTGTACTTGTGTATCAGTATCAGTGCTTTTGTGATTTTGATGCAGCTCTGTGGCATGTGTGGGAACTACAACCACGACTCTTCTGACGACAACCTGATGCCCAACAAGAAGCCTGCCAAAGATGTGATCGAGCTGGGCAACAGCTGGAAGTCTGAGGGTGACAGCGACCCAGGGTCAGTGAGGCAATACAATCATAATCACATGTCCATATCAACCTTCAATCAGTTACTAATAATGTTTTTATGACTCTCTGATGCAAAAGCATAATGACATTGGTAATGTTCATTTTCCCATCTTCCAGCTGCCAGCCTGACACACGTCCAGACATCCACCCGAACTGCACCGCGATAGAGGAGACGCAGTACGAAGCCCAGTGCTCCGGAGTTCTTCTGTCTGATCGCTTTAAACCCTGTCACGCCTTGGTGCCCCCAGAGGCCTTCATCGGGAACTGCATCTACGACATGTGCGAGTACGACGGCATGCAGCGCACCCTGTGTGATAATGTAGAGGCATATGCACAGGCCTGTCAGAGTGCTGGGGTCACCATCAGCTGGAGGAACAGCACATTCTGTCGTAAGTATGGGGTGTTATGAATACAATCTTATGTTTTATGGGATGTATATGAGTGGATGTTTTCCCATTTATCTACATATATAATAAACAATAGGGCTGTACTCCAAATATTGATACGGCAATATACTGTTACAGATATATATATATAATATATGTATCGATACAGAGATGGAAAAAATATATATATATATTTTAATTTTTTTAATAAGACTTTCTGGAAACACACTTTTCTATTTTTTTTTTCCAAATCATTTAAAACAATGCTCTGCTAGTATCCTATATTGTTTCAGGCTTTTTTTGTAGAATGCAATTCTTTCCACTGTTGCAAGTGTTCTCTATGAAGCTAGAAGCTTGATAGGTCTCCATTAACCACAGAACACATAATAGTCAAATATTTCATTCAAACTATTATTTTTATTTGATTTATTCTACTTGTGTATATACAAATTGTATCATTTTATGTAGTAATTTGAATTTTATTATCATCTATTTTTTGCTCTATTTTTGCTTATTATATTTAAATGTATGAGCTACTAGAAAGCTATTAATAGTCTAATCATTAATTTTCTATAGTATTTAGTTAGTCTTTCAAAATTGCCACTACATTACTACTGCACCTAAACACTCCTGTTGTCTTGCCCTCACAGCAAAGCCGTGCCCTCCAAACAGCCACTACTCGGACTGTACAGCCCCCTGCCCCCCCACCTGCTCGGACCTGTTTCCCCTACTGTGTCACCTGCCCCCCAGCACTTGTGTGGAGGGCTGCCTATGCGACGCCGGCTACGTGCTCAGTGACAACAAGTGTGTGCGCCTGGACCAGTGTGGCTGCATGGATTCCAACGGGGAGTACCACGATGTGAGTACCATCGGGACTAGAAGTGTTCTGCTGGGTGTTGTCCAATTCAGCACACAAGTTTTAGTAAATTTTTTCTTACCAGATGATGTCTCATTTTGAATTTATGCAATATTTTATCTTGTTGTTTTGTTATATCTTTAATGTAATATAAATAATAAATATTATTTTGATATATTTTTTTTATTGCCACAGGAGATTTATGAAATCTACTTATGAATGTGTTTCCTGTGTGCAGGTTGGAGATTCATGGCTGACAAACAAGTGCGCTGCGTCGTGTGTGTGTCTCACGGGGGGTACAGTCAGCTGCAAAGACCACAGCTGTGGAGCCAACTCTCTGTGTGATCTGGACAAGTATGGAGACCTGTACTGCAAGCCTACTAGTAAGACGCCTCACAACACTGGATTATACCAGACACCAGACACATGCTTACTTACTACTTCTTTTACTTCCATTAATTCTGCTATTAAAACCTCTATAGCATAGATAGCGTCTTAGCTGGCCGAGGGCCAGACCTAGGTTTTCATGAAGTTTGTCTGCAAAGATGTTGAGGAGTAAATAGTCTTCAATTATCATGCTTTTGAGGGGGATAGACTGGAATGGGTTTCCTTTCATCTCCTAACAATCTTTAAGCATCCTCTCTTGGGCTATATTAGGACCCCTGGAGGGCCATGTTTTGCCCACAGGCCCCACTCTGGCCACGCCTGACCTATAATATGAACGGTACGCACCACTATTCATTTTGGTAGTTAACTTAGTAATAGTAGTTCAAGTGGTAGAAGTTTTAGTGGTAGCAGTAATAATATTTCTAATACCAACATTCGATCTCTGCTAATGGCACAGCATTCTGACATGGTATCTTTGGGCACGACACACGCCCATCCATCCAGTTTTGTATCACAGCCTGCACTTTTTGTTTTGCAGAGTTTGACAAGTGTAGTATCTCAGGAGATCCTCACTACCGCACATTTGATGGCTTCACCCACCACTTCCAGGGCCCCTACACGTATGTGCTAGCCCAAAGCCACAACACTCCACAGGCACTGGAGGATCTGACGATCAGGGGCAAGAACATCCGTAGAGGAGGGAACCGCAGGGTATCCTTCCTTGACCAGGTCTACATCGACGTCTACAGGGTCAGCGTGCGCTTCCTACAGAAGAGAGTCGTCTTGGTAAGTATTTAAAGGTCCTATTGATACCCCAGCATGCGGTGACATGATACTGGGGTTGTTCTATATGTATGTCTGCGGTGGAATGTTCATTGGTTACTATACTATATTGACACTATACACATTAGCAATAACTACCAAAAAGGCTTTAAGATAGTCTGTAAACTTAAGAAAAAATGTAAAATTTAAAGAAATAATATATTTTCAGGAGCCTAGGATCAACATGAGTCATGTGGCAGTCATGTTTTTTTAACAAAAAGCTGAGAGTGACTAACTGAAAAACCGTGAACTAATGCTAGCTACCTAGTGACTGTAATGTTATTTGCGAGGGACAAATACAGCACAAATCAGCTCACCTTTTGTAGTTCCAGTCAGTTCTTTATTGTGAGATTGTTGCATAAAGCTCAGAGTAAAGTCTAACAAAGCCTCAGACAGAGCATGCTTCAAGTTAGCATCACACCCCCAGGGAATGCTGATGACATAAGTTGCAGTATCAGTATTACGCAGAATTGACTCTTATGAGCTTTAAGCCGTGTTATGAGGCTGTTAGCGCCTGAAAAACATACCTGGGGTTGTGTTTTGTGTCAATGACATGTTTGAGTAATCCTTGATACCTGGATTATTAGTCTGTCATCTCCAAAAGTCAAAATCCCACTTTGCGATGTCCTGAAGCAGTTGTTAACAGTTACTTTTTAGCTTTTTGTTTAGTAGAGACTGGAAAATGCTATAGTACAAAGAAAATGTACATATGATAAATATTGACCCCAAAAAAATTATAGTTCCCTCTATCATTTATTGAAAGTTGATATAGTAATAATAGTGACAGGCCTAGTATTTAGTATTACTATTTATTTATTGTAGCCTATGCATTTTGGACAATATTATAGATTTTGAATAGTTTCTTGTAATTTTTTATCATCTGTATTTACTTAAAATAAGATACGCAATATCAGGCTTTAAAATGTGTTATTGGCCTGCTAAATCCCCCAAAAAAGCATAATATGTCTACTGTAATACTCACTTGATCTTGTTATCCATGTCCAGGTGAACGGGGAGCGTGTGGCCCCTCCTCTCAGCCCAGTAGACGGGGTCACCATCACCATGAACTCCAGACAGGTTCAGCTGACCACAGACTTCGGCCTCACCGTCAGGTTTGATGGCAACAGCCGCGGAGGTCAGTCACATAGTATTTCAGAATTTAAAATCTCAACTGAAAGAAATTCTACATATAATGTAACTTTGGTAGTGGGTCCACCACCTGATTGTCTCATGTCATGGAATTATGTTCCACAATACGCCATTAAACGTGTGGTTCTCCATGGAGACAAGCAACTGATGCTTGTAATTTAGTAATTTAACAGATTATGTAATTTCAATGTTTTTGTTTAAATTAATAGGAGCATATTAAAAAATAAATTAAAATATCACATTAATATATTTAACAGTTTATTAAACATAGTGATGGAATAATGCAACTTTTTTCATAATGTAATGCTCTGATAAAAACATAAAGCACAATTAATGCAAAATAGATTAGCTTGATCCCATACTGTGGAACATCCTAGCAAAGCAATTACTTCTCCATGGAGACAAAATGGTAGCTGTCTCTCCATCAGAAAAGTTACACAGTTCACCTTTGAAGCATATATTTTTAAAACGTTATCAGCAGAGCTCAACCTATTCATTTTGGTGTGTAAATTTTTGGGTTTTTTTCCAGAAATCATTCTCCCGAGTACTTACAAGAACCATGTGCGGGGACTGTGTGGGAATTACGACGGAATCACCCGGAATGAGTACATGAAACCAGATGGCACCACCACAGGAAACCTCAACGTGTTTGGAGAGAGCTGGAGAGTGAGTGACAGGCAAGGGGTAGGACTGCAGAGCTACGATATGCCCCCTACTGTCCACCACATACACAGGTATGAGAAGGCCGCTGTACAATGGGGTCTGTATTATGCTAATCTGACTATTTCATTTCTTTGTTTTTATTTTTTGTTTTTATCCATGTGGAAAAATATACCTGGAGTTATATTTTGTTATACTTGGTGGAGAAATCCCGCTGAAATGTTCTATTGTAATACTTAAAGGTCCTGTACCCGATTTTTTCCTCATGTATTTGAGTAACATTTGTTTTGCCCCAGTACAGTTCAGTTGTATAAGCAGCTCTTGAGGTCAAAAAAAGTCAGTTTAAAATAACCATTTTATTGTCCAATAATCAGCATTGTGTAGCCATTTTGGATCAAATGGGGAAAAAAAAAAATCTTCTGTATGCTAGTGTGATCTGTAGTTATCCATAGGAGGTGCCGATAGCATCCAGCTGTTCGTTCTGATTATGGCGTTTATGGTGTAAAGGGGCTGGCTGGGAATCAACTCCTAATACATCACTGGGCTTAGCAATTTTGTAATGCGACAGTCAGCAGACTTGTTTTTATTGAGTGGTTTTAAATTAAATTAAATTGCTATTTCAAATGTCAAAAATACAACATAATTATCCATGGGTGTCATAGTTTATAACTATATAGCAGACATAAGCACATTAGGTCTTCTTTAAATAGATATTGCTTACTTAGTCTGTTGTCACTCCAGTCATCTCTGTTCTCCATTCAGATTGCAAGCTCTTTAAATATATTACACAGACTTACCTCATCCAAATATTATTCTAAAACTCAGTTACACCCACACACACAAACACCAACATTCTCCTTTCTCTCTTTTGTCGCAGGCGTGAGACCAATTCAGACCCAGACTCTGGCTTCGAGACCTCAGATTGCACCAATGCCCAGCTGGAGCTCTACAGCAGCACCAGCCAGTGCGGAGCCATTTCGGACCCCCGGGGGCCCTTCTCTGCCTGCCACGCCCTCCTGGCCCCCAAGACCTATCAGGAGTGAGTGCAGAATATCTTGGCTTAGATGGATGGGTGGATAGATAGTTGTATAGATGAAAGAATGGATAGATGGATAGACAGATAGATAGATAGATAGATGATTACAAATAGAAATGTGAGGAGACACATGTTCCAGTTTGTATCTTTTAAAATTAAATTGACTAAACACCTAAACTCTGCCTACAACCACATTTCAAATAGAGCCCTAAATTGGACTGTACCTGAAGGACTAAAGTGGAGAGTGAGGGTCAGGAGGTGTAAGAAACCACGTGACTGGTCTTACGGGTATCCACACTTTGTACTAGTTTCTAGGTGTTTGTAACCAGAATCACCTGGTTGTAATCAAGCAATCCAGCATGATGTCAAACAAAAAAAGTTGATTTAGTTTTCGTTCCACTTTTAAATAGATTTTTGTGAGCTTTACGTAATGTTATAATGTTGTGACATCCTCAAAAACATACCTGGAGTTTTGTTTTGTTAACACATGTTTGAGTAAGCCTGCAATGTTAATCTGTCTACATTTTCAATGCTCAAAATGCTCCATTCTACCTTGTGATGTCATGAAGCAATAGTTTTCAAGTTAACAGCTACTTTTTTACCTTTTGGTCACTAGAGATTGGCAATTTCAGGGCTGAAATTAAACAAATTATTCTAGTGAAGATGTATGAAGTTTAAAAATACAGTGGACCACTTGTGTGTTTTCTGTTTGAGAGAAGAACACTGCATAAATATGCAGAATTTGCATGTTACAAATGTGAATGAAACAAAACACAGCTCAAGGTATGTTTTTGATGAAGAAACCACATTATAACATAGATCAGTAGATCTTTAAAAAACAGATAGGACAATGCACATTAATAAACATTTTGTGTAAATGCACCGCAATTAGCTATACAGCTAGTTTCCAACTGTATAGTGGTGTGTGTGTGTATGTGTGTGCTAGAAGGAGGGAAGAGGGAGTGCATCTGTATTAATGACTTGATAGGTGATTGTTAAAGATGGGGTGTTATGCAAAATACATTTTAACGAGTTTTCTACCATGTTATAACATTGGTTCCTCATCAGAAACATGCCTGGAGAAGTTTTAAATGACATCCATGCATGTATTTTGGCGATCTCCTCTAGATCCTATTTAAAACTTAAGGTTAAGCAGTAAGATTCTTGCCCACAAGCCCATGCTCCCACATGATAATTCTCTATAAATATACAAAAAACATGCTGCATAACTGTACACAGCAACTTGACAAAGCTTGACAATGTGTTGTTGTTTCATTAACGGGATGCATGCTGATAGTGTTGTGGCAGCGCTCTGAAGGAGGAGTGACTTCTTCAGAGTGCTGAAGGAAGGGAAGACTCAGACTGTCAAAAGTGAAACAAAGCATTTTCAAAACAATAAAAGGTAACGTGATGATCTAAATATGTTATGTGTTAGCAGTTCATACCCCATAGAAGTAAAATCCCCCCTCTTTAAAGAGAGGTAAAGGTCGCAGGCTGTGATCAGCTGAAATAGTAACTTATTTGGAGGCATAATAGTTCAAATTGCACAGCCCATGAGGAAATCTTTTCCTCCTGATTTTAATTTCTCTGCTGATGTTTTCTCATGTGTGCAGTGACTGCATATTTGACCTGTGCGCGGAGCAGGGCAGTGCTGAGCTGCGCTGTGCCAGTTATGAGGCATATGCCGCAGCCTGTCAGGAGGCAGAGGTTGCTGTGGGGGCCTGGAGGAAGGATCTGGGCTGTGGTAAGGAGAATATTATGGCAAACCTAATGTCTGCAATGTCAAAGCAAAATCCATACGGAATGGATTCTTTCTTAAGTCCTGCTTTAGTCCTGCTTTAGTCCTGCTTTAGTCCTGCTTTAATTCTGCTTTAGTCCTGCTTAAGTCCCGCTTTAGTCCTGCTTTAGTCTCACCATAACCCTCCTCTTTGTGTTCTTTATAGCTCTAGATTGTGGAGGTAACAGCACATATTCGCCCTGTATGACGTCGTGCCCCGCCTCTTGCGCTGACCTGGCTGCCCCGGCAGAGTGTGATAGTGCTGCTTGCACAGAAGGGTGCCAGTGTGCATCTGGATTTGCCATGAGTGAGGGGGTGTGTGTGCCCTTCTCCCAATGCGGTTGCATCTTCCTCAACAGATACTACCCCGTAAGTTTCCTATGAATAGATAGGTTGATAAAGATATGAACATGGACAAATTTGAGTTTTATACATATACACAGTATATAATTTTTTTTGCCAAAAAATAGACTTTAAGCTTTTTCATTTAGGCTGTTTTTAATGCACCCCATATAAAATCATGTGTCTTCACTGACAGCAGGCCTGCATCTCTAGAAACCTGGAAAAATGTTGTTCCTTTGGCTATAATAATATATCAAATTGCACAGTAGTTTAAATTGGCTATATTATCCCACAGAATGTGGGAGAATAGAGAGAATGTACCATAATATGGTTTTAACTTTATATGTCCATGGAATCATGCAGGTGACATGCCACCTCCAGAAAGTTGTATACTGTACTTAATACCGTTCATGAAGAAGACTTTATTTTTTTTTTTTCCAATTAAGCCTTTGGATTTATTAGTAAAGATGCTAGAGCAAATTCACAAATATGACTGAGAATTTTGCACATCAGTTTCTTGGGTGAAACGGGTGGAGAACCCCCAAAACTGTCATAACTGGTAATTATAGAAAAATTAGATTTTTAAAATTTATATTATATATTATTTTAAACTTTTGAATGTATTAAATGCTTCTGGGACAGGGTGCATCTCTGATCTATGGTTTCCCTAATCCTACACATAATGCCAATTAAGAAAATAAAATTAGAGAACAAAGTAAGTACAGAGCAGTGGAGGTATGCCAGTGGCGGTGAAAACAGAAGTTAATTGGCAAAATGACATCTTGAAAATAAGCAGTTAAAAATGCTCAAATATGCACAAACCATTCTAAATACAACTTAAGGTGAGTAAATGGTGAGGAGAGACAAGTGTGACATGGTTAAAAGCTTTGAAAAGTCAATTTTGCATAATAGGTCTGCTTTAATTTAAGAGATGTTAACAAGGTACAATATTTTTGAGGCCAGTGTCCCAACAGTTTGTCCTCCTTGTCTGCAGCTGAATGAGAAGTTTGTGACAGAGGACTGCTCTCAGACGTGTGAGTGCACCACCACAGGAGCTGTGTGTCAGACTAAGATCTGCCCTCAGGGCCATGTGTGCACCATCTACGACTTCAGACGGGACTGCTACAGAGGTTAGACTAACATGTACTTTCTATCATGTACTGTTAAATGGGGTTAAACAAATTGAATCTAATTAAACAACAATTCAAAAGGAAATTCCCTTGCACTCAATAGGTCGCGTTCACATTTTAGAATCTGATGATGTCATAATTTCAGCTATAGGGTCTATGAGAGATTCACTGTTTTGAAAGAAATACTCAAACTTACCCAGAAACATACCCACAAATGTAGAACTTTGTCAGATTTAGTTTCATGTGGGTAGGCCTGGTAATTACAGAGATATTAACCATAAACCAGAAGGAAGACATCTGTGGTGATACGGTGGCTGAGTGGCTAGCACGCACACATCACATTAAGAACGTCACGGGATTGATCCCCTGGTGGTCCAGGACTTTCTGTGTCTTTCTGTGTGGAGTTTGCATCCCTCAGCTGCAGGGAGAAACAGAGTACCTTTTCCTCTAGGTACTCCGTTTACCCTCAACCCAAAACGTTCACAATAACAGTAAGACCTTCAGCTAAGGAGAACCAAGCCTAGCTCAAGAGATTGGTCCCTGAGCATCACTGAGGAATGGGTCAAATGCAGAGGACAAATTTCCTTAGTAACAAGAAAGTGTAAAGTGTTCATAATAGCTTTAGAAAGTGATGCCATTACTCAACTTTTAAGGCGTGATTGTTGTCAGCTGAAAAGGCTTTAAGCCATAAGATTAATATGGCAGGTTTCTGGACCCAATCCAAAACAAATAATTTGTTCAACATTTGTGAATTTCTATTTTGGACTGATAATGACATAATCAAATTCTAAAACGTGAAAGCAACCTATTCCTGGGGTTTAGAATGATACAAAATTAGGACTACTGCAATGGCATCAACAATTAAAAACAAATGCAGATGACCTCACAGCCTTCGAAATTTTATTAGTGAGTGGCAAAGGGAGTAATGATATAGTGTCAATGGCAGTAATGATATTTTCTTCTGTAAAAGCTCAAAAAATACAAAAAAAATTAGAAAAATAACAAATATCAAAAGTCTGAAACTCTGCTAAATATGTAGTTTGTATTTTACATCTAAAACAAGAAAATCATGTAAACAGTAATAGAAAACCAGTAAACATGGACACTGCAAACTAAATGCGCATTTATCACTTATACCGACTGTGGGATCAGACACAGTTGAACTTTGTCTTCTTAAATCAGATGTTTCTGAGTATGTGTGTTGAGGAAATTATTATTGTGGAGAAAAACAATAGCTCCATAGACAAAACACATTTTGTCAGTTATGTTGCACATACTTCTGCCACTCAGCACTACTCAGCCAGATTGTTGTGGGGCATTTTTCAAATAAAATGACGTCAATGTACAACCTCTATATCTTTTGAATGTGGAAGTCCTCAATGTGTCACCTAAACAGAAAGCTGAAACTCACAAATTAAGAGTGCATTTTACTCTTTTTATTCGTACACTTGGCACTTGTATTGTTGTGTAGTGTTTTGGTACTGTAAACATTAAATTTTGGCTGTATTTTTTTCCAGAGAGCCCATGCCTGAGCTACCCCTGTCTGAATGGAGGCACATGCACAGAAGTGAGCAACTCGTCCTACAGCTGCAAGTGTGCAGAGGGCTTTACGGGAGCCAACTGTGAGGATGAGAAGACCAATGGTATTTACAATCAGAGTATTATATTGAATGTATTTCTTTATTTGTTTGATTTAATTTATTGCCAATTTGGCCATTTCTTATTGATTTACTTTGTGGTAGTAGATTAGTTTCAACTGTGACTTTTTCTTTTCAAATAATAAGCAATATAATAACATAATAACAAACACAAAACAAACTAATGAAAATCAATATATTTAACATTTAAGAACTAAGTCTACTATGTAAAGACCTCAAGTTAAGTCAAATACTTCAAGTCTTTTGAACTTCAGTAGATATAGTATTTTTGCATTGCCCACAGAATGTACACTGTATATTTTGTTCTTGTAGACACAAAGTGGACCATTCTGATCGCTGTGGTGGTGTCGGTCACTCTGGTCGTTATCATAGTCACGACAACCATTGTGTGCGTCTGTAAACGCAAAAACAAGTAAGTCTTCTGATTTCTACACATTTATGAATCTAGGATGGATATTGGTTGAATAAGTAACTTATGTGTCTAATTATTGGTTCATTCTGCAAATTATTTGTTGCAGCTCAGGCCCTTTGATCAATCAATCAATCCATCAAAATCACTTTATTTGTCCCAGAGGTGCAATTTCAGCACAGCTGTAAAATGCAATAATAATAGAAAGCTATTTCAAACATCTCTATGCAGCTCAAAAGATAGGGTCATCATATCCTGAGTGAGGGCAGTTTGAGGAGAGTAGCAGCCCTCAGGACACCACCTCTCTCTACGAAGTATGGAGGGGGAGCCAGCTGAACTCTGATGATGAAATTGAACATAGTTTAATAGGATTTTCCTGCTTTAGGGTTCTTATGTCAGTGACATAAAGTAGCTTCAATATTATCGTTCACTATTTTTCTGTAGCAACATACTATGCTCCAAAATGTATTATCGTGACAGGCTTACACCTTTCATAACTGAAAGTAACCATTGTGATTTTGTACAAGTAACTGTCAGATGTTAGAATAAACGCATGTTAGAATAAACGAGGAGTCACCATGGACCCACCGTTTGTTCTTATACTGTGCCACACACGTGTTGTTGTACTGTGCCCGCTGTACTGTGGCCGGTGCTGCGTTTCATCTGGTTCTTCTTCCAGGTCACAACTTTATGTAATACAGACGAAGCAGGCGCGTAGTGGGTGAGACAACACTCAAAGTTGTGCGTTTTTGGGAGATTTCTGGGCACATCCTGTACCTGTGTTGGGATAAACCATACTATGATAATAAGGTTGTGGCACTTACCTTTGGGCAGATTTCTGGGCACATCGTGTATCTGTGTTGGGAGGCACCACACTATAATAATAATAAGGTTGTGGCACTTACTTTTGGGGAGATTTCTGGGCACGTTGTGTACCTGTGTTGGGAGGCACTACACTATAATAACAATAAGGTTGTGGCACTTATTTTTGGGGAGATTTCTGGGCACATCCTGTACCTGTGTTGGGAAGGAATGTTTCCACTCTATTACTCATCACCTGTCCAACCATGTGCACACATCGTTATCACACTGTCAGTTGTGTACTTTTAAGTGCGTACTATCAAGTGAGCTTTGTGTTTATTGAGGCTACATATCAGTGGAAAGAAAAAAACACATTTTCAGGAGTCTGTGTTCATGTTCCTGTTTAGATGTTTGATTTTCAACAAAGAAGGTGAGAGTGAGTACTGAAAAACTGTTGGCTAATGCTAGCTACCTTGGAATTTTATTTGAGAGGAACTTTAACAGCACAAATCAGCTCACCTGTTGTAGTTCCAGCTAACTCAGCTCTTTCCGGTGAGATTGTGTTAAAACAAAACTCACATTGCCTAACTTGAGTAACAGAACCTCAGACAGAGCAATGCTTCTAGTTAACATCACACCCCCAGAGAATGTTGACATCAGCTGCAAAGTATCAATAGACAGACACATCGTACACATCACATTGATAGCTCATGTTTTTTTGTGAATGAATGAATGGGGCTTATTATTTACTTAATAATTTGAATAAATGTAATAACTCACTTGATAGTACACACCCATGTTTCCTTCTAACACTGCCTGCTTCATTGTCCCTCTGTGTCCTCTTTGCAGGAAAAAAGGCCATGACAAAAAGTTGAGCCTCAAGACTTCAAGTAAGAGATTATAACCTAACATTCTGATCAACTGAACTTTATAAATACAAGTTTACAGTTTAATTTCAAATGATGATAATAAAGTAGCAAAAAGCTTTAAGTAACATTAGGAAATATAGGCCAGAACCATAGACTTTTTATATAAATGGACATGGCTGCCCAATTAGTTGCCACTTTCCAAATAAGAAGTGAGCATGGGCATGGAGCATGAAAGTACAATCAAATTTGGATCATTGTATTTTTTTTAATTATTATTATTATTTTTTTAACAGTAAGGGT
This sequence comes from Periophthalmus modestus, assembly GCA_019594935.1. Taxonomy (NCBI): domain Eukaryota; kingdom Metazoa; phylum Chordata; class Actinopteri; order Gobiiformes; family Gobiidae; genus Periophthalmus; species Periophthalmus modestus. The sequence goes on from JAIEZT010000107.1 coordinate 7,573,617, forward strand.
GCTAAATTGCATTGGACACAGACACAGAGATTAGTGTCCCTTATCGACGCTTTTTGGACACAGCACACATTTCGCTCAGATGCTAAACTCTTAGTTACATATTAGAATTGAGGTAGGAATAAGAGGCGCAGTTTGTAATGGTACATCATGTGCAGCATGCCCACAAATAGCACATGCAATTTTTAAGTTTGCATCTGTAATTTAGCACCTGGCTTAGTAAATATGGCCCTAAGAACGCAGGCTACTTACAGGTTTTTTCAATTAAATCAACACTATTACATGAGTTTTAGATTTACAATACTCAAAGTATGAAAAGAAAAAAAGTATGCTTTCCTTCTGTGTGTTGAATTTTGTTTTCCTTCTCTCAGGTTTCCCTTATTCCAACATGGCTGATGACAATGACAAGGAAAGGATCACCCCAATGTGAAGTGCTGAGGGAGTCCTCTGTACTAAAGCCACAATGAATGCCTCATGTTCATCCAGTCCTATTATTTATTATTCGATGTGGATTTTGTGTGTTTGATCGATGCATATTAAAATATTCTAATAATATTATAATTAAAACTATCTCTACGTTTTTCATTGTGTAGACGTCATTGAATACAACATGAATTCTGCATGTTAATGTTGATTCCATTTTTATTTTATTATTATTATTTTTTTAATTAGTTAAAGTTTAATTAGGCTACATATCAAATAAGGGTGTGAAACAGATACAAATCCACAATAAAACTAGTGTCTCACTAGGGTCTCATATCACAGATATGAGACCACATGGTAATATAACTGAAAGTACTATGTTTTAATGTTGAATATGATATTCTATTGTCTAGAGAGTTTTGTTGTTTGTTTTTTTATCATCGTGGTATCAGAATCGGTATCGATTATCAAGTCTATTCCTTCACTTTTACAGCCCATACGATTCAGCCTTGGAGGAAACAGGTGGGGCAACGTTTCAACCAATAATTACATTAAGCCAAATATGCTAGTCGCTAGCTTTAGCAAAAACTCTGGCCTCTGAAAGTTGTGAAAAGTGCTTATAAACTCATCAAGGTAAATAATTTGGATGCTCGGAATGCAGAAGGTAAGTGAAGAATAACATGGGACCAGTGCAAATTGTTAAAATTTCTGCTTTTCTGATTTTAAGACCATAAAAATCATGTACTGCGCCTTTACCTGATGCATTTTTTTAATATAATGTACTGTGCTCTATTACTAGCTACGTTTTATTGTGGGCGTTGAAACCAAGAGAGATGCAGCATGGGAAATGTAGTGTTTTACACTGATTTATTTTTAGAATTTTTTGGATGGAAGAACCCACCCGTCCTCCTGAGGGAGCAATAACAATGTCCAAACTTAACAAGTGGTTCTACATGAAATATTAATTGTTACCATTTCTTCCATGAATCCAAATGTGAAGCTGGAAAAACAAGTTATGAATTAATTTAAAGGAGACATATTATGATATTACAGTAGAATGTCTTCACACATTTTAGATACACCGTATGAGAAATGCCTGATCAGTAACTTTACATGACATGTAAATGGTTGGATGTTTTTTTTTTTTTCAAATTACAGACTTTATTGGTAAGGTTAAGTGCTAAAATCATCAGAACAAGTCCAGTGAAAATGTGTGGGCTTTAAAGGTGTACTATGTAACTTTTTTATCTCCATGACCATGTTATTGCTTTGTATGGAATGTTCCACAGTTTGTTATAAATCTTATTTATCTAGCATTTTTAGCATTTTTGCAATGGAGCTCATAGGCTTGTGGGCTGAGCATTGCACAGACGCTAATCGTAAGGAGGGTTCAAATAGGGCCCAGGAGAGATCACTAATGTACAAACATGCATGGATGACATCTAAAACCTCTTCAGGTATACCATTGATGGGGGAACAATGTTATAATATGGAAGAAAGCTAAACAAATATATATATATATATATATATATATATATATATATATATATATATATATATATATATATATATATATATATATATATATATATATATCTTGATTTTGCATAATAACCCTTCTTTAACATATGTGAAAACTACTAATCCAGGTGTGTTTTAAATAAGTTAAAAACTTTTTTTTTTTTAAATCATAATATGTCTCTTTTAAAATGAAAATACTGACATGTAATATGTCAAGCTGACATACCTGTGTTTAATTCACAATAGTCAAAAGGCAGCTCAGAAAATATTATTAATATTGTAAATACTAAACATACAGTCCACAGACACTAGGCTCCAGCAGAAGTTCTGTAGGAAAGCACTACCATGAAGATCTGCATTCGGACAACCCAAAGTTCTCCTGACCTTCTGAGAGGAGCCTCCACAACCATGTACAAGCTCCATGGGGCCAATCCCATGAAGAAGGAGAGATGCAGAAACAAGACAGATCAATTTGTTATTCATAAAGCATATAAGAATAACATTCCCTTAAAAGTAAAACCTGCTCTAGAGCAGATTTCACATCGGTTTTGGAGAACAATCGATAGGTTGTGTTCACGTAACATCACAGCACTCTAAAATGCCCACAGTTTAAAACTGAGCTGGAGAAAAGGTCAGAATTGATTCTTTGCAATGACAAAAAGCTGGGGGTGTTTTGCATCTATGTGTATGGCGGAATGTTCAGCAGTTACCATAGTGACACATTGCACACATTAGCAAACACTTCCAAAAAGGTTTTACGATTGACTGAAAACGAAAGAAAAAATACAAAATGCACTTAAAAGACACATTTTCCGGAGCCCGTGTTCAAGACCAAATCAACATAAAAGCAAGTTAGCGTCACACCCCCAGGGAATGTTGATGACATCAGCTGCAAAGTATCAAGAGGCTGTGTTCATGTGAGATCACAACATTCTAAAATGCCCACAATTTAAAACTGAGCTGGAGGACAGGTCAGATTACAGTGGTGGGATTTGCCATTTAAATTGCATATGACAGGTTAGACTACTCATTTCTCTAAAACATAGCTAACGTCATTATATTTCAGATTTTACAAAAAAATTGCCCACTCTTTTCTAGTTTTGTAATTGTGATGAAGAGGTACAATAACTGTCACCAAGCAACCACACTGTAAACAAGAGCCAAAACTTGTCCAAATTACACAATAGTTAGATTTGAAAAGTAGAAATAAATGACAGCATAAACAACATTTAAATATTTTGTTAATTCAATGTTTAAATTGTCAGAAAATGCTTTCCTTGTACATAAATTATCCCTGAATTTTGGATGGAATTGGTGACAGTTGATCACAGTTGATGGCATATGGTTAATATCACTTATTCAGATTATTATTAGGGATATTACTGAGATTATGATGAAACAAACAGGTCAATGTCTTCTCTGACAGCATAAATGGACAGAAGGTGAAATATTAGCTTCAGAAAGTAGTGCTACTACTCAATACCAAGTCATAAGATTGATATGGGATGTTTTGTGAAGCCAATCCCAGACAAATAATGATAAAGTTCAACATTTGTGGACCAAAAGCTTGGGTATTTCTTTTAAAAACAGTGAATCTCCCATAGTTATATAGGCAACTGTCCTCCATCTGAAATTATGACATCATCAAATTTTGTAACGTGAACACAACCTATTTAAAATTATTAATTCATTCATTAAAAGATTTGAAAACCAACTCAGAAAATATTTGGCTTTGTATGTACCACCAGGACTGAAGCTGGACTAAAATAAACCAGGACTAAACCAGGTCTAAAACAGTACCAACAACATACCATAAGTTGTATTTGTACCACAGTTTGAGAACCAATTATTATTCATTTTCATATAATGTCCCTATCCCAACATGTACCTTTCCTCAGTCTGGTTTACTCGTGTGATCCAAGCTTACAGAAGAAGCCTGGATCACATAAGTGCAGAGTGATCCAGACTTGAAAAAAGGGCCTTTCCGAAAACATTCCCTCCTCCCTCTCCCCAACTTCCACGACACCATGCTAACAGATAATGGATTCAACATGCTTCAGCTGGTTTAAAATAGCACTAAGTTATCAGCATAAGTTATCATACTGAGCAACCAACACAAGTTATTGTCAACTTGAAATTTTACTTTGTTCAGATGTTGTTTCTTTTTTATGAGACAAACTGAACTTAACAAATGTTTTCAATAAAATCAATATAAGATTTCATTGTCTTCATGTAACTTTTCTGGTGGGGGTATACCACCTGCTTGTCTCCATTGGTTATTGCTTTGCCTGGAATGTTCCATCATAATTAAAATTATCTGTCAAGCATTTATACAATTAGATTTTTAATTTTTTTTTTATTTTCACCATTCGCGGGTGGTCTCATCCCCTTTTTTTCCACACTTGGGACTTCTACCAGAGGCCTGGGAGCTTGAAGGTTCTGCGCAGTATCTTTGCTGTTCCTAGTAATGCACTTTTCTGGACTGACATGTCTGATGTTTTTCGTGGGATCTGCTGTAGCCACTCTTACAGTTTGGGGGTCACTGTCCCGAGTGCTCCGATGACCACGGGAACCACTGATCCTTTCTTGTTCTAGGCTGTTCTCCAGCTCTTCTTTAAGTGCCTGGTATTTCTCTAGTTTCCCATGTTCTTTTTTTCCCAATGTTCTCATCACTTGGTACTGCACTGTCTACCACGGTGGCTTTGCTCTGTTGCTAATCCACCACAACAATGTCTGGTTGATTCACCATCACCATTCTGTCAGTCTGTATGTAGAAGTGCCACAGGATCTTCGCTTGATCATTCTCCATTACCTTTGGAAGTTTCCCACCTTGACCTTGGGGTCTCCAGTCCGTACTCTGCACAGATGTTTCTGTACACTATGCCCACCACTTGGTTATGACGCTCAATAAATTCTTCTTACACCCTGCAGTTACAGTATGTGCTGGATTGTCTCAGGGGCCTCTTTGCACAGCCTACACCTTGGGTCTTGTCTGGTGTGGTAGATCTAGGCCTCTATCGCTCTGGTGCTCAAGACTTGCTCCTATGCGATGAGTGCCTCTGTGTCTTCAGACCAGCTCTCTCAAGCCATTGGTAGGATTTCTTGATATCAGCCACTTCAGTTATGTTCCGATAGTAGACTCCATGTAGGGGCTTGTTCTCTTATGATGGTTCCTCCAGCTCCTCTTCCTCTGCACTCCACTGTCCGACATTTGCTGAGCATGTCATCTGGTGGGGCCTTGTCCTTGATGTACTTATGGATCTTGGATGTTTCATTCTGGACTGTGGCTCTCACACTCACTAGTCCTCAGCCTCCTTTCTTACGGCTCGCGTACAGTCTCAGGATGCTGGATTTGGGGTGGAACGTCTGTGGTCTTAACGCCTGTGATCTGTATTGCCTCCTTTAGCCAGCTTCCTGCTGGGTATCTGATTACTGGCAGGGTGTAGTTATTTATTGCCTGGGTCTTGTTCTTGCCATTGAGCTGACTCCTTAGAACTTGCCTTACTTGTTGGAGGTATTTGGCCGTGGATGCTTTCCTTGTTTTTTCCTCACGGTTGCCAATTGCTTATGGGATACCAAGGTACTTGTAACTGTCCTCAATGTCTGCTATTGTTTCTTCTGGGAGTGAGACCCCTTTGGTGTGGACTGTGAGACGACGTCCCGAGATATATGTATAGGTATATGTATATGTATACATATCTTGGGACATTGTCTCACTGATCCATACACACACACACACACACACACACACACATACATATATATATATATATATATATATATATATATATATATATATATATATATATATATATATATATATCTATATATATATATATATATATATATATATATATATATATATATATATATATATATATATATATATATATATATATATATATATATATATATATATATATGTATGTATGTATGTGTGTGTGTGTGTGTGTGTGTGTGTGTGTGTTTAGCACAGATCTGTGCCAGCCAGCTTGCCTTTCCATAAACCAAACCTGTAACTTGCTTGAGATAGACAGAGATGGAGAAATTTAATGCCATACTGTAGGTATGGTAGGCAGGTATGGTAGGCAAAAGCAATAATATCGCCATGGAGATGGTGGACATAGGAGTTACATAGTGCACCTTTGGAGAAAATTTGTAGTCAAAACCATGATTCAGATTGGACCCTTTGACTTAAGTGCACAGATCAAGTGGATGTGTATAGGGCGTGGGAGTAGGAGGTTGTTTCAGAAAGAACCTACAGTAACCCCGGGTCATAGTGAAGTGACCCAGACCCGTTAGAGTTAAGTCTGCCTTATGGAAGACCCCTCTAAAATTCACCACACACTCACAAAGACATGACTTTAAATTTGTCCATGACTGAAAAAAGACCTGCTTCATTCACTTGTTCATTATCTCAATTTCACAGTCTGGTTCTGTTTCAAATGGCTGCCATCCCAATCCCTGACCCCTCCCCCCTCCCCTAACCCCGTCCTCTCCACAAGCCCTACCCTTGCCTTGGAGTCAGGAGGGGCCGGTTGCGCTGGTGCTGCTGACCTCGGAAACTGCTTGGCGTCCAGTACGTCTTTATACTGGATCTCCGGCCTTATCATTCTCAAACATGCGGTCCGCGTAGCATTGTCCAAGCGCGGTTGCAACTCATAACCCAAGATTTTCACTACACCGCTCTGAAAAGGGCGAATGGTCTTGTCCCGAATCCGTTGCGCCTCCACTGGCTTCCCGCCGTCCCTCAAACAGACCCTTGCAAGATCTTCGCGCCGTGTCCTTAGCAGCGCCACTTCCTGGTTCATTCGCGTCAACCCGAACTTCTGAATCTTCTCCCAGAATGTTCTATTGAAGGCCTGGTACAAAGCCCAGTCCAACGCGTTCCACTCCCTGAGCTTCTCGCGCTGTTCGTCTGTGAGCGAGAGATTTGGCAGCATTTTAGCTTGGGACGGAGCTGCTTTCGCAACCCAGCTACTACTACTGCTCCGATCAGATTTCTGTTGCCTGGCGTTCAAGCTAAAGGAAACAACGGCATCCAGTGGCCAGCAGAGGGCGTGCCGCAGTAAGATCATGGACTGGTCGAAGTACTCGGAGACCAGGATGAGCTTGAAGACCTGCTTGATCATTTTTTCACCGTGACGTGCCAAAGGGATGGAGTAGTTGGCGTTGTGGTCCATGCCGAAGTCGAACCAGAGGAGGTTGCGGGCGTAGTGGTTGTTGCGTAGCCGTGCGTCGTAGAATTTCCGTGGGTTGTCGGCAAATTCCCCCAAACTCTTGGCTTTGCGGAAGGCGGGGGCTACCTCTTTGTAGTAGGCAAAAGAGGACTCAGCTAGCGCTACTGGGTCGCGGACAATGGAGAAGTAAAAGGCATCGGAAGGCATCACTTTCTCCACCTGAAAAACACAGGAACACAGGTCAGGACCAAAGAGTGTGTGTGACTGGAGTGACAAGATTTATGAAGACATTTGGTTTAAAGGAATAGATATTACAATCACAACTGAACCTGGGTTGCCACTGCCTCAAACTGCAGACAAAGGACACACAAGTTTTTCCCCACAGTAGCAACAGCAGGAGAAGCACAGATTAATGATTGGCTGAAGGTGATTTAGGTAGTGAGGATTCAGATCAGAGGAGATCATTTTACATTTAAATCAACTGGATTTCAGCATTGAAATTGGCAGCCCAAATGAGAGACTAATGTGAGGCTCATTCTGCTTTCTGGTTGGATAATCACGTTGAGAATCAAAACATCAAATTACAACATAAACAACTTAGCCATCATGTTTTTGTAATGAAGAATAAATCAGCATTAGAAATGTTATCATTAAAAGCTACATTTGATTTGAACATGTTTACATCAAATCTGGGGACACAGTTAGGTCAGGTTTATAGTTCTTTGTCACATTTTTATAACCATTTTCTACCTTCAAGGCATTCAAGTGCATGCAAACAGAGTGTGCATTCTGACCTGCCTCACTAGAGGTGAGGCAGGTCTTGCCCAAGGACACAAAGACAGCATTCATCTGTGGGAGCTGGATCACAGCACCAACCATCTGATTGCTCTAGAAATAATATTTAGGTCAGGAATGGGATTTGAACTGCTGACCTTTAGAGCAGAGCACAAGCACTCTACCAACTGAGCTACTGTCCCCTCCTACTCCAGAAAGCATTGACCAATCAGGAAGTCCTCATAATCAAATACGTTGCCCTTATTGATCTATATATTTTAAACATTTTTAAGTGAATAATTAGTCTTCACATGTGACTATGATCCAGTAAATAGTCTTCACATGCGACTATGATGCAGTGAATATTCAGCATTTATATTTGACTATGATGCAGTGAATAATCAGTATTCACATGTGACTATGATGCAGTGCTGTCACAGTGGATGTTCCTCAGTCATGTGCATTTATGTGGACTTTACCTCTGCTCTGTTGAAGCGCATGTGGTTGCCCATGATGTGGAAGTCACTGGCCCCAGGGCCCCTGTAACCTTTGACCCGGTGAGCGTTGAAGGGCAATGGGTAGCCCAGCTGGTAGCCCAGTGGCAGGGCAAATCGCAGCCCACGCTCCTCCCCAAAGCGGTACAGCATGTTGAGCACGGTGCTGCTGGCTGTCTTATGGGTCTTCAGGAACATGATGTGAGTGTGGGGTCGACAGGAGCCCAGGGAGGGGCCCTGGTCAGGGGCCGAAAGAATGGAGCGGCCCGCAGAGGGGACACTGAAAATACACACAACACAGGGAGTTTAGACATGACTCTGCTCTTCACACATATCATTCTTTTAATACATTGTAGTGTTTAGAACAGTGGACATGGGACAAAGGTTATGCAGTGTCTTAAAGGAACTATATGTAGCCTGCGCTCTGAGCAAGTACTACAATCACAATTAAACCTGAGTTGCCAGTACCTAAATCTGTATATAGAGGATGCATACACATATTTTCTCATTCTCAGTACACAAACTTCATGCCTCATATGTAAGCTTGGCGATTGGCGATTGGTGATTCAGATCAGCGAGAGTCCTTTAAAGTTTAAACCAACTGTATTTCAGCATTCAAACTGGCAACACAAATAAGAGCTTTCTGATTGGATAAACTTCTTGAATCAAAACACCAAATTATAACTTAAACAACTTGGCTATCATGTCCAATGTTTTTGTAATTAAGAAAAACAATTACCACTGATACAAATAAAAGCTATATTGGATTTGATGTCTTCCTCATATTCGGAGACACAGATAGATGTTGATGAAATTTAAAATCAAAATCTTACATAAAGTAACCTTACGAAAAATTATTTTAAAAGAAAATCTACCAAAAAAGTGTACTACCTAATCAAGTTTATTTTTATTTATTTATTTATTTGTTCAATCACAAAATCTGACAATATGTTCTCATCTCAAATGAACAATATACAAAAATACTGTAAACAATTGGAAATATTTCAAACTGATATGATAGGTAGTTTCAATCTCCCAGGTCCCACTTCAACAAGTCAGTGAATGTTTGAAGTAGTTATTATAGTGCAGGAGTTAAGTTGTGTGGTTGTGTTTTTGCAGGTGTGTTATTGTTACAGTGAAATGCTCTTCATAGGTTAAAGTCAGACCAGTGCTCACCCACACTTCACAAGTTACACATTAACTTTAGTATAGTCCTATGTGAGAGTGAACAATCTCATCAGTTCTGAAGGACTCTTGGACAAATACCGTTTAAAGGAAGTGTATGTGGTGTTTTAGCCTTTGAAACCTACAGATATGTCATGCTCAAGTAGTCAAATCAACAGAATTTTTACTTCAAAATTCTGATTTTGCATTTAAAGTGCAGAGGTTATACACATTTTACATAAACATAGTTAAGGCGATTCTATTTAAGAAAAAAACGTAGTGAAGTTTCTCATTTTACTTCCTATATATGGGCATGCCTGTGACGTACATAGAGTAGGGTCTGTGTACAAAGTATAATGCAATTACATAACGGTTGCCTAGCAGCCATATTGTAAACAAGGGCCAAACCTGTCAGAAAAATATGTTCTTTTTGCTTAAATTGTCCCTGCATTTTGAATGAAATTTTCTGCATCGATGACAGAGGTATTATGTTTTGCAACTTATCACTACTTCCTTCAGTTTCTCTTCAAAATGATGTAAAACTATGATAAACATTTACCGCAAGTACTACCTCAGCAAACCAAGTCAAAAAAGAAAAGGAGGGGCACCACATTGTGACTGAATAGCGAGCTTACTTAAAAGAAAACACATGTATGTCCAGGTACATTTTGGTAACAAAAAGATCGTTTTTAAGCATGACAAAAAAAAGATTGCTCAAAGAAGGAAAATAACAAGTTTCCAAGTAATCAGTAACAAAAGTTATGTATGTAACTATGATTTTATGAATCCCAGATCAGCGCCAATGGGCACTGATCTAATCGTCGCTGATAGACCGCAGTTGCAGACTTTCCATTACCATAACTCTGCAACCAATTGTGCTATCATGTCAATTCAAACGGCATCTCAAAACAGAGGCATGGGGCTCTTTACATATTTTACTGTCATTACAGTAATCTGCTTACATTGTCCCTCGAAGATGACCATTCAGAGCACAGGTGCCGCAGGGATTTTCCCACTCAGTTATTCAATACATCAAAGAAAGTTGACGTTGTGTGAAAAAAGGCAGCACATGCTGATTCTTCCTTTAACATGATTTTTATGACCAAAAAAAGAATAAAAGTCTAGGCAAGCTATACTGGTCTATAATGTGCTCTGTCCTTAAAGGGTTAACAGGTCAAGTTACATTTTAATATAGGACCCCTTATTTGATCGGAGCTTCACAATTCTTGCATCCACTGAACCTGTGAATTTGTGGAGAGTTTCTGCTTGAATTTCTTTGCAGGATGTCAGAATAGCCTCTCAGAGCTGCTGTTTGGATTTGAACTGCCTCCTGCGCTCATAGATCTTTCGCTTGAGAATGCTCCATAGGTTCTCAATAAGGTTGAGGTCAGGGGAGGATGGGGGGCATGAGTAGGGATGGGACGATATTAAAATTTAGACTCACGATTATCGTGACCAAAATAACTGCAATATTAACAATATTATCGCAATAATTATTAATTTGTCAACGTTCCGATGGCCCGGGCCTACTTTACAACTCTACAGGAATGTACATGTACTTCTGCGTCACCCACGCAAACAATCTACACATCAAATGAAAGCTACAGCGCTCGTCTTTTTGTATATGCAAACAATTTTCACATGCAATCACCACAGTGCTGACAGGAAAGCCGTTTTTACAGAAAAGCCAAAAATGCGGATTTGGACTTCACTTACCTTTGAGGGCTCTGGTTCTGTCAAACATCAACATATTCCACAAAGTTGTTTTCATTCGTTCCGTACAGGTCCAGAGAATATAACCCACTGAAGAAATCATGTCCACAAAATAAGATCCTCCATGTCTTTGAGGGTAAACACCAAAACGAGCATCTAAACATTGTATTGAAACCAGAAACATGAGTCAGTCTGGTGTCATAAAGACAATTAATCACGGACCTTTTTTATCGCGATTAACAATATTATTGTATATCGTCCCATCCCTAACCATGAGTTTCTCTTCTTTTATGTCCATTACAGCCAATGATGTAGAGGTATTCCTTGCAGCATGAGATGGAGCATTGTCATGCATGAAGATGATTATACTACAGAAAGCATGGCTCTTCTTTTTGTACCATGGAAGAATATGTTGAGTCAGAAAATCCACATACTTTACAGAGGTCATTTTCACACCCTCTGGGACCCTAATGGGGCCATACAGCTCTCCCCCCTGATTCCAGCCCAAAACATGACTCCGCCCCCTCCTTGCTGGAAGACACAGGATCCTCACTGCAGGCAGAACACCACTGGGAAAACAGCTTTCACCTGTTCCCATACTTCTGACAAGCGGAGGCTGCTCTGACTCGGGAGTATTCATCAAACAGGATCAGTGACACCTAGAATCTGGTGTCCTCAAGAATTGCCTTGCCAACCAGTCCATGACACGACATGGACAACTAACATCTTTCCGCAAGGCTTCCTCAGGTGAAACTGTAAGAGAAGCCACAGCCAGTTCAACAGCAGGCATGCGATCCAGACCAGCTGTTGTTGTTGTTTTGTGCATAGCAGCCAAAATCTGACCATCTGACAAGAGCCTTGAGAAAGCACTCGGATCCCTCCAACAAGCATGCAACTCTTACAGTAAAGGGCACAGGAGCATGGGCAATAAAGCACTACCAAGGCCAGGTTGTTCAGGCAGTTGAATTTCCGGCTGCAAATGATCCTGAGCTCTGTGCACAACATCCTCCGTTGAGCTATAGGTTGTTTCAATAACAAGGCATTATGTGGAAGAATACGAACCATCCTTAGAAACACAAGAGGGCAGTACCTCTTCCTCATCTCAAAAATGGGAGGCTGACAGCATCAGAGAGAGGACATCCTCCTTTGGGAAGATATCCCAGGGTCAGAAGCAGGTGTGTCTAAGCAATAAGCCTATGAAAATGTCATCAACACTTCCAATTCTGCAGACAGAGGCATGTAACTGCAGTTCATGCATGGATTATCTGACAATGCCTCCCTCAGGTGGTAAGGGACAAGACATGCTGGACAAAGGTCACGGCCATCATCAACTTGGAGAGTGGACATAGGCCACACAAGCCGTCCATCAAACTGTCACAATCAGCTGAAGCAGCACTACCTCCAGGACGTCATCCGGGGTCACAGGTGCGACTTATTAGGCCCGAGCCCCTACAGGGCGTAGGGCCTATTGCTTCCGCAACGATGAGTGCCTGGGCGAAGCCCAGGCACTCATCGTTGCTAACTGTCTTGCCGAACTTGTGCGCGCAGCGCACAAGTTCGGCTGAGGTCGCGACCTTGCCCGGATTCCACTATCCCAGCAACCCATGCCGTAGGCATGGGCCATATTTGTTACTGCTAAAATGAATGGAAATGAATGGGAGTCAATGGGGGACCCCGACGTCATGGCGAATGACGGGCGCGTCAGCGCCCGTCATTCGCCATTGACCCCACGGTGACGTGGGGAATGTTGAGAGCTTTCAAAAAATGTATAATATGTAATTCTAATGTTTTCGGATATATTGTTTTTGCTAAAAATATTATTATTTTTTTTATTTCTTCTTCTTCTGCTCTTTGAGCAGGAATTTGACCCCCTGAACATATTTGAAAACTCACCAAATTTTGCCCAAAATTCAGGTCTGCCGAAAAATTTATTTTTTTTATATGGTGCATCATTGGGCATCAAAAAATGGCGCGACAGCGCCACCTACAAAAGTCAAAATACATTGCGTCAATGGGAGACGCCCCGACGTCAACTTTGTCGTAGAGCCACCAAATTCGGTACACACATTCTTCAAGTGATGCCAAACAAAAAATATTATTATGGCCACGCCCTCTGACAACCGGAAGTCGGCCATTTTGGATTGAAAATTCCGAAATGCCGAGTCAGCATTTTCGTTGACGTCGCATTTTCGTCAACTCCTCTGAAGGCGCTTCACCTGCTGGGCTGAAAATCACTGGACATCATCTAGACAAATGGGGCATCAAAAGTTATCCAATTTACGTTGATCCCTACAACGGTTTCCGTGCGGCGAAGCCGCAAAATTCCATCGGAATTTTTGCAATTTTTAAATTTCAAAATTTGCTCCCATTTGCGTATACTAAGTCCGATTTCACTCAAATTCGAATCAATTGTAAAACTTTCTGGCCTAGACCTACTCATTGTGAAAGAAAAAAAATTGGTGCAATAGCGCCCCCTACAGAATAACAAATGAATTTGTATGGAGTCCCAAAATTTAGTTTTCCTAAATGTTACGAAATTTCACACACAAATTCCAGTGGGTCATCCCAATCAATAAAGTCAATCAGACCCATGTCGTTTTTTGTACCGTGTTGCCATGACGATGCGCCAAAGTGCCCATGTTATCCTAATGGGAACGCTCCGAAAATTTCCCATTCATGAGAAAAACATTAGTTTCATGGACTTAAGTGAAATTTGCCAGAATGACTCTTCATGTCATCACGATCAAAAAAGTCAATCACACCCATGCCATATTTTTCACTCTGTTGCCATGGTGATGCGTGAAATACCCCATGTTATCCTAATGGGAAAATTTACACATTTTGGGACATTTCAAAGTCTTATAACGGCTTCAGACCTTCAATGAAGAATGTGAGATTTGGCAAGTTGATTCTTTACATCATCCCCATCAAAAAAGTCTGAGGTACCAAGTTTGTATTTTGCACGGTGTTGCCATGGCGATGCCTGGAAAACCCCATGTTGGTGCATTTTTGTGCATCAGTGCTCCCAATGTCTTTTGGCTTTGTTTGGTGACAAGTGCAGCCCAAGCCACAATAAAACGGAAGCAAGTGGCGGATCAGCGCCACCTACTGGGAGTGCCCGGTCGGCCGAGTGCGAAGTGCGGCCCGCGAGGGCCGTTCGATGCCGCTTGCGGCTTTAATTTGGTATTACTACTCGAACTGCGCATGTGAAAAGATAACATTCAGTGCTTTCAGCACCATCTTATGGCAGTCAGGAGGAGTTAAATAAAACCCATTTGATATTTCATCTAAATAGTTAGGTCTCCACAGCACTTGAGCATTCTATGTGCCACGTTATTCTTCAACACTGACAAGTTTTTACTTATGTGTGATTATCTCTATTTTACAGGAACCAAGAATTAACCATTTTGGCCAACCTGCAGCTTGCATAATTCCACTTATTACATTCAATGTGCTCTTACAGTTTCAAAAAAATGTACAAGAATCACAACTGAAGTTGTAGTTGCAGATAGAGGACCCACATTCATCTCATTGTCAGAATATGAACAGGTCATGCCTCATGTGAAAGCTCAAAACCTCCAGAATTCACTGATTGAACTGCAGAGCCTGCACTAGCACACTGTTTAATAACTGACTGCAGGTGTTGGCGGTAGTGACCAGATCAGATCAGAGAGAAGCATTTTAAACCAACTGTATTTCTGCACTGAAACTGGCAAACCAATTCTGTTTTCTGACTAATTGTCTTGAGAACCAAAATACCAAATTATATCATAAACGGTACATCATGTTCAGTGTTTTTGTAATTAAAAATACATCAGCATTATAATAGTTATCAGTTAAACCTATATTTGATTGGAACATGTTTACCAAAGTTTACAGAATTTATATTCAAACTCTTAAAATGTAGTTCCTTTAAATGTAGTGTTTTAGTAATAGATATGGTGCGTACGTCTTGTTGAAGATGACCCCCAGCAGCTGTCCAGCGAAGGCGAAGGCCACACACACAAGCAGGGCCTTCCACAGCCACAGGGGCCCCCAGCGCGTGCACACCAGCCCACCGCACCATCCTGCACAAGCACAAACAAGTTTGAGGAGTTTTAACCCACAACCAGACAATCACAATAAAGAGAACTAAATGTCCCTGTGTCTCCATGGAGTGTTAAAGCTGCTAACTCTGTAGTTACAAACACGTTCTGAGAGAAACGGAATTCTTGGATTAGTTTAGCAGTTCCGATTTCAGTCTCTTAAAAAGTGTTGGCTAGAGATTTTTAAAATGTGCATTGTGAAGCACAATTTAAAAACAACATATAAATGTAATACAACTACTACAATGCACTAATAACAGATTTCAGAGTATGAGACTTTTATTTTGCCTCTCTGGCCCATTCCTCTGTACCACTAGGGAAGTGGGCGTGTGCAATGGGACATCTGGGGACCCTCTGGGGTCTAAAGGTTCAGGTTTCAGGTTCTGGGGCCATACGCAGTGTTTAGGTTGATGAGGAAACCAGAGCAGAAAACCCACCAGACACAGGGAGAACGTACAAACTCAAAAACAAAACTACGGTCAGTGAATCAAACTCAGGATCTGCTTGTTGAGGCCAGAGTGCTGACCACTATGCCTCCAAGTCATCACAGAGAGACGTTTTATAGTCTACACACCCATGGTCTCTGGATCAATTATAAAACAGTGCGAAAAATTTGGATTTTAACCATAGAGTTCATCGCGATGTGCTGTTGTTGAGCACGTTTCTCTTGTTTTCTCGCCCACTCTGTGCGCTCTGATGCCGGAGCGGAGCTGACGCACGGCGCACTGCGGTCCGTGGTGCTTTGTGTGGCGGGCGACACATGTAGCAGTAGCCGCTGTACCTCCGCCTCTCCATCACCCCTCGCTCCTTGCGGTGATTTATGCTCCTGCGGTCTCTGGCAGCAGACACTACAGTCGGCTGCACGCTAAACCGAGACAATAGAAGCGCACGTCTCCGCCTCTTGCAAACACACGCACGGACACAGAGGCCTGCGCGATGGTCAGGAGCCCCCCACCCACACCTCTCCAGTTTCTCCTCAGACTACACTGTGAGCCGGGCCCGGTGCAGAGTGTTCTTCTGCTTCAGCCCCGTGCACAGAGCTCCTGTGGGGGAGTGTACCTGGCTCTCCGTCTGAAAGGCATCGCTGATTCGGGCCCCGCTCGGTATCTTCGCGATGGTCCGGAGAGCCGTGAGCATCTCGAGCCTGTGGGTGCAGTTCGCCTCGGCGGCTCGGCTCAGGCTCGCGCCCGGACAGCTCCGCAGTGTTTCCGTTCCAGGCTCCAGACACGCGCCACTGTGACCCTCCTGCGGTCCCCGAGTAGCCGGCCCCAAAGCGTCACTGTCCCGCAGGGCTGAGGAGCCAGTCCCGCTGATTACACCGCACTGTCCGAGTGTGCCCACCACAGACAGCACCAAGAAAACCAGATTACACACCACACATCCGGTCACCTTCACAATAAAAGCAAACCCCCTCGCCGCTCGCCTCAAGTTTTTCTCCTAATATTACGCCCACAGTTGCTCTGTAACATGTTCAAACAAGCCAAACCCGCGATTTGATGAAAACCTCAAATCAGAGCAAGTAGTAGCACGTAGCTGATCAGAGACTGTCTTAAATCCATCACGGAGTCTTCTCCATTTGAAAACATCTAATCAGCATTGGGTCAGCACCCATCGGCAGAGCGAATTATTCACAACGTTCACGACTAAACATCATCCACGTTTAGACCGGGCCACTTCCTGCAGCAAAGGTTTAGACTTTCAGTTGTGTCTGTGCTGAGAAATGAAGGCTGTCCGTGCGTGCTGCTCCAGAGCGTGGCGCACCGGGCGTCTGTATCTGAGGCGCTCTTGTTAAACCCTTTATGGCCTGTAATATCATTAACTGTCCGCCTGGGACTTTTTTTCTTTTTATTCAATAAATCTGATAAATAATGTCCTATGTTCGTGAATTTTACACACTCGGAAAAAGTACGGTCATTTTGAACATCTGGCAAGTGTTGCTATGATGTGTTCAAAATTGCTTAAACCAGTGTGTTAAAAAAAAAAAAAAAAAAAAAAAAAAGCATGGCAATTAAAACGTGGAGATTACAAAAATCAAACTTCACCAGTTTTACATCAACTCAAACAATTCTTTTTTAGTTTGTTCATTTCAGTGGAAATACGTGAAACAGTTCTGTCCATCTGATAACAGGGCTTATTCTGTTACACAATGTAACATATGCTTCTTTTTCTTTTGGGGTGGACCAGCCTGAGGGACATCCTGGAGATCTCCTCCCAGAAAAAAAAACCTTAAAACATAAACAAGGGACACAATTACATAAAGTAAGCTACATAAAGTTCTTTAAAATTGGGTAAATAAAAAGTAAAGTACATTGTACATCATATAGAGTAGTAATTAAAACATATAGGCTTAGAAACACAGCAATACAAAATTCATAAAAGTATAATAAAGTCATAATTACATAAACACATTCAAGTGTATTTTAATGAAGTGCACGATTTTCTAACCGGACATAGTGGTGGTGGATAAACAACAGAGTAAAGCCGTTGTGGTGGACATCGCAGTACCAAGAGATGGGAACATCAGGAAAAGGAACATGAGAAACTATAGAGAAATACCATGGGCTCAAAGAGGAGCTGGAGAAGGCCTGGAAGGTGAGGGCATCAGTGGTGCTCGTGGTCATCGGAGCACTCGGGGCGTTCTGCACAGTTATCTTGCTGTTCCTAGTACTGCACTTTTCTGAACTGAGATGTCTGATGTTTTTCCTGGGATCTGCTGTAGCCACTCCTCCAGTTTGGGGGTCACTGCCCCGAGTGCTCCGATGACCACGAGCACCACTGATGCCCTCACCTTCCAGGCCTTCTCCAGCTCCTCTTTGAGCCCCTGGTATTTCTCTAGTTTCTCATGTTCCTTTTCCTGATGTTCCCATCTCTTGGTACTGCGATGTCCACCACAACGGCTTTACTCTGTTGTTTATCCACCACCACTATGTCCGGTTAGAAAATCGTGCACTTCATTAAAATACACTTGAATGTGTTTATGTAATTATGACTTTATTATACTTTTATGAATTTTGTATTGCTGTGTTTCTAAGCCTATATGTTTAATTACTACTCTATATGATGTACAATGTACTTTACTTTTTATTTACCCAATTTTAAAGAACTTTATGTAGCTTACTTTATGTAATTGTGTCCCTTGTTTATGTTTTTAAGGTTTTTTTTTCTGGGAGGAGATCTCCAGGATGTCCCTCAGGCTGGTCCACCCAAAAGAAAAAGAAGCATATGTTACATTGTGTAACAGAATAAGCCCTGTTATCAGATGGACAGAACTGTTTCACGTATTTCCACTGAAATGAACAAACTAAAAAAGAATTGTTTGAGTTGATGTAAAACTGGTGAAGTTTGATTTTTGTAATCTCCACGTTTTAATTGCCATGCTTTTTTTTTTTTTTTTTTTTTTTTTTAACACACTGGTTTAAGCAATTTTGAACATCATAGCAACACTTGCCAGATGTTCAAAATGACCGTACTTTTTCCCGAGTGTGTAAAATTTCACGAACATAGGACATTATTTATCAGATTTATTGAATAAAAAGAAAAAAAGTCCCAGGCGGACAGTTAATGATATTACAGGCCATAAAGGGTTTAACAAGAGCGCCTCAGATACAGACGCCCGGTGCGCCACGCTCTGGAGCAGCACGCACGGACAGCCTTCATTTCTCAGCACAGACACAACTGAAAGTCTAAACCTTTGCTGCAGGAAGTGCCCGGTCTAAACGTGGATGATGTTTAGTCGTGAACGTTGTGAATAATTCGCTCTGCCGATGGGTGCTGACCCAATGCTGATTAGATGTTTTCAAATGGAGAAGACTCCGTGATGGATTTAAGACAGTCTCTGATCAGCTACGTGCTACTACTTGCTCTGATTTGAGGTTTTCATCAAATCGCGGGTTTGGCTTGTTTGAACATGTTACAGAGCAACTGTGGGCGTAATATTAGGAGAAAAAACTTGAGGCGAGCGGCGAGGGGGTTTGCTTTTATTGTGAAGGTGACCGGATGTGTGGTGTGTAATCTGGTTTTCTTGGTGCTGTCTGTGGTGGGCACACTCGGACAGTGCGGTGTAATCAGCGGGGACTGGCTCCTCAGCCCTGCGGGACAGTGACGCTTTGGGGCCGGCTACTCGGGGGACCGCAGGAGGGTCACAGTGGCGCGTGTCTGGAGCCTGGAACGGAAACACTGCGGAGCTGTCCGGGCGCGAGCCTGAGCCGAGCCGCCGAGGCGAACTGCACCCACAGGCTCGAGATGCTCACGGCTCTCCGGACCATCGCGAGATACCGAGCGGGGCCCGAATCAGCGATGCCTTTCAGACGGAGAGCCAGGTACACTCCCCCACAGGAGCTCTGTGCACGGGGCTGAAGCAGAAGAACACTCTGCACCGGGCCCGGCTCACAGTGTAGTCTGAGGAGAAACTGGAGAGGTGTGGGGGGGGGCTCCTGACCATCGCGCAGGCCTCTGTGTCCGTGCGTGTGTTTGCAAGAGGCGGAGACGTGCGCTTCTATTGTCTCGGTTTAGCGTGCAGCCGACTGTAGTGTCTGCTGCCAGAGACCGCAGGAGCATAAATCACCGCAAGGAGCGAGGGGTGATGGAGAGGCGGAGGTACAGCGGCTACTGCTACATGTGTCGCCCGCCACACAAAGCACCACGGACCGCAGTGCGCCGTGCGTCAGCTCCGCTCCGGCATCAGAGCGCACAGAGTGGGCGAGAAAACAAGAGAAACGTGCTCAACAACAGCACATCGCGATGAACTCTATGGTTAAAATCCAAATTTTTCGCACTGTTTTATAATTGATCCAGAGACCATGGGTGTGTAGACTATAAAACGTCTCTCTGTGATGACTTGGAGGCATAGTGGTCAGCACTCTGGCCTCAACAAGCAGATCCTGAGTTTGATTCACTGACCGTAGTTTTGTTTTTGAGTTTGTACGTTCTCCCTGTGTCTGGTGGGTTTTCTGCTCTGGTTTCCTCATCAACCTAAACACTGCGTATGGCCCCAGAACCTGAAACCTGAACCTTTAGACCCCAGAAGGGTCCCCAGATGTCCCATTGCACACGCCCACTTCCCTAGTGGTACAGAGGAATGGGCCAGAGAGGCAAAATAAAGTCTCATACTCTGAAATCTGTTATTAGTGCATTGTAGTAGTTGTATTACATTTATATGTTGTTTTTAAATTGTGCTTCACAATGCACATTTTAAAAATCTCTAGCCAACACTTTTTAAGAGACTGAAATCGGAACTGCTAAACTAATCCAAGAATTCCGTTTCTCTCTCAGAACGTGTTTGTAACTACAGAGTTAGCAGCTTTAACACTCCATGGAGACACAGGGACATTTAGTTCTCTTTATTGTGATTGTCTGGTTGTGGGTTAAACTCCTCAAACTTGTTTGTGCTTGTGCAGGATGGTGCGGTGGCTGGTGTGCACGCGCTGGGGGCCCCTGTGGCTGTGGAAGGCCCTGCTTGTGTGTGTGGCCTTCGCCTTCGCTGGACAGCTGCTGGGGGTCATCTTCAACAAGACGTACGCACCATATCTATTACTAAAACACTACATTTAAAGGAACTACATTTTAAGAGTTTGAATATAAATTCTGTAAACTTTGGTAAACATGTTCAATCAAATATAGGTTTAAACTGATAACTATTATTATAATGCTGATGTATTTTTAATTACAAAAACACTGAACATGATGTACCGTTTATGATAATTTGGTATTTTGGTTCTCAAGACAATTAGTCAGAAAACAGAATTGGTTTGCCAGTTTCAGTGCAGAAATACAGTTGGTTTAAAATGCTTCTCTCTGATCTGATCTGGTCACTACCGCCAACACCTGCAGTCAGTTATTAAACAGTGCTAGTGCAGGCTCTGCAGTTCAATCAGTGAATTCTGGAGGTTTTGAGCTTTCACATGAGGCATGACCTGTTCATATTCTGACAATGAGATGAATGTGTCCTCTATCTGCAACTACACACTTCAGTTGTGATTCTTGTACATTTTTTTGAAACTGTAAGAGCACATTGAATGTAATAAGTGGAATTATGCAAGCTGCAGGTTGGCCAAAATGGTTAATTCTTGGTTCCTGTAAAATAGAGATAATCACACATAAGTAAAAACTTGTCAGTGTTGAAGAATAAACGTGGCACATAGAATGCTCAAGTGCTGTGGAGACCTAACTATTTAGATGAAATATCAAATGGGTTTTATTTAACTCCTCCTGACTGCCATAAGATGGTGCTGAAAGCACTGAATGTTATCTTTTCACATGCGCAGTTCGAGTAGTAATACCAAATTAAAGCCGCAAGCGGCATCGAACGGCCCTCGCGGGCCGCACTTCGCACTCGGCCGACCGGGCACTCCCAGTAGGTGGCGCTGATCCGCCACTTGCTTCCGTTTTATTGTGGCTTTGGGCTGCACTTGTCACCAAACAAAGCCAAAAGACATTGGGAGCACTGATGCACAAAATGCACCAACATGGGGTTTTCCAGGCATCGCCATGGCAACACCGTGCAAAATACAAACTTGGTACCTCAGACTTTTTTGATGGGATGATGTAAAGAATCAACTTGCCAAATCTCACATTCTTCATTGAAGGTCTGAAGCCCGTTATAAGACTTTGAAATGTCCCAAAATGTGTAAATTTTCCCATTAGGATAACATGGGGTATTTCACGCATCACCATGGCAACAGAGTGAAAAATATGGCATGGGTGTGATTGACTTTTTTGATCGTGATGACATGAAGAGTCATTCTGGCAAATTTCACTTAAGTCCATGAAACTAATGTTTTTTTCTCATGAATGGGAAATTTTCGGAGCGTTCCCATTAGGATAACATGGGCACTTTGGCGCATCGTCATGGCAACACGGTACAAAAAACGACATGGGTCTGATTGACTTTATTGATTGGGATGACCCACTGGAATTTTGTGTGAAATTTCGTAACATTTAGGAAAACTAAATTTTGGGACCTCCATACAAATTCATTTGTTATTCTGTAGGGGGCGCTATTGCACCAATTTTTTTTCTTTCACAATGAGTAGGTCTAGGCCAGAAAGTTTTACAATTGATTCGAATTTGAGTGAAATCGGACTTAGTATACGCAAATGGGAGCAAATTTTGAAATTTAAAAATTGCAAAAATTCCGATGGAATTTTGCGGCTTCGCCGCACGGAAACCGTTGTAGGGATCAACGTAAATTGGATAACTTTTGATGCCCCATTTGTCTAGATGATGTCCAGTGATTTTCAGCCCAGCAGGTGAAGCGCCTTCAGAGGAGTTGACGAAAATGCGACGTCAACGAAAATGCTGACTCGGCATTTCGGAATTTTCAATCCAAAATGGCCGACTTCCGGTTTGTCAGAGGGCGTGGCCATAATAATATTTTTTGTTTGGCATCACTTGAAGAATGTGTGTACCGAATTTGGTGGCTCTACGACAAAGTTGACGTCGGGGCGTCTCCCATTGACGCAATGTATTTTGACTTTTGTAGGTGGCGCTGTCGCGCCATTTTTTGATGCCCAATGATGCACCATATAAAAAAATAAATTTTTCGGCAGACCTGAATTTTGGGCAAAATTTGGTGAGTTTTCAAATATGTTCAGGGGGTCAAATTCCTGCTCAAAGAGCAGAAGAAGAAGAAAATAAAAAAAAATAATAATATTTTTAGCAAAAACAATATATCGAAAACATTAGAATACATATTATACATTTTTGAAAGCTCTCAACATTCCCCACGTCACCGTGGGGTCAATGGCGAATGACGGGCGCTGACGCGCCCGTCATTCGCCATGACGTCGGGGTCCCCCATTGACTCCCATTCATTTCCATTCATTTTAGCAGTAACAAATATGGCCCATGCCTACGGCATGGGTTGCTGGGATAGTGGAATCCGGGCAAGGTCGCGACCTCTCAGCCGAACTTGTGCGCTGCGCGCACAAGTCGCGGCCAAGACAGTTAGCAACGATGAGTGCCTGGGCTTCGCCCAGGCACTCATCGTTGCGGAAGCAATAGGCCCTACGCCCTGTAGGGGCTCGGGCCTAATAAGTCGCACCTGTGACCCCGGATGACGTCCTGGAGGTAGTGCTGCTTCAGCTGATTGTGACAGTTTGATGGACGGCTTGTGTGGCCTATGTCCACTCTCCAAGTTGATGATGGCCGTGACCTTTGTCCAGCATGTCTTGTCCCTTACCACCTGAGGGAGGCATTGTCAGATAATCCATGCATGAACTGCAGTTACATGCCTCTGTCTGCAGAATTGGAAGTGTTGATGACATTTTCATAGGCTTATTGCTTAGACACACCTGCTTCTGACCCTGGGATATCTTCCCAAAGGAGGATGTCCTCTCTCTGATGCTGTCAGCCTCCCATTTTTGAGATGAGGAAGAGGTACTGCCCTCTTGTGTTTCTAAGGATGGTTCGTATTCTTCCACATAATGCCTTGTTATTGAAACAACCTATAGCTCAACGGAGGATGTTGTGCACAGAGCTCAGGATCATTTGCAGCCGGAAATTCAACTGCCTGAACAACCTGGCCTTGGTAGTGCTTTATTGCCCATGCTCCTGTGCCCTTTACTGTAAGAGTTGCATGCTTGTTGGAGGGATCCGAGTGCTTTCTCAAGGCTCTTGTCAGATGGTCAGATTTTGGCTGCTATGCACAAAAAAACAACAACAACAGCTGGTCTGGATCGCATGCCTGCTGTTGAACTGGCTGTGGCTTCTCTTACAGTTTCACCTGAGGAAGCCTTGCGGAAAGATGTTAGTTGTCCATGTCGTGTCATGGGATGGTTGGCAAGGCAATTCTTGAGGACACCAGATTCTAGGTGTCACTGATCCTGTTTTGATGATACTCCCGAGTCAGAGCAGCCTCCGCTTGTCAGAAGTATGGGACACAGGTGAAAGCTGTTTTCCCAGTGGGTTCTGCCTGCAGTGAGGATCCTGTGTCTTCCAGCAAGGAGGGGGCGGAGTCATGTTTTGGGCTGGAATCAGGGGGAGAGCTGTATGCCCCATTAGGGTCCCAGAGGGTGTGAAAATGACCTCTGTAAAGTATGTGGATTTTCTGACTCAACATATCTTCCATGGTACAAAAAGAAGAGCCATGCTTTCTGTAGTATAATCATCTTCATGCATGACAATGCTCCTCTC
Source organism: Periophthalmus modestus (assembly GCA_019594935.1). Classification (NCBI taxonomy): domain Eukaryota; kingdom Metazoa; phylum Chordata; class Actinopteri; order Gobiiformes; family Gobiidae; genus Periophthalmus; species Periophthalmus modestus. Next base: position 7,598,100 of record JAIEZT010000107.1, read on the forward strand.
ATGCTGCAAGGAATACCTCTACATCATTGGCTGTAATGGACATAAAAGAAGAGAAAACTCATGGTTAGGGATGGGACGATATACAATAATATTGTTAATCGCGATAAAAAAGGTCCGTGATTAATTGTCTCTTATGACACCAGACTGACTCATGTTTCTGGTTTCAATACAATGTTTAGATGCTCGTTTGGTGTTTACCCTCAAAGACATGGAGGATCTTATTTTGTGTGGACATGATTTCTTCAGTGGGTTATATTCTCTGGACCTGTACGGAACGAATGAAAAACAACTTTGTGGAATATGTTGATGTTTGACAGAACCAGAGCCCTCAAAGGTAAGTGAAGTCCAAATCCGCATTTTTGGCTTTTCTGAAAAAAACGGCTTTCCTGTCAGCACTGTGGTGATTGCATGTGAAAATTGTTTGCATATACAAAAAGACGAGCGCTGTAGCTTTCATTTGATGTGTAGATTGATTTTTGCGTGGGTGACGCAGAAGTACATGTACATTCCTGTAGAGTTGTAAAGTAGGCCCGGGCCATCGGAACGTTGACAAATTAATAATTATTGCGATAATATTGTTAATATTGCAGTTATTTTGGTCACGATAATCGTCGTGAGTCTAAATTTTAATATCGTCCCATCCCTACTCATGCCCCCCATCCTCCCCTGACCTCAACCTTATTGAGAACCTATGGAGCATTCTCAAGCGAAAGATCTATGAGCGCAGGAGGCAGTTCAAATCCAAACAGCAGCTCTGAGAGGCTATTCTGACATCCTGCAAAGAAATTCAAGCAGAAACTCTCCACAATTCACAGGTTCAGTGGATGCAAGAATTGTGAAGCTCCGATCAAATAAGGGGTCCTATATTAAAATGTAAACTTGACCTGTTAACCCTTTAAGGACAGAGCACATTATAGACCAGTATAGCTTGCCTAGACTTTTATTCTCTTTTTTTGGTCATAAAAATCATGTTAAAGGAAGAATCAGCATGTGCTGCCTGTTTTTTCACACAACGTCAACTTTCTTTGATGTATTGAATAACTGAGTGGGAAAATCCCTGCGGCACCTGTGCTCTGAATGGTCATCTTCGAGGGACAATGTAAGCAGATTACTGTAATGACAGTAAAATATGTAAAGAGCCCCATGCCTCTGTTTTGAGATGCCGTTTGAATTGACATGATAGCACAATTGGTTGCAGAGTTATGGTAATGGAAAGTCTGCAACTGCGGTCTATCAGCGACGATTAGATCAGTGCCCATTGGCGCTGATCTGGGATTCATAAAATCATAGTTACATACATAACTTTTGTTACTGATTACTTGGAAACTTGTTATTTTCCTTCTTTGAGCAATCTTTTTTTTGTCATGCTTAAAAACGATCTTTTTGTTACCAAAATGTACCTGGACATACATGTGTTTTCTTTTAAGTAAGCTCGCTATTCAGTCACAATGTGGTGCCCCTCCTTTTCTTTTTTGACTTGGTTTGCTGAGGTAGTACTTGCGGTAAAAATGTTTATCATAGTTTTACATCATTTTTGAGAGAGAAACTGAAGGAAGTAGTGATAAGTTGCAAAACATAATACCTCTGTCATCGATGCAGAAAATTTCATTCAAAAATGCAGGGACAATTTAAGCAAAAAGAACATATTTTCTGACAGGTTTGGCCCTTGTTACAATATGGCTGCTAGGCAACGTTATGTAATTGCATTATACTTTGTACACAGACCCTACTCTATGTACGTCACAGGCATGCCCATATATAGGAAGTAAAAATGAGAAACTTCACTACGTTTTTTTTCTTAAATAGAATCGCCCTTAACTATGTTTATGTAAAATGTGTATAACCTCCTGCACTTTAAATGCAAAATCAGAATTTTGAAGTAAAAATCTGTTGATTTGACTACTTGAGCATGACATATCTGTAGGTTTCAAAGGCTTAAAACACCACATACACTTCCTTTAAACGGTATTTGTCCAAGAGTCCTTCAGAACTGATGAGATTGTTCACTCTCACATAGGACTATACTAAAGTTAATGTGTAACTTGTGAAGTGTGGGGTGAGCACTGGTCTGACTTTAACCTATGAAGAGCATTTCACTGTAACAATAACACACCTGCAAAAACACAAACCACACAACTTAACTCCTGCACTATAATAAACTACTTCAAACATTCACTGACTTGTTGAAGTGGGACCTGGGAGATTGAAACTACCTATCATATCAGTTTGAAATATTTCCAATTGTTTACAGTATTTTTGTATATTGTTCATTTGAGATGAGAACATATTGTCAGATTTTGTGATTGAACAAATAAATAAATAAATAAAAATAAACTGATTAGTTAGTACACTTTTTTGGTAGATTTTCTTTTAAAATAATTTTTCGTAAAGGTACTTTATGTAAGATTTGATTTTAAATTTCATCAACATCTATCTGTGTCTCCGAATATGAGGGAAGACATCAAATCCAATATAGCTTTTATTTGTATCAGTGGTAATTGTTTCTTAATTACAAAAAACATTGGACATGATAGCCAATTGTTTAAGTTATAATTGGTGTTTTGATTCAAGAAGTTTATCCAATCAGAAAGCTCTTATTTGTGTTGCCAGTTTGAATGCTGAAATACAGTGGGTTTAAACTTTAAAGGACTCTCGCTGATCTGATCACCAATCGCCAAATCGCCAAGCTTACATATGAGGCATGAAGTTTGTGTACTGAGAATGAGAAATATATGTGTATGCATCCTCTATATACAGATTTAGGTACTGGCAACTCAGGTTTAATTGTGATTGTAGTACTTGCTCAAGAGCGCAGGCTACATATAGTCCTTTAAGACACTGCATAACCTTTGTCCCATGTCCACTGTTCTAAACACTACAATGTATTAAAGAATGATATGTGTGAAGAGCAGAGTCATGTCTAAACTCCTGTGTTGTGTGTATTTTCAGTGTCCCCTCTGCGGGGCCGCTCCATTCTTTCGGCCCCTGACAGGGCCCCTCCTGGGCTCCTGTCGACCCACACTCACATCATGTTCCTGAAGACCCATAAGACAGCCAGCAGCACCGTGCTCAACATGCTGTACCGCTTTGGGGAGGAGCGTGGGCTGCGATTTGCCCTGCCACTGGGCTACCAGCTGGGCTACCCATTGCCTTCAACGCTCACCGGGTCAAAGGTTACAGGGGCCCTGGGGCCAGTGACTTCCAACATCATGGGCAACCACATGCGCTTCAACAGAGCAGAGGTAAAGTCCACATAAATGCACATGACTGAGGAAAATCCACTGTGACAGCACTGCATCATAGTCACATGTGAATACTGATTATTCACTGCATCATAGTCAAATATAAAATGCTGAATATTCACTGCAATCATAGTCGCATGTGAAGACTATTACTGGATTCATAGTCACATGTGAAGACTAATTATTCACTTAAAAATGTTTAAAATATATAGATCAATAAGGGCAACGTATTTGATTATGAGGACTTCCTGATTGGTCAATGCTTCTGGAGTAGTAGGGGGGACAGTAGCTCAGTTGGTAGAGTGCTTGTGCTCTGCTCTAAAGGTCAGCAGTTCAAATCCCATTCCTGACCTAAAATATTATTTCTAGAGCAATCAGATGGTTGGTGCTGTGATCCAGCTCCCACAGATGAATGCTGTCTTTGTGTCCTTGGGCAAGACCTGCCTCACCTCTAGTGAGGCAGGTCAGAATGCACACTCTGTTTGCATGCACTTGAATGCCTTGAAGGTAGAAAATGGTTATAAAAATGTGACAAAGAACTATAAACCTGACCTAACGGTGTCCCCAGATTTGATGTAAACATGTTCAAAATCAAATGTAGGCTTTAATGATAACATTTCTAATGCTGATTTATTCTTCATTACAAAAACATGATGGCTAAGTTGTTTATGTTGTAATTTGATGTTTGATTCTCAACGTGATTATCCAACCAGAAAGCAGAATGGAGCCTCACATTAGTCTCTCATTTGGGCTGCCAATTTCAATGCTGAAATCCAGTTGATTTAAATGTAAAATGATCTCCTTGATCTGAATCCTCACTACCTAAATCACCTTCAGCCAATCATTAATCTTGTGCTTCTCCTGCTGTTGCTACTGTGGGGAAAAAACTGTGTGGTACCTTGTCTGCAGTTTGAGGCTAGTGGCAACCCAGGTTCAGTTGTGATTGTAATATCTATTCCTTTAAACCAAATGTCTTCATAAATCTTGTCACTCCAGTCACACACACTCTTTGGTCCTGACCTGTGTTCCTGTGTTTTTCAGGTGGAGAGAAAGTGATGCCTTCCGATGCCTTTTACTTCTCCATTGTCCGCGATCCCCATAGCGCTAGCTGAGTCCTCTTTTGCCTACTACAAAGAGGTAGCCCCCGCCTTCCGCAAAGCCAAGAGTTTGGGGGATTTGCCGACAAACCCCACGGAAAATCGACAGACGCACGGCTAACGCAACAACCACTACGCCCGCAACCTCCTATGGTTCGACTTTCGGCATGGACCACAACGCCAAACTACTCCATCCCTTTGTGCACGTCACGGTGAAAAAATGATCAAGCAGGGTCTTCAAGCTCATCTGGTCCTCCGAGTACTTCGACCCAGTCCATGATCTTACTGCGGCACGCCTCTCTGCTGGCCACTGGATGCCGTTGTTTTCCTTTAGCTTGAACGCCAAGGCAACAGAAATCTGATCGGAGCAGTAGTAGTAGCTGGGTTGCGAAAGCAGCTCCGTCCCAAGCTAAAATGCTGCCAAATCTCTCGCTCACAGACGAACAGCGCGAGAAGAAGCTCAGGGAGTGGAACGCGGTTGGACTGGGCTTTGTACCAGGCCTTCAAATAGAACATTCTGGGAGAAGATTCAGAAGTTCGGGTTGAAGCGAATGAGGACCAGGGAAGTGGCGCTGATAAGGACACGGCGCGAAGATCTTTGCAAGGGTCTGTTTGAGGGACGGCGGGAAGCCAGTGGAGGCGCAACGGATTCGGGACAAGGACCATTCGCCCTTTTCAGAGCGGTGTTGTAGTGAAAATCTTGGGTTATGAGAGTTGCAACCGCGCTTGGGACAATGCTACGCGGACCGCATGTTTGAGAATGATAAGGCCGGAGATTCCAGTATAAAGACGTACTGGACGCCAAGCAGTTTCCGAGGTCAGCAGCACCAGCGAAACCCGGCGCCCCCCTCCTGACTCCAAAGGCAAGGGTAGGGCTTGTGGAGAGGACGGGGAGGGGTTAGGGGAGGGGGGAGGGGTCAGGGATTGGGATGGCAGCCATTTGAAACAGAACCAGACTGTGAAATTGAGATAATGAACAAGTGAATGAAGCAGGTCTTTTTTCAGTCATGGACAATTTAAAGTCATAAGCTTTGTGAGTGTGTGGTGAATTTTAGAGGGGTCTTTCATAAGGCAGACTTAACTCTAACGGGTCTGGGTCTTTTTTCTTTTTTTTTTCACTATGACCCGGGGTTACTGTAGGTTCTTTCTGAAACAACCTCCTACTCCCACGCCCTATACACATCCCCTTGATCTGTGCACTTAAGTCAAAGGGTCCAATCTGAATCATGGTTTGACTACAAATTTTCTCCAAAGGTGCACTATGTAACTCCTATGTCACCATATCCATGGCGATATATGGCTTTGCCTACCATTATCCGCCTACCATACCTACAGTATGGCATTAAATTTCGCCATGCTCTGTCTATCTCAAGAAAGTTACAGGTTTGGTTTATGGAAAGGCAAGCTGGCTGGCACAGATCTGTGCTAAAACAACACACACACACCACACACACACACACACACATACATACATATATATATTATATATATACTATATATATATATATAATATATATATATTAGACCTATATATATATATATATATAATATATATATATATATATATTATATATAAATATATATATATAGTAATATATGGTATTGTGTTGTGTGTGTGTGTGTGTGTGTCTGGATCAGTGAGACAATGTCCCAAGATATGTATAACATATACATATAACCTATACATATATCTCGGGACGTCGTCTCACAGTCCAACACCAAAGGGGTCTCACTACCAGAGAAGAAAATAGGCAATAGCAGACATTGAGGACAGTTACACAGTACCTTGGTATCCCATAAGCAATTGGCAACCGTGAGGAAAAAAAAAAACCAAGGAAAGCAGCCACGGGCTCCAAATATCCCAACAAGTAAGCAAGTTCACAATGGAGTCAGCTCAATGACAAAGAACACAGACCAGGTCAATAAATAATTACACCCTGCCGAGAGTAATCAGATACCCAGCAGAGCCTGGCTAAATGGACGGCATACAGATCACCGTGCTTTAAGACCACCGACGTTTCCCACCCCAAATCCGCATCCTGAGCGTGTACGCGACGCGTAAGAAACAGGAGGTGAGGACTAGGAGTGTGATGAGCCACAGGCACAAGAATGAAAATCCAAGATTCCATAAGTCCCATCAAGGACAAGCTCCCACCAGATGGACATGCTCAGCAAATGTCGGACAGTGAG
>JAIEZT010000107.1:7604728-7758256 GCA_019594935.1 Periophthalmus modestus
GTTCGCCATCTTTTTCCTGCATAATAAGACCATTAAAGTGGAGAGCACAGACATTATCCTCAACAGCAATAGTACATTTCAGCAAATCACCTCCAAGCTAAACATGGATGATCAACATTGGCTAGAAATCAAAAGTGGTTAAACAGAGGCTACCATGGTCTTATTATCTGGTGGTAAGTTATCATGTTTTGTATAAACGTGTATATTAATAACAATTTATTCCTCCAGATTCATTTCAAATTTAAAAAAAAAAGCATCTTGGAAGGATGAGGGGGCAAGTGGAGTAGGGACTAACCACAAGATTTAATCAATCTTTGGAGAAAATATTTTAAATCTATTTACTGTACTATTCTGTTCTTATTGTTTGAAATGTCAACTGTCAGTGTAGGAATTTTGTAATTAGGTATTTATCTTTGATTAAATGTTTTGTTTAGCAGGACAATAAAAAGAAGAAAAAGAAAATGACTGCTGGTGCAAGAGATGAAGTCATGGCTAAATGCTCCAAAGAGAGTATATGACCACTCAGAGGAGCTCTACAGCCAGGAGGGAGATTGTTCAACTGAGGGAAGGGTGAGTACCCGCCGAGTGTCATATGTTTTGATTTGTTCATTTTATATTTCTTCTTCTTAAGCATTGGTTCTAATACATTCACATTACATTTCTAATGTAGTATAATAAATATACTTTTAATGTGATATATAATTTTCAAAGCACTTAAGTGAAATTGAAATGCATTTTTAATTACTCTATAATGTATTACTCAAAATGGTTCCAATGTAGCACACAAAAGCACACTAAATATACTTTAAATTGAATTGTATTACTATTTAGCTATAACTTAAATATACTAAGCAGGAATTTAGTTGTGTCTAAATAACACAACAATTTTAGGGTTTTTGAAAATGTGTTTAGTATGCTGAATTTTAACCGACTTAGTTTTAGCTATAAGACAGCGACAGGAGTAGTTTATAATCTGCATTACTGAATGAGGGGAGATCTCCCTGTGCATCCTTGTCCACACGTTTCCTTGAGGTCTTATCGTCCCCACAGGCCATCATTTTACAACCACGTACATAATGAGTCATTTAGAGGAAAAGTATAGCTATGTCTGAAGATAACTGAAAAGAGGCACCTTGGCGCATCTACTTACAACATGCAATGCGTCAACATTTGCTTGTTTTATATACAATGTAAAATGAATTCTACAAAGACATCCACAACATCCAAAGATGAGATATTCAAAATTCCCTCTGTATACCTGGCTCTTTTCACATTTCTGTTTTGAAAGTACCAACTGTGGTCAGTTTTTGGTTAGTTTATACATAAAATGCATGAAAACATTACATGATGAATAACGTTTAATTCTATTTTATATTCATGGTAGTAAAGTTTCAAATTAATATCTCTAAGTTTAAAGGTAAAATGCAAATTACAGTTAAAACGTGTCCCAGTTTTTGCTTAGAGATCCAAGTCAGTACGGTTTGACCTGCTGCACCAAAGCGGCTAATGACCAGATCAGCCAAGATTACCCCCCACTGTCCCAAGCTGCGCACAAAGAACGAGACCGAGATAAAAACCAACATAAAACCGGGACAAAACCAGGACTAGACCAAACCCGAATCGAATCAAATCACTTTTAGGAAACATATTTATCCGTAAAATTGTATTGTGTGTGCGTCCGATGGGTGCGTAAAGAAGCGCGACACTCACCTGTACAGCTCCGATGCGCTCTCGGACCAGCAGGCTCCAGGCTAAGGGTTAAGACTGCAGATAACGCCCCCTGGAGGTGACTTTCAAATATTAGGCATGGTGAACTTAAAGACGAGATAAAAAAGACAACTTGGAAGAACTAAACAGAGATTAAAGTCCGATTTCAAGGGCTACTGCTACTGCTACTACTGCTACTACTACTACTACTACTACTACAATTACACACTAATATGTATGGAATGGAATGGTACTACTCCAGTGACCTGAGTCAGAGGGTTTACATGAACAGGATGTATATGTGTATGTGTATATATATGTGTGTATATATATGTGTGTATATATATATATATATATATATATATATATATATATATATATATATATATATATATATATATATATATATAATTATATATATATATATATATATATATCCTGTTCATGTAAACCCTCTGACTCAGGTCACTGAAGTAGTACCATTCCATACCATCGCATCTCTCCCATTTCCGTCTTGTTCCAGTAGCCCATTTCTCATCAAGAACCCCAGAACCTGTTTGGCCAGGCGATGTCTGAGCCAGCACCTCATAAGTTTGACTCACACTCATTATTGTATGAGGTAGGCAGCAACTTGCCCAAGGACCCACACTGACTGTTGGTAATTGCTCATTACACCCTAGGGGGGTCTGTGTGAAAGTCAGATGACAGAGGAAACAGAAGGAGCACTCAGAGCACTCTAGGGGTAGTCTCTACTGCAGGTTTGGTTTCAGGCTGCCTACTCCTGACACAAACCTTGTTTGGCCAGGAGACATCTGAGCCAGCATCTCACAAGTTTTCATTCACACATTTTTACGAGTTAGGCAGTAGCTTGAAGGGTCTTGCCGACGGACCCACACTGGCCGTTGGTAATTGCTCATTGCGCCCTTGGCGAGGCATTTGAACCCAGGTCCCCCATGTGAAAGTCAGATGACTTACCAGTTGAGCTAACCAGCTCCACTCCTCCTCTGCTGAGTTTTTGAAGTCGGTGAGATAGCTGCAGATCAGAAGTTTGTTAGGGCAAGATGTTTCTTATAATTCCACCAAATATAGTGAACATTGTAACAGTTATCAGTGCTCCTTGTGACTCCACTAAAGCTGAATTTCAGCAGATTTGTAAATACTCTATGGCTAAAACCAAAAAACGAAACAAAGACGCATAACACTCTTTTCCCTCCCTAACTAGTCTCTTAATACCTTAAGCTACAAGCCCAAGGACATAGCCTGCTGCACCTCACCAACCCACCACCGATAACCCAAACCCAGATTCAATTTGCAAAGCAAACTTTCTTTACTAAAAATATGAGATAAATTAGTCAATTTTTTTTTCTCCAATATTTGTATGTGATCAATGTCAAACGAAAGCAATTTACCAAACAATTGTCACAACAATATAATTATACTTTAGTTTACAGTTTACTCAAACCTAAATGATGTAAGATTAAAGTTTATGGTTTTAATATTTAAAGTGGTACAGTTTGATTATGCTTTGTATAATACAAAGAAAAACATTTTAAAAACTTATCTGACAGTGATGGTAAACTTGTTTAGATGATTTTATATTTAATTAGATCATGCTGAAGTTTAAATAAACAATTAAAACCTCATATTTTTTAAATACAGATACAGATTTTTTTATGCAAAACTATTGACACATTTACACAACTTGTCCATGCAAATTTGAATATATTTTTGAAGTTTCGACTTAAGTGGATTTGAAATGGGTCTTTGGACTGTTGTGTCTGAGTGAGCGTGGACTGAGTGAGGTGGCACTCTGGGTGCTCTCCAGCTCTGAACTGAATGGTCACATGACCAAGACTGGCTCTGCTTCTGCTGTTGTCTAAAGACTGTCTTAAGATGGCTGCTGTGACACTCAGAAACATGACCTGAACTAAAACCAAAGAAAGTCCTACAGGGTCTGAAACTGCTCTGTGGACTGGGCTCCTCCTCCACTGGTCACATGACAAATGAATGAACTGAATCAATACCTTTGACATCTGCTCTGCTGCACCTCTGAGGCCCCATCCAGCTGTCTCTGCTGCTGCATTTGGGCTGTCTTTGCCTGGGCACGCATGACTGAAACCTGCTTTTGGATCCACTCCAGATAAATATTTCGTTTTTAACCAAATTCAAAATAATCTGCTATAATTGTAAGATTATTTCTTTCATTTTTTTGTTTTTGTTTATTGTATTATGCATGTCATTAAATTTTTAGTGTTCTTCCTTTTATTTATTCTATTTTTTGTTTTATAATATAAGCATTGCAAAAAATCTTGGACTGTCTTACATGGTGGATCAATTTGTAGCTTCTTCCAGCGTTGTTGCACTAAGGCTGCAACATCCTGTATATGAGGCTGCAACATACACCTACTGTCTATGCAGCTCACTTGACTTAACACTTAGAATGGCCACAATTAACAAATCACATTTTTTTAAGCAGTATAACTTCCAATGCAAACAACAAAATGTCTGGCTTCATAATGTCCAAAGCCTGAGACCTCTGAGTTGTGAAAAGCTTTATAGTGTTTGTTGAATGTTTAGCCGTTCATACACTATGATACTTCATATTTCCTCAATGTCAATGCTCCGGAATGTGTTTAAAATTTGTTTGATTGGCATCACAAGGCTTAGAAAAAAATCTTTAGCGAGATTACCTAAAGTCACAATTAGTCAGTGTAGACTCCCTGCCAGGTTCCCTCCCTGTGTAGTCCAGGTGCACATGGACCTGCACAGAGATAAAATTAAGAGGGCCAGAGATAAGAACCCATTGGTTCTCAATAGAAACAGTATTAATGATTCTTTCTAATAACAGTAAAAGAAAATGTCTGGCAGTATAAAGATAAAGATAATTAAACACTAAAAAAATTTAGAAGAAATGGAAGAAAAGCCCCAATAAAACCTGGTTTTAAATATTTTTTTTTTATATTTGTAAATAAATCGGTGCTATGAAGCTTGTGTTTTTAAAAGGGGGAGGATGCAGCTAATACACCATAGTGCTAAACTGGACAACATTGAAAAAGTACAGTTATAGTTAAGGCAGTAATTCAAACATCTACCTGTAACACATGTTGATGCCTCTCAATAGATACAGAAGGGATTCACAACCAGCACAAGACAAAAATCCAAGTGTAAATAGTTGAAATGATAAACAAAAGCTGTGATAATGGACATTCAGTGAAGCTGATGGACATTGGTGGTTTATGGACTCATGACCTGTATGAGCTCAGTGTTTGGACTGAAAAATATGTAACAAATAGGGCAAATAAATGACTGTCATAATGGACTTGACACCTGCAGACTATTAGGCTTGGACAATTTCAGAGACTAAAACTACCTAATTACTTCAGCAAACGTGGAAACAAATCATGAACTCCACTAAGATGATGTGGTTGGATGCCTTGCCATTAGTGCGGAGGGAAATGTGATCCATACCCATCTCAATCCCTCTTTACATGAGATCTTAATCAGGAGAATGGACACTCATCTCCAACCTGAAATAAGTTTCATAATGCCAATAAACATTATTAATTGCGTCAGCGCTTAACCTTTTGGAAGCTCATCGAAACAGATTAGATTAGATTTGGCCTGAATGATCACTTCATTATCATGATTGCAATGCCTGGGTGCTCTCTTTGAGACGCCTTACTCTGCTTTTTTATTGTTTACTGGGCTAGACACTACTTTTACTTTATTTTTCTAAAACTCTCCTACCCATTCTTGACCCTTAACCCTCCCCTTCCTCTGAAAACCATAACTAGCTTTAAAAGGTTGGCGAACCACCTTAAATTTTTCACTGTTTGTTATATTGCAGTCATTTGTCTAACTGAACTGAAGAAGCGGCTTGGATGACTAGCAAAACGGTTTCATTCCTACAACGATTTGTCCAGTTGACAGATTTTTTTAACTTCGTCTTTTGCTATGGACAGACCTGAATGACTGACGGTTTACACAGATATTGCCGTCATTTGCTAAAATCATTTAAGTTCATTTTTTTCCTCATTAATGTACACACAGCACCCCATATTGGTAGAGAAACACACAATTGTTGACATTTTTGCAGAATTATTAAAAAAGAAAAACTGAAATATCACATGGGCATAAGTATTCAGCTAATACAGCCATGAGTCTTTTTGGGAATGATGCAACAAGTTTTTCACACCTGAATTTGGAGATCCTCTGCCATTTCTCCTTGTAGATCCTCTGTCTGTCAGGTTGGATGGCGAACGTTGGTGGACAGCCATTTTCAGGTCTCTCCAGAGATGCTCAATTGGGCTTAAGTCAGGGCCCTGACTAGGCCATTCAAGAACAGTCACGGAGTTGTCCTGAAGCCACTCCTTCATTATTTTAGCTGTGTGCTTAGGGCTGTTATCTTGTTGGAAGGTGAACCTTTGGCACAGTCTGAGGTCCTGAGTACTCTGGAGAAGGTTTTCGTCCAGGATATCCCTGTACTTGGCTGCATTCATCTTTCCTTCAATTGCAACCATCTGTCGTGTCCCTGCAGCTGAAAAACACCACCACAGCATGATGCCGCCACCACCATGCTTCACTGCTGGAACTGTATTGGACAGGTGATGAGTAGTGCCTGGTTTTCCCCACACATACCACTTAGAATTAAGGCCAAAAAGTTCTATCTTGGTCTCATCAGACCAGTTAATCTTATTGCTCACCATCTTAGAGTCCTTAAGGTGTTTTTTTTAGCAAACTCCATGCCGATTTTATGCATCTTGTCTCTGAGGAGAGGCATTTGTCAAGCCACTCTGCCATAAAGCCCTGACTGGTGGAGGGCTACAGACGGTTGACTGGAGGGTTGACTTTCTAGGACTTTCTCCCATCTCCCGACTGCGTCTCTGGAGCTTAGTCACAGGGTTCTTCTTTACCTCTCTCATCTTCTCCCCCCATTGCTCAGTTTGGCCAACTGTAGGAAGGGTTCTGGTCATCCCAAATGTTTCCCATTTAAGCATTATGGAGGCCACTGTGCTCTTAGGAACCTTAAGTGCAGTATCTTTGGGGACATTTAATGTTTTAGATTTTTAGGTTGGTTTAGTTATAGCCTAATCGTGTATAGTCAGTCCTTTCGTGTGGTCCCCAGCGGTCTATGCTTCAAAATGTTTGTTACATTCTTCAATGTTTACATACAGTAAGGTTACTATGCATTTAAACAATTTAATTAGAGACACACCTGTGGATGTATTTGAAGTCACACCTGAAACACACCGCTTCTTTGTGTAACATCATGGGAAAGTCAAAAGCCAAGATCAGGGAGAGAATTGTGGATATGCACAAGTCTGGTTCCTATTTGGGTGCAATTTCCAGATGCCTGAAGGTGCCATGTTCATCTCTTCAAATAATTACACGCAAGTATGAAAACCATGGAAATGTCCAGCTATCATACTTTTCAGGAAAGTGATGAGTTCTGTGTCCCAGAGTTGAATGTGCTTGCATACAAAATGTCCATATCAACCCAAGAACAAGCAAGCAAACAAGCAAAAGACCTTGTGAAGATGGTTGGCTGGCTGAAGCTTGTAAGAGTATCATTATTCACAGTAAAACAAGTACTGTACCGACACAGGCTGAAAGGTCACTCTGCCAGGAAGAAGCAGTTACTCCAAAAGAAACATAAAAAAAAGGCCAGATTACAGTCTGCAAATGCACACAGGGACAAAGACCTTAATTTTGGGAGATATGTCCTGTGGTCTCACAAAACTAAAATTTAACTGTTTGACTATACTGAGCATTGTTAAGTTTGGGGGAACAAGAGGGAAGCTCACAAGCCTGAGAACACCATCCAAACTGTGAAATACAGGGGTGGCAGCATCATGTTCTGGGGTTGTTTTGCTACAGCAGGGACTGGTGCACTTCACAAAATAGATGGCATCACGAGGAAAGAATATTATGTGAAAATACTGAAGAAACATCTCAAGATATCAGCCAGGAAGTTAAAGGTTGGGCACAAATGGGTCTTCCAAATGGACAATGACCTGAAGCATACTGCCAAACTGTTTACTAAGTTGCTTAAGGATAACAAAGTCAAAGTGTTGGTGTGGCTATCACAAAGCCCTGATCTCACGACTATTGAAAATTTGCCTTGTGTGAGCAAGGCAGCTTACAAACTAGGCTCAGTTACACCAGTTCTGGTGTAAATTCTTGCCAACTATTGTGTGGAAGGATATCCAAAACGTTTGACCCAAGTCATAGAGTTTAAAAACAATGCTACCAAATATTACTGAATTGTATGTAAACTTAGTAAGTAAGTAAGTAATGAAAAATAGTGTCAAAGCCATCTCTCCTTATTCCAGCATTTAACAAATAGAAATTATTTTTGGCAATCCTAATTGACCTAAAACAGGAAAAGTTTAGTCTGACTTTATGTCAGACAGTTTCGGGCTGGCCATGAGTGGTAACTAGGGTGAAAGTGCATCTGGGACCCTTACCGGTCCCTCTTCATTTGACTATGACCTCAGATTAGATAAGGATACCTGCTGAATTCAAGCATATAAGAAGAAAATAATCTAACTAGGATTCCCTCAGTAGTGGAGAGCGAAGAGGGAAGAGCATGGGGAAGAGCCCAGTGCTGAATCCCTGTTCGACAGGCGGGCGCAGGAAATGTGGCATATGGAAGACCACTTGCTTGGTGTCGATCAGGGGCTTGAGTCCTTCTGATAGAGGCTCAGCCCGTGGACAGTGTGAGGCCGGTAATAGCCCCCATCGGGTCTGCTCTTTTTTGGGAAATCAGTCCAAAGCTGGTGGTAGACTCCATCTAAGGAAAAATACTGGCACAAGAGTGAACAAGTACTGTAAGGGAAAGAATTTTGAAGGGAGAGTTCAAGAGAACAAGAAACTAGTAAGAGGTAAACAGGTGAGGTCCGCAAAGTCTGCCCAAGGCATTCAACTCTGCAGGCAAGGGACGGCCACCCAGTGTGGCATTATCCCCTTGAGGGACATCTCTCTGGGTGATGCTTTTCCTCACCCAGCGCACTTTCTCTGTGGAGGTGCGGCATGACCGGCTTTAGGTCAGCCTGGAAAGGCTCGAGGTGAAGGTGGCCTGTGTTACTTTACAGCACCCCCAATCCAGACATTGCCACTTCCCGGAGCCATGGAATCAGTGCCCCCGGTGCCCTCTCCGCCCTCAAGCGGGGACAAGGGCCCTCTGCTCCCAATGCAACTGCTGACCAGGGTGGATTGTCATCAGTGCACACCAACTGCGTTGCCAGGGTGAGGACGCACCCATGTACACCACAGTCAGGGGTCTGCGCCAATGTCCGCAAGCCCATCCTGTCTTGAAACAAGGACCAAGGACTCTGAAGCCTCATTTCCACAGGCCCAGTACGGGGTCCAAAGCCCCTGTCTGTCTATTTGTATTTTGCCATCTTAATGATAATTGTGGCAGGTGGGATAACGGCCTGTGTCTTCAGATACAAGATACACATGTTCAAATAAAATATAGCTTTACTGATTATTTAAAACATTTATTTAAACACTAAAGAGATCAAATCTATGGAACTTTATTTATTTATCTTTTAAATGTTTTATTTAACTTAATTTTTACTTTGGTCCCATTGGCTTGTCAGTTTCTAAACAGGAGTTTTATTTTGTTTGTTTGTTTGTTTTTTTAATTAAATATACAATGAACAAATTATTAAATAAAAGAACAAAAATAGTTACATTTATTTTTAATTTTACAGTATCACAAAGCACAGACATGTACAGTATCATACATCAATGCTCCAAAACACATACTAGTTTTTATAGTTTTTACTATTTGACATGGAGTGCATTTAATGACTATTCAACTGTAATGAAGTCAAAACAATATCAAATACAATGCCGATTTATGGTTAAAAAGCTGATGTTTTGTCATGCATTTGACAAAAACAAAACAAAAAACATGGTGTGTGGCTTGTTCTTCAGGCCGGCAGAGCTGTCATCCTATACCAGGGAACGCTCCGTTCACTACAAGCAAATCAAATAAAAATTACAACGGAGAAAATAAAAAGTCAATCATTATATATGAAGTTACATGTACATGTAACATTTAAAATAAAACACTTTTTTTTTTCCAAAATACTTTTTACAAGTCCCAAGTAACAATATTATTCCAAAAGGTTCAAACATTCAAAATAAGGTTTTAGTGAAGTACTTTTTCATCAAATACTTTTTTCCAAATTCACTTGATTCATTTTTTTTATTACAAAAATTATGACATGTATAGTAGGTTCTTATCATCCTGCCGCGATAACATTATGTGGTTATAAAATATTACTACTACTACTGTTGCTGCTACTGCTGATGCCACTATTCCTGCTACTACTGCTGCTGCTACTACTGCTACTACTGTTACTACTACTATTACTACTATTACTACTATTACTACAACTACTACTACTACTACTACTACTACTACTACTACTACTAGGCACCTGAACACCTCTACCACTACCACCACCACTACTCCCTCTGCCTTACCTCCTTGCCACCGCAGGTGCCACAGAGGCAGCCGAAGAGCCCGTTGACCATCTGCACGAGGCACAGGATGAGCTGCAGGGTGGAGGTCACCAGCAGAGTGGAGAACAGGCCCAGGTTAAACTGGACCACATTCTTTGGGACTCTGCACCACGCCCACATGTCAGAGTTACTCAGGTAACTTCCACTACTGAGGACCAGAGGAGCAGAAGAATCAGTATTTTTGGTCAACTCAGCATATCTCATTAGGTTGTGATTTTTTAGAGCGAGATGTAGGACTTTTGGCTTTTTGTAAATCACTAATATTTATACGCATTAATTTTTCTGGCACGAGCATAGCTTTAGAACACGGTCTGACTTTATTAAAATGTCCTGCTTTTACAACTAAAATAAAACAAAGACAGAAATATTTTTTGATTAAATTACAGCAAGAGGGCATTATTCTGGTACCTGTTGGCAAAGGGTGCTCCCCACTGTTCTTTGAGGCTCTCTGAGTTGGACCACAAACATATGGGACCATTGGACAAGCCCAGCGATGCCACACTCAGACTGTAGATGGCGCCAACCACACCTAGAGCCGCGAAGCCAATGGACAGGAACATCTGAACACAGCAAACACCAGGGGGCATTGAAGAGCTTGAGGTTATGTGTGTAATTCTAGCTAGTTAATGTGGTATTTGCTCTTGTACTGCAAATGTAATTACATTTACAATTAAATGACATTAAATAATAATAAATCCATTACAATGTCTAAGTTTTGTTCCATGTGGATTAAAACATGTTGAACATGGTGAACTTTAGAATGTTCAGAATGCAAGTCCCAAGCTTCCTCCTTACTGTATAATACACATCTCAGGTGGACAGTCCTGAAAATGCATGTATTTCAAAAATAAGAATATTTACCCTAAAGAACTTAGAATTTTGTGCTTACACCCCTACTCTGCTGCTATAAAAACAAAAAAAAGTCAAACTTGCCAGTAAAAAAATTGAGCATTAAGGGCTGCTTGCACTATGAGCTCAAATACCTGGTTTAAAAATCTACTCAAAAAGTACAGTTACCCTAAAAATTTACTACATTCCAGTAATATAAGTGTTTGTATTTAGTTACTTTTCCCCTATGGAAACAACTGTTATTAAACACTTTGAATTTCATGATTTACCATCAGCTATAAAACTTAAAGACCCAAACATTTAACATCTCCAGAAATAAAACCATAAAGGTTTCTGTGCAGACTCACTCCACAGCGGTTGGCGCAGCAGTTGCGGGCACTGGTCAGGTGGATGTGGATGGCTGGAACCAAGACCTGGAGCAGACACAGAGCCAGATTCAATTAACCAAATATTCCTCTCTAATCAAACAACAAATAGTTTATTAAGAATGATTCAGGTTTAGTAACTCCTTAATCAATTAACTATAACCCCTTAAAAACTGCTATAGTTATAATCTATGGCATCCGTGGATCATTATGTTATAATTTGCACATTTAAAATCTCAACATTCATCTAAAATTACTTTGCGTTGCCCAATGGGAGTTGACGTCACCGTGAACGTCATCTCAACAAAGAACCGTGAAGGTGTCGGCACCTCCCATGGATAGCTGCCGAGCGAGTTGCGGATTTATTTTACGACTACGCGACGATCCAAAATCCTACACGTATCACCAATTAAGAAAATTAAAATGGAGAACGAAGTAAGTACAGAGCAGTGGGCGTATGTCGGTGGCGGTGAAAACGGTGGTTGATCGGCAATATGGCATCTTGAAAACAAGTGCAAAAACTGCTCAAACATGCACAAATCACTCCAAATACGAATCTGAGAGAGTAA
This sequence comes from Periophthalmus modestus, assembly GCA_019594935.1. Lineage (NCBI taxonomy): Eukaryota > Metazoa > Chordata > Actinopteri > Gobiiformes > Gobiidae > Periophthalmus > Periophthalmus modestus. The sequence goes on from JAIEZT010000107.1 coordinate 7,616,757, forward strand.
ACGAAAAAAAAGAAACAACTATGACATGATTAATAGCACTGAAAAGTCAATTTTGCATAATAGGTCTGCGTCTAATTAATGCTTTTACTCATTAAGTAAGTAGTAATAATTAAGCCTAAATCATTCGTTCAATATGAATTAAGTCTTTGTTCATGGCTAATTAAGGTGTAATTATTATAAAGTGTAACTGTTTATAGAAAAAAAAAAAAAAAAAAAAAGTCTAGGGACATAACCATGAAGATTAACTGTTTATGGGTCACTATTATACTCGAGTTACATCATGCTTAAAGGCGCACTCTGACTATGTAACTTTTCTGAACACCTGTTTGTCTCCATGGCAATGATTTGCTTGGAATGTATGGCCACAAAGTCCTATCTTCACTAAGATCAGATCTGTGGAGAGGCAACCCCGCTCACAACAAGAATAGATGTTTTTCAAGATATTTAAGACAGATAGGTTTAATGCTATACTTTGGAATATTCTAAGCACAGCAACAGCCTCTCCATGGCATTAGGAGAATACAGACAAAGAGATGGTGAACCCTGACCAGAAAAGTTACATAGAGCAACTTTAACTGCCTCCCTCATCAAAATACAAATTGGAAGTTGTTTTATTTCCTTCACATATGAGCGATCCTGCATGCTGAAGCCGTATCCATCTTGAAAGCCGAAAAGTCTTTTCCACTATCCATCTTCTCTGTGTTTTTGAAGTCCTTACATTTTCCTTCAGATCATATTAGCGGTCAAATAAGAGTTTCCAATCAAGTACCAACCAATTATTGATACTTTTTAGCTAATTTTAAGTGCGTCATACCCTCGTCACGCCCTCTACTGTTGCCAGCAGAGGGTATTGGATCTAATTAAGCATTTTGAGAACAATTACCTCAATTTGTGGGCCTTCCTTGCTCTTGACTTCAAGAAATGCAATATTTAATACTATTTTTGTGAGTTTTTAACTATACAAATTTAATCTAATCTTAATCAATGAGGGGAAAAAATTCTGATGAATATGTTTGGGGTTTTGATTACATTTTCTCCAAACAATCTGAAAATGTAGGCCTATCTTTTGATGATAAAATGTGATCAGATACTAATCCGTAGGCCTACTAAAACGGTATCAGATCAAGTATAAGACACAGACTAGTGTACGCCCATGGACCACTGTGGAACCTGCCTGGACGACTGAGGGATTACACGGATATAAGGCCACATAGTAATATAAAAGAAGATACTATAATTTAATGTTGAAAATGACATTCTATTTTCTAAAGTCTGTTTTTACTCTCTTTGTGCTATGGGTATTGAGCACTGAGTCTGTTCCTTAGTGTCGAAATACAGTTTGAAATTCTAGTCTCCCTACACTCAATTCAATTTTCAACTTACATTTATTACAGTTGTAACATTGTAATATTGTTAGTACCCACCATGATTCCTCCACCGACCAGCCCGCCCATGTACTTGACCTCGGGTGTGATACGGGGGTCATTCTCTTTATCCTCAGATGCGAACTGGGTGTCGAAGTCAGGGAAGAAGAGGATGATGTTGCAGATGATCGACACTGCAGCCAGCGGGTACAGTGTGTAGGCCACGAACTTAGAACAGGCTCCAGTGCACATGCTGACGACCAGGGCTCAGGGAGGGCTAGCCAGGATCCAAAAGCGAAGGGAGGACAGAGGGGGCTTTATAGTGACACTGGGAGCCTGTACTTTGAGCGTGATATCTTATCTTAAGCTTGATATGTCAGGGGCGTGATGTTTGCCAGTGTTTCCACTCGGGTCATAAATGATCATAAACTCTTCATGCTAATGCAGTTATTTTTGCCTGTAAACAGGGGCGGCCATAGCTTTCAGGGGGCCCTAAGGTGAATTTGTCTCTGGGGCCCCCCAACAGCGGATGCCTCCTGGCTCAGCTATTGGTGATTCACATTTGACAATATTATGACTATACGCTCATCACCTTGACTAGTTGTATTTGTATTTAAATGACCAACATCAGACTGAAAACATCCAGAATGTCACAACTATCACAGCCACAAGAACAGTACACTAACAAATAAGGGTTTGTTGATATATTATTTTATTTTCAATATAACTGTATGGGCTCTTGGGGGCCCTCTGGTGGCCTCGGGGTCCTAAGCAGCTGTTGAGTGAAAATCGATGGTAAATTTTGAGAGAAATATAGGTAGTTTAGGGACCTCATGGTAGCCTCTAACTAAGTGCTAATTGTTACGCTAGTTAGTGGTTATTCAGCTGTTAGTGTTTATGATTGAGATTATAGCGTTTGTAACAAAAACACATCTATTGCTAATAATGCTAATGCTAACTACTCATCAGAGTATTTTTGGGGGGAAAATAGTTAACGGTCGAATGTGCTGCGTGTAAAATATGGACTTAAAAACCATTAAGTAAGTAACTTTATAAAACAGAGATGCAGTTAAGAAGGCTATATAAATAGTTTATTCTGAGGCTTAGCAACTACTTCTTCAAGTAGGGTAGAGGGCATATATTAGCCACTAGTAATTGTTATACTAGTTTGTGGTTATTGAGCTATTAGTTCAAAAGTAGACCTATTATTGGCAAGAAAACAGATAATGGCTGAATACTTGTAAAATGTGGCCTTAAAAAAAGCAGTCACTAAGTTTTTTCTTAATAAATAATTTGTTTATTATGAATTAAGTATTTGCCCATGTATTATTAAGGCAAGATAAAACATAATTATTAAGTGTTTGCATCCATTGCTAATATTGCTAATGAACACTACATTAATGGCTGAATACCTGTGAAATGTGGCCTTACATAAATATTAGCATTAATAGCTACTTTATAAATACTATCAGATATAATTAAGCACCTGTTTTCACTTTTATTTGGCCTATTAGCCATAAATATGTTGTCTCTGAACTGAAGTGTTGGGACGTATAGATGTAGATTGTTGTTTTGGTTATATTGTATAACTACACCTTAATTCGCCTTAATAAAGCTTAAAAAAAAGGAGTTAAGACATAATGAACAAACAGTATATTAAGAATGATTCAGCCTTAGTAACTACTTAATTGAGGGGTTATGGTTATATTTTTACTAAACCTGAATCATACAAACTTTTTGTTCATTATGAATGAAGTCTTCATTCATGTTTTATTAAGACTAATTATATGAAGCTATTATAAAGTGTTACATGTTCATTGTGACCATTGTAAATATATTGTAAAGTTTGACCCAGGCCCTGACCAGATTGATAATCACTAATGGGGTCTAATCAAATATTAACAGGAACTCAGCTAGGTCTAAACCAGGACTATACCAAGACTGAACCAAGGCTTAATCAAATCGTTTAAACACATTCTTACAAAAAGGACTAAACAGAGACTCATCAAACGTGACACTGAACTGCTACTAAAGCCAGAACTAAACCTGGACAAGTATAAACCATGACTACACCAGGACTAAATTAGGTCTAAACCAGGAAAACAGCATAACTATACCATCACTACATAAAGACTAAAGCAGGACAAACTATTCAGATGGCAGATAACAGGTATTTCCCTGATCTTGTGTGATAATCCGTATGAACTCTCTGTGACATCATACATTGTCTGAAGAGCAGCCACACCCATTCATATGATGTCTTTATCTCTATGGTAACAAAAATATGCCCTTGGCTAACAACACACCTGAATGGCTGATATATAATATTAAATAACGTGTAATAAAATTAAAAAGTTATTATCTTTTTATGGATTATCTCATAAAACATATTGGTATTTTTTTTATTATTATTTTTACTTCAAAAAGTTTATGAATGGGAATTTTACCACTAGCAGAAGACAGGAATAGCAGTCAATTAAAAATCCCTATAGCCACACACTTCACATTTGGTAATATCTCTCATGTTTTAGTCCTTTTGGAGCTTAAAATAAAAATGTGTTATGTTTTTATTAAAGTTATTATTAAAGTTTTTATTAAAGTGTACCCAATTTTTCCATGTATTCGAGCTAAATTTGAATGACCTCAGAATACTAGTACAGTATATTATATAAGTAGCTCTTGATGTCAAAGTAAGTTTGCTGTGTACTATCTAAACCTGAAGTGCATGTTTGCTTGGTTGCATGCTAGTTGCTGCTAGCTTTGCTATGACGACAAAACTTTGCTTTGGTCTCTGAGAATTGTGAATAATTAGGATGCTAAGAATGGGTAAGTGAGGAATAACTTTGGACCACTGCAAACCATTTAAAATGAACTAGTTCAGTTTTTTTCCCCAGATGCTCTTTCCTGTCCCCCTTGGGCTCTGGTGGCAGACAATCATGTGGGTGTCTTGCTCATAGAAACAACAACAGCATAAACTTCAGTCTGGATTTGAACCCTCACTGTCGCCCTTAATACGATCCAGCATAGAAATTGTAAAATAAATGATCTACTAGTGCTTTAGACTTTGACATGGAACAACGTTATTAGCTGATAGATGCCCTTTATCCTAGGTGAATCATGAAATCAGACTACTGAGGAGGATTACTCTAATTTCAGATAAAAGTACTCAAAATCAAAATATTTTCTTACCATTTTGACTAGTTTTGGTGCATTTTCTTTCTTAGTGATGAATATATTTTTTGTATTTGGGTAAAAATGGGGAGTATACCTTACGTTTAGAGTGACATGTTGAGTTGATACAGAGCCATTTGTCGGAAAATTCAAAACCGCCCACTCAAATCATGTGACAGTCCGGTCTGTTGCTAAAGTAAGGCATAGGTGCACTAGGAGACTATAGATTATGGAGAAATAATTAACCTTGCCAAGCAAAATAGATTCTCACGATATTTGTGATTTCACAAGCTAATGAGAATTCATCTTGGCGTGGATCTGCTGTAAGATTAATCGGGTGGGTAGACCAATCACAGAGCAGCATTGACGTTTGTGTGGAAGCCAAAAGCATACCTAAACAAACAGACAGGCATACTTTAGTCCATATTGACACTAAAATAGACTGTTTTGTTTGTGCAAAATGTGTAGAAGGTCAGCGCTATGTGCATTTCTGGACAGGGAAGATGCCTGTGCTTTTCTCTCAACTAGATGTAACAAAAGTTAGATTTTTCAGCTTGTTCCACTGTTGCGAGAAGCATGCCAGATTGATAATGCGTAGAACTCAATTCAAAATGACACACATATCAATCAATCAGTCATGAACCAGGTTTGGAATAATTAACAATATGTTAAACAGTATGTTTAACCAGACATAATAGTTTCAATAAACTGTGTTTTAAAATAAACTCCAATAGTCTTTTATTTAGGAGAAATAGTTCAATCAGTATTTGGGCTGGTTCCTAAAATGTCTAAAAACATGACACCAATATAGACCATTGACCGAGGTGAAATCAAGGTTCACTATGTAATGTTTCTGAAGGAAATTCTCTCTGCTGCCCAATGCCAATAGTATAAATAATGCAGAATAGTCCTTTAAAAAAAATCTTTATTGTGATCACTATTTATATTCAAAAACTTGATACTCAAAATCACATTTGGTGAGTAAATCCTTGTACTAAAGGAGTCCTACTGTACATGTGCACAACCATTGATGAAAACCGCACATGGCCGCATCTGTTCTGGGAACTGAACCTTCTTGCTGTGAGGCAAGAGTACCAACCACTATGCCACCACACCCCCCACAATCTTCTTTCATGGCTTACGACGCCTCCTGTGGTTCCCGGGCCCCTCGGGTGACTCTGAAGGGAAGGCCATGTCCCGGGATGATGATGTCAGCGGTCTGTAGTGCACTCTGTCTGTGCTGTTGCTGTAGTGCAGGATTCAGGCTCAGCTCTCTCCAGCTTGACTCATCCTTGTGGTTCTCAAAGAGGTCCCCGGCCACCAGCAATTCCCCACCGGCGATCCCCCTCACCTGGACACTCACGTCCTGCCCGCTGTGGCCCGGGGTGGGCACAATGCTGATCTGTAAACAAACAAATTGTACGCACGCTTGGTCAAATATGGTAAAGAAATATGTTGGGAAAAAATTTGTAATAAAAATGTTTATTTTTTATTTTTTTATTTTAAATTAATTTAAAAAATGTCCTTAAACCCCATGGCAATGGAGTGATTAGCTGCGCTTGTGGCTCCCTGGCTGACACACTGAGCAGTTTTTGAACCTTTTGAACCTGAGCTTGTGTTTTAAAATCATATCTTGGGATTTTAACGATCTAAGTACAGCTTGTACAATTCAAATGACATAAGTATGAGACTGTTGGACTGCGTGAAATAAGCTGTTTTTCCTGTGTCCATGGAGACTGTGCAACAGGCTAACTAAGAAGCTAGCTATACACCTCTGAGATGTGACTTTTTACAGCAAATGTGGTAGCAAAAATGGTAGAAAACCTTCCTTCCTTCTTAGTGTTTCCAGATGAAACACTACGAAGGAATGGACCATTTCATTGCCAACAACAATAAGTGAGGCAAGAATGAGGCTTAGAGAGGTTTTTCTGTTATGTTCACTCAGCTGTCCCTAGACACTGCTGTGATGCTGCAGGACACAGAGGAAGGACACTTGTGTCTGAAGAGCTGTTCCTCACCTCAAACTGCCCTGACCCAGGATCTGCTGACCTGACCTGACCAGTTCTCCTGTTATGCTGCACTCTGACCTATGACTGAGAAGCGCAGTATGCTGCTGCAGCTAAACTTGAATTTCTGTCTAGATTAATAAAGTCTCAGAGATGGCAGTTCTCCTGATGCACCGAGTGAGAGGACTGGGCTACGACAAGAACCTGTTCCTTTTGGACCTGAAGGCAGTGGACTTGTTGGGGACTTCAGGGTTTTACCACTCTGTGCTGAAGGTCTGGAGCTCGGTGCTGGAAGGCTCCAGAGAGGAGCCATACGGGCGCGTGGGGCAGCAGTAGGGATAGGACGATATACAATAATATCGTTAATCGATATCGTTAATTAAAAAAGAGGTCCGCAATTAATCGTTTGTGGCATTTTTAAAATAATTGTGATCACTGCACACGATTATAATCGCCTTTACGTCACCAGACGGCTTCATGTTTCCGGTTTATGTTTAGATGTTAGTTGTGGTGTTTGTCCACACAGGGGCCCTCAGTCACAGCAATGAAACTTGTTAGCTTCTGTGCCTATTCTGAATTGGGGATGGTTCTTCATCACTATTAGTTCTCGTCATGGCTAGAGGGCAGTGAATCTGGATCCCAGTGACGGTGCACATTTATATCCTCCACTCAAGACGGTGAAGTCTGATGTGTGGAAATATTTTAGATGTCTGACAAACTTGAGCCGAAAATATCCATCGTAAGTAACACACCATGTGAAAAAAACTATTGAATGTAGTTTGAATTAGTTTGGATTTGCATGAATCCGTGTTTGTGTGGACTTTGCTATCGCAGCAACCATGAATTCATCTGAATACCTATAACCTCCCAGGACCTGGTGTCCACATATGTGGACAACACATTTTGGGTTGTTTAGGCCACAATGTATTTTTTTCTCTACAAGGTCCTGGTGTCCACATATGAGGACATTATACTTGATTTAATAATTATAAATATTGTTAATTGCGATTATTTTGGTCATAATAATCTTGAGTCAAAATTTTTATATCGTCCCATCCCTGGGCAAGACGGTTTTTTAACCCCATGGTGAGGAGCGGCCTACTGGACTCTACCCAAATGAGACAGGCATTTGTGGCAGCAGTGTTGACAAAGCTGGTGGACTTGAGTTCTGAGCGAGTGCAGCCCAGCTGAGCCAGAGGACTGGGGTGAGGTCTGAGCGGAGACCTGCTATGGTTTGACTCTCCTGTCCTCCCAGAGATGTCTGCAGTGAAGAAGAAGGACCTCCATATCCTGTCCATCAAAGTCCTCCATAGAGCCAAGCTGTCAGGCACCAGGGAATGCAGGTGGTCGGGTGTGTATTGTTCCCAGGTTCCTCCCTACGAGGCTGCTGGAGGTCCCTGTACCGCCCCAGTGGAGAAACGCTGTGCAGATCTCCAGTGGTGGGTGGCGCACTGGGCTGTGGCCACAAACAGATATGTGGCCCACTTTGACCCCAGATCAGATCTGCCAACAAGAAGAGACACTAGAACACCTGTGGTTGTATTGTATTCAGCTGGCTCCCCTCTCACTCTGCTGGGACACAGGCTGCAGACTCTGGGACAAACACTGCCCAGGAGCTCTTTGTGTTTGGACCCAAGTTTTCTGGCAGATCTGTTGTTTTTATAAACTTTGTCGTAGGTCAGGCTAAGACACGCGTGTGGCTCACCCAGAGAAACCACATGACCGGCTCGAGCTGCACAGACCCGGAGAGATCCTGTTAAAGCGACTGGTGGGAGCCCAGCTCAAAGGGGAGCTCACATACAGTACACTGGTCGCGCAGGTAGAGGACACTGAGGCAGTATGTACAGTGAGGATGGCTCTGTGTTCAATGAGGGAGGGGCAGTTAGTGCTACACATGTAGGGAGGGGCTGAAACATGTGATGCATGTGTGATTGTATTGTATGGCTTTGCACATTTCTTTTTAACTGACAACAAACATAAATAATGCATTGTTAAAAGTCAAAAAGTCTTTCTCTCTTTCTCTCATTACAATATTCAATGTGTATGTGCACTATGGAAATTCATCAGAAATGTGCCAACACGTCTGTATATGAAATTAACCACAAAAATTGCAGATATATCCCTTTATATGCTTATTTGGCACAGCATTACACTTAGGGTTTGTTTTATTTTTAAATTTATATTAGCTCTTTAAAAATCTTATTATTGATGACAGACTCTGCCTACTCTATTATATAGTCTAATTTTACATATGTCAACAACGACTGTGATATATACTTAAAAAAAAAAAATCACCCATATCTAATAAGTGTTTATCTACTAACTTTACACTGAATGTACGTCAGGCCCTGAACCAGCTAAAACAAAGCCTTCACAAGGACTATGTTGTCAAGACTAATTAAGGATAAATCATAGCTGCAACAGATCTACGTATAATTTGCTTTAATAAAAAAAAGGAAAAAGAACAAGATGTATGCAGTCATTATTTTATAAACACAGTTAAAAAATATTATTTTGACAAAAGACTATTTGTAGCACAAATGTTGGTGTAATTTAAAATTTACGTGAAAAAATATATGTATTTAAAGATGCACTATGTAACTTTTCTGTAAAAAAAAAAAAAAAAAAAGCACTTTTTAGACCAGTACACCATAATAGAGGAGAAACCGAATGGTGCCACAAAGTTACACACTACCTTGTAACATTTATTGATGACATATTTTGATATCTCAATTAATGAAGCTGCCAAAACTATTATGTGACGCTGGCACGAAAGTTCTGTCTTTCTTAATATAAAATTAATGTCTCAAAATACCTAGCCTGATCAAGTTTTTACACACAAACACACACATATATTTTATTTATATATATATATATATATATATATATATATATATATATATATATATATATATATATATATATATATATATATATATATATATATATATATATATATATATATATATTATATTTTTTTTCTTTTTTTTTCTGGATTTTTATAGCTTTTGCTCTACATCAGTAGGAATCACTCATGACTCTCTCATGATTTACTTCCCTTTATCAGAGACAGAGAAGGATAAACAGGCCTCATAAATGTGCGCAGGTGACAGGCGTGAGCAGATACCTTATCAGTATGAAACCTCATTCAGCTTGTGTGGAATATTGGCCCCAAAACAAGAGAGAGGGAGAAAAACGTCCGGCAGTATTTGTAGAGATGGTCAGCTTTCTTCCCAAAAACTTATGCTGTGCACCTTTACAATATGGTTCCAATATCGGTCATATCGAAGGGGTTTATCTGAGATTGGTATCAGTCCAATACTGAAAGGTTTCCCAGTATTTAGCATCTGTATTTTGCTTCTTAAATTTAAAATTCATCAAAATTCATCAAATTTAAATGTTTTAAACAAACTAACAAAAAGGCCTAGATATATGGATGTATATTTACACAATTATGCAATAAATTTTGCTACATCCCCAGATAAACACTTTCCACTTTCACATAAGTGGAAACTTAATTTGTAAACTTTATTACTTTATCTTGCTAAGGAAAACTTGACATCGCCATTGCCAAAATAGGGCCAACCAGGAAGTATAATTCTAAACTTCATCAAAACTAATAGGGTAATAGGCAAAATAATTTCATCCAATCACAACATTCTATTGGTCAATCATTTTAATAGAGATGGGGGCAGAGTTTTGCTGTAGTGTAGCAAGGGGTTAATAATAGAAATGGTAAATTACCTTTTGGAGAGCAAAGTACAATGTAATCAATGGAGAAATGGGGTGGAACGTGGAACGTCTGAGAGTATGAGATCATCACAAGGTTGGTTTGGAGACATTAAAAGAGTTCCACTTCCTGTACGAACTATTTCTCATCATCATAACCTTTGCCAGTCAAAGTCAAATATAGACTAAAAACATTGTTAAAACAAAGCTCAAAGATAATAGGTGTGCATATGCCCAATCTTAACACTTCATGGAGCAGACAGGTGCTCCAGAGGGCCAAATGTATGCAACTGCAAACAGACTTACCTCTCAGGCATAAATAAAGTAAAAATAAAAATAAATAAAGTTTTCTGAACTCAACCACCTTCTATAATCTGAAAACCACGAATAAGTAAAATATTAAATATTATCTGACATAAAACAGTGTTTTAAGGAAAAGTCTATCTTACCCTATGCACTTGCTGTTTATGTTGGCTATAGCTTATTTTTAATAGTGTTTGTTTACATGTAGCCCCCAGGCAATATCAAAACATATCAGGCTACATTTAAAGATGTAGCCTACTATGGAACTTTTCTGGTCTCCATGGGGATGCTATTGCATTGTTTAGATTGTCCCCCAGTATGGCATTAACTTTATATGTCAATTTTGCATTTATTGATGTTTTTATTGCTCACAAATACTCCAAGACATGCAATCTTACTGTGAGTGGGGGTGCTTCTTCACAGATCTGACCTTTAACTTGGCGTCACCTGAAGATGTGCATGTTTTATCCCATACTGTGGAGCATTCCAGACAAAGTGAGGGCTGCAGTCTCTTAGTTGATTAATCAGTCATTGGTGTCTTGATCCAAAAAATTGAATAAATGACTAATCATTTTATTTAGATGATATGAATTTCTATCGAACCTGTTAGTACTCACATGCTCGTCCACGCAGTACGCCTGTCCGCGCGCTAACCCACTATCCACGTAAGTGTCCCCCATGCACACGTCGAACCCCACGACCAGCAGCGCCCCGGGGAACAGGCCCAGGTTCCCCACGTGGTCCGAGTGTCCGTGCGTCCCCACCACCACGTCGATGTCCCCCGCGCTCAGTCCCCGCTCCTCCAGGCTCCGCAGCAGGAAGTCTCGGTCCCACGGTCCTCCGGTGTCCACCAGGATGTTCCGGGGCCCCGTGAGCAGTGTGATCGTCCCGTCCGCTTTGAAAGTCCCGTCCGGTTGGGGCAAGCTGTAGCCCGCTTTGAGGACGCAGGCGGAATAGGGCTGGCCCGGGAACACAAGCCCGCACTCGGTCAGAGACAGTCCGGGGACGTGATTAGGCTGCATGCTTGTTCCATAACACCAGTTTGTTTCGGTTTGACTGAACGCTGCCCCCTACCTACCGATTTGTGCAATTTCTGTGTGTGACAGCTTGTAAAGTAACAAAATATATATAGCTGGCTTATTATTATTTTTTTTTTTTTTTTCACTAACTAACTACCTTATTAACAAACAGACAAACAAACAAACAAACAAACAAACAACTAACTAACTAACTAACTAACTAACTAACTAACTAACTAACTAAATAAATAAATAAATAAATAAATAAATAAATATGACTGTGGAAAAGCTTGTTACTGGAGTTTTTCCCCTATCCCATTTCATTTCGGGTAAGTTGCATTAATTAGGCTACTCAAAGGTGCACCATAGTAACTTTTTCTAGTGGGTGTATGCTATACTATACACTTGGAGATAGTTTTGCCAGAAATATTCCTCAGTAAGGTATTTAAATTATTTATTGTAGGCTCCATGTATTTAATTTAACGTGTTTATTGCTCAAAAAAAAAAAAAAAAAAAAACGTTTAAAACGCGTTCTTACTGTAAGGCAAAACAATAACCTATGCATAGACACAAGCAGGTGGCATACAAGTTAGATAGCGCACTTTTAAATTACATTAATATTTCCAATCCTATTTACAACCCCTCTTTTGTAAATTTCTTGATATGAACTCAATACAGAATACAAAGAATTTATTTGATTTATTTGAAAAATATAGATTTTTATGTATTCAAACAATTTGTATATTATTTATTTATTTATGCAAACACATTTTATTTTATGTATTTCAAAAATATACATTTTATATATTTAAACAATTTTCATTATACTTTATTTATTCAAACTATTTTTTGTTATATTTTACGCCTGTAGAGGGCAGCCGCGCACACCCACTCGTCCCCGCTCAGTGAGAGGAAGCTGTCACGTGACAGCACCAGCAGATCCATCATGGCGGCCGCGGACATGGCTGCAGAGAAGGGCTCGTCATTCATGGACCCTTTTAAAGGATTACTTTTGACTTACCTCATGCCAGAGTCTTGTTACGACGAGTTTTTCCTCAACTTCAACTTTTTAGACGGTAGATGTTACTTTTACTTCTTGTCATTTAGACCTTTAAGGAGCATACAACAAAAACAAGCTAAGGAGAGGGCATAACTTTGGCTTACTACAACTTCCTGGATATTGAATTTATTTTTGAATACAGTTTTACTTATGCACTTGCACACGGACAGTCCATCTAAAACATTAATATTCCCAAATTGTAGCTTTGTTACAATAATCTGAAAAAATGTATAGCAAAATTGACATGCATGACAACTAAACTTAAGTTGAATTGATTTTTGTTATGTTGACATGTTGTAAATGTTTGTTACACTTTGTTTGCGCGATTTACATGATGTAAATTGTAGATACGTGTATGGTTTTGCTACTTGGATGATTAAAGTTTATGGAAATTAAAGGATTATAAAGGAACGGGTTTATACTGGTCTTGTCTTAGGTTGAAGTTGTGATAAGGTCAGTTACCTCCTTCAGGCTCACTCATTATGAGTGTGTACACGTGGCAATATCTCACTTGTTACAATATAGCAATGTATATATGACCTATTTGTGTCCCCACCCATAGGTCATGTATACATCAGATTTAGCTTTTATGGTAACAATTGTAATCCTGATTTATTCTTGATTACAAAAACAATAAATGTCCCATTTTATTTGCTGTTTTGGTTATCAAGACCAGTCAAAAAGCACAATGAGCCTCACACGAGTCTCTCATTTTGGATTTTAAATGCTAAAATCCAGTTGGTTTAAACCTAAAATGCCCCTCTCTGATCTGAATGGCCTCTACCTAAACCTCACCACCTGTAGCTAATCATTATTCAGTGCTAGCGCAGCCTCTGCAGCTCAGTGAGTGAATTCTGGAGGGTCTGAGCTTTCACATGAGGCATGTTCATATACTGAGAATGAGGAAAACTTGTACTGCATGGTAATATTGTTTTGCGTGGTATGTTCCACAGTATGATTATTGTAGTACTCTTATCACAGTAGTATATCATTATTCAATTACAGGTGTTCTCATTGTTTAAAGATGCCATGGAAAACATGCATTCACACTGTGAGTGGGGCCTCCTTTCAATTGAAATTATTGTAAATTAGCCTTATGGTGTCACCTGCTTGTCTCCATGGAGATGGAGAAGTAAAATGGAACATTCTGGGCAAAGCAATAACAATTCCATGGAAACAAGCAGGTGGCGGACCCTCTACCACAAAAGTTGCACTGTCCACCTTTAAATGAGTTAACATGTAATGACCAGAAAGTCAGAACTCTATGATTTAGTATCACTTATGATTACTTAAATAATTAGTATTTTGTCAGATGTATCTCTTAAAAGTTATTAGTACAAATTTTAAGAATTTAATTGTCAATTGCCCTTTAGATTCTGAGCCCTTCAAATCTTATTGTGAACTGTATTACACAACAGACAGTGATTGAATTTACAATATGTCTAATATTTATAGGGTATATCATCACCTATTAGGTTACTGCAAGTTGGAATTTAAATCACAATTTGAATGGACACAGTAAGCAAATCGCAAAGGCTGCAATATTTGAAGTACCATCATTAATTTCCTCCACAAACAACAAAATCTTCTCTCTTATTCTGCATAAAAAACTGCTAACCCTGTAGTTTAGATCTGTACAAATATGTTATTATTGTATTGATTTGGCAATTTAAATCTCTTAGGCATGTTTAAAATCTAAACTTTGAACAAAATCCTATTATTCAAAAATACCTTCCAGAAAGATCATAGACATTTTTCTTAAATTGGTCTGCCGTAGCTTACAAACATAATAGAGTTCCTTATGTTTTTTATGCTGTCTCCTCAGTGCCATGTTTGAAGGTGGTCATTAGTAAAGGCCTGGGCATTGGCATCATCCTGGGATCAGTGCTAGGTAAAGACATTACACACACACTCTCACAATGTGTATATAGGGTGACTTGTTTGTATCAGTGTTATTTAGGGTTTTTTTTTTTTCCTCATATTACAAGAATGGCTAAGAGATTGTAAACCTAGATTATGCATTTTTGTTGATTTTAATACGGTTGCATCCAGACACTCCCCGGGCACTGAGCGTGACCTAAATAGACTGCTGCACTTTAAGTGTAGTGGGTAGAAAAATGTCAAACGTTGAAAAAAGATATAGTAAATATAAGTCAGACAAAAATAAATTCACTTACCATAACAATCATATTGTACAGTAAAGCAAAAAGGTTTATTATTTTAATCTTCCAGTGGCCAGTACAGTCAAGTGTCTAACGCAGTAGAAGTTTATTTATGGTACATCTATTCACGTCTGCTTATGGTTTCGTTGTAGGCCGTATTATAACTAGGGATGGACGATATATTGTCTCTACTATTGGTATCGGTATGGTGATTGAGTTTTGTCAATGTCAGTATTATATTTCTATATTATATTTTATTTAACTATATTTGATACTGATAGTCAATACCACAGATTGTCCATTGTGCGTGAGATTTGTCTTTTTGAACAGATTGAACAGTAAAAATGGAAACAGAAGAGCCATAACAAATAATAGGTGTGGGATGAGACACCGTTCCTACAAGATTTCCCATGAAATTGGGTCCACAAAAATGAGACAAGATTTTAACATAATTCCTAATATATAAATTGCGCAATTCAATTTCAAATTTTGGCCTTGCATTTTGTTATTTATTTCATATTTTTGTTGCCATTCCAGCACTGACGTTTGGAACCATAAGGGGTTTAATGCACCAACACCTTACTGTTTTGTTTGTCCAATCGAAATGTAAACAAAAAAAATCTCATGAAATCATCCCTGATTATAGTCTTTGACATAGACCAGATAGAGGTTTCTGTAAGAAAATGTCAGTGAGCACTGAGTTGTCCTTGGTACTGTGGCATTAATCTGCCCACAATGCAAAATAGGACTGGGCAGTTAGGCAGTTTTCAGTATTATTTTCCTAAACATAAACAATACACTTTAGATGAACTCAATGTCATCCCATTCCTAGTTTGTGTATTTCTGGTTATGCACTATGGCATTTCTGACTTCTTTGTGGCTATGTGATCCAGTGAAGCTGCCTCAGATCCTGAAATTGGTGGGAGCGTCCAGTGCAGAGGGGCTGAGTCTGCAGTCTGTGCTGCTGGAGCTGGTGGCCATCACAGGGACTATGGCCTATAGCATCATCAACAAGTTCCCCTTCAGGTACATCACATCACCATGTGCTCACAATGATACACACTGTTAACCCTATTCACATGAGAGCTTGCTGTGTGCAGTGCTTGGGGTGAAGCGCTTTTCCTCATGCTTCAGACACTGGCCATCGGCTTCCTCATCTTCCACTACAACCAGAAGACCAGCAGAGGTAGGAAGCAGGGACAGTGGGACCATCATAGTCATAAACTCTCAATCAAAATGGTGTGCACACTTGCCTATCCACATATAGTAGTGAAGGACCAGATTCTAGTCCAGATTTTACCAGTCCATGTAACTGCGCATTGGCTGTGCTTACATGCATGCACAAACTTTAGGAGATATAAGACTATTAAAATAACATGTAAACAGTAAATTCATATGATTACTCACATCAGATGCTGTGGTTTACATCATTTGAAGAATATTAAAAGGAACTGTATGTGAGATTTTGATTTCAAATTCCATAAATCTAGCTTCTAATAATATGAGGGAAATGTTACTGATATGAAAATATAATGCTGATAATCCATCCATCTATTTTCTTCCACTTATCCGGGGCCGGGTCGCGGGGGCAGCAGTCTAAGCAGGGACTCTGAGACTTCCCTCACCCCAGAAACGTTCTCCAGCTACTCCGGTGGGACTCCTAGGCGTTCCCAGGCCAGCCAAGAGACATAGTGTCCTGGGTCTTCCCCGGGGCCTCCTCCCGGTGGGACATGCCCAGAACACCTCCCTAGGGTGGCGTCCAGGAGACATCCTGAGCAGATGCCCGAGCTACCTCAGCTGGTTCGTCTCGACGTGTAAGGAGCAGCGGTTCTATTCCGAGCTCCTCCTGTCTGACTGAGCTTCTCAACCTATCCCTAAGGGAGGGCCTAGCCACCCTGCGGAGGAAACCCATTTCAGCCGCTTGTATCCGCGACCTTGTCCTTTCAGTCATTACCCAGAGCTCATGACCATAGGTGAGGGTAGGCACATAGATTGACCTGTAAATCGAGAGCTTTGCCTTTCGACTCATCTCCTTCTTCACCACAGCAGACTGATACAGCGACTGCATCGCTGCAGACACTGCACCAATCCGCCTGTCAATCTCGCGTTCCATCCTTCCCTCACTCATGAACAAGACCCCGAGATACCTGTACTCCTCCACTTGAGGCAAGGGCTCACCACCCACCCTGAGAGGGCAAGCCACCTTTTTCCGGTCAAGAACCATGGCCTCAGATTTGGAAGAGCTGATTCTCACCCCAGCCCTTTCACACTTGGCTGCAAACCGCCCCAGTGCCTGCTGCAGGTCCTGGCTCAATGAAGCCATCAGGACAACATCATCTGCAAATAGCAGAAATGACTGCACCTAGAAATTCTGTACATAAAAACAATGAACAGAGCTGGTGATAAAGGGCAGCCCTGGCGGAGTCCAACAGGCACTGGGAACAAGTCTGACTTACTGCTGGCAATGCGAACACAGCTCCCGCTCCGGTCATACAGGGACCGGACAGCCCTTAGCAAAGGGTCCCGGACTCTCGAGCACCCAATGGAGAGTGTAGAGCTGGTCCAGTGTTCCACGACCGGGACGAAAACCACACTGGTCCTCCTGGATCCGAGGTAGTGCTGATAATTTATTCTTAATTACAAAAACATTAGACATCATGTCTCATTTTTTTGCTCTTTTGGTTCTCAAAATGATTATCCAATCAGATAGTAAAGCCTCTCTCTTATCTGAGCCCTAGTAATCTTGAAACCGTGCCTCTGCTGCTGAGAATACTGAGAATGGGGAAAAACCTGTATGTGTCCTCTATTTGCAGGTTAAGGCACTGGCAACCCAGGTTCAATTGTGACTGTAGCAGTGGCGTGTGGTCAGAGCAATCAAGGCAAACAGTGCTTGTCTAATAAAATCGAAAATCATTGCGTTTCAAAAGACAGCATTAGTGGAATAATGGGACCATTAAACTTGATAAAGGAAAATGTGACTGTTCTGGACCCACTCCACTTCAGGAAAATACAGGACGTTTCTTCAGGAAAGATGTGGGTTTTGATTTGAATTTGTGAGAGGTGAGTGTGAGCGCGCTGTTCTAATGCAGGGCTGTGTTTAAGGGGACATTTGTGACACATGAGGCTGTATTAGAAGTGCACCTGTCTGACCAGTACACTGTTGTTGTTAGTATCTCTTCAGGAATGTACGTTATGTGCAGTACATTACATATTTGTAGAGCTTGTCACTCATATGGTTTCTAGAAGTATAATATTTACATACATAACAATAGTATACTGTATGTAAAAATAAATATACTAAGTTGCACTGTAGTTTGTATAAAAAGTGGTGTTATTGTCATCAACTAAATCTTGTGATTCACCCCAAGTCTGCTTGCCTACCCATAAATCACCGCACGCTACCCGACTGTAGTACCTTTCTAAACTTAATTTAAAAAAAAAATTTATTACTGTACTGTGGTTGCAGAGGCAAAAACTCAGGGTTTGGAGGAGGAGTTCGGGGAGGCCATAGAGGAGGATTATCGGTAGGCCTCAAAGAGATTCTGGCAGACCGTTTGACACCACAGGAGGGGGAAGCAGAGCTTCACCAACACTTGTTTACAGTGCAGTCAGAGAGCTGCTGACTTCGACTGGGGATGTTGGGGATTGACAGGTGGATCACTGCAGCACCTGCAGTGGTGCAGTCTCTGTATTGGACTGTTGTGGTAAAGAGGGAGCCGAGTCAAAAGACTAAGCTCTCCATTTACTGGTCAATCTACGTTCCACTCTCAACTATGGTCATGAGCTTTGGGTAATGACCAAAAGGACAAGATTGTGAATACAAGCAGCGGAAATTAGTTTCCTCCGCAGGGTGGCTGGGTGCTCCTTTAGAAGGTGAGGAGCTGGGCCACACAGGAGGAGCACAGAGTAGAGCTGCTGCTCCTCCACATCGAGGGGAGGGGAGCCAGCTGAGGTGGTTTGGGCATTTGTTCCGGATGTCCCCTGGACGCCTCCTTAAGGATGTGTTTCAGGCATGTCCCATGAGGAGGAGGCAGGACAAGCTGGAGGGACTATGTCTCAGCTGGCCTGGGAATGCCTTGGTGTCCCTCTGTAGGAGCTGGAGGACATGTCTGGATTGAGGGAAGTCTGGAAGTCCCTGCGTTGACTGCTGCCCCATGACCTGGTCCCGGATAAGTGGAAGAAAATGGACTGATTGAAGTATGATGAAATAAAAATGTGTAGGAATGACAGAACCTGGAATCTCTTCACAATAATGATTTCATCATTTGCTGATACTGTATCCAAAGAAATTGAATTACCGTATTTTCCCGACTACAGAGCACACCTGATTAAAAGCCGCATGCTTCGTATTTTAGAAAGAAAAACTTGTACAAGCTGTACCAGATTTTAATCCGCAGGTATCCCACGTAGTAATATGAAAAATTAGCTCAAAAACGTTCATTTGCGAGGGACCGCTCGTGTAGTTTTGCATGCTTTTTTTTTTTTGTATGAAGGGGCGTGTTCTGCATCCTGATTGGCTAAAGGAGGTGCCGTGTCTCCTGTACAGGACAGAATACATTAAGCCAAATTTATCAAAATGTTCGATGCTGCAGCGTGACTCTGAAACACGTCAAGATCGTGATGGACACCTTTGCATTTGAGGACAAACGGCGCCGACACGCGTTGTGCTCTCGCAGACCGCAACGGACGCTCTGGACGTCCAGAGCATCTGTTGCGGTCTGCGAGTGCCTTTGGATGTTTAGTTTTCCATGTGTCTTTGTGAACACTGCAGACCAGGTTGAGAGAGTGTGACTTAAGTGTATTTATTACATAAAACTCATCAACGGAGGTGATCGGCTCTGCGGTGTCTCTGACGCTTGAAAATGCACCGCAGAAACGCAGCGCGTAAAGAAGGAGGAAAATAACCTAAGGACGACAGCAGAATAAGTTTTAACAAGGAGCAAAAAGGGCTGTAACCATGCAGATGGAGTCTGCTTTAGTCAGTGGATCAGTGACTGCAGGAAAAAAAACATTACGAGACATTACAGCGGAGCGGCGCCAGGACGAAGAGGCGGGGACAGAGGAACTGAGAAATACACCTGCAGCCAGAAAACATATAGAGTAACTGTAAAAAAAAAAAAAAAAAAAAAAAAAAAAAAAGCTTTCTACTTTTTCATTTAACACGGGGTATTTTTTGAACGTAATAAATGAGGGACGACTGTATATCTTACGGAAAAAAATAAGCCGCACTGCGCCATAAGCGGCAGCGGTTAGTGTAGAAAAAAAGTAGTGGCTTTTAGTCCGGAAAATACGGTAAGTGTAATTTTGTAGGATTTTTTTCGGAAAATATTTGGTAAACATTCAGTAAATACCCCAATCTGCACCATCAGCCCCTCTGACTATGGCACTGATTAAGTATGATAGCCGGTATGATATATTATGTCCTCTTAATAAAGTGGTTTCAGAATATTATGCGCTATTCGAACATGTCTAGTCTAGTACAGGGATTGGGCAATACAATGATGAGTATGTCTTTCAGGTGTGTTGTTCGTGCTGGTGTATGGGGCAGTCCTGTCTGTGCTCCTATCTCCTGTCACACCCCGTGCCCTCATCACCACCCTGCAGGCCTCCAACATGCCCGCCATCGTCATTGGAAGGGTACCCCCGCTGTGCACGAAACACTATGCACTCAGAAATACTACTTTCCACACAAGTTGCACATAAACCAAGTAGTTTAAGTCAGAGAAAGGGGAATTCTGAAAATGATTGAATAAATGCTGGCCATCTATGCCATAGGTGTAGCTGTAATTAAATATTATGAATATTGAAGACAACTGTTAATTCCTCCCTGGGGACAGGATTCCTCTGAAAATGAAACTCCCTGAATCCCAGTGGAACTAAAAACCTAAACTGATTGGTCTAACAGGTATCCACACTTCAAACTCCCCTGCAGCCAGGTGTTTGTTAAAAGAAACACCTGACTTTAATCAGGGCAGTCTGGCGTGACGTCACCAAGAACCAGAAATTGCAGTGGCCACTGAAGGCTGCACTCAGTTTTTGCATTAAAATTGTCAAAGTGGACAGTAGACAATGCTATTAAAACACCATATACTTTAAATGAAATTACAAATTATCTTTTTGTTTCTTGTAAATAGAATTTTTGGTCTATAGGCTTTATTAGAAGGGAAGGGATGGAAGTTCAGCAAATTGTCAGAATTCTATCTTCTGTACATTTACTGGTGGAGGACCATCTTGCCTCCAAGTGTTTTGGATATGTGTTTGACTGTGGTTTGCGTTGCAGCTAATCCAGGCGGTCACTAACTATCAGAATGGCCATACGGGGCAGCTGTCTGCCATCTCTGCCTTCCTCCTGTTTGCTGGCTCACTCGCACGAATCTTTACATCTCTACAGGTAAGTTTTCTATAGCTGTTCAATATGATGAGGAATTTAAATTAAGTTTTAGTCTTAACCAAATGGAAAATGACCTGCTGCGCCTCAAGCCTGGTCAAATGTGATTGTGCAATCAGATCCATTTTTTTTCAGTGATATATTTGAAGCAAAAGTGCTCATTGGTCATCTATGATTAATGAAATTTAATTTATTTCACCTCAAATTAACAGAATTTAGAGCTTTGCTCATTGATCCTGCAAAAATCTTTGTGTTTTTTTTTTGCCCCCATCATCTTTTTTTTCCAATATGGTGGACCATGTGTATCCCAGAATAGCTAATCCACCTCACGCCCATTTGAAAATGGGAAAATTCACTGTTGACCAGACTGACATCTTTATGAAGTATTGAACAAGTGTGTATTATGGATTCCAGGCAACTGGTTTGTGACTCTGGAATTGAACATTTGGATCTAGTCTGCTCTTCACACCAAAATCTATCGGCTTTATGGCCCTTTTAGAATTATTTAAATGACAGGTAAACCTCCAAATCTGCTGGGAGTAATCAGAGAGACCATGATCAGAAAGAGATTACCGTATTTTCCGGACTATACGTCGCTCCAGAGTACAAGTCGCGCCAGTGAAACATGCCTAATAATGAAGAAAAAAACATAAGTCGCACTTGGACTTTAAGTTGCATTTTTTGGTGGAAATTTTACAAAATTTGAGACCAAGAACGGAAATTTTATCTTCCAAAGGCAAGTTATAATAATAACAATAGAGAACAGGCTAAATAGCAGTACCGCGTCCAAACGTAATTCAAAGGCAACGAACTGAAAACATGTCTGGTATGTTCACGTAACATATTAATAGTTAATCAGATAACATATGCCGGCTTGTCCACAAACACGAGAGACACGAGAATTCTTTTCACTGACATTTACTGTGGTCTTACTTCATCACAGTTCACGACGTAGAACTAGCAAGCGCATAAAATATAACATCTTGCTCTCGCTCATATTACATATACACACAAAATTACATATGAATGCATGGAAAATACCACTTTGGCCTGCTAGGAAACAAACCTGTGAACTGAAAAATTTACATTTTACTTTTCAATTGTTTCTTAAATAGTGCTGTCAGGTAAGACTTTGCCTTAGTGTTTGAAAAAACAAAACAAAAAGGCTGAACCAGAAAACATGAAGTAGTTTTTGCTACCTTAAATTAGACTTATGAAAAACTAAACATTTACAATATTGTTCCAAATGAAAAATTATCACCTGTATGGTCTTATAAATGAAGGGGGGATAAATGAGAGGAAATTAAAATATAAAATGCATAAAAGAAAATGAGTCAAGTAAATTTTCTTACAGGTATTATAAGCACACCAGTGCCATCTACTGGTCAAACAAGATAACCTTAATATGTATAATCAACCGTTACATAACACATATTTACTCAGCTACATGAAGCATAGACAAAGACCTGAATAAGTGTGGTTTGTTATTGTAAGATATTAATAGTTAATCGTATAACTAAAGCATAAAAAACAAGCTAACAAGTTTACTCTCGACCTCACTCCAAATCACTAAATCCACTGAATCCTTCCTCCTCGGTGTCGCTTCTACTCCGGAAGTAGATGAAGTACTGCTTCCTTGTGGCCACCATACTGGTACACAAGCCTAGAGTGCCCTGGCACAGTTGTCAGTGTGACAATAACGAAGATGTGAAATTCATTATTTTAATAATTTCACATATTTCAGTCGCACCCCTGGCCAAACTATGGGGAAAAAAAGTGACTTATAGACTGGAAAATACGGTAGATGATGTGCCTTTTTACATGCAATTTTAATGTTCTTATAGCTTTTTAAAAAAAAAAAATCTGTTAATGAGATTTTGAGCATGCATGTAATCACCACTGCTACAGGTAAAAGGAACATGATGGCTTGAATCAACTTTTATTGGCTTTTTTAGCCACTTCAAAACATAGTTGGTGATAGAGAAATAAAATTTCTGTCCAATGCCAGCCCACACTGCCAGCTCATTTTTTTTGTTATCAGAGGCATAATACTCCTTACAACAGCAGCATAACCAGACTTAACTGGACTGGAAAACCATCAGTCTGTTAAGGATTTATGTCTCCAGGTGCTGGGTTCTTTACTGATAGTTAATAAAACTCCAACCTCATACCTCTTCAACTCTCAGGCTACTACAATTTATGCTGCAACAATTAGTACCTTACTTAATGCATGCATACGTACTTGCACCCAGGTTTCTACAAATCCTATACTTGTTAGCATGTTGACAGTAGCTGTGCTGTTGATTGGTTGTTAATTCCAGTGTGCCTGTGCTTTTGTAGGAAACTGGAGATGCACTGATGGCTCTGACCTACGTCATCTCCTCCATGTGCAATGGCATCTTGGTCCTACAGCTTCTGTACTACTGGAACAGGAATTCCCCTGCCAAGACCAAGGCAGACTAGACCAGGACCTATGCCAGGACTGAGATCCAAAACCAAGGCAAACTTGGCCCAAGACCCTAGACCAGGACCAAGGCAGACTAGACCAGGACCAAGGCAGACTAGACCAGGGACAAGGAAGAGTAGACCCAGACTCAAAACCAAGGCAGTCTAGACTCAGACTCAGGACCAAGACCTAAGACCCTGGGCCTAGAGCAGACCGCTCTCCCCTGCAATAGAGCCACAATGTACTGGGCATCAAGACCTAAAATGTTTTTCCAATTTTGGAACCTTTCTCTCTAAGCTGTTATTTTTCTGGAACATTTGTGCAGTTTTAGTTAAAATTTGGATTAAATTACATTTAGATTATGTGCACATTTTGAGTGATTGTGATGTTATTTCTGTATAAATAAATGTTGCCATGTTAATTTATCCATCCTGCAGTGGTCTTATTTAGCCTAAAAAAGTTCCAAATTTCTAAATTAACCTTTTTTGTGCCTTGCAACGTACAGTAATGCTATTGCACTTTCAAATTATGCTTTGAAATCTTATAAATTATTTATCCTTTACAATTTAATCATTTGAAAGCTGTAATTAGTCGATGCGGGCCCAAATGTCCTGTGCGAAACACTGTTCTTAACAGTGCGTATGATGTGCCAGGCTCACGGCCTCACGCACATTCTGAGAGAGTGAGCACATCGGGCCCGGGACAAGCCGCGGGCCGAGGGCAGCACTAGAGCGGTCTTCCATTTGTCATGTGGCCTCATGGACAGGCCTGTGTCCGCCCTGCTCCATGAGCTCCGGTCAGCGCCGCGGGGGGGGCTATGAATCACTTACGTCAACTTGTGTCCCGCGCCACAGGTCTTTTGAGTTGTAAATGCACGCGCACATGAGACTTCTACCATTGGTCCAGAGCTCCGTCCTGAATGACAATAACGCCCGGGCGCGCGCACACAACAAGTGCTCCGGAGTGAGGAGAGGAGTTTAGTCAAACCGCTGGACTCTTGAGAGGAGCATGCGCCTGGCCCGGACACTCTCTTTTCTCTTAACTAAACTCGCCACAAACTTGCTGACAATAGCCGCACTGGTCTAATGTCCGCGCGCACGCACATGTGAACTTGTAACAAACTGTGATTAGATAATCGGGCACAGCCGCGCTCCGCAGCCGCATCTCCGCTCTCTCCCGCAGTACCAGCTGTAGGACCATGTACAGTCTACTGGAGCACGAGAGCCAGAGCCAGGGCCTGTCCCCGCTCACGGCCAGCGGCCCCACGCATCCCAGCTCTAAGAGCGCGTGCACCCCAGAGAGTGATCCCATGGACAAGGTGAAGAGGCCGATGAACGCCTTCATGGTGTGGTCCCGAGGACAGCGGCGGAAGATGGCCCAGGAGAACCCCAAGATGCACAACTCTGAGATCAGCAAGCGCCTGGGAGCCGAGTGGAAACTGCTGAGTGACACGGAAAAGAGGCCCTTCATAGACGAGGCCAAGCGCCTCCGCGCGGTGCACATGAAGGAGTACCCCGACTATAAGTACAAGCCCCGCAGGAAGAGCAAGCCGCTGCTCAAGAAGGACACTCCCGTGGGCAAGTTCCCCTTGGCCCCCGGGGGCCTGTTGGCTGCGCAGGGCCAGAGTACAAGCCCGCGGATGGACAGCTACGGTTGGGCCCCAGCAGGAGGATACGGGGGTATGCAGGCCGACTCCATGGGCTACACCCAGCAGCTGCACCGCTATGACCTCTCCGCCCTCCAGTACCCCACCATGAGCCCCACCATGAACCCGGCACAGAGCTACATGAACGGAGCAAACTCCTACAGGTGACCGCTATACACACGCACCGCACACACGCAGAGAGGCACCAGGTGCCAGTAGTCAGCAGGGAACTACAGGTCTACATTCATGCTGGTTACTGTTCGTACTGAGAGAGAGGTGGGAAATCTAGTGTGTTCCGTGTGAGGAATCTGCGTCCCACTCCCCTGTACTCATTAGGCCTTAGAACTGGGCAACTCAAGTAAAAGTAAAACAAAGTACACATTTTGAAAATGTAAGTGTTTGAACATAAGGAAATGTAATCTGACAAAATGGGTTCTAACATTTCCAAAGAATAGATCAGCCATCTTAAGGTAAAGCAACTCAAATGTTGAACTCCTTCAGTCTACGCTCTAGTCTGCTTGTCACGTCTACGTCCACGACTTTCTCCCAGTAAGAGGAATAACCAAAACTTACAATTACTTAGAAAAGTACAATTAGTTGAAAAATGACTTGAGTGCCCTTCTTACTCGCCACCCCCGTTGAGCAAAGCGCGTGCGTGTGAGCGTGCACGTGAGCGCGCCCGTTGAGATGCTTGGCCTGAGATGTGCCCAGAATGTAGATGAGGCAGGGACAGCTGTGTGTGGTCTCTACCCATAATGCCCTGCTCCGGCTCACCCTGCGAAGTGAATCTGGTGCAGGGCCCACCCGAGAGGACAATGTAAAAACATGATCAACGCTGGTTTTGTTACAAACTTTTTACCTGTTGGCTGTTTTTAACCAATAAGACGAAAGAAGTCAAGCAGTCTGGCCATTGGAGAAAGCAAGATTGAAAATAAATAAATAAACTGTAAAATTTCTAGGAACCTTTTAAGCAAAATTATAGTGTACGTTTACTTTCTTGTTTTGGAGCAAGAAACTTTTCAACAACTTTTCAGGAAGGTAGAAGTAAAATTACTATTGGCTTTACAAAAAAAATATTGAAGCCGTGAAGTAGTTCCGACCAGAAAACACAATCCAATAGCCAACTTTGATTAGAAAATGTACTCTTAAATACAACTGACTTCAAGTACATTTAACATTGGTTAGAGAGTGGGAATAATGTGAAGATGGAAGGGTTGGTAGTTTGTTTCCTATTGGGCATTTGGGGGAGGGAAAAGTGTCTTGCCCAGAGATACAACAGAATGTGCTCATCTTAATGTGGCTGGGCCTGAAGAGGGAACTACTTAACAAAACAAAACCAAAATTTCAAATGTATGGTAAAAAGCATTTATAACTCTAATAACAATAGAAGTCAATTTAGGAAAAATCAAATTCACATTTTAAAAACACAAAAATTGACAAAAAGAATGAAATACAAACTGATACAAGAATCCCATTTCAGAATATGTTTCTACAGATCTAAACTACACGTTAACTAATGTTTTTTTATGCAGAACAAGACAGGATATTTTGTTCTTTGTGGAGGAAATTATAGTATTTGAAAAAATTGTGATTTTGATGAGTCTTGCAGCCCCTTGTTACTAGTTATCCTAAAAACCAAACATCATGTACGTAGCTAACCCTGTACGTTTGTGCCCACAGCCCGCTCTCATACAGCCCACAGCCCCCACCTGCCCCCATGACCATGTCCATGGTGAAGCCGGAGGCTGCCTCCCCTCCGCCCCTCCCACCATCGGGGGGCGCTGCAGGGAGACCTCCGGGACATGATCAGCATGTACATCCCGGGAGGCGCGGGGGACAGCCCGGACGCCTCCAGCCCAGGGGCGGCCGTGCACCACCGGGGGAGCTACGGCGCAGTACAGCCGCACTACCTGACCCCGGGCAGCATGCCGCTCACGCACATCTGAGGTGGCCGTGGCCACGCCCATGCCTGACCGGCCATGCCTACTCGCACGCTGACCACGCCCACTTCGGTTTGCGGGACTTTGCTTGTGTCGACTAAGCGGCGCTTTGCAGAAGTGGTCAGGTGGGATACAGGTCAAGGGTGACTAGTTTTATGTAGGCTTGGCACGTAATCCAAGCGTTCATTGCCCCCCACTGCTGCCTGACCATGCCTACTATAGAATGGCCACGCCCTCTTTTTGTGGACTATTTTGTCGACATGACTCTTTGCTGTAGTGATCAGGTGCCTATGCCTGTCCATGAATAGGCCTGACATGTAATCTAAGAGCCACACCCACAATTCCAACTTGAATGCATTTTGTATCACTGTGTTTTTCAATTGTCCAGCTGTACATAGGCCTGACTCACAATCCAAGCATTCACCTGTGATGTGAGTATGCCACTTTGTGCCGATCATGTTCATTGTATATTGACCATGCCACTTACAAACTGACCATGCCTACTTCAGATTTTTATAACTAAAGTTGTAAGGACTTGTATGGGCTTCAGATGGGCTTGTTGGTCTACAGCCCTGATTCCTTATCCACTGTTTTTAATGGGGGCTCTCATTGTGTGGACAGAACTGAGCAGGGAGGGAAGTCACTCGTTCCTGGTTCCTACTCCCTGGTTCCTCGTTGTACCTGGGTAGGTTCCTAAACAGAGACCTGTATGTTTGTGTCCTTTTGGAAGACTGTGTCAAACTTCTGTTGGACAATCAGCACTGGACCCACAACCATGTTTTTTTTCCATGTTTTGTTTGTAGAAATGTCTCAACTTTATTTGATGACGCTCTTAATAAGAGTGAGTTTGACCTAAATGTATATTTTAATAAAATGAAGTGTTTTTAATAGTCACCTCTCTCCAGGCAATGCTTTCTCCACTTTAGATATTACTGCTGTTTGAAGAGGTCTAATGCAGTTATGAACACTGAAAGTTAACATTTAAATTGGGTGTAGGGGACATTTTTGCTGCAGCACAATTTGGAGTTTTGAGTGAAAGCTCTATCCACTGACAAAACGTCACGAACAGTAATAAGGCCCCCAACTTATCTGATTTGACCCGTGGCCCATCTCCAAAAAAAAAACAAAAAATAAATATATATATATAATTTTTTTTTTTTTCTCCCCTCAAGGGCCATATTGAAATCCAAGCATGTGTGTTTGCCACACCAAGCTGCTCCATGATAATTATCAAAAACTTGCAAGAGGTTAAATTAAAACAGGATTTATTATTTGCTATCAACTTTAAAGGCGCTGTACCTGATTTTAACTGTCTAAGGTGATAACTTTAGAGTGGTCCAAAGTTATTACTCACTTACTATATGCATTTTGAGCATGCCAATTATTCACTGCGATGAGTTTATGAGCACTTTTCATAACTCTCAGAGACCAGAACAGAGTTTTGCTGACACAGTAAAACAAACAACTAGCATCCAATTAAACATTTTTATTTTTTATTTTTAAGTATACAGCCAACTTATTTTGACCTCAAGAGCTGCTTATACAATATCTCTGTACTGGGGTAAGATATTTTTTTCTGAAATACATTGGAAAATATATGACTTTTAACCGCCCCAGTATGTCACTTAAAATAGACAAAAATCAAAGCATGTTTTTTTCATTTTGGATGTTTTTATTGCCCTGAAAAACATCCATGTGTACTTGCTGTCAGCGAGCTTGCATCTCCACAAACCTGACTCTTATTTAGCCTGGAGGAGGGCCTCTTTTGCTTGTTTCCATGTTCTTTAGGCTATAATATTTCACAGTATGGCATAAAACATCTATGATTTGGAACATTCTAATTTTACTAAACTGCCTAGAGAAAGTTACATATAATATCAGCAATATGCAAAACATTTTTATGAGCTTGCTACCATGTTATAACACCGATTCCATATCAAAAACATGCCTGAAGAGGTTTTAGATGTAATCCATGTATGTTTGAGTACTCCGAGGCCCTCTTTGAACGCTCTTTCCAATCAGCTGTAAGATTCTGTGCAATGCCCAACCTACAAGCCTATGTCATCCATGTTCCCACATGACAATTCTCCATAAACAAAAACATGATACCAAACTGTACACAGCAACTTCACAAACCTGATGCGATGTGCAATGCATGAGAGCAAAAGAAGGAGCGAGTCAGAGCATCAAAAACAGTAGTGAAACTTATAATGTTAAAACTTCATTTTTGGTGAATATGGTATTTCCAAACATTTTTTTTAATTTATCTTTATTTATACATTGGGACCCAATGAGAGCACTTTGGCTCACTTTTTCATGGGGGCCGTGTTTGAAATACAATACAAGCAGAAAAAACAAAAACAAGTATAGAAGTCCATATATAACATTAAAAACAGGTGCAGGTGTGTGTGTAAACGTACCACATTACCACATTATTAAATTACGATTGTATCACCAACGTATCCAGTTTGTGACACAATCACAATGTAATAAAAGGTAACATGGTGATCTATGTAATGTGTTACCAGTTAATACGTCATAGAAGCAAAATACCCCCTCTTTAATAATAATTCAATAGGCCTCTTAGTTGTTTCTAATTAGTTCTGGCCTGAAAACATTTTGAAAGTTGAAAGTCGCCCTAGAAACACACCAATTTCTTCATATATTTACGTCGTCCTGGTCTGATCTTTAAACCTCCCCTGAATATGCGTCCCCCCCACCCTCCAGCCCCCTCCCCTTCCTCTTGAGTAATTGGCCGTTTCGCTCCTCCATTGTGGCTTCCCCTTTCAGTCCGCAGGTGCACTCCGTAAAGGATTCCTCCGCGCTCCTCCCCCCGGGGCCCTATTGTCGGGGGCCCCCCACACCATACACCCTCCCTTCTTGCCAGACCCCCTCCACCCCTGCGCCCCACCAACCCCCGTGGAGACCCAAATTGGGGGCTATACTTTTTCTAGGGGACTCGCAGGCTCAGGCTTAACCCTTTCACTTGCCAGCAGCTTTCTCATGGAAATTAGGATGGGGTGGATGGAGGAGGGGGGTGGTGGGGTGAAGGAGGGGGGTGGTGGGTGGGAGTGGGGGGGTGGGACTTCCCAAAACATCAAAAATGACGTCGGGGATAAAGAGTGCTCGTGTTTCCTGGTGAAAGTGAAAGCAGCATTGGCTATTTTGTCTGTATACTACAAACATGTCTACAGTTTTGAGTTAAAGAGACACTATGTAACTTTTCTAGAGGGGGTTGTCTTCATGGAGATGTTATTGCGCTGCCTGGAATGTTGCGAAATAGGGCAGTAAACTGATTCATCTCACAATTATTCAATCACAGATGTTCTTACTGTTCTACCATTCCTTGAAAAACATTCTTTCTTATTGTGAGCGGGCTTGCCACACCATAGATCTGATATGTAACTTGGCTTGTTGGCTTTATCTGTTTGTCTATGTTTAATGACATGCATAGAACATTCCAGGCAAAGTGATAACATCTCCCTGGAGACAAGTAAGTGGTGTTTCCCTCCTCCAGAAAAGTTGCATAGTGCAGCTTTAAAATGACGTCATAATCTTTGTTTCCAGTATTTTGGGGATTAGTGGGAAAGGTCTGCAAAGGTTGTCATGTGGATAATGTTTTCAATAGATTAGATGACAATTTAAAGGGCTCATATTACACTATTTTCTGATCTATGTAATCATTTTCTTTCTTCATCAAAAATATATAAAGAAATTTAAAAAAAATGATGAGGTAACAGCATTATAACATGGCTTACAGCTCACGAGAGTCAAATTTGTGTTATATATGACTTTTAAACAAAGCAATAATCTGTTAATAATCTGAAATAAAAGTACCACATGGAAATATCTACTTAACTGGTTACCAATTTAAAAGTGTACTTTAACAATCCTATATTACACAACATTGATTCTTGTGAGCTTAAGTTTTGTGTTAAACATGTGTGAATGTAACATAACTCCAGGTATGTTTTTGATGAGGAAACAACATTATAACATAGATCAGAAAGTAGCATAATCTGGGCCCTTAAAGCGTAATGACAATTTGATGTTCTTAGTATTATTTTTCTAGCTGTCTATTTGTATATATGTGTTTGCTCAAACTACGAACCTGCTAAAAATAAACCCTCAGCATTTTCAGCAGGTCTCAAACTATAAGAAAAAATACTTTTACTTTTCAGTCCAGTTCAAAAATGTAGAGGAGCAGAAAGTACAGATACCTGCTCTCAAATGTAGTGAAGTAAAAGAAGTATCACCTTGAAGTACTTATACTTTAAAATTGTACGGTACTTTTACTTTTGTTACTTTCCACCACTGTATGAGTAGATTTTTAAACATGTACTTATAATTCAGTATAATTCTAGCATGTAACTAATTTTAACATCCTTGAAGGGCCTGTAGCTGAGTTTGCCTCACTTCAGAACAGTACGAGCAGCTCTTAAGTCTGCTGAGTACTGTCCGCATCTAATTATTGTGTCGTCAGGAAGTGTGTGTTAGCATGTTAGTTGTCGTTAGATTCCCTGTGACCGCAAAACTCTGCTCTTGCCTCTGAGAGTTGTGAAAAGATCTTACAAACTCATTGCGGTGAATAATTAGGACGCTCTGAATGCATAAGGTAAGTGAAGAATACTTTTGGACCACTGCAAACCGTCTAAAATTAACAAGTTCTGTTTGTTAAGACAGTAAAAATCAGGTACAGTACCTTTGAATAAATAGTTTTAAATAAATAATTGTGTCATCTCAATGCACCGAGCCCCTATATTTGCCCAAATGTGAGGAAGGGTCCGGGGGTGTTGTGGGGGGTCGGTGGGAGGGTCGATGCATTGGGGTGTAGGAGGGGAGGGCTGGGGTGGAGGTGAGGGGTGTGCAGTTAGATTTTCTGCTCCACTACACTCTCTCACTTAGCAACGGGCACTGGGCTTCGACTAATGGTTTCCACGGCGACGCACAATGACTTACCCCGAAGAAGAAAGAGAAGTAAAGATGCATCACTGCTAAGTCTCCAGCCATTAATGTGATAGGGCAATTATATACAGAGGTCTGATCAGATATTATAATGAATTCAACATTAGGAAAAACTTTTTGACAGTTAATATACTTTATCAAACTTATTTAAGATCAAATTTAGCTTTTCTTTGATAAACTTCTCATTTAAAGCGGACCTATTACACAAAAGTTTTAGAGCTTTTAACCATCTTATAATTGTTTCTCCTCACATTTACCCTCTGAAAGTTGTACTTGGAGTGATTCATGCATGTTTTAGTAATCTTTGTTCTCCTGTATTCAAGACGTTATTCAAAATGCTCTGATCTATCCTTGTTTTCACCCCACTGGTCTGTACAGGCTTCAAATTCCAATTTTATCGTTTTAATCGATGATAATTTGGGAGTGTCACGTAGTCTTTTCGGCACAAATTTTTTAAAATGTGCTCCACGCTAGTTTGACCTGCAGCTATCCATCGGAGGAGCCGACAACTTCACGGCTCTTTGTTGTGATGATGTTTAGCGTGACGTCAACTCCCATTTGCCACTGCAGTTTTCTAACATCGAAGTCACTGGACTTGTTTCTTTTATTAAGATGTTTTAGATGAATATTGTGATTTAAATTGTCCAAATTATGACATAATGATCCACGGTGTCATAGATTATAACTATATAGTAGGCTCAGTGCACAAGATTGGCTCTTGTGAGTTTTAAGCCATGTTAGAATGCTGTTATCTCATCAAAAACATGCCTGAGTTGTGTTTTGTTTCATTCACACATGTTTGAGTAATCCTTTATTATTAGTCTCTGTACATCTCCAAAGCTCAAAATGCTCTGTTCCACCTTGTGATGTCATGTAGTGGTAGTTTTCAAAGTGTGACGGTGCAGTTCCAGCGCTGAAATTATCCAAATGATTCTAGTTAAGGCGTATGGATTTACAAAGCACACTGGAGTACTTCCTGTATTACCACATGACATCACAAGGTGGAACAGAGTGGTTTCTTTTTGAGAGAAGAACTCAGCCTAAATATGCAGGGTTAGAGTCTTAATCATGCGTGAATGAAACAAAACAAAACTCCAGATATATCTTTGAGGAGGAAAACAACATTATAACATAGATACACATATAACATAATATGGGCCCTTTAAGTCAGACAGAGGGGGGTAGAGTAGCCAAAAAAATGTACTCAAGTTAGTGCAAGCATGAGTAAATACTATTACTTAAGTAGAAGTACAAAGTAGTGGTTCAAGAAATAACTTTTTACCCTTACTTGAGCATTTGGGAAAACTACTACTCAAGTAAGACTAACTTAAAGAGTACCTGTTGGGACGTAACATCTGATTTATAATTTTAAGTGAATGCAATTTCAAGGACAAAACATTAAATAATGCACAAAATCTGGCAAAGAATAGACAAATGAGACAAATGAAATCATATCTGAAGGAGTGGTGCAAGAAACATATATGTTCAAATCATTTCATATTGTCAACGTAACGCTTTTGTAACTTGTAGTGTTCTTGAGTATTATTTTATTGACTCTTTCCACTGTGAGTCTACAATTTCTTTAAAAAGTTACTCAACTAAATGTAGTGCTACCCACCTCTGAAGTCTAATCTCTTTTTTTAATGCATTTAGTAGCTTACATCCTAAAATGAGATATACTTTTCAAAATTTATACTGGGTTTAACATAAAAGACTAAAAGTGAAGGAATAGTGGCCAAAATACTTCAAAATATTCAGCATTTTTATTTAAAAGTGACAGATTAAAGGTGCTGTACATGACTTTTACTGTCTTAAAAACTAATGCATTTTAAAAGCTTTGCAGTAGTCCAACATTATTCCTCACTTACCTTATAAACTCATCCTGGTGAATAATTAAAATGCTCGGAGTACTTTCCACCTATGCAGAGTTTTGCTGTCATAACTAGCATTCTCACACACTTCCTGATTATCACACAATAAAATGCTACAATATACAACAATATATCTGTACTGGTTCAAACCACATTTTTGCTAAATACATGTGAAAAACTCCAGTCTTTAAGAATATGTTTATCTTTTATTACATGTGTTATTACTACTGATTGTATCTATGATGAAAGAGAAGTTTAATGTTATACTATGGAACATTAAATTATTGTATTCTTATATCAACACTAGGCTATGCCCTGATCAGTCCTCTTCAGGCAATGCTTTTTACTTGAGTAATTGTTAGAAGAACCTTTAATTTTGACATTTTATGCAGGTGTCATGTCACCTATTATTAAAACTAAAAGGTTAAAACCATATAGTCAGGTTTGTGGAGATGCAAGCCTGGTCACAGTATGGACATCTTTCTCCTATGTTCCTCAGTGCAAGAAATCTTTTTTTGGCTGAAAAGTTACTTGGTGGGGTTTTGAGAACTGTACTGTATCAACTACCCTCCTTAAAGCCAGGAGATCAGGGGTACCCAAACTTTTTCACCAAAAAAGTTGATATGTATACAGAGAGAAGGGCCACAGATATAGGACACTGAAGTGAATCATTCAAAATGCTGCATTTGACGTCGGTAGGTTGACTGAGCCATCCCACCTTTAATGAGGGCTGAAACATTTACGTTAAGGTTGTATCACATAGTTTGAATTTGAAGTATTTTGTAATTTGCGCCAATTCAGTAGGAAGCCTGAAGGCCACATTTGGCCCCTGTGCCATAATATGAATACACTTGCTGTAGGTGGTCAAATGGATTTTTTTTAAAGCAGGCAAAAACTCAAAAATGTATCGCACAAGTTGGTGATACATTCTTGATTACTAGTTTGGACAGCAGATTACACAATCCAAAAGGCTGAGAACCAAGTCAATGGACGCTTTGAACACTAACCATTTTTATAAGCTTTATTCATCGACAATATTCATTGTTTATCCATTCTCCATGGCAAAGGGTGTAATCTTTTCAAAAATATATTCAAGTTTGGCTGTAAAAGTGAATTTACACATTTGATGTAATTAGATTTGATTAATGGACTGTTTCTGCTCAGGTGTGACATGGCGTTTTGTATGCTCAGAGATAAGGAACTTAGTTCTACTTCAGACAACCCCTTAAGCTAGTTTACTCAATATTTTTAAGTTCAATCAACTTAATGCTAAACTTCTGTTCTTTTAAAATAATTTTTTTTTTTTTTTTTCCCTTAAATGTTTCATTTCAACATCCTCTTGCTCTGAACACAAAAACACTGGCACAACCAATAAAGGAGCAACCTTTATTTTTATTAAAGACCATTAAATAAATACTATACAGAATCCAATGTAGAAAATCTGATACACCGCTTCTGTCCCAAAGTTTAACAAGTTCATAAAGTCACTTAAAAATAGCACTCTCCAACAGTAAATGTCGAAGCCCCACACCGCTCAATGCTTAGATAGAATTTTACACTGTCAAACCACCGTCGAGAGGTCCATTTGGTCCGCATTACAAAACTCCTCCCAGCAGTGTGGTGAGGTAGCTGAGAAAAGTGACATCAGAAAATAATAAACAAAAAAAAAACAAAACAAAAAAAAAAAAAAAAAAAAAAAAAAGTTTTACCCACACCCTTAAGGGGCCTATATTACGCATTTTTTAAAATCTGTTGCCTCATTATCAAAAACATACAAGGGGTTGTTTTGTTTCAGTCGTACGTTTAACACAAATCCTGCATATCTAGGCTGTATTCTTCTCTCAAATTGAAAACACTTTTCCACATTGTGATGTCACCGAGTGATGATACAGGAAACACTCCTGTGTCTATACACCTTTATTAGAATTATCTGAATACATCCAGCCCTGGAATTACCAAATTCTGAAGTGAAATCCATTGTTTTAGCCTTGACTTTCTGTGTCAACTGAACAAAAGGTAAAGCAAAAATATATTTTAAATAGTAGTATTAAGTTTATTCTAGTGAATTGTAGAGGGTATTGAGGGTAAAAATAACAACTTTAAAACTACCACTAAATGACATCACAAGGTGAAACAGCATTTTGAGCTTTGGAGATGTACACAGGATTACTCAAACGTGTGACTGAAACTAAACAAGTCTGGGAATGCTTTTGAGGAGGTAACATTATAACATGGTTAATAGCTCACAGGAGTCAATTTTGCGCAATATAGGACCTTAAATAAAAACTTTAGAGGGACACGCTGCCGCCCCCTGCTGACTACTCCTGTCACTACATCCATTCATGATTGGAGGCCCCGTGGAAAAGGTTAGACCTGGGCCTGGGGGATGAGAGAATGCCAGTCTGGTACTGCACTGCTCAGCCAGGCTGGCATTGCTGCTAACACATTTTAGGGACAAGTGTCAGTTGTTAAAGTTAATCTTCGGGCAATTATTTATTCATTTATTTATTTTTTTGTTATTTTGTTTATAATATAAAAGCTAAAAGCATCTCCTGTTGAATTTAATGTAGTTTGCTTTTTGACCGCAAGGGGCCACCGTAGTCTGTATGAACAGGAAACACTGCGTTGTGTTGGCCAGAGAGTCTTTACTAATGATTCAGATTCTACACAAGAACATGGCAGGCAGAAGACCAGGTTTATCTGTTCTATGAGAGCTCAGAGTAGAACTGGCACCCTGGGGCCATGGCCAGGATCCACAGGCTCTGGGTGCTCTGGGTGGGTGCTCTGTGGGTGCCTTGTTTAGATGAGGTCAGCCACGTTGTTGGGCATCTCCTCAATGGTGGTGTTGTAGAAGGTCTCAATGTCCCTCAGGGTGCGCTTGTCGTCGTCTGTTACCATGTTGATGGCCACTCCCTTACGGCCAAAACGCCCTCCGCGACCAATCCTGGGACAAAAGACTCACACTTACAACTGTGTTCAGTGACAAGAGACACTTGAAATGCAGAGGTCTGCAGTACAGGTTTAACCCGCAGCACTTTTAAGCGTTCTATTCTATCAGCTTACAAAAGAAATTGAGAAGGGCAGTCCTAGTTTCAAAATGAAGTAAGGCTTCCAGGCATGTTTTGCACTAAAGTGGGAATGTCAAATAAAGCCTCAAACTGAAGTGTATGACAGTGATGAAGAAGTCAGTCAGTCAGTCACATGTGTGAGGTGATTTAAAAGAAGAAAATATTAAATGCCTCGGTGACGCATCAAAATCTCCAGTTTCTCTGCATGCATTGAAATGCAGAAAATATCTACAAATGGAAGTCCTCAATCCAATGAAGTCTGTGATAACTGTTCTTACAGAGTGATAAAGCTGCTAATAAAGCCTGTTCTGTGATGTGACTACCTGTGGATGTAGTTCTCTCGGTTGGTAGGCAGGTCATAGTTGATGACCAGTGACACCTGCTGCACGTCAATGCCTCGGGCCTGAAGGGACACACATCATTAGGTCAATTTCCATTTAAAAATTCTAAAATCAAACATCCCTGCTAAAGTCTACTGACAAGTGCAATCAGTTAAACAGATAAAAGCAAACAGATACTGGCTTAGGCTTTACTTGGGCAAATGCTTCACCATCACACCAGATGCATGAAGAATTAGACTAGTGTACAGAGGTGTGTCCTCCTCACCAGGATATCAGTGGTGATGAGCACTCTGCTGCTGCCGGAGCGGAACTCCTTCATGATGATCTCCCTCTCCTTCTGCTCCATGTCCCCATGCTGCAACACAAACAGGCAGTCAGCACCCATGGGTGTCACAATCTCATTCACTTCAACTTAAACTAGGCCCTACATAAAGTAAACATTTTGAATACATATTAAAAAGGTCATGAGTCAGGAACATGTTTACTTTTGGCAGAACGGATTAAGTGTGATATTGCTCCATGACAGAATCAAGAATCATGGGAAACCAATTGCACGACCCTATCCAAGACACCTATAGCCATTTTTCAAACATTAAGTTACATGTATTATGTGCTATATCGCATACACTGCACACCGTAGTGCAGAGGTGCGTAAAATTACCGCAAGGTAAATTCTTTCACCACGACAGCCCTACCAGTCAGGAGTTCTCCATTAGTCATTACCTGAGACAATGGATTAAAGGGATGGGCCAATATAAATGTTTTTGAAATGCCGTTATCAGGCCTGCTGCTGTGGATACAAAAATATGCATCGATAACCAACACATATTTGGCTTTTAAAATCCATAACAAGGATCAAAATGTACAAGTTGAAGTAAATACCTAAAATTTACTTGTCACTTTTGTAAGAATTATGACAAAATGTATTAATCTGGGATACAAAATCATTTGTTCCATGTTTGTGTAACATACAGCCTTATAGTGCAACTCTTCCATTTCGACTCAATCTATTCAAAAAAAAGAGCACTCAGACTGGGGCAGAGACAAAAATATTGGTATTTGATATTGACATTGGCCGATACGATACAGACAAATAATTGAGACTGTAAAATGTAATTTCTTAGTAATGGGTATTAAATCAGTTCAATTACTTTCTTATTTGGCTGTTTTTACTGTAAGATGCCTGATGTAAAGAGCATTTATCACAGAATCAATTAAAATCAGGTATAGCCCCTTGGAAACTGATGTCAGGGACAGTGATCTAACTTGACTAGCGTGGTACAAAGTATGGGCGTACCAGGGCGGATACAGTGAAGTCCCGGGAGCCCATCTTCTCAGTGAGCCAGTCCACTTTCCGGCGTGTGTTTAGGAAGATGACGGCCTGTGTGATGGTCAGGGTCTCGTACAGGTCGCACAGCGTCTCCAACTTCCACTCCTGAGGGACCGCAGACATAGAACTTAGAAGGAAAAACTACATGTACATCCACCCCCAAATGTACAACAAGCACCTTTCATGCACACAACCACCCCACGCACAGCCAAGCCCATCATGATGATAGCACAGAGGTCAAACACCTACATTTTATTTGAAAAATCCTCAACATTCCGTCTGAGGCAGAACGGCCAAAGAAACATTTTGTCTCTTATGCTGCCCAATTTTTGTCCATAGCGCTTTTTATTTTAGGTCAAATTAGTTTTATACGGTACAATGAAAACAAAGTTTTTTAGTTGTTGTTCTTTGGTAGTTTGATAGCCAACAATAGCTAGATAAAGGCCACTTCAATTTGCCCCATAACAATATCCTTACGGTTCAGTTCAACTGTGTCTGATCCCAAAGTCAGTATAAGGGATAAATGTCTGCAGTGCCCATGTTGTTCAGCTAACTGTTAACTGTTTTTCTACAGCTGTTTAGTTTGTACTGACATCTAATTTTTATTATTATTTTTTAACAAATAAAGCCTACAACTCTGCTAAACTAGCAGCTCTTATTTATTTTAGACATATTTTGCGCCTTTACAGAAGAAAAAATGTCGCCATTCATTCTAAAAATTTAGAATGTTGCAATGTCATATGCATAACATCTATATAGACTCGATCAAACCATAAACTGAACAGTGTTTTTTTTAAACACTTAATTTTGTACTAGTGAACTTGGTCATTTTTCTGTATCGAGTTTTAGAAAGATGAGTAAACTTCAATCATAGCTACAAATTTATTTACAATATTTGGAATTTTGTCTGGGATAATCCTGTTTAAAGGAACTGTATGATTATGATTTTACATTAAATTTTATAAACTTGCCCCATCCATGTTCCCAGATATGCGGTAAACATGTTCAAATCAAATATAGCTTTTACTGATCACAGTTCTTATGCCAATGTATTCTTGAGAAAAAAAAACGCCAAATTATGTTTTGTAATTAAGCCGATTATCCAAATAAAATGTAATACTAATGATTAAGCTCGATACTCAAAGCACTATTGTGTGCGATATTGAAATTTGTATCCTGTTCTTATTAAAATATTTTATCGTAACAGGCCTACATGATATTTGGCCTGATGCTGTGGCAGGTAACATATTTGCTGATACCAATATCTAGGCCCACAGATGTATCGTAAGTTGAAGTAACAATCAAAATTTTCACAACAAAATGTATTTATTATCTGAAAAATAATTTGTTAAAAGATTATATGGCTGTAGGTTTATACAATCATCTATTTCTAACTTCTGATTCCATTTTGACTGAAAAAGGCACAGAATGGGGGAGCTCAAAAAAATATTGGTGCCGACCAATACTGAAGAAAGAAAATCGATGTATTGCCCATCCCTCCTACACACACTACATGCCCTCAGCCCCCTCACCTCCTTCTCCACATTGATGTAGAACTGCCGGATGCCCTCCAGGGTCAGCTCCTCCTTCTTGACCAGGATGCGGATGGGATCGCGCATGAACTTCTTGGTGACTTCCAGGACGTCAGCAGGCATGGTGGCAGAGAGCAGGACCACCTATGCGATCAGAGAGAGGGGTCAGTGATGCACATGGTCAACTAACAGTCCCGGACTATGTTGTGTGTTGCATCAGATTTGTGTGTAAGATCATGTCTGAGGGAGCTGGGTGTGAGGAGGGCACAGGTCAGCAGAACGCCCACCGGAGCAGCCCCACACACAGACTGCCACAGTCAGCTGACACGCATGGGTTTCATCACAGCAACCACCACACCATCTAAGCTCATAGGATATAGCCAGTAAGGACTTTACCCAAGCCTGATGTCAAAAGCATCAGGATATAATTGCAGCACGATAAAGTCACAGCTCACAATTTCTAGAGTTGACTTGAATCACCGGTAGGTTTACAAGGATCTTGTTCACTTTACTCATGGTAAACTAGGCAGCTGACCATATTATGGTACTGGCTAATGCAATATGTTGCTATAGAGGCAGTCCACTTGATAGGTGATGCAATATTGGCAGTAAAGAGGTACATCCATCAGCCAAGTACTTCTTCCCTCTGGATATGACCACATCAACTCCTGGGACACCCACAGCAGCAGGCCAAAGGAGGCAATGCTGTGAGCAGAGGCAGAAGAGAAGTAAGCCAGCAGGTCGGGCTAAAGGCTAACACGGTCAGAGCACCGCTTCCTACCATCTTTGTCTCTAATACTTGGTCAATCCAGAAAGCTGCAAATTACTACGTATAGGGCCCTTAATAGTTGCAGCATGATTTTTTTTCTCTGAGACCTGGCTAGACAAATGCTAGCAGGACAGATTGCCTATCGAACCGACAACCATCGACTCTGGTAAAAAGGCCGGCAGGGGACTATGCATTTATATTAACTCCTGGTGCACCAAAGTCACAGTAATAAACTGTTGCCCAGAGGCAGAACTCTTGCTGCTTAAGTCTTGGCTGTTTTACCTCCCCAGGGAATTTACTGTTTACAGCTGTGCTTTGTACTTTCTCTGGACGCTAAAGCTGAGCTAGCACAAGTGTAGAGTAGGATTAACAGCCTCGTAGTACATCCAAACTGTGTTTATTGCAGATGGGGACTTCAATCACGCCGACTTGAAAACATTTCTTCACGAATTCCACCGAAATGTGAAGTGTGCTACTAGAGATAAAACTTTGGATGAGGTGTATAGCACTGTAGCAGACACATACAGAGCCCAGGCCACCCTGGATGACACACGGAGGGCAACAACTGATCCAAGCTAGGAATATCGCCCTTACTTCTGGAAACCAGGAGGCTGCACTGCCAGAGCTGCTCTTAGGTGAGACATGACTACTGCCAAACACCTCCACAAGAGGGTCTGTGGCCATGTCAAACCTAGCCTCAATAAGCCAAGGCAGGTCAGGCAAGTGTGGCAGGGCAACAGGGCTATAACAGACTATCAGAAAAAAAATTACCACCTCCCTCAGCTGAGGACCTAAACCTCTTTTATTCCCGCTTTGACAGGGAGGACACCAACCCTGTCCTGCACCCCCTCCCGATGACACATGAGGTGAGACGTGCCCTCTGCAGCATCAGCATCAGAAAAACAGCCGGACCAAACAGTGGTGGGTCGCTGAAAAACTGCAGCAGAGCTGGTGGACATCTTCACCTCCATTTATAATGTGTTGCTGTCCACATAATGGGTCCCAACCTGATTCAAAGCAGCCATGACAGTCCCCATCCCTTAAGAGTTCAATGTTGCGCCTTAATGACTACAGGCCTTTGGCACTCATCTCCATCCTTGCCAAATGCTTGGAGACTAGTCATAAGAAAAAACATCAAAGCTGCAATACAACGATCACTCGACCCATACTAATTTGCATACAAGTAGAACACGTCAACACAGGACGCCATCAGCATTGAGCTCCACACTACTGGAGAATAAGAACAAACTCCTTTGTGGACTACAACTTGGCTTTCAACACCATCTGGCCATACAACCTCTGGTCCAAACTACACCATCTTGGATTAACTGCCACACTGTGTGCCGGTTGTTAAAAAGTCCACAATCCAACTGCACAGAGTGTAAGAATGGACAGGCACACCTCTTCCACCCTTTTCATCAACACCGTGGCCCCCTAGGGGTGCGTGCTAGTG
Organism: Periophthalmus modestus; assembly: GCA_019594935.1. NCBI lineage: Eukaryota > Metazoa > Chordata > Actinopteri > Gobiiformes > Gobiidae > Periophthalmus > Periophthalmus modestus. The sequence continues at coordinate 7,659,319 of JAIEZT010000107.1, forward strand.
CCCTTGCTCTAGGTAACCTGGTCCTGAACATCAAAACCAACAAGGAGATTAATGTGGACTTCTGGAAAAATGAACAAAACAACCACCGACTTCTCTATCGGCAATGAGATGGCAGAGAAGAAGACCAATTTTAAATTCCTGCAGGTGACTGGACCTGTCCAGGCCATTCACACAGCCTCAACTGAGGAAAAGGCCCAACAGTACCAACTTCAACTGTGCCACCAATTGTGTTCACAATATGGATTATTAGCGTAGGGTTCTCTTGCTGCACTAAGGTCAATCAGCAGGCTCACCAGTGCGTGGTGAAAACGGCAAGGAAAAAAAATCATTGGGATGACTCTCCAAGAGATCAGTACCATTTGAGCAAAATTTGTCTTGCCCTAGTACAGACATTTTATTTGTCAAAATTAGTCCACTGCTTGCTGTCTGTCTAGTCAGTAAGCATTTTACAATCCAATGATCAAGAGGAGCACATTAGCATGCTGGTTGTTAGCTTTACTGTCACAGCAACACTTCACACTTGAGCTGTGAAAAGCGCTTATAAACTTATCACAGTGGACAATTAGGATGCTTGGAATGCATAAGGTAAGTGAAGAATAACTTTGACAACTGCAAAATGGCTAAAGCCCTGTGACAGTTAGCAGCCCGATTGCCTGCACTCACCTGTGTGCTTGAAGGCAGCTTCTGGAAAATGTCATAAATTTGGTCCTTGAACCCACGACTGAGCATCTCGTCGGCTTCATCCAGAACAAACATTTTTATGGACTTTGATACTGAAAAGAAATAAGGACAGTGAGACATAAGACATGGGTTTTCAGTGAGATTTTAGAGTGAAAAATAAATTGACAAAAACAATGAATACGCGTTTCATTTTTTTCCTCAACAAATATGTAAAGCTATAAATGTCATGTCTTTGTACTTGTTGGGCCTGCCACGATAATTACTCTATTGACTTATACTGTTCCAGCTGTCATTTACTGAACAATATTTTAGGGCTCAGTGTACATTGTGTGTACAATTTCTTTGCAAAAATGGATTTGGGGTATTTTTGGTGTAATAATAGATTTAGGCTGTAAAAAGTTGACTGAATGACTTGTATGGCTAATAATTATTTTTGATATTTGTTTCAGATCCTACCTTTTAATAATGCTGCTTATTTAAAAAAAATGGTTTACTGGGATCATCTCACTTGATTGGTATCGAGTCAGTTGGATAAAGTAATCGATAATATTTTTTTTTTTTTTATTATTAAGCGTTTACCACAATCTATCTGGAGCAATATATTGTGCTTAAAATGTGTTATGACAGGCCTGGTTCTTGTGGGCCTTTTGGTCCCTACTGAAAGTGTTCTTGTTCCACTTATTACAGACTAATCTACAAAACCTCTAGTCAAAAGGCTATAACTGGTGTTGCATCAGGTCGTGTGTAAGATCATGTCTGAGGGTGCTGGGTGTGAGGAGGACACAGGTCAGCAGAACGCCACTGGAGCAACCCCACACACACAGACAGCCACAGTCAGCTGACACGCATGGGTTTCATCATAGCAACCACCGTGCCTCTATACACGAGTCATCCGTTCTTGCAACTTGTGGTTTTCAGATCCTAAAATGTGATGTCATATTATGACAATTTTCCTGATTACATTGTATTTTACCCATCTCAAGGATACATTCATAAATGTTGGACCTACTAGGCTAAACTATGTTTTAGTCATTATAAAATATGGTGACTAAAACTCACCATATTACAGGAATCTACATTTTAAAAATAGCTTTCATTTTAGCTGCCCCCCCATTTGTATTGATAGTTTGCAGTGACATTATGCTGGGAGTGTTGTACATGTATGCCTATGGTGGAATGTTTATCAGTTACCATGGTGACACAATACACATATTACCAACAAAAAGGGTAAGTAACAGAAAAACTGTTGGCTAATGCTTGCTAGCTTGAGACATACCCCCAGCGAATGTTGATGACATCAGCTGCAAAGTATCAATATTATTGGCTCATACAATGTTGCAGTATCATGTAGCTCATCTTAAAACGCCCTGTGCCCAACACTTTTACCTGTAGTGGAGAAATTTGTTTATTTTGTTGCCCCAAGAATAAGTGTAAAAGTGCCACTGCACTTAAATCAATCGGGAGCGCAGGCATCACGTGTTAGATCGATTGCGTCAGTGTGGCAGTCTGTCACCTTTGACATTTAGATTTCAGCTCCATGTTGTGCACCTCAACACTATGTTCCAGTTAGTGCCACATACTTAAAATTGAGAACTTGATTTCATAGGCTTAATACTAAATATAAAATTTTGTACTTTATGTTCCTATTGTTGTGGTCTTACATCAAATCAGTTTCTGCTAAAGCTCAAGCTAATTTTGGATAAATAATTGCTTAAATGAGTATCAACTTGAGTATCGATTAGTATCTGATTTGATACTTGTGATTACCCCAAGTTTGGTTGGTTGAGACACGCTCTCATGGGTGTGTCTGTGCGGTCAATGGTGCACCAGCGCTGGAGCAGAGGCCCCACACTTACACAGTATACGACGGCTCAGCATGTCGAAGACTCGCCCTGGGGTGCCAACCACTATGTGAGGCACGTCTTCCGTCAGCCTCTGGGACTCTTGCCGAACATTGGTTCCTCCGATACAGGCGTAGCATGTGGCACCCAAATAATCCCCAAGGGCATCCACTACTTTCCGGATCTGCAAGGGAGAACACAGGGTGGACTGTTAGCTCTAGAGCTTTAGAAAAAGTACTTTTGTGAGTTTCAACATGTACATAGTTATCACAGAGAAATAAAATGTTCTGTCAAACGTGATAGGTCTATGCAGAGCTTAAGAATCAGGGCCACATGCACCTGTTGAGCCAGCTCTCTGGTGGGGGCCAGCACCAGAGCTTGTGTGGCCTTTAAACTCAAGTCCAGCTTCTGCAGGATGGAGATGGCGAAAGTGGCTGTCTTTCCAGTTCCAGACTGAGCCTGAGCGATCACATCGGAGCCTAAGAGACAAACACACAGGATCATTGATCTGCTCCACAGGACAAGGGCTGCATAGCTCTGAATGACCAGTTTACTGTTCTCCTTCATTCACATGCATGTGCCGACCTCAGGAGGGGGTGCAGAGGTCAGCCTCTAGGCGATGTTTGCAAAGAAGTACAACAATGGAACTCAGGAGGCATCAGAACAGATGGGCCTTCACCTGAGCCTCATTCATTTGCATCTGGTTTAATCTATATTCTCAAGCAGCTCCGTTTGAGGATTGAGACATGTAACAAACTGGACAGGACTATCCTGATTTCTCATACCAGCCTGTAAGCAGTTCATTAGTATTCTACTACACAGTGAGATTTTACATAATCACAAATGAGTACTATAATACATACGGTACTATTAGCACCACACCTAAGTATATATATGACAGCAATGTTACTGTAGATTTGACTACAACTTAACCTACGCCAAGGAAAGTGTGTTAGCCCTACATCTGTGTTGTAGAGCAAAATAGTAGGAACAGATGTACCTTCTAATGTGCTCACCTTGAATACAGGGCCGGATGGCTCTCTGCTGGATGGCAGAGGGCTTCTCAAAACCATAAGCATAGATTCCTCTCAACAGCCCCTCGTGCAGGTTCATCTCATCAAAGTTATCCACCACCTCAGACCAGTTTCCCTGTAGGCATCACAGAGGTTAGGTGACCACCTTCACAAACAAATAACTATATCTTCGAAAAGCCCTTATCTATACATTTTTAGCAGAAAACTTGGTGTATTCACTGACATGTTTCTCAATAGGGCAGTGTCAACATCTTTCTTTAAAGTGAATGCCATCTTAAGCAGTTGGGGTCTTAATCATTGATTTGTGAGCAAGCCAAAATTCAGAAATATGATAATCCCTGGTTATTTAGTTATGACATTATAAAGGTGTATATGTTTAGACCCCACCCAGCAGAGCCGTTTTCAATTCCCTTTGCCCCTCTTGTGATTTTATAGGTTGGAAACTTACCTCAATGACTCCATCTGGCTCCATGCCATCAGGGCCATTTTCACTGTAGGAAAAAGAACAAATTAATATCACGTCTAACGTAACATTTGACATAGTGTTAACAAATGGGACACAAGGCCGCGTTATTACAGCATGGTGTTTTGTAACTCACGGAGCTTCGCAATATGACCCAACAATCCGCCATTTTCACGGCAAACAGTTAGTTCCAACGGGTTTGCTAGAAGATACCCTGAGGTAACCGAAAGGGGGCTGCTAGAGAATGGATTGGTGAGGTGCGTAAAACCCAAGCACAAAAGCGCACATCCACAACAAATATGGTTCTATCTGGATGGAGTACGTTCAAAACGTGACATTATAACACGAATAGACCCACCAATTTCGAGTAAACGGCACTTAAGTTTTTTGTGGAATGTCGCGCGAGACCGGCCACGGACTGTTAGCTAAAATGGACGCTTTCATGAACCATGTGCGCCGGTGCTCGCACACAAAACCGGCTCTTCGCGGAGATACAATGCAGCGGGCAAACCAGGATGAACAGCCTCATACACGGTCAGATTACACGAGGGGGCTCCGATTAGGACTTCCCGGTAACAGAACCGCGCGATCCAAGGAGAAAAACGGTGGATCGGTGTAGGCCGCACCCAGGCCGGGCTGTTCACGTGTCCACCCGGCATTAGCAGCTACACACCACGGCTACATCTGCTAAAGCGACCCCTAACTCTACCACTAAAATCTTATAATTAAAATCTCGAGATGGATTATATTGTAAAAGCTTTAATATAAATGACAACTCACACGTTGCTATTAGTTACAGTAAATATTTTTCAAAGCTTTTAAGCATTTTTCTTCTCATAGAACACGGTTAGCCTTACGTTAGCATAGCCTACCCAAGTGAGCTAAGCGAAGCTAATCACCGCAAACCGGCTCTCGTACTTGACACGGGCAAAAATACGCATGGATAATGGTTGGTGAGTCCGCCACGGGTCGTCATGTCCCGGTGGCTGGTGTGATCCGCGGATGGTGCCTTACCTGTGGTCGTATTCGGCGGACATTGTCACGGATCGGTAAGTGTGTAAGTGCGCTCAGAGGCAGAGGCAGAAGCTCATAGAACGGACCTCCGTCATTCAGCTCTGGTCCCGCCCAAAGACTACGCGGTTTCCTGATTGGCCGCTTTGAGTGACGTAGAGACACACTGGCCAAATGATTAGGCAATCACGTTCTAATAAATGTTCTTACATTTCATTTGTGTTTTTTTTTGGTTTTTTTGTTTTTTTTGTTTTTCACGTTTTATTTTGATTCGCCGTATATTTTTGGACAGAGCGTGTGTTGAAGAAAAAAATTAAAGCTTCAAAAAATGTCCTACGCAAAATTCTTTAACTAAAGTAATTAGTCTCTGATTTATCATTAAGGAAGAATTCATATATTGTATAATTTGAAAAGGAGTGTCTTATCTTGATTGATTCCATCTGTTGTTTCTATAGGAAGGTGATTCCCGAAATCCAAAATCTTACAAAAAGACATAATCCAATGTGGTGCATCTGTGGTAACTCTCAGTTCCCTCAAGCTGTGGACTTGGTGCCCTCCCACACAGTTTTTGTTTTTTAAGGCCTTCAATGGAGGAGGAGTGAGTCCGTGCAAAAGTTTGGATATAAAAGTTTAGAATTATAATGCAATTTATAATTAAATTACTTTTAAAATGAACAAAATGATCAAAACTGAATACTTATCCAAAACAATGCAGTGGTGAAATTAGTGTTTTTTTTGTTCAGTTTTTTTGTTTTTTTTTAAAAGGGATTCTATGAGTTTGTGCATTGTGTTAAACTTTGTAAAGTTTGTAACTGTTTTGGTGATGAGTCAGCTATCTGGATGTCTCTTATTTCTATGGCTGGAAAGTTCAACACACAGTATGACTTTGCTGCATATATAAGACAAATGGACACGTGGAACATGTTCAAAGCAATTGCCAAGGGCTTGCCTTAGCTGGATTTTTACCTTTACTGGAAAATGGGTATACACAGATGAAACACACCCAGATACAAGAAGAACATGAACATACATCAGACATCAACAGACATTCCACTTTCCACAAGTTAAAGCTCTACTATACCATACAAAAACAATGGTCAGTGATAGAGATGAGGGGTATATTAGTCACAATACTGATATCAGGTTATCACAGATTTGGTCCAATATTTTTAAAAAAAATGCTGATTTCTGGCATATGTTTTGATGAGTTACAATGGAAATAGAGATATTAGACTAAAAATATGACTGTATGTTAACACAACTCATTAGGCCTATATTATAATCCAGATAAATACATTTTATTTTTACAAAAGTGAAAATTTTACTTGAGAAATTTGAGGACTTTGAGATACTTGAGCTCCTCCACTTGACTTACCTGGAGAGGGCAAACCACCTTTTTCCGATGGAGAACTATGGCCTTGGATTTGGAGGAGCTGATTCTCATCCCAGCCGCTTCACACTCGGCTGGGAGCTGCCCCCGTGCTTGCTGCAGGTCCTGGCTCGATGAAGCCATCAGGACAACATCATTCGCATACAGCAGAGCTGCGATTCTGTGGTCCTCGAACTGGACCCCCACCGGCCCCTGGCTGCGCAAAGAAATTCTGTCCATAAATACAATGAACACAACCGGTGACAAAGGGCAGCCCTGGTGGAGTCCAACATGCACCGGCAACAAGTCTGACTTGCTGCCGGCAATGCGAACACAACTTCTGCTCCAGTCCAGTCATACAGGGACCGGCGCAGGAGTTAAACGGGGGGACCACCACCTCAGTCTGCCACTCCACAGGCACTGTCCCCGCTTGCCACGCGATTTTGCAGAGACGTGTCAGGCAAAACATCCCCACAACATCCAGAGACTTAAAGTACTCCAAACTGAGCTTGTCCAACCCCAGAGCCTTGCCAATCACCTCGGTAACTTCAGCCAAGGTGATGGATGAGTGCGCCTCCGGGTTCCCAGTCTTTGCTTCCTCCTCAGAAGACGTGACAGTAGGACTGAGGAAATCCTCATAGTATTCCTTCTGCTGTCTGACAACATCTCCAGTCGAGGTCAGCCGCTCTCCGCCCGCACTGTAAACAGTGTTGGTAAAGCACTGCTTTCCCCTTCTAAGGCGTCAGACAGTTTGCCAGAATCTCTTTGAGGCTGTCCGACAGTCCTCCTCCATGGCCTCCCCGAATTTTTACCTCTGTGACTGCACGTGTCATGGTCCGCTTGGCCTGCCGGTACTCGACAGCTGCCTCAAGAGTCCCACAAGCCAACCAGACTTGATAGGACTCCTTCAGCCTGACAGCGTCCCTTACTTCCGGTGTCCACCACTGGGTCTGGGGTTTTCCTCTGCAACAAACACCGCAGACCTTACGACCACAGCTACGAGTGGCCGCATCGACAATAGAGGCGAAAAACATGGCCCACTCAGAAACCATGTCCCAAGCCTCCCCCGGGATCTGGGAGAAGCTCCCCTGGAGATGTGAGTTGAAAGCCTCCACCAGATGTTCCTAACAGACCCCCACAGTACGCTTGGATCTGCCAGGTCTGTCCGGCTTACTCCTGGAAGACGCATCTGAGGTGAAGGAAGTCTGAGTGTCCCTGATTAGACTGCTGCCCTTGTGACCTGGTCCTGGATAAGTGTGAGAAAATGGATGGATGGAACTTTGACTAATTTACCTTGAAGGTGAATTAGTCCTCAATGTCCAAACTACCATAATGACGCCCAAGAGCATTAGGTTTACCACCTAGTGACATCACAAGATTAAGTGGAGCATTTTGAGCTGTGTACATATTTATATGTATAAAGAATTGCACATTTTTTCAGAAAGTTTATTTTCATGTTTGTACATTTAGTTCACACGTGTACAACCGAAACTACATGAACATACTGGGGACTGAGAGGCTATGATACATCAGGCGCTGCGCAATGCAAAAAAAGGTCAAAAATACAAAAAAAAAAAAAAAAAAAAAAGAAAAAAAAAAATCACATTTATTTGAGCAACCATATAATAATATAGAAGATATAAAACGGGTGTCGTCGACTCTAAGCACTGGCGTATTTGTGGTCCTCGTAGCTCTCAAAATGTTTTACAAAACCAAACCCCCCTCCCAAAAAAAAAAGGTTTTCTTCAGAAATCGATTGACACAACGCTTTTGGACTGTTCGGTTTGGGCAGTGGACTGGGTTGAAGGAGGCGGAGGGACACGTTCTGCTGCTGTTGTCGTCATGTAAACAAAAGCCTTTTTACGGTGACAGCCATATACTTCAAACATGTCCGGAAGAGGAAAAAAAAGGAAGAAACAATGTAATATTTGTATGAACAACACAATGATTTGAATATCAATGTCATCAACTGTATACCTCACTAACACTCTAGCTTGTGAGCTTTAGCAATGTCCTGTTGTTGTAAAGTAAACAAAAGCCATTTTACAATGACATATCCAAATGCTTCAAACATGTACAACCGAGAAAGAAAGAAAAAAATTGGATATTTGAAGATCTGAAAGTTATTAACATTTAACTGTATACCTCGCCAACACTCGCTTGTTTTGAGGGGTGTTAGCTTTAGCCATGTCCTGTTGTGGTCATGTAAACAAAAGCTTTATTACAGTGATGAATCTGTATGTTTCAAACAAGTCTGTCAAAGAGAGAAAAAAAAGGGTATTTGTATGAACAACACAATGATTTGAATACCAATGTTATACCTCGCTAACACTTCAGTTTGTTTTGAGGATTGTTAGCTTTAGCCATGTCCTGTTGTCATCAAAAGCCTTTTTACAGACATATCTATACTCTTCAATCATGTCTGCCCCCCCCCCTTCAGAAAAAAAAAAAATCTGATACTATTATTTGTATGAACAACACAATAAATTGAATATCAAAGTTTTACATCGACAATTCACTGTATACCCCCGCTAACACTCGCTAGCTTATTTTGAGGGCCGTTAGCTTTAGCCATGCTTCCTTCGACGAGAGTTTTCAAATGCCTATACTTGACAATGAGTGACATTAGGTTGTAGAGTCCAGAGAAGACGGAGAACAAGATGGGCGTGTGTCCTTACTGTACTGTCCCTTATGGGCATGTGTGGTGGGAGGGTATGTGGGGGAGCAGTCCGAGCGGTTGGTCCGGAGGTGGTGGAAGGGGGAAGAAGAAGAGGGTGCTGAGGGGGGTTGGAGGTCACAGGATGAGTTTGCAGTGACACAGTTCTTTGTACATTTGTCTCCTCAGACGGGGCATGTCCAGCTGCCCAAACGTGAAGGCCTCTCCCAGGGCCAAGCACTTGCAGTACTGTGGAGGGTATGACAGACAAAAAACATTAAATAATATAAAATAAGTCAGGTTGATTTGGTCAGTTTCATTAAAGATGGAGTATTTTGCTTCTATGCCGTAAAAAACTGAAAAGGCATAACATATTTAGATCACCATATTACTTTTAATTGTTTTGAAAATGCTATATTTGGTGAAAACAACGTATTGACATGTTTAATAACTTTCATTTTTGATTCTCTTAGCTTTCACTCCCCCTTAAGAGCACTATCATAACACAATCAACGTGAATCCTGCTAATGAAACTACTGTGCATTGCGTCAAGCTTGGCAAGTGGCTGTTTTTGTACATGTATGGAGAACAGCCCACAAGCAATTCTCAGCTTGTGGACTGAGAATTGCACAGATTCTTACAGCTAACCAAAAGGAGGGCTGGAAAAGGGCCAGGGAGAGATCGCTAGATTACTCAACATGTATAGATGACATCTAAAACCTCAGCCATGGGAATAACATGGTAGAAAGCGCAAAAGCTTCATAGCGCAGTTATTGCATGAAATTTTCCACAATATGGCATTAACTGTATATCCATGGAGACACTACCAGGCTAGGTTATAGGTTAGATCAGTGAAGTAAGAATGTAATTGAGCATTAAAAACATTTGTAATTGAATAAATGCCAGACAGACAAGTGTAATGCTATACTGTGGAACATTCCACGTAAAATACATCAAGTAGAAGACCCCACCAGAACAGTTACACAGTACTCCTCATAACATTGATAATATTTTGTGATTACAATTATTGGTGCAAAATGTGTAATAAAATATTGTTGTGTGTAAAAATACTTCCACATGATCTGTTCTTTAGTGCCGCATTCATACTTGTAGTCTCTGTCCTGTTTAAACAAAAGCAGCAGAAGAGAAAAGTGGCTGGACTCACCTGGAGGACAAAGGCTCCACAGTCGCTGTCATTGTTCTGACGACCCACATTCTGGAACAAACAAACACACGTGTGCAGTACATGATTCATGGTTCAAAACCATTGCATCGCCACCTATTTCTTGTTTTCATTTATTTAACCAGGACAGTCCCAAAGAGATTCAGAATTTCCTAGCCCCAGAGGGGACCCTCTTAAGTTCACATGTTCTCCTTGTGTCAGTAAATGTAAAAAAAAAACAACAACAACAAATAAATATGTGTATGTGTGTGTGTGTGTATGTGTGTGTATATATATATATATATATATATATATATATATATTACATACTACATACATATACATATACACATACATACATACATACATACCGTAATTTCACGACCATAAGGCGCGGGTAAAAGTTGCTAACATCGTGGGAGCGATGGATGACACACGGCGAACACAGCTTTACAAAGACCAGGAGGCAGCACCGGGCGAGTTACGCCACGATTTGTGAATGGATTGTGGATACTTGGGCCATCGTATCTGCTTGCACTGTTCTTTGAGCTTTCGCAAAAGTCTGCATCGTTCACGCGGATCGGTACGGCAACAAAACGGACTCCGATAGTGACGAGAGGGAACCTGGTGTATTTCATAGAGATCTAGCGCAGCTGTTCATTTCAGATACAGAGGATGAAGACTTTGATGGATTTATGAATTAATTGAAAAAGTGATGTGAGCACTTTGCTAAATACTTGAATACAGCACAACCAAACACAGTATGTGCTCTAAAAAAGGCAAAGGAAGCAAAACTAACATGCATATTTTACCGTTCCTGCGCCCTAAGGCCCGGTGCGCCTTTTTTATGTGTTAAATGCAGAAAAAGCACCCGTAACTGAACTGTGCCTTATAATCCGGTGCGCCCTATGGCTGTGAAATTACGGTATATTAAAAAAAAAAAACAAAACAACCTCAACCTCACCAAAATAATTGTGAAAGACTGGCCAGCAGTGCTCCCACCTGTCAGCCCATGAAATATACGCCCCCAGTGCTCCCACCTGTATGCCTGTGAAATACAGAATCTCACCATTTTGAAAAAGCCTTTCCATCCGTCCAAAAAGTCTCGCCGGTCTTTCTTGATTGCCTCAGCTTGGAGATATTTAAAAATATGCTGCAAGAAGATGGAGATATGATTAGGATGATATCATACATATACTGCCTGGCCAAAAAAAAATCGCCACCAAAAAAAAATAAAAAAGTCACACACTCTAATATTTGGTTGGATCGCCTTTAGCTTTGATTACGGCACACAGTGGCTGTGGCATTGTTTCGATAAGCTTCTGCAATGTCACAAGATTTATTTCCATCCAATGTATGTCCGCTGCGCAAAGCCTTCTCCAGCAAATCCCAAAGATTCTCAATGGGGTTGAGGTCTGGACTCTGCAGTAGCCAATCCATGTGAGAAAATGATGTCTCATGCTCCCTAAACCACTCTCTCACAAATTGAGCCCGATGAATCCTGGCATTGTCATCTTGGAATATCTCGCCATCAGAGAAGAAAAAATCCATTGATGGAATAACCTGGTTCTTCCGTATATTCAGGAGGTCAGCTGACCTCATTCTTTGAACACAGACTGTTGCTGAACCTAGACCTGACCAACTGGAGGAGGCTCGTACCTATTTGCTTAGTTAAATTCAGGTAGTGACTTTTTTGGCCAGGTGGTGTATTTTACTCCTTTAAGTAAATCCACAGGCAGTAAGAGATTAAGGAATGGGCAAAATATCGATTTTAATATGGGAGCAGTGATATTGAAGGATTTTCTCAGATATTATACTGATCTTATACTGAAACATTAGCCAATATTTAACACCGATATTCTTTCTACCAGATTGTTCTCAGTGCATCAGATTTGTCTCTTTGAACAGACTAAACATAGTAAATAGAAGAATGATCAGCAATTAACAAATCATGTGTAAACTTTCTATACCAGATAAATACATTTTGGTATTTTTTGTGATCTTTACTTAAGCTTAAGATCTTAGATAAAATGTGTGCGCCTTACTATAGATTTTAAAAGCTAAATATTGGTATAGCAAATATTTGCCATCAGCCACTGCAGCAAGACAAATATGGGATATCGGTAGAGGCTCACATATATTGTACAGTCCCTATTAAACTTCACTACCAGTGCTGTTGTTTATAACTAATTTTTAACCCTACTACTGATCATAGGAGTGTGTGCCCAGGAGGAGGTGGTCACCTTTGGGCAACGGCGGTTGAGTGTTCGCTGGGAGTCAAAGTACGTGATGGCTCGGCGCGAGATGTCCACACTGACCAGGGACCAGTGTACCTCCAGGTGGATGGGGATAAGCAGCAGTTCCTTCCCAAAGATGTCCACCTGAAACAGGCACACAGGCTCAGGCAGGGCCCCAGGGGAAAGATGGCTGCAACTTTTAAAGAGCAAACCTACATTTTTTGTCCACCGCTTCACTCCTTCATATCCTTTTGTCCTTAGTTTATCATAGAAAAAGCTGTTGAAGAAGTGTACCTGGGGAGGATCACAATACATTTTCAGAACTCAATGAAGAATCAAGACTTCATGATTTAAAGAGCCTGTACCCATTTTATTCCACATGTATTTGAGCAAATGCGTCTTGCCCCAGTGTAAGTATACTGTAAATGCAGCTCTTGAGGTCAAAATATGCCGCTGTATAGTGTCTGGATCGAAGCATTTTATTGTTAAAAATCAGGAAGCAAGCAAGTCATTAGCATTACCAAGACAGCAAAACCATGCTCTAGCCTCTGAAAGTTGGCACCGCAGTGAATAATTAGGAAAGCTCTGAATGCATAAGGTAAGTCACTTTGATAACTTTGGACCACTGCAAACTTTTTAAAATGAACTAGTTCTGTTTTTCATGATGTAAAACAGATTAAATCAGGCACACAAAAATGTATTACCTTTTCTGGAACAGAGTCCATGACCAGGTCACCGTACATGTTCATAATCTGTAAAACATAACATACTTTAATAATACACACAATGCTATAAACTGTATGAGAGTTAAGTCCTATATCCATGTGTCCAATAGTACCGGTGGAAGAGTGAAGAGCTTCAGTCACATTCAGAACCTGTGTTACTTGGGGTGTTCTCACGCTTATTGTGTCTGGTCTGGTTCATATTCACATACGAGTTTTATCAAAGAAACTGAACTGACTTAGGGCGCAGCACCACTACTCGCCAGGAGAGGGCGGTGAGTCCTGCTTATTTCCAAAAGACTTTAAACGCTACAGAAGATTTTTTTATTTTTTTTAATATATAGATTTCTAAGTATCCTGCACTGAGATCTGATTTCAAATGTGATTGCACTATCAAACCACATTAGCACCAAACAAGTGCATCTCCACACCATCAAGTGTGAACACAGCCTTGGATTTGTGGTTCATTGTAAAATGAGGTTTAAGTAAGATTTCTTGTATTATCTTAAATGCCCTATTTTATGAGATTTGATGTTTTTTTAAATCAGCAGCTAGATTGTGTGGTACAAACATGCTTAAAGGTAATAACCAAAGGTACTAGGTACGAAATGTGCATTACATAGGTATTACACCATGTAACAACATCAACAAAATTTTTCACGTCAAACTAGAAAGTGTCAAATAAAAAGGTTCACTTGGTATAGAAAACTGCATCAAAATGGGAGGTACTAGAAACATTACAGGCTAAAACGCCACACAGTGCAGGGCCTGTGTGTACCTGTACAGTATAAGAGACAGGTTCCACAGAGAGAGTACCTGGTCATTGAGCCAGTTCTGTCCATACAGCGTGCCCAGGTCGTCCATGGTGAGGACGTGGCGTTTGTAGTTGACCCTGAAGCCTTTGGCCAGAGCGCTGCCCGACGAGCGCTGGAACGACTGCATCAAGTGCTGCACCACAGCTTTCCTACTCACACCACAGCACAACAAACGATGTCACAACTACAGGCAAGTATATATCAGGGGAACTGTATATGTGAATGCATCAAGACTCCTCATGGTTTTCATGAGTGTGATAAGGTCTGAAACTTTTTTTTTTACCATTTGCATGTGCAGGATCATTTTAATAAAGAATGAATAGGCTCAAACGGGCTATATTATGTGTGCAACATTCACTGACACATCTTTCCAGTGCATGGGCGCACAACAGTTGTGTGTGAAATGATAAAAATGTTTCTCTAGACATTCATGCAGACAAAGCTAAAATCATGTAAACAGTTTGTACCCAAGTGCTTGTGACTACGATGACAGAACAAATTAAGTAAACTGGGGCAGTGTGAAAGTGCTGATCAAGTGACGCACAAATGGGCCAGAAGGGGAAGGGGGCCCATTTGAACTTTCTGTGTATTTTGATCTCTCTCGAGCGTACAGAGCATACAGAGTATACAGAGCATATAAAGCATACACTCCATAAGGAGCATACGGAGCATACGGAGCGCACAGAGCAAATTTACTTGTGCAACCAAATTCCCAAACTCGAGTGTCCTTGACGCACAAATGAAGCAAGTGACTTAAAAAATGTAAGCATCCAACTAGGGTGTTTGACACGATTTTTTCTCTTAATTCATGCCTAATGGGAACGAGGGATAAGGCTCTGATGAGCCTGGCTTAGGTCTGAAGAGTGCCTCTGACCTGTGTGGTTGGGAGAAGCTCTCACTAAAGACATTCTGGAGCTTTTCTGTGACGTCGTCCACATGCACAGGGATCAGACTGCCATACTGCTGCAGAGCCTCCTCCAGGAAACCTTCACAAGTACAAGCATTTTACATTTACGGTTAAATATGTCAAATGTTGTCATAGGTATAATTTACATATTATTGGTGTGTACCTGTGACACAGCTGACATGCTCTTCTGTGAGCGCCAGCTGCACTGGTCTCTCTGCGAGACTGAGTCCTCTGTCACGGCCCTCTGCCCCCACCTCATACTTATCTGTCAAGCAGAAAAATAAAAGGCCAGTCAAAATTCATTCACACAACATCATCATCAGAATTATTTTTGTATAACCACATAGGCCATCTAGCAACAGTTAATCACTGTTCTATACCACTAAGCTGAGAGCATCATCGTAGTATAGGTAAACAAATGAGCTACTGTTAGGAGGGACTAGCTTCAACTAAAACAGAAATAACATCTTGAACATCCACAGACAGCTAAAAGTGAACAATTTTCTGTTTAATTCACTTATACCAGGGTCCCTTAAACAACCCAGAGAATTGCATTAGACAGTTTTTAACACATTCCACTGTGCGCCGTGGTGTTCTAGACTCCACATCAGTATGTTAAACTCACTGCTCTGAGTTCTTTACATATTCACCTAACTATGTTTTCATGGGGAAACCACAAATGTTTTCCCTGATCATTTCCATTAGTGACAAGGTCCATTCTCCCACTATATTTATCAAACCACACCACAACATCTGCAGATTAGAGACATTTGACCTGCAGGGATACATGAGGATGGGGGGTCATCTGACACACAAGGATACAGGAGCATCAAGCACACAGGGATAGAGAAGCATGAGCATCTGACACACCTCGCTGCCCGTCGATGCCCCCCTTGCGCTCGCCCCTCCCTGGATGCGGCCCGTGTGCTCTGCCTCTCCTCTTTCGGCTGTAGAGGCTGTACCGTACTCTCCCTCTCCTCCATTTGTGCATCCATTGGGCCCTCTGGCGCCAGCGCCTCCACTGCCCGGCCAGACCCGTGCTCCGGCGCATCCTGCGGGTCCAGTTAAGGGGCCGTCTCAGGCAGGGAGCCACAGCCGGAGGACAGTCCTAGGGTAAGACATATTGACAAGAAGACAGAGAAATTGAGAAAATGTGCCTGTACCTTTTTATTTATTCTTGTCAAGATAAATGCTCTTTACATCATGCATTGTATGGTTTAATCTGCTACGCAAGATAAACAAGTAAAGACTTAACATAAAAGTACAAAAAAAAATAAAAATAAATAAATAAATAACAAGGACAAAATTATTAAAAGGGCCTGTACCAAATATTTTTCATTGTATTTGAGCTAAATATGTCTTTTCCCAGTACGATATAAGTAAGATATATTATGTATTGTATAAGCAGCTCTTGTGGTTAAAATACTGTAAGTCTGCTGTCTGAATTCAATTTAAAGTGTTTTATTGTCTGAGAATTAGGAGGTTAGCGTGCTAATTGTTGTTAGCTTTACCTTCAAGGCAAGAGAGCTGTGAAAAGTTCTGAACATCCTATTTATTCACCACAGTAAGTGAGGAATAACTTTGGACCACTGCACATTGTTAAAAACATGAAAATCCGAAGTCGTTAATTTTAAAGACTTAAATCCCAATTTCTTGAATACATTTTGAATAAATGATGAACAGGAGAAATCCATACCCAGCTCCTAACTGAACAATGTTGATTTACATGTACAAGATCCATGAAGCAATACAATGTGATTAAAGGTCCTATATCATGCAAAATTGACACTAGCTTTAAGCCATGTTAGAATGTTGTTACCTCCTCAAAAACATACTTGGAGTTATGTTTTGTTTCATTCACACAGGTTTGCGTTATCATGGATTGTTAGTCTGTCTACATCTCCAAAGCTCCAAATGCTCTGTTCTACCTTTTGATGGCATGTAGTGCTAGTTTTCAAGTTAACAGCTACCTTTTACCTTTTGTAAAAGAAGAAATTGGCAAGTCTGAGGCTGAAATCATCCAAACGATTTCTGTCTGAGAGAAGAACTATGCAGGGTTTGTGTGTTAAACATGTGTGAATGAAACAAAACACAATTCCAGTGTGTTTTTGATGAGGAAACAACATTATAACAAAGATCAGAAAATAGCGTAGCAATATGGTACCATATTTGAATATGGTACCATACATAAAAATCTATAAAATTGTTTTTGTTACTTATAAACAGGTCTGTCTAACAATTACCATAGTTGACAAGTCACCAGTTATTTATTCCATTAGTCCCCTAACGTCTATGGCTAATTATTGCTTTATTCAGCTCTTTATTTGTATCAATGACATAAGGTAGTTTCAATATCATAGTTTATCGCAATATTTCTCTGTAGCAATACATCGTGCTTCAAAATGTGTAATCATGACAAGCCAATTTCTATTGTACTTTGAGATTTTTCAAACGCATTTTAAAGCTAATAAAGTAAAAATAAAATGCTGACTGACAGCTTCTAGACAGAGAATATTTATGAATAAAGTCTATTTTTGTGGGCAATCAGAAATCATTTTTTTGAGATTATGATATACTAAAGTAGTCGACTTCATTTTAAAACAGTCTTTTGGCATGCGTTCTACATTCTGTATAATCAAGTCAACAATTAGGATGATCAAAATACGTTTATTTTATATGGCCCGCCTCCAGGGCTGTCATCAACAAAATAAAATTCTTGGTGGTTTAAAGACATGTTCTGCCAGTCGATTAGTCAACTAAAAAGGGGACATGGCAAAAGTTCTCAAAACAATTACGTATCTCTATACATCTGACCCAAACTACACTCACAAGACAACACCTGCACAAGAGTTCATGCAAAAAAGGTTAATGCAAAAAAAAAAAAAGGACTAGTAAGAGATGTATTTATATAAAGAGAGATTAAACTTCTTCTTGTTAAGCTTTTTACATGTAAATACCAAAAAAACCCCAAAACAAATCTTTAGCTAATTTACTCACTAACTTATATTTCTTTCTGCTGTTGTCCCATATAAATCTTTTCTAATCTAAATAAAATAATTAGTAGACTAATACAAATTTTGGTCACCTAAGACACCATTGACCGATTAATGAAAATTGAAAAACCCTGAGACCTTTGATTGAGACACAAAGGCGGCTGAGAAGAGCAGTGGAAATGTTGCTGCAGCTATCAATAAAGTATCCATCTATCTATTCATTTTTTTTAAATAGTCTCCTAGTCACAGTTATTCAGATTACTGTATTTTCTGGACTATAAGTCGCACTTTTTTTTTCATAGTTTGGCCGGTGGTGCGACTTGTGAAATTATTAAAATATAAAATATCAGATCTTCGTTATTGTCACACTGTCATGGATGAAGAATTCAATGGATTTAGTGATTTGGATCGAGAGTAAACTTGATAGCTTTTTTATGCTTTAGTTATATGATTAGCTTTATGTAGTGGAATAAATATATTATATAACAGTTGATTATACATGTTACAGTTCACTTGTTTGACCACTAGATGGCGCTGAAGGGTTTGTAATATCTGTAAGAAAATTTACTCTACTTGTTTCCTTTTATACATTTCATGTTTAATTTCCCCTTATTTATTTTCCCTTCATTTATAAGACCATTAAGGTGATAAGTTTTCATTTGGAACAATATCGTAAATGTTTCGTTTATCATTGGTCTTATTTAAGGTTGCGAAAACTACTTCCTGTTCTCCGGTTCAGCCTTTTACGCTAATGTGAAATCTTACCCAACAGAGCACTATTTAAGAAACAATTGAGAAGTAAAATATAAAGTTTTTGGTTCACCAGTTTGTTTACAAGCAGGCCACAGTGGTTTGTATATTTTCCATGTGTTCATATGCAATTTTGTGTGTAATTGTAATATGAGCCAGAGCTTATGTTATATTTTATGTGTTTGCTATGGTGTGAACTGTGATGAAGTAAGACCACAGTAAACATCAGTGAAAAAAACATCTCGTGTCTCTCATGCTCATGGACAAGCCGCCATGTTACCTTAGCGTAGCGTAACTGATTAACTGTTAATATCTTACGTAAACATACCAGACACGTTTTCAGTTCACTGTCTATGTTTTATGTAGCTGAATAAATATGTGTTACGTTAGCGTGCTGTACTGCTATTCAGCCTATTGTTCTCTAGTTTATTGTTATTATTACAACTTGGCTTTAAAAATAAAATATCTGTTCTTGGTTTCGGATTTTGTAAAATCAATTTCCCGAAAATTCGTCCAATGTGACTTATATTTTTCTTTGCTTCATTATTAAGTATTTTTTCGCTGGTGCGACTTATACTGCATAGTCTGGAAAATACAGTTGTTGCACTAAACATGACCCACCTGTAGACTCTCGCCCATCTCTTCCTCCTCCTCTTCCTCCTCCTCCTCACCCTCTTCCTCCTGTTCGCTGTCCGACTTCTCTGGAACCTGTTGGAAGTGTGAGTAGGCAGCGGCCTGGGAGGGCATTTTTGGGACCGGCCACTGAGCATGTGCGTGGTACACCTCCTCATCTACTAGAGCTGTACACAAACAAACATGAGTTAGGAAAGGTTTCAAAGTTTTTTTAAATCAAGACGTTTCAACTGCCATACAGAAGCCACTTTCAATCAGAGGGGATTGGTCTGAGAAGCTAGAAATTATACTACCCCGATCTAGATTAGTCCGGTAGAATGGTATCACCTCATCAAAAGCATAACTGGAAGATGAGATCGAAAGGTTTGAGCTGTTAAAAGTCCTGACGTTTGTGCGAAAGAAGGAGTGTCAACTGTGTTTTGTTTCATTCACAAATGTTTAAGTAATCCTTTATTATTAGGCTCTCTGCATCTCAGAGCTCAAAACACTCTGTTGCACCTTGTGATGCCATGTAGTGGTAGTTTTCAAGTTAACTAAAGGTTCACAATTGCAGGGCTGTTTCAGGGAAGAACTCAGCCTAAATATGCAGTTTTTGTGTGTGAATGAAACAAAACAACTATATTTTGATGAAGTAACAACATTATAAATATGGATCAGAAAACTGCATTATATGGGCCCTTATATTAATAATTACTAAAGAAACACTACTACCGTTAATAGGGGGTACTCGAGAGTGTTACACAATGCTTAGGGGGTACAGACAGCATAGACAGCACCTATTTTACCATTTACTTTCTTGTATTATGAACATTGTGTGGTATATTTGGTTTGCATTAGGCCTACCGTCTCCTTCCTCCCAGGGGCCCTGCTCCCGGCTCTCATCCTCCATCTCTTCCTCTCCGTCAATGCTCTCGATCTTGGCCAGGTTGTCCTCGTCCTCCACATACTCGCCCATCCACACATGCTCCTTCTGGCCCAGCTTCAGGTGCATGGGGCTGGGAATGCTGTGGCCCGACACTGGGGCCATGAGGTGGTCTGCTGGAATCCCACCTGTATATATGGGACAAAGAGGAGGGATTTGAGGCTTTTCTATGTAATTTTGTCTTATTATTTACCAAATACTTTTTTTTTTTTAATCAAATCCTAAACTTATGTACAGTGAACCCTCGCTATATCGCGCTTCATCTTTCGCGGCTTCACTACTTCGCGGATTTTTTTACGTTTTGTTTTTTGCAGTTTATGAACGCGGACTGTTTTGGATCGGTAGCGTAGTGCGCAGAGTCTTCTCTTCAGTGGTTTTGTAGAGTAGAGACCTGCACGGGATGGGGATTTCAATCCCGTTCCGCCCGCTCCCGATGCCTAATTGCCCGTTACCCCCCGCGCGGCGGGCGGCCCCATAGCGGTCATCCGGAGCGCGGATCCAAAGCAAGGGCGCCGCGCCTCTGCAAAGCGCGTCTGACTCCGGGGCGGATTTGGCGAACTGAAAGCGGATCTGCCGCGGAGTCTGGTGCTATGTGGCCTGTGTCACTCAGGACAGATCATGTAGTCGGGACCCGGTCTGACCGCCTGCTCCCGCCCGAGGACTTGTGAATCCTGCCCGATCCCGAGAGTTTTGATGCGGGTCCCGCGAGAGTCTCCTGCTCCCCGTTCTCTCAGTGCAGCAGCGCGGAAGGAAACAGAAAAAAATCCTGCTGTTAGAGAAGAGAAATGTGAGGAAACGTTAATGCCTGCCCGAGAAAAGTGTATAAAGTATGTAATGAGGTGTTTTGCAACATTAAAATATATAATAATTGTAAAAAATCAAGCTGACTACTTCGCGGATTTCACCTATCGCGGGTTATTTTTGGAACGTAACCCCCGCGATAAACGAGGGTTCACTGTATAACGAACTAATTCAGATTTTTTTCTTTTTTCAATTAAAGGTCATATATTACACCAAAATTGACAATATTTTGATTTCTCAGCATTTGTAATAATTGATTTTGCATTGATAATATTTTTTCTAATGAATTAATTCTTGGGATTGAATTGTCGGCATTATAAAATCAGTTATTTAAAAGGTGCAACTCTTCTGGTGGAAAGTCAGCCACATGTTTGTCTCCAGAGAGATGTTACTTCTTTGCCTGAAATGTTCCAAGATATAGCATTTTAGGGATCTACATGGAGACAAACAAGTGACGCCATAAGGCCAATTACAGGTCAAATCTGTGGACAGGCTACCCATCACACAGAAAAAATGCATGTTTTTCCAAATGAACAGACAACTGAAATTTCATGCATGCATTTTAGATAAGTTTAATGCCAATTAAAGGCCCTGTACCCAATTTGTTTCCATTGTCTTGCCCCCCTATAGATATACCGTATAAGCAGCTTGAGGTAAAAATATGTCCACTGTGTACCGTCTGTATCAGTTTATAAAGTCCTTTTATTTTGTGCAAATCAGGAAGTGCGTGGTTAGCATGCCGTTTTTTTAGCTTTACTGTGACTCCACTCTGGCCTCTGAAAGTTGTGGGGGGGAAAAGCTTATAAACTCATCAAGGTGAATAAGCAGGTTGCTTGGAATGCATAAGGTAAGTGAGGAATGACTTTAGACTATTGCAGATAGTAAGATGGCAGATGAAATTACAAAAACAGATATGACAACATAAAAGTAACATAGTCTAAAATAAACAGAATAAACAATGCAGCAGTGGCATTCGTGAACATGTACCTCCCCCTGTGTCGTCCTGACCCACCGCCGTCAGCCCCAGGTCTCCCTGCCAGCGGTTCTGGGCAAGGCTCCCCCCAGTGTCGCGCATGATCCACGGGCACGTCACGATCTGCGCCAGCCTGGCACCTGCCCAGAGCATAGGGACAATATTGAACTGCTTATCCTGTTTTTTGTGAGGGGGAATGTGAGGGTCAAAAAAAATGGAGGACAGGGGTGTTGATGACAAGAGGTTGTTTCTCTCAGTTATATATAATGATAGATGTAGGGCCGCAAAATGAGTTGCATTCGAACCGAAATTGGTGTTTGAATGCACAATAATCTCCTCCGCAAACAAAAAAATCTTAACCCTGCCACACACTACAGGATTTTTCAGTCTTAAACAATTTTTCAACATGTGACAAAAAATGCACACCAGAGACATGAGGAATATAATATGAGATTTAACATTTTTCAGTCCCTGCAAAGACTGTAGTGAAGACACCGTTCACCACCGTTCAAAGTTACGAGCTCACCTCGCATTAGCGATGACAAATTCTAGTAGATAATATGGATTAGAATGCAGCATTTAACTTTACAACTTTACGAGAGGCGAGTAATAAAGTCGCCCAATTATTTTCGCCATTTTTTAAGTTTGTATCTTGTGCCTCTGTGTCACTCTGTTTGCTGAAATTAAGAACTGGTACTACAAACGATACTTTAAGGTTATGGTATACTCATAAACATACAGAAGTAATTATATTTAACCTGAGCCCAGTGCTTTTTTTTAGTAGTGGGTGGCGGCAATAAGTGACATTTATACTCCAAATGTTTTACCAAATAAAATGATTCAGTCATGGATCAGTTGTGCCACCATGGTAAAAGTCCTATTTTTATATAGAGCTTTTCCACCTTCAAGGTACTCAGAGCACTTTCCACCCCTTACACGAGTGTACCCACACTCTGTGGGCAAGGGGGGTTAAGTTTCTTGCCCTAGGACACAACGACAGCATTCATTTGTGAGCGTTGGAATCACACAGTCAACCTCTGACCGCTCGAACAATGATGTTTATGTTGAGAGTGTGATTTGAAACGCCAACCTTCAGATCAGTGGACTAACAGTCTACCCTCTGAGCTACTGTTGCCCTCTGCCCTGTTACGCAGGTTAGACGTTAACCTGAGCTCTGTTTTATCCAAATCTGACCATAAATGACATAGCTGGAACCACAACAGGTGAGCTGATTGATTAGTGCTGTTAAACAAGTCCCTCTCAAATAGCATTACAGTCACAAGCTAGCTAGCATTAGCCAAAAGTTTTTCAATCACTAACACTAACAATTACAGTTGTTTTTGTTGCTCAAAAATGAATTCTTGCTGTGAGTGTGGTTGCCATCTGACTTGCAACTTGGCCTGATTGTGCTACCTATTTGCCTCTATGGAGAGATTAGATAAGTGTAATGCCATACTGGAGGACTGTGAGTAAAAAGTTACATAGTGCAACTTTAAATTCATATCACAATGATTCCTTATGGTGACAGTTGATGCCAACAGGCCAAATTACAGGACAATTCTGTGATGCAGCAAACCCATCCATGATTTTGCCTGAAATAAAATGGTCATTTTTTCTCAAATAGATTTAATGAATTAAGATTTTTTTTTTATTTTTTCCTCCCTCTCCACTTAAAATGTTCCGCAAACTACAGAAAATGGTAAAAACTGAAAAGATTTTATTTAAAAATCGATTTGTATTTTCAAACAAATTGATTTGAATATACATTATTCCAATATTTGTATTTTATTGGCCTCTATGTCCTTTATGACATCAACCTGTCTATGGAAGTATGGAATTGTAAGTCAAAATGAGAAACTTTGCTATAACCTAGCACAAGCATATTACCTTTGTGTAGGTCAATGATAAATAAATAATAAAGAAGCAATTCGATTAATTGGTTAGTTGTTTAGATTGCGAAAGGCCTATAAGATCTTTCCTGAATTGTAGCCAGACAAAGGTGAAGTGAAGCCGCTTAAAAAGTGTTTATCAGAAACACTACATTTACACATTTCCCGTGTGATTTATTTGCAATTCCTGATCCGTCCGAGTCAAAAAACCTCTTCTCTCAGCTCATGACATATTTCATGACATATTAACCGTTATTCTGTTATAATGGTGGACAACTATTTCAATAATCAATTAGCTGCAATTAATCAATTAACTTGTTGCTGCTCTAAAGACAATAACACAAACTAAGCTGCAGAAAATTTATTTTAGTTGTTGGCGCAAGTTTACTCCAAGACATTGATCATATTCTGCTATATTGAGTGGTTTTCAGTAAATATAACCTTTTGTATACATTTTCACAAAGTAAAATGGAGCATTTCCAAAATCCTCAAAGTGGATACAACAACCTGTTGGCAACAGTAACATTTGTGGTGGAGGGTCTGATACCTTCTTGCCTCCATGGAGATGTTATTGCCATGTCAAGATTGTTAAGCAGCATATATAGCTATTGCCATGGAGATAAAAATGCGACACCACCAGGCCAAGTTACAGATCAGATCTGTGGAGATGTAAACCATGTTTTTCAAGGTATTTTTGAGCCTAATAAATTTGTTTAATAAATATAACACAGAATACTTTGGAACATCTAGCCAACAGCTAAGCTTTAACATCTCCATGGAGGCAAGCCACTAACTGAAAAGTTATATAGTACATCTTTTAATTATTTTTTTATTACTCATTGTGGCATTCTATCCATGTAATCCATTTTGTGCGCAAATATAAGACAATAACACAATTTTACATTCAGGAAATGTACGTTGGTTGTTCACGCATATTACATTTACTTTATTCTACTGTACTGAGTGTTTTTTAGTAAACATAGCCATCTCTAAACATTACCGTAAACATTATGCATTTCCAAAATCCGGATTGCGGATACAACAACCTGTGAGCTCATCTGACCAGTTTAGCCGTGTTGTCGTTAGCCTCGGTCCGCGGATGGTCGGACCGGAGCCGCGGTGTAGTGCGTGGAACCCCGTGAGTGTGTGTGCCCGTTACGCAGCGCCTCCTTACCGTTTCCACCGCGGATTTAAGCGACTGTTAGCCCCCTCGCGTCCTCCGGCCTCTCCAAGCAGCGGTGGTCTAAAACTAAAACAATGCTAGCCGATGCTAAAGTCTCATTCAATGACTCTTTTTAGCTAAGAAGAACAGCCAGATGTTCCTCCTTGTTTGGTTTGGTCAAACGATCTTCTGCGCAGAGATCGGGGAGAGCGCGGAGCAGATTTGCGCGCATCCAAAACTAGCGTAATCGGTGCTTTATAAAAACTAAATGCAAAATGTGTTTGCTGGACAGACGACCGCAATTTCTTTTAATTATTTTCGCTGTCACCAAAAGCGCTCGTCGCATCCGGATTGCGTAGCGACGTGCCCTTCTTCTTTAGGTGTACCCGGTGGACTGCCAACCAGTGTACGAGAATCATGCCGCCCTCTGCAGGCTGTGTCGAAGTATGCAACACCTTTTCTTGGCAGCAGTGGAAAACTTTTTGTTATTGTTTGTAGTAGTAGAGGACATTTGGCTGACAAATTTTGAGTTTAATTGATGAGGTAAGATAAGAGGACCTTTAATTATCACACAATTGGAACATATTGGCCAACTAGCCCCATTATAGTCTTCAATATTAATATTTTTTGTAATAATGTATTATTTATGTAATATAACTATTGATTTTAATTAAATTAAAATTTTAAAGGTGCACTATGAACTTTTCTGGTTCATTAAAGTTATCCATCTCCATAGGGGGTAATACCTGTAAGCCAAATTACAGGTCAAATCTATGAAGAGTCAACCCTGCTTAAACTAAGAATGCATGTTTTTTCAAGATATTAAAGCCACAGTATGTAACCTTTTAGCCAAAAAGAGATTACAATAAAATCATTTTTTCCCATTTTAGTTGTTTTTTAACTGAAGGAAAAAAAAAAAAAAAAAAAGAAAAAACCTGCAGCCTTACTCTGGGTAGGCTTGCATCTCCACAAATTTGACTCTTACTTGGCCAGGAAGAGGGCCTGCGTATTTCCATGGAAATATTGTTCCTTTGGCTATAATCTTCCACAGAATGGCATAAAACACATCTCTATGGATGTCTATATAATCTATGAGTCGTCCAGGTATGATCCATAGTAAAATAAAAATTCAAATCTGTCAACTGGACAAAAAGCTGTAGGAGGGAAGACATTTCACTGCTCGTCCAAGCCGCTTCTTCAGTTCTGGTCAGATTACTGGTGGACACTGCCTTATATCTATATCTATCTGGAGGGAGGAGCTAACTACACTGAAACTAACACACCTATTGTTAATAGTTTCTGTTTGTTGGCTAGGTTTAATGAGCTACACTAAGTGTGAAACATGCCTAAGCATAATCATTTGGGCCCCTAATGGGTGTTCTGAAGTATGTATGAAGTAGTATCTATTTCCATGGAATCACGAGAGTCATGCACCACCTATACAAAGTTACATACTGTACCTTTAAAAACACCCATAATTTGAAAAAGAAAGATATTGTTTTGCCATATTTTGGATGAGGACATTCCTGCCAAAACAATAAGATATCCACGAGACAAGCAGGTGGTGGACTCCTCAGAAAAGATACATATTGCATCTTTAGGAAATAAGCTCTTTGGGAAACCTGATAGGGCAGCTTCAGCCACTGGTCAGTATTTGCATGTGTGTGGTGATTACAGTTCACTGACATATGTCTTGGCTGTGCATACATCCTCACTATGCTCCATCTCAGCCTGCTCCTCTCCCTTCTAGTCTGGCCCCAGGTAGTTCTCTGCAGTGTCTCCAAGGACTTCCAGGACTGCCGACACTTCTTCTACATGCAGGTTCCTCCAGCGGGCCTCTGGGATGGGGCCCCAAGCTCCATCTGTCAGAGGTATATGGACCAGGTGCACTATGCCACACTGTATGACACCCACAGACGTCTGCCCATCTACTCTGCTTACATCTTCAGGAAATCTGACGGAAAGAGACGAGTGGACACGCCATGGATGTACGAGTCACAGGTCAGAGAAAGACTAAGACAGGTTGCATAAGACAGGTTTTCATGTTTTTCTAATTATGACTTGGTTTGGTTGGATAGTACCTGTGGTACCTTAGTTAAGTGGGGTGAGTTATCAGTGAGCTCCAAAACGGAATATGTCTATCTATCTCATCAGTGAGGAAAATTCCAATCAAGATACCTGGAAAATTTATGGACAATGCTGCATTTAGACTGCACCATCGCATTTACATGCAAAGTTTATGGGGGACATCTAGGCTGGTCCAATGTTTCCGCGGCACCTTTCACCGGGCTGAGCTGAAAAATCTGAACTTTTAGTGAAATTGGCCACGTATCGTGGTGTTTCAAGTGTCAAATGCAAAAACTAGAGGGATTATATGCAATTTTGATACTAGGGTCTGAATGCAGGATAAGGAACA
The DNA here is from genome assembly GCA_019594935.1 of Periophthalmus modestus. Classification (NCBI taxonomy): domain Eukaryota; kingdom Metazoa; phylum Chordata; class Actinopteri; order Gobiiformes; family Gobiidae; genus Periophthalmus; species Periophthalmus modestus. Next base: position 7,686,756 of record JAIEZT010000107.1, read on the forward strand.
CATTGTTCTAACAATTTAAATATTTTTTTTTAACAATATAAGGGTGTTGTCATTTATCTTTATTAGTCTAATCATAACTATTGTGCAAGTTAGACAAATCTTGGTCCTTGTAAACATTATGGTTGCTAGGTAACATTTATGGAATTACCTCTACATAAACCTCACATCTGCCTCCCATGTCCAACAAGGAAGGTTGATGTGTGTAGCACTCTGACCTGAGTTCTACAGATTTATCTATCTGGAACGGTTCTCGCTGAAAGAGATCTATCTGGAAAAGGGGGAACGCGATGGTGAATATTTTAATCTGATTGGCTGAAGTGTCATTACAGGGAAACAAGCCAACAAATCAAGTTTAGTTGAGAAAATTGAGGTTTGGGCACGTCAGCTTCCGCACAAATCTCCATGCTGCTCTGTAATTGGTCCAACCAGTGGTCCGGTCCTATCACTCTGTTGCTCATGAGTTTGTGAACTCAAAAATATCGTGAGAATCCATCTTGCTGAGCAAGCTTAGGAGGCACTACAGAGTTCACTAAATCAAAATTGCCTGTCCTTAACCTCATTAAATGTAATTAACTGATGCTCTCCTCTCTTTAGCTGGTTGTTGCTGATGAGACCGGTAACATGCGGCCCCTCCCTCTTTCTGAAGACACGCCCCCTTTCATTGAGGACAGCCAGGCCGTGCTGGAGGACTACACGGATGCCATTGAATATAAGCGCTGCCCCCTTAACCCTGATATCCACCAGGCTGAACCTCCACAGAAATCCTCCACCTATACCCTAACCAACGTGGTCCCGCTCAGAGCAGACCTCCTTGACACCTTCTGGAATCCATATTTGGACAGAATTCGCAGGCGACTGAACAATTTCTGCCTCGGTAAAGCTTTTGTGGTAACGGGCGTGTCAGCTGCAGGAGATAACATTAGGAGAGAGAATCGAGATAGAATTGGAATCCCCAAATATATTTGGCTAGCTTATTGCTGTCTGCGTTTTGATCAAAATTCGCCGTATGAAGTGCGCTACATGTTTCCTTCGTATGCGGGCTATGCTTTGAATGGTCATGGTCAAAATGAAGTTGTCGAAGTCCCACTGAAAACTCTGGAGTCATTTATAAAGTCAAATACAGATGTTGATGTGGTGATTTTTTACAAAAGCTGCATGACAGAACATCACTTATAGGAAAAGATGATGTATGTAACTTTTCTGGGTGATAGCCCACCACCTGCTTGTTTTCATGGTTACTGATTTGTCTGGAATATTCCACAGTGTTAAAGTTACCTATCTACATGGAGACAAGCAAGTTACAGGTCAGATGTTTGTAGAGGCGACCGTGCCTACTTTAAAGATACATGTTTTTCAAGGTATTTTTTGAGCAAAACAAAAAGCTGATGCCATACAATGGAACATTTCAGGGATGGACGGTTTAGTTTGCTGTTCCTGTTGGGAAATCGGTCATCTGCATTTAACAAACCCTTCAATGCCGCTGGTCAGAAATTGAGCTATAGGTTTGGTCAGGAAATCCTTAGCTGGATGATTTTTCATGATAATAATAATAATATAATAATAATAATTAATTAAGAAAGTATAGTTTCATCCAAGAGCCATTTTATTTGTAAATGTTTTCCTACAAATAAATTGTAGTAATTATCACAGCTTTAGTAGATTTCTGTGGATGTTTTGATAATATATTGTGATTTTGTAATTGTGAGGATTATTGACACTGTAAATGTTAGCCTTAACTTAATTATGTGACTAGTCTTATGAAATAAATATCTGAAAAGGAAACAGACTTTTGTCTTTTCATGGGTATTTAAATGTTTTAATGATAGAAAACTGTGCATCCCTATTTTTGAGCTTTATATAGAAACAAAACAAATGTAATGCACAGAGGAGTGAACATGGACACTGTTGGACAGAATGGACTTAGCCTGGACAGAATGGACTTAGCCTGTAATCAGAAGAGAGACAGAAACTCTTTGTAATGAAGGAATTCAAATCCACTATATTGATCGTGGTCAAGGTAATGGGGAGGCCCAACAGGACACCTTTGTGTGTAATTATTTATTTAATTATTATGTTACCTTTACTTGAGTAACTAGAAAAAAAAATACTTTTTAGAGGAGTTTTTGAAAACAATACTTTTACCCTTACTTTAGTAATATATTTAACTGTGCAACAGCTCTCTTGAGTAAATGTTTTGGTTACTCTTCCCACTGTAATGTCAATAGAGACAAAAACGTAATTGATAATATTTAAGTTGCATTTGTGTTTGTGCATTTTCATGGTTTATCAATTTCATAAACTTCATCTTATATATCAAATGTTTCATCCTAACAGTTACTTTTTTAGTTCTTACTTGAGTAGTAGTTTTCCTCAAATACTTTTTTACTCTCTACTAGAGTAATTTCTTGGATCACTACTTTGTACTACTACTTAACTTTAAACTACTACTTGTAAATAATATTATTCTGAGTAACAGTACTCCTACTTGAGTACATTTTTTTGACTACTACTCCACCCACCTCTGGTAAGATGATGCCACAAACAACTAATGTTTAAAAACAAGAAGATATTGATATATACAGTTGAAAGTGTGCATATTGTGCTGGTGTGTTACATTTGCTTTTGTGTTATTGTTGCTGTTCTCTTACCTGTCCTGTAGACTGTCTAACATCAATCTCCTGAGGGACTGAAGATGGAAATTAGCCACTTTGGCTATAATCTTTACATATTTACATTTTTAAATGTTCATTAATATGTGCTGTCCGTTTACAAAAAAGAAAAAAAAAAAGAAACCTTAAGTTTACATACACTAAATAAAAAGACATACTTTTTTTTCTCTCTATCTGACATGAAATCAGACTAAACTTCTTCTGTTTTAGGTCAATTAGGATTACCAAAAGTTATTTCTATTTGCTAAATGCCAGATATTATCATTCATTAGTATTTGGTACCATAACATTAAACTGTATGACTTGAGTCAAACGTTTTGGATACCCCAATAGTGGTGACAGAACTGGTGTAACTAAGCCAAGTTTGTAGGCCACCTTGCTTGCACATGTCTTTTTTAGTTCTGCCCATACATTTTCAGTAGGATTTAGATCAGGAATTTGTGATGGCCACTCCAAAACATTGACTTTGTAAGTTGGGTTAAAGATAGCATCCAGGAAGAGTCAAGTGAGTAGTGTCGTTAGTGGTGTCTAAAGCAGAGTCTACCAAGATGAGATTGCACCAGTGTTTTATACTCATCCTAAAGTGGCGGTTACACATTCTATAGATAAGAAATTTAATGCAAAGTCGAACAAGGTGAGATTGCCTCAGTGTTTTATAACCCTCCCAGAGTAGGGGTCACACATTCCTGAGATGAAAGGGGCTATAGATAAGAAATGTGGCCTTAACCAAAATGACCAGAACATAGCTGTTATCTTACCTTAGTGTGATATATGGCCACTGCTGCAGGGGAAACAGAATGTTTTCGCATTTTTAAGAAAGTAAGCAATGTATTACATTTGTACACTCACCTGAAGGATTATTAGGAACACCATACTAATACGGTGTTTGACCCCCTTTCGCCTTCAGAACTGCCTTAATTCTACGTAGCATTGATTCAACAAGGTGCTGAAAGCATTCTTTAGAAATGTTGGCCCATATTGATAGGAGCATCATGCAGTTGATTGAGATTTGTGGGATGCACATCCAGGGCACGAAGCTCCTGTTCCCCCACATCCCAAAGATGCTCTATCGGGTTGAGATCTGGTGACTGTGGAGGCCATTGTAGTACAGTGAACTCATTGTCATGTTCAAGAAACCAGTTTGAAATGATTCGAGCTTTATGACATGGTGCATTATCCTGCTGGAAGTAGCCATCAGAGGATGGGTACATGGTGGTCATGAAGGGATGGACATGTCAGAAACAATGTTCAGGTAGCCCATGGCATTTAAACGATGCCCAATTGGCACTAAGGGACCTAAAGTGTGCCAACAAAACATCCCCCACACCATTATACCACCACCAGCCTGCACAGTTGTAACAAGGCATGATGGATCCATGTTCTCATTCTGTTTACGCCAAATTCTGACTCTACCATTTGAATGTCTCAACAGAAATTGAGACTCATCAGACCAGGCAACATTTTTCCAGTCTTCAACTGTCCAATTTTGGTGAGCTCGTGCAAATTGTAGCCTCTTTTCCCTATTTGTAGTGGAGATGAGTGGTACCCGGTGGGGTCTTCTGCTGTTGTAGACCATCCGCCTCAAGGTTGTGCGTGTTGTGGCTTTACAAATGCTTTGCTGCATTCCTCTGTTCTAACGAGTGGTTATTTCAGTCAACGTTACTCTTCTACCAGCTTGAATCACTCGGCCCATTCTCCTCTGACCTCTAGCATCAACAAGGCATTTTCACCCACAGGACTGCCGCATACTGGATGTTTTTCCCTTTTCACACCATTCTTTGTAAACCCTAGAAATGGTTGTGCGTGAAAATCCCAGTAACTGAGCAGATTGTGAAATCCTCAGACTGGCCCGTCTGGCATCAACAACCATGCCACGCTCAAAATTGCTTAAATCACCTTTCTTTCCCATTCTGACATTCAGTTTGGAGTTCAGGAGATTGTCTTGACCAGGACCACACCCCTAAATGCATTGAGGCAACTGCCATGTGATTGGTTGATTAGATAACTGCATTAAGGAGAAATTGAACAGGTACACTAATAATCCTTTAGGTGAATGTATGTTGTCAACATTATGCACATTTTGCACCAAAGCAGATTCATCTCTGGGACACAGAACATGTCTCCTTCCTGAGCAGTATGATGGTTGAACATTCCCATGGTGTCACATATAATGGTTTGAGCAAATGAACGCGGCATCTTCAGGCATCTGGAAATTTCACTTAAGGATGAACCAGACTTGTGCAAGTCCAATTTTGACTTTGAAGAAAGTAATGACAAATTGTCTAAAAAAATATTTATTCTATTATTCTGGCATTTAGCAAATAGAAATAATTTTGGTAATCCGAATAAACCTAAAACAGGAAAGGTTTCGTCTGACTTCATGTCAGACAGTGAGAAAAAAAGCATATGTGCCTTTTTTATATAGTGTATGTAAACTTCTGGTTTCAACTGTATTTTCTATAAATACTGCTTCCTTGCATTAGTTCCCACATGTGTGTGAGTATGTATATGTGTGTAGGCAGTCCTCTGTGCAGTTAGCTCGGGTTATTTGCACACTGCACCTGATAACGTGAAGCTCTCCCACAGTAGTCACTAAGGAGCCATGACTGCTGCCGTGTCGGACTGGAGCAGGGTCATCTTCATCGTGCTTCCAAACATCTTGATGCTCTGGGGTAAGGTCAGCAAGGACCTCCCACCTGAATGCAGGCAGTTCTTTTACCAGGGAGTACCACCACAGGGCCTGGAACACCCGTCCCTGTGCTTCATCTGTCAGCACTACAATAAGAGACCCCGCTATGTTACTCTGTACCACACCGCTCTATACACTCCCATCTACTCCGCTTACATCTTCAAGCGCTCAGCAGGAGAGGTGTGTGCCGACGTGCCCTGGATGTATGAGCCTCAGGTAGGAACAGTTTGATTTTCAGTGTAGATTAAACCCCAGAACAGGCTATCAGATGGGTATGGAGTGTTGCTGGTTCAGACCAATGCTGTGTGTTGCTGTGAAGCATTTTACCATATCGGCTATCAGCTGTCAGCTTTAAATCTAAAGCAGAAGTCAAAATAAGTTTTTCCTAAAGAATGCATATAAACCCTTATTTTGAACAATGAACTGCAAAGACATAACTGCACAAAATGTGACTACACTATTCACTTATAGCAGAGGTGTTCAAACTATGGCCCAAGGGCCATTTTCTTCAGGTAGCAGAATACATAAACAAATGTGCAAATGTACTACTGATGAGACAATTTCATTTTTACAGATGAAACTCATAGATTGAATTTTCCATCTCCTTTAAAAGTGCCTATGAAAGGTTAGGTCATTTTACTAAATAGAGCAGATCCAAACTACAGTTAAGATCATTTATATATATAAACTACAGTTAAGATCATTATATTTATATATAATGACCCCCCCCCCCCCCCAAAAAAAAAAAACCAACAGTTTTTTTATTCCCAGTCTGGCCATTTTTAAGGTTTAAACTGTACTTCCTTGGAAGTTGTGACATCACACAACCATTGTAACCATATTATAAACTAGACCAAAACTCCAGTATACTGTAATATACACAGAAATTATTATTTGACAAATAAAAATCTAAGAAAAAACCTTTATTTTGTTGAAATAATGTTTGTTGAAATAAAGTATAAATATTAAATAGAAAATAGAATATAATAGACATAGCCATCAGTATGTTTTACTTCCTGTAATTTTTTACATATTTTTTAAACTTTTTTTCAGAAATTGCTTGATTGGGGTAAACTATAATTTATATTTACAACAGATATTATCCCAACAAAATAAGTCAAAATTAACATTCCGCTAATAGGTGTCGGTGTATATTGCCCTGCTGAACTAAACAATCTCATCTTTTAACTTGTGTTCTTGCAGTTGTTCAAACCTGGTACGACACATGAAATGCAGCCTGTTCTCCAGGTGGACCAGGGGACCCAGCCGTATGAGCAGGCTGGCCTTAGTGACTACATGAACGCGGCAGTATATGAGCGTGCCCCTCTGAACCCCGACGTCCACCAGGAGGACCCAGACGACAAGGCCTCCACCTACACCCTGACCAACACTGTGCCGCTGATGCCTGACTTTATAGACCCAGTATGGAGCACACAGGAGCAGGCCATCCGCACCCGCCTCAACAACTACTGCAGGGGACCCTCCTACATAGTCACTGGGGTTAGCACCTCTGGACAGATGATGCGTGGGGACAATATGAAGCGTGTAGCTGTGCCATCATATCTCTGGTCTGCATACTGCTGTCCTCACTATGATCACAGCGCCCCCTTCAGTGTCCGATACAAGTTTCCAGCATTCGCCCACTACGGCCTCAATGCGGAGGAGGGTAATGAGGTGGTGGAGGTGTCTGTCCAAAAACTCCAGGACTTTCTCAAGAACATAATGTCTAAGCAAAACATCCAGATTTTTGTGAATGACTGTGTTTTTTTTGAGTAGCCCCTAAGGTTTGCCTAAAACTCTGAGAACCCTGTAACTCAGGTAATAGTTTTTTTTTTAGAAGTATGAATCTATTTACTGGTACTCAATATATTATCGATTACTATATTTTCAATGTTTTCAATTTATTATTATTTATAATATTAAAATATCCACAAGGATGTATAATTGTCCTTTAAAGATTTGATTTTTAAATGCTATTCTATTTCACCTTTTTTTCTAAATATGAAATAATTCCATGGACCCCCTGGTAAGTGCTTGCAGACCCCTGGGATGCCTCATATCCCTGCTTGGGAAACGCCAATGTATGCTGTTGTATGCATCGATGTGAATCCTATTCAAATACATACAAATTTACTTCAAGCAGTTAACAAAAGGTATTGCAATCCCAGGGTACGACCCATACATGAATGAGTTTTAATAGGTCAATGCACATTTTCAGCTTATTGTTGATGTCGAGAATGTTAAGATGTCATAATCCCAGAGAGAGGGCAAAAGCCTTGGAATTTCCTATATTAATGCTATTTTCATTAGAAATCTTCAAAAGGAAAATTCAAAAACTGAACACTGTATATAAAAAAAAAAGAGTTCTTACACCTGAAAAAATTGAGAATCAGAATCAACAACAGAATAAAATCATGAAGGATTCTTCCTCTTGGTATTAATATTATTTATCAAATAAATGTCATGTTTATAATATATAATTATTGTTATTATTGTTATTATAATTATTATGATTATTGATGAATAGTGTGGCAGAAAAGACACTGATGTCACGTTGCCCCTCTTTTCGTCAAAATAAAATGAACGAATAATAATACTGATAACATTGACAGAATTTGAATAATATAAATGGTACTGAGTGATAGTACTAATTTGATTAAACCATGTAGAAAAGCCTTTAGAGTGGGGTAGTTGTTTGCCTGTAAAGACGAGATAAGTCCTGGAGGACAGTGGTAGTAGTAGTACCAGTAGGAGCAGAGCACCTACTGCTGCCCAGACTTTGACCAGACCTACAACCTATAAATCCCCCCCCCCCCTAAAAGCACCTTAACCCAAACTTTAACCAGGCTCCATGTTAGGTAAGTTTATAAGTTTGGTTTAGAAATTGAGGACACAATACCAGAGGGAAACGGTGAGTGCAGTATACGCTTGATAGATACAATATCTGAAGTGCAAGATGCTTCTGGACAGTCAGTGTGACTGGGCTGTTTGAGATGAACATCAGATGCTGGCCACCCTTTGCCCCTTTAGCTTTAAATGTCTGCGTTAGTGAACCAGTAAATATACTGAATTGTGCAGATGTTCACAACACAAGTCACAATGGCGCCCAGCACCGTCAAATGACACTTACTCATGTTTTAGCCACTGGGTTTTACCATAGTCTGCGCCAAAGTGCCAAAAGCGCAGTGTATGCAGTGTATTTTCTTACCGGGAAACTTAAGAGTTGAAATAGTGTCCGTGTTGTGCTTAATAATATCTACATTCAGTCACAGTCTGCAGTGTCCGCGCGTAAAGTTGAAGCCAAATATAATATGAACGAAACTCAGTCAAAACTCCTCCTCTGCCCTGGTAAAAAGCGTAATTCCGGCTAAATTTGATGGAGTAAATATGTCCCCTGTGGAGCGCGTGTGCGTAAAGATGAAGTCCGCGTAAAGCTGCAATTAGCATCCTTCTTCTCTCAGATTACCGTGTACCAACTACTCATAGTAGGGTTATCAAAAACTAAAAGCATGTTGCAGCACTGCCTTTTGGCATTAATTGCTGTAAGCGGAGAAAACAAAAGTGAAACTTTAGTATGTCTACGAGAGCTTCAACTGTGCGCCGTTCATTTGGTTGCGCATTAGTTTTGAGTATGAGTTATAAGAACAGTAGTGCACCAAGCAATTTTCCCTTGTAGATAAAAAATGAAATTCTGTGTCTGATTGACCATTTCGGCAAGATGGCGGATACACTGAGAATTGTACATTTTCGGCCGGATACTTCGAGTGGTACTTCGAATGGTACTTTGAAGGCTCTGCATTTGGCGAATTGGGACACGGCCACGGTCTTTACGCCCTGTGCTTGTTCCGTCTGTTTACGGAAAACCACGGCCTGTCACACATCGTCGTGCTCCGCTGCTCATTGGCTGTAAGGGGAAAACGTCACTAAACGTGTGTAATGTGATTGGTTGATTCTACACGGGGGAGAGTGGGGCGTAAACTTTCAGTCACCTGTAGCACTGATTCGCTGTGTGGGGCTCCAGTCCCACAACACCCATTTTATTGAACAACACTGGTGTCAATCAGAAGTTAACACGTGTGTTTATCACTGAGAAACAAAGTTGGCGCTGTCAGTTTATTATGCCTGAAATCGATGAAAGAAATGCAAAAAATGACGGAGCAGATTTCACGTTTGGAATACTTTCCTGCAGCAGATTGGACATGGAGGATCTAATTTATTTTGTGGACATAATTTCTTGACTGGATTATATTCTTTGCACCTGTACAGAACGAATGAGACCAGCTTTGTGGGAAAATTATGTTTGACAGAACCAGAGCCTCAAAGGTGAGTGAAGTCCACATCCACATTTTTGGCTTTTCTGTAAAAACGGCTTTCCTGTCAGCACTGTGGTGATTTACCGTAGCTTTCATTTGATGTGTAGATTGTTTGTGTGGGTGACACAGAAGTGTATGTACATTACTGTAAATTTGTAAGGAAAAGGCGACGGAACATTAAGTGGTTAATAATAGCTTAATCATAATAACATAGTTGTTGCATTTATGATTGGGTATCATCACAACGCTCTTTGAAACTTAGTTCTAATTTTTGGTTCATTGTCCCCCCCCCACCATTGTTTGGTTCAGAGTATAAAAACGTATGTTTTTATATGTAATGTTTGTATAAGGTATGTTTAAACTGATTAACTTAAAGAGATATGTTTTAACTAATGGAAAACCAACAAAAATTCTAAACCCAATATTCTTATATGGCTATTTGGTCCACAGGAATAAAAAACTATTGGCACTGGCATGTTAAATATAGTCTGGTTAAAATCATCAGCAAAACCCTAAACTGGCCTAAAGGGTTGTTGTTATTTGGATTAATAGGCCATCTTAGTGCAATCACTAAGATACTGACACATATTACAATAGAGTCCTTTACAATTGTCTGAAGTTTGAATATTTGATTAAATATTGATGACTGATTTGGACACAAGGTGGCGATATTGCGCTGTTATAGTTTTGAACACTTGTGCAACTGGAGTATAGGCAGAAGTAGGTAGTATTCACCCACTTTACATTTATTTAAGTAACTTTTTAAAACAACTTGTATTTCGTGAAGTAGTTTTCAGACTGTATATTTTTTTGTCCTACTTGAGTAATGTTTAGTTTGAAGTAAGTAGTACTCTTGTTTACGTAAAGGTTGTGGTTACTGTCTGTCATTGAAGTTTAATGTTGACAGTATTAAATGATTTGAACATTACGCTTCTAGCACCGCTCCTTCAATTTCTTCTCACCAGACACCAGATTTTGTACATTATTATTAACAGTTTTGTTCTTCAAATTATAAATCTGATGCTACGTCCAGTTACTTATACTGTATGCAAGCAGTACTATTTTACCCCATATACTCTTTTTTACTCTTAAGTACGTGGACTACTATTTTGTTTTTTTTACTAGTAGTACGAGTACGAGTAATATTATTTTGAAGTAATATTACTTTTACTTGGGTCAAATTATTTGGCTTCTCTACTACCCGAGTAGGTTACCGTTACTACTACTACTACTACAATATAGTTACTGAATTACAAAATTTAAATATAAAATAAAGTGCATTATTTATATAAAATGCGCATTGTTAATCTGCACCTTGTGCTGTCAATTAGGAAACCTGAGAAACCTAATACTCAATCTGTTAGTGGCTTGTCCCCATCTGAAAACAGGGATTTTGCAGGAGGAATAGCGACAGAAATAGTATATTCGTCTATTTTAATGTCTTGAGCATACTGCCAGTCTGGGGCATGCACAGGTTATAGAATGAGCTGTGGTCTAGGGACGAGAGCTCTGTCCATCCCACCCAGCCCTGCCGCTGCAGTTCCGCCCTCTCCACCTCCACACCGTAATAGTGGGGATCCGCTATTAACAGGTAACCACCGTGCCCTCCGGAGCACACCCCGAGCACGCCTTTGGAAGAGTTATCCGTGCCACCTCCCATCATCACTGGGCTGCCGTGGCGTTCAAAGTGCTCCTGAAGCTGTCCCACCACCTGCTCCAAGTCCGCGCCTCCTCCCCGTACGTGCAGGATCTTACAAGGCACGTCATAGAAGTAATCAAGCACGAGTGAAGCCTCAAACGTTCCTATCCACTCCCTGGAGCCGAAGAAGTGTGCAGGCTTGTCCCCCATGCAGACCAGTGCCCGTTGCATATCGGGGAGGCTGGGGGCAACCATGCCTCGGCCCTTACTCAGAGTACAGTTGCAGAAGAGCCACGATGCCATGGTCTGCACCGTGCGGTAGCCACATCCCCAGCCCCGATCATCCAGCCCGTCGCAGCCATAGTGAAAGTACGTGTAGTCTCCTTTAACCGTGACACTCTGCGCGCGATGGTCGGGTGGGATTTGGAGATCTGTGTGCACGTTTGTTGGCAACACACTCACCAATGAATCTATCAAAATGTCTTTCTGCATTTTAAACAAACAAGCCGACCGACTTGAGCTATGGACTTAAATTCGCAATGTTTCCACGGCAGTGCATCTGCAAAATCTGTCCCCTGTTATTTATAGCGCGATATGGTTCCGCCATCACAATGTAAAAAATAGGCGACTGGACGAGGAGATCCCATTACATAATTAATATAGAGTTGGGGCAGCTCAAATGAATGCTCTCACTAAGTGCATTTTTTTTGTTGTTGTGAGCTTAAGGGCAGTGTTTCTCAAACAGTGGTATGACCTCCTTCAAGTGCTTTTCAGTTTGTGGATTAGTCACTAATAAAAATGGCTAGGTTCAACATTTGTGAATTTACCTTTTGGATATTTCATAGGAAAGTACAATATCTGGGTCTTGACCCCATTTTGCAGTATGACATCATCACATTCAAGAATCCGAAAACAGTCAACAAATAGATCATACAGGTCCCAAACTAAAGCTTACATGAGTTTTGGACTGATTCAGACTTTGACTTGACAAACTAGGACAGACTTGGACCAAAGAAATCATGGCTGTTAAAACTGCCTCATAGCATATTGAACATTGCTGTCATCACTCCAAGTCATGCTCTGAGAGATGACGACTTGGGTCATCCAAGATGAATGGCTCAGTGGTAGGCTACATCTCTGAAACTTGTTCCCATCGGAATAAGCAGCGCCATAAAGTGTAAGACTATGGTGCGAGTTCCACTCAAAGGTAAGCCTGTCATGATAACAAATTTTGAAGCATGATATATCGTTACAGAGAAATATTGCAATAAACGATAATAATAACTACTTTATGCCACTGACAAAAACAATAAAGCAGGACAGTCCCAGTAAACAAATGTTTATATATATAGTAACATTAAAAGGTCTGAACAGCAACAAATAAATAGCAGAATGAAGCAATAATAAGCCATAGAAGTTACCTTTTCAATCCTCTGGAGCGCAAATCTTTTTGTGTTACATCAAAAATAACAAAAATTTCCCTACTATTGTAAAAAAAAAAAAAAAAAAAAAAGTACAGACAATAAATATTGAACCTCAAAATATATTCTTCCAGGTTTCATATACTGAACAGTAAATCAATACAGTAATTATCGTGACAGACCTACTCATTAATTAATGACTGAAATATCAATGTGTTTTCTTTTGTGTTTTTGTTAGTCCACACTCAGTGCAGCTATGGACTCTAATATCTTCATGCAGTGGTTAGGTCTTCCACAGGATTCTATGGTTGCCATGGTTGTGGTTGGCTGCTCTTGTGGCTGGCTGGATGACATACGGAGCACTTTTCAAACTTGTAAAATTTTTATCTTAAAATTTTAACTTAACATTTGGGGATTTTGACCAATTAAGTGCAGCATGCACAGTTCAAAGGATGGAAGTTAAGGACTGTTGGATTGTGTGATTTGAGCAGTTTGTTTTTCCTGTAGTCATGGTAACCCTGCATAGTGCTAGCTAAACAGCTAGCTCTGAATTGCTACAGACTTTTTACAACAATGCAACCGACTTTTTACACCAAATATGGCATAAAACGTTTCAGAGGGGATAGGGTATCTCATCAAAAACCAAAACAAAACGAGGCTTTTCTGTTGTGTCTCCAGAGTTCACCTGGCTCCCTCAGGGCACTGCTGTGATGCCTGGGCTGCGGGACAGAGAGGAGGGACTCTTCTTGTGAGGGCTATTACTTTTTACTGCTCAATGTGCTTAAACTGCATCCTTGGGATGAAATAAAGATTGACTGAGTTAGTTAACATTGGTTCCAGATCCACACAAGCATAAATAAATTATGACTGGATTAATTATTATTAATTATACTTAACTACACATTAAATCTCACCAGATTGATCAAGCTAGAAAAGAGACCTGGATGGATCTTCTCCTTGGGAAGCAGAACGGGTCAGCTCCAAACATCGTCCATTCCAGCCTCTGTGTGTCTCTGGCAGGGCCCGGGTCACGGCTGGCAGATCATGTGCCACAGGGAGAACATCCAAATAGTTGGTGTTCACCTGCAGATTAAAGATAACGTGCTCAGTGGCTTCTTCTGGATGGAGCGTATAACTTCACATCATTGTATATATCATTGTTATTATACACCCAGAGTCTTCTACAGATTCCCGGGACAGCCAAGCTGCAACATGCACTTGCGTCCACTCACTCAGGCCTTTTGGGAGTCACTTTGGATGTGTGAGCCACTGTGTAACTTTTCTGAAAGGGGAAAAAAAAAACACCTCTAAAAATAATAATAATAATAATAAATCATATTGTGGAAATGCTATGTGGTGCCAAACAACTGAGATGGCCTTTCAAACCTCATTCAACTGCATATAGTTTTGTTCCTAGGCAAGACACCTCAACCACATTGTCCAGCCATAGTGCAGCATCTGATTGGTCAAAAATACATATCCGCCAGTCACCGTGTTAAAAAGTTGAATTTGAATGGTAGTACTGTTCATCTAGGTTAATTATGTTGTATATTGTGTGCCTTTTAAGTAATATAGTATAAGACTATACCTCCGCATTATTTTGAGTATGTATGTGAAAATTATACAGATGTACAGTGGGGCAAAAAAGTATTTAGTGAGCCACCAATTGTGCAAGTTCTCCCACTTATAAAGATGAAAGCTCTGTAATTTTCATCATAGGTACACTTCAACTATGAGAGACAGAATGGGGGGAAAAATCCAGGAAATCACATTGTAGGATTTTTAATGAATTAATTGGGAAATTCCACTGTAAAATAAGTATTTGGTCACCTACAAACAAGCAAGATCTCTGGCTCTCACAGACCTGTAACTTCTTCTTTAAGAGGCTCTTCTGTCCTCCACCCGTTTCCTGTATTAATGGCACCTGTTTGAACCCGTTATCAGTATAAAAGACACCTGTCCACAACCTCAAACAGTCAGACTCCAAACTCCACTATGATCAAAGAGCTGTCAAAGGACACCAGACACAAAATTGTAGACCTGCACCAGGCTGGGAAGACTGAATCTGCAATAAGTAAGCGGCTTGGTGTGAAGAATTCAACTATGGGAGCAATTATTAGAAAATGGAAGAAATACAACACCACTGATAATCTCCCTCGATCTGGGACTCCACGCAAGCTCTCACCCCGTGGGGTCAAAATGATCAGAAGAACGGTGAGCAAAAATCCCAGAACCACATGGGGGACCTAGTGAATGACCTGCAGAGAGCTGGGACCAAAGTAACAAAGCCTACCATCAGTAGCACTATGCTGTCAGGGACTCAAATCCTGCAGTGCCAGTGTCCCCATGCTTGAGCTAGTACATGTCCAGGCCCGTCTGAAGTTTGCTAGAGAGCATTTGGATGATCCAGAAGAGGACTGGGAGAATGTCATGTGGTCAGATGAAACCAAAATAGAACTTTTGGGTAAAAACTCAACTTGTCATGTTTGGAGGAGGAAGAATGCTAAGTTGCATCCAAAGAACACCATACCTACTGTGAAGCATGGGAGTGGAAACATCATGATTTGGGGGTGTTCTTCTGCAAAGGGACCAGGACAACTGATACATGTAAAGAAAGAATGAATGGGGCCATATATTTTGAGTGAAAACCTCCTTCCATCGGCAAGGGTATTGAAAATGAAACACGGCTGGGTCTTTCAGCATGATAATGATCCCAAACACACCACCTGTGCAACGAAGGAGTGACTTCATAAGAAGCATTTCAAGGTCCTGGAGTGGCCTAGCCAGTCTCCAGATCTCAAATCCATAGAAAATCTTTGTAGGGAGTTGAAAGTGTTGCCCAGCGACAGCCCCAAAACATCAGTGCTCTAGAGGAGATCTGCATGGAGGAATGGGCAAAATTATCAGCAACAGTGTGTGAAAACCATGTGGAGACTTACAGAAAATGTTTGACCTCTGTCATTGCCAACAAAGGGTATATAACAAAGTATTCGGGTTAACTGTTGTTATTGAGCAAATAGTTATTTTCCACCATCATTTGCAAATAAATTCTTTAAAAATCAGACAATGTGACTTTAAGGATTTTTTTCCCTCATTCGGTCTCTCATAGTTGAAGTGAAACTATGATGAAAATTACAGGCCCCTCTCATCTTTTTAAGTGGGAGAATTCACACAATTGGTGGCTGACTAAATACTTTTTTTTACCCCTCTGTACATTTTTCATACATTTATTTTTAATCTTTTCTTGACCTGACTTTTTGTGCGTTTTACTTTACGTGCCATTTCTGTTCTGTAGAGCAAATGTATTTGGAAAATTCACAAAAATAGCACCAGTTTCAGACTTAGGTTAAGTCTCTGTCTCGCCTTGTTTGTTGTTTGGCCCTGTCTGTCTCAGTGTATACTTGGTCTGGAGGATTGTTTAGGTGCCACATCTTGCAAAAATTACAATGATTCACAGACGCAGAAACAAAGACTTCCGACCTGGGGGGTGTCTCCTGTCCACGGTCATGCTCCCTGGCCATGTGTCCCTTATTCTTCGGTCAAGTTTCCTGTCTCGCGGCGCGCCACTGTGTGGAGCTGGCGGCTCGCCCAGTCCCTTCATCAGTTGCACTATGGAAAGAGCATTCAGGGTTTATTTCTTTTCAATCACCTTCACCTCTGTGACTTTGTTCCTCTCCAAGTGAGGAGTCAGTGTGACTGGACACCCCCCCACAGCCCCCTCAGGGCCCTGCCCTGCTCCTGGAGCATGTTGCGCAGCACGTACCTTGTGTCTCTGTGTCACTTTTACTCAAACATAAGCAAACAGCCCCTTTGACCACACACTGCAGTGGCCAGCAAACAGTGTTGTAAGCCCTCAGTATGACCACCCACACTCACAACCATTTAGAACATTACTACAGTCCATATTATACAGCCACATGTAATGTTCATGTATGAACAGTCAACTGTTGTGTTTATATATGAACAGTCAGGCTGTAGTGTTCATATATTAACAGTCAGACTGTTGTTTTCCTGAATAGTGTAATAATAATACACTAATTGATCCGACAAAGTCATAGACATGTCATGAAATTATTATATCCACCTATTGTTCAATACACCATAGATGGAACAATAATTATTTTGGGGCCAATATTTGTCGTGACTACCTTTTCTTTGTACTTGTAGGATTTTCTGTAATTTTTTGTCTATGCTTGTATTCTATTCAAGTGTTTCATTCTGTTATTTATTTATAGCTCATGTTTTTAACAACATTGTACTTTCAGAATAGTTTTTTGAAGATAAACCTGTTTTAAGGTCATAGTGTCAGTGGCATGGCAATAGTTTCAATATTATCGTTTATTGTATATTTTTTTTCGGCAATATATTGTACTTGTATTGTACTTGTGAATGTGACAGGCCTATTCATTTGTAGACTTTACAGTAGGGATGTGGCCAGTGCATTAGATGTGTTCTGCCAGATCCACGTGTGTAACACTACATAAGGATTGCAGATTATGCATACACAGCCACACTTCCTGTATGATGGAAAATGTCCTGTAAGCTTTACACACACAGGACTTCCAGGAAACTATTCCTCCGCGTGGCTCCACACGGCTGTAGGGGTTGGATTGAGGACACATGAAAACACTATTCCAGCTTCTACTACAATAAGTGGCATTCCACCTTTGACATCATTGGCTGTGTTATTTTTGTCACAGTTAGATGGAGAGGCACACTTTTGTAATCTTCTGGGAACATCAAAGATATGACAAGTGATCACTGCTATGCAAACTATTCCAGGAATGCTTAGGTGGACGAAGTCCAACATTGTAACAGGTTCATTCTTCAATATATGCACGAGAATTTGTGCACTTCTCCACCCATACAGAATTGTCCCATTCAGCTCTGCGACTGGACAGCCTTTCTCATTTAAGAATGATCAACCTGCAGGTACTTGGCTGAACTAAAATGTAAGTCTATTTAAATTATAGGCCTAAACCATAATTTGACAGGGCAGTCTGAAGGCTAGTCGAAGCAAGGGGAGTTTTGTTGTTTACGAAAACCAAACGTGGGACCCAGAGAGGAAGCGGTGATTTTTTCTACACTGTCAGAAGCTACAGAATGGCTGAGCGCGCTCGCACACGCAACAGGCTATCGCACCCTGACAAACGATAGAATAGTAGTAGTTCTACTTCTAAAAGCAATATTATCCAAAAAACGGACTAAACAACTACTACGAAAAACAATTCTTGTGTGAACAGCAGTGGATAAGGGCAATAAGCACAGAATTGTATAGGCCATAACGAGACACATTAAACGCATTAAAGGAGTAAAAGGTATTGTTGGCTGTTTGAACTGTATGGCCTTCACAGTGAAGAACACGGGAGATTCATGGGATGTCTGCAGAAGACGAGGTTTAACAGAGGGCTTTATACTTAATAAAAATGAAAAACATTTCCCTGTGTGGAGGGGGGCAGCTCAAATTGTCATCACTGAAAGTGCAACTTAATTTTTGAAGTCATCAATAAACAAACAGGATCAGTTTTTAGAAACACCTACCGGATAAGTGCTGAAGATCCACAAAGTGCGTCCAATTAATAGGCAATAGACGGACCCATGGAGCAAACCGCGAGGATCCAGTGAAGGGGCACGTTCCGCTATGGACTTACCCAGTGAGTTACAACCATGCCCAATGTTTTTCCCTGTATTCTGTCTGTGGACATTACTCTTTATTTCCTTCTTTACGCAAAGGGGGTTGCATGCATGGGTTGATGTTTAACCGCTCAGCGCGGCGCGTAAAAGGCGCGTCCTCGTAAGCAATCACGTTATCGCTTCACTCCGAGGGGAGGTAAATACTGTGGAAGTTTTAGTCAGAGCACCGCAGTGATGTAGTGTGTGGTGACCGCTCGCGCCAAGGGCTTTCTAAGCAGCAGCCTTGGAGGACTGGCGCGCATGGATATATGCTGGATCTCTGGGATTTGATTGGCCCCTCTAACTCGATCCGTAAGGCTTTTATTCATCTTCAACAATGTTGTTAGGCGACGGCTTATTTAGAGCAAATGTTGCAGCAAACTGCCGGAGGTAAGGGGACTTTGTGCGTCTCTGTGACTGAATAGGCAGTGAAGCATAATTTTCTTGAAAGGTTAAAAGACCAAGAGGACGTGCGCAGATGAGAGGTCTGGCTCTTGGGTTCTAAAATAAGATAGAACGTTACAGATTTCACACTGGAGACATGCATTGGTCGTGGTAGTTCATATATAATAGAGGTAGTAATAAAAGTAGTAATAAAAATCAAGATAAATAGCGCTTTGTGAGATTAGGAAAGGATCATTTTGTTGTGTCAGTAGTTCCTAGAAAGCAGCCAGAATTAGGCCATTTAACAATAAATTGTTTTAATGTTATTCAGGCATTACATGTTTCTTTCATAAACATAACAGACATTATGTTATGCCATTCTGCTAAGGTATTTGACTTTCTTCAAGTACCCCTTTATGTAGATGCTGAGTGGGCACTTCTGATCTTATGTCATCCATATGTCAGCAGAGAAGAACCAGAGGTTACCAAAAGCAGTCCTGAGGCATCCAACAGGGAGAGACGTCACAGTGGTGCCGCATCTCATTAGGCTGCTTTTTGTCAAGTCATGGTTGAGATTGTGAGACCTGGCTGACCTTTAAGTGCACTGCTCGTCTGTGCCACTGACACACTTGTTAAGTGTAGCTGATGGTGCTGCTTTATGTGAGCTGTCAGATCAGGGGTCAAGCACGTGCACTGTGCTTGTGGTCTGAAGGGGTACTTGGGTTTGTGGTTTTACTTTGGCCACAGTCCTAGATTACAAATTCCACCACAGAAGTGAGACAGAGAGCCAGTGTATACAAGGAGAAGATTGAAGCATTCTCACGTAGGCAGGGGAGAGGTTAAAGAGTCACAGTAATCCTCTCATACACGTCTGGCCATGCTCTTTTCTCACACTATTACACCACATGGTGTCAAATGTTTAGACAGCAAAGCATTTACCTCAGCAACACCGTCTTTGTCATATTATATACACCGTGAGAGAGCCGGGGGTGCCACCAACTGTAGAGAGGGCATAGGTTCAGCTGCTGATCACAGACAGATCTATCTCTATTTGATCCGTTTGCGTCACATTTACCGGCCTCTGAAAGAGTGCATTCAGTGCAGTTGACACAAAGGAACATGACGGCCTCATGATCAACAGCAGAATCAGTATTTGCTGCAGATCTCCTTGGCTCTCAGGACTAAAATTCATATTCATAGCTCTATATTTATGATGTGTCGGAATCCTAACTTAAACCTTATTTGCACAATGTAATTTTTCTGGTGAGGAGTCTGCCACCTAATAATCTCTATGGAGATGTTAATGCATTACCTTGAATGTTCCACAGTATGGGCTTGGCCTTATTTATCTCTATGCAGCAGATACAAGCAGGTGATGGCACCATGCCAATTTATAGGTTAGATCTGTGGAGAAGTGACCCCGCTCACAGTAAAGATCTCAGTTAAAGCTGAGCACCTTTTAGTAAACAAATGATTTGCATCACATGCAAACATGTTACATTACCTGACAGCTACACTGATACAGTTGGTTGTTCATCATTCTCACCAACAGAGCAAAGGCAAATGAAGACTGCTGGAAAAGAAGACTGCGATGTTAATGTTGGTACACTGACATCGATATCATACAGAAATGTTTTATGCCAGGAGTTTTCAGTGATGCAGGATGGGTTGCAGGTAGAGATGAAATTTGAGGTTCATTTAACAGTTCTGGAGACTGGCTCATTTATGTATGTATTTTCCAGAAGAAAAATCTTGGGTCCAATTTTTAGGTGATTTGTTTTTAAATAATAATTGGACTAAAGGCACAATTAATAATACACAGGCTGTTGACGACATGTTGGCCAATTTTTTTTGAGGAGACTTCATTCTGCTGCTGTGCTATTCATTTTTTTCTGTCCTCAATTGTGAACAGGTGTTGTTTATTAGTTCATTTTAATTATTAGGATTGATTTGTATTTCATTTAGTCACGTGTAGCTGGAACTTCGAGTTACAATACAAAAAGATTTTTTGAGCCAATGTAGATATCCAATACTTCTGCTGTGACTGATATTTGCCAACATCAATATTAAAATTATTTTTTTAATTATTTTAAAATCCGCATCAAGTTCCACAAGGTTTAATCAAAATGTATTTTTCTAGGATATAAAATAAGTAGTTGAGTGTTTGCGTACAGCCATATTCTTAGCCTAATGTAACATCTATTTACTTTTTAATTATGTGTCTATTCAAAAAGACAAATCTGATGCACTGAAAACAGCCTGGAAATGACACATGGGCATATACAGACTGGGGCAGTTAGGAAAAATATTGTTGACAAATATCTGCTAAAATGTCAATATCATTACCAATATTTGGGATCGGCAATACTGATATTGGAACAGATATTTTGTTTATTCCTAATAAAATTTTGTACAACTGCAAAATATAAATAACTGAATGGAATATTAAACATGAACCTATAATTGGAGAGAGAAAGAGTTTTCTCATAATATTGCTTAACTTACCCAAAAACTTATCCTCCAGCATCAAATCTTAGGAGACACAACATGGCTGAAAATGCTTCCCTGTTTTCATCCTGTTTTAATAAAGACAAGAAGCGGGAAGAGAGCAGTGAGTGACAAGTGAGCAATGAGTGAGGAGTAAACAGTGAGCAAGAAAGGGTGGGGGGCAAAGAGTGAGTGATAGGGTTGTGAGAAGAAAAGAGAGGGGAGTGAGGAGCAAAGAATAAATGGGGGGTGAGGAGAAAGAGGGGAGTGAGGCGAAAACAGTGAGTAGCAAAGAGTGACTGAGAGGAGAGTGAGTAGAAAAGAGGGGTGCAAGGAGTAAAGAGTGAGGAGTAAAGTGAGTGAGGGGCAAAGACTGAGTGAGGAGTGAGGCAATAAGACTGAGTGAGAGGGGAATGAGGATAAAAAAAGTGGGTGAGTGTTGGAGTGAGGAACAACGAGTGAGTGAGAGAGGAGTTAGAAGGAAAGAGTGAGGGGAAGTGAGGAATAAACTGAGTAAAGAAGAGTGAGTAACAAAGAGAGAATGAGGGTTGAAGAGAAGAACAAAAGTTAAACGAGAGGAACTGAGGAGCAAAAAGTGAGTAAGGGGGATTGAGGAAGAATGAGTGAGTGAGAGGGTAGCGAGGAGAAAAGAGTGAGTAAAAGGGAGTGAGGAACAAAAAGTGAGTGTGAGGGTGAATAAGCAAACAGTGAGTGAAGAGCAAAGAGTGAAGGGAGCAAAGAGTGAAAGGAGCAAAGAGTGAAAGGAGCAAAGAGTATGCAGGAAAGGTAGAGAAGAATGTGTGAGAACAGAGAGTGTGGAGTAAAGCGTGAGGAGTTAAGAGTGAGAAATAAAGTGAGTGAGTGAGAGGGTGAAGCGCAAACAGTGAGTGAAGAAAGTAACTGGAGAACAAGGAGAAAAGAGAAGCAAGTGCGAAGCAAAGAGTGAGGGGGAATGAGGAGCAGAGTGCATGAGAAGCAAAGAGTGAGATGGATTGAGGAACAAAGAATGAAGGTAGTTTTATACTCGACCATCAAATCAATGCGGGGCAGCTTTGTAACACTTGGTTTACCTACAAATACTTTATGGGCAACTAATTAAAAAAATCTTGCAACTGTTTAAGTTTGGCATAGAATACAAGCTTAATGTGATTGTTTATATTCCTAATAGTCCCACAACGCAACTGGACCCTGATACGCGGATTCTCAACCAGTTCAGATCTGGGTCAAGACACCAGCACTCAACTAAATGGAGTTTGATCCACTACTGTAAACTAGTCTTGAGAAGCAAAGAGTGAGTTGGAGGGTATGAAGCAAAGAGTGAGCGAGAAAAAGTGAGGAGGGAGAATAAAAGAGTGAAAGGAGTGCAGCTAAAACAACTTATAAGATTAACCACAACAAAATGATTTTGAAATGACTGTCAGCTGACTATCAAACCATCATATCATACTGTACATTTAACAAAAAGACAGTATGTGCTGAAAGACAAGGTTTTATGACTTAGAGCAGGAATTACATCAAAATGACAGAATGAAAACGCTGGTATCAATTTAGTTTTATCTAAAGGGGGAGGGGGTCTTGTGCTTGTAGGGCAAATAAAACCAGTTAAGCAAGTACACAAATATAGATATTGGCGTGACACAAAGCTGAGTGTATTGATCTGCTTTTGTATTCAGGACTGCTCTCCTTGCTGCTGATGGTGTTGGAATTGTCCAGGCCCGCCCTACCGTCCCCGCTGAAGCCCATCTGTGACCTTAGGGTCCTCAACCACTTCATCAAGGAGGCACGAGACGCCGAAGCTGCTATGGTGGGTAACAACAAGGATTAGTGCTGAATCAACACTAAGTGAAGCTGACACTAACTGCCCTCACCTCCTTTAGAGAGTGTGTCGAGAAGGATGTCTTCTGTCCGAGTCTGTCACTGTTCCCCAAACCAGAGTGGACTTTGAAGTCTGGGAAAATAAAAATGTAAGTCATGAAGCAAAAGATCTTCTCAAACAGCACTAGTTAAAGAAATAGTGTCTTAGCCTTCAATGGCTGTTTTGGATAAGCTGATGTTTTTTCCAGGCATCAGAGCAGGCCCTAGAGGTGCAGTCTGGATTATGGTTGTTGCAGCAGGCCTTGAATCTACTGCGTGCATCTGTCACTAACACACAGTTGCACAGCTATATTGACTCTTGTATCAGTAACTTGCTGAGCCTGAGTGGCGTGCTGGGGACCCTCAACCTCCAGGTAAGTTTTCCCTCATCACACTGCACAGGTCATAAAAGTGCAGTGATGAGGAAACTCCTTTATTTAAATGATATTATGATTATACAGCCAACTTGAACTTATTTTATGTTCTAGGAATATACTCCACCTACAAGTACCACAGGAGTTGAGGGAACATGGACAGCGTCATCACCAACAGAACTGCTTCAAGTTCATTTGAACTTTTTGCGTGGTAAGGTGCGCCTGCTATTGCTCAGCGCACAGGCGTGTCAACAACATGATGTCAGCTGATCGTTCCCTGGTCACACAGATGCTCTTGTGCATTCAAAGCACTGCACTGTAGACATGCTAGGTCAAACTAGCACAAGGACCTCCAATGGTCAGTTGAAGAGAGCGCTCCCTGGTGGACTTGATGTTTGTGGATATGAGGCAGAAACAGGCCTTGGAAACCCTGCTCTGAGCTCTTCTTCTAGCACTCCTTTGCACTTTTATTGTGGGTGGCCTGAGGTTATGTGGGGGATCACTGCTATGTACAGTGTAGACTTACATTTAGGCTACTGCTGCCTCACCTCATGTGCCTGAACATTTAGCCACGCCTCATGTGTAAGTCTTAGTTTGTTCTAATGTTTAATATTTTTACTATTATTTATATGAAGCTGCTTTTTGAGAGTGGTATATTTGTATTGTCTTTGAGGTTGTGGATGTTTAACTGTGGGTTGTAACTATTATTTATTATCTAATATAATGGCTGCCGTTTTTGAGCAGAGTGAATGTACCTGTATGACAGCTCATGTTTGAGAGTACGAGGGGGCAGAGAGGACATGTTTGTGTCTTTATCTGCCACTACAGCAGCGCCAAGCTGACTGTCACTGCTGCTGGCCTTCACACTAAATATCCTGAGAGCTCCTGATTGCACAAAGCTTCCCATCATCTGATGTCAGCACTGTTTCCCTTTCCCACTTGTGAGTCCTGAAACTGGAGGTTCTCAGACAGTCCTGGGGCCATAATGCTGTCAGGCTTCCGCTCTGTTTGTTTGCTTTTTGGAGCCTGTAGGCTTGCCATGCGTGAAAAGCAAGCAGTTGTTTGATATGTTTGGCTTTGTCATTTCCTGTTTTTTTCCATGATTTTCTATTTAAATATGAATAATTATTCTTGGATAAAAAAGATTATTGGAATTTCAACAGAAAGTGTGTCTGATTTATTCATTTTATTATGGGGTCCTTGCTACTACAGATTGCATTTTTAAAAAATACTGCATTAATTATAGATTAGAACCAGACTGAAGTGGATGGGGTCACTTTTCATTTGAGGACACAGAACATAAAATCACCATGATGAGTTTGACAAGATTAAGTCCATATTAAGTATTGGACACAGCAACAAGGTCTAGCATGCTCTTTTGTTCCAAGGCTTCACACTGTCTAGTAAATCTGATGGGAAACAGGTGTATAAATAAAATAAGGCATCATTTATGTTTTATTAAGAGTCCTCTCGCTCACAGAAATTAAAGTTCATTGGGGGTCAGGATAGAAGACTTTTATGTGTATTGCAGAGTTGTTGCGTGTGCGCGTCATTGGTTCCCCCGTCTCATCAGGGTCCTCTGGCTCCAGATCATCCACCAGCTCCACAGTGGAGGTGTTGGTGGCCAGCTGCAGTGCTCCCTGGCTGCTGGCCTGAAGCTGGAGGGCTATGTTAATGGCTCTGTTGATAGCTAAGCCCAAACCATGAACACAGATCTCCCGATGACCTCCACCTTCTAGCAGCTTCTGACATCTTGCCAGTTGAGCCCGGAAGTCCGTTTTCATATTCACGTAGACATCGTTGCGCCTTTTGGGTAGTTTACGAGGAAGGCGTTTTCTCAGTGTGTACTCCACAGGGTCCATCTCCACTGTGGAGCTCAGCGTGTCTGGATGCACCGCAGGGGGAACTCCAGGGCTCCTGGGCTCGCTCATCATCATGTGCTAAACACAGAAGAATAATTCGCTTTTAAAGCGATTCAAACTAAAAGGCACAAAGTATCACATCAGAGAATAAATACAAAGCTGATTACTTGATAAATAAAAACAAAACGTTACTAACCAGATTGGGCCTATCATAACATTCTATTAGTAGTAATCAGATTTAAAATTTAAATATAAAAGGATAAAAATATTGTTATTTATACAAGAAATAAACAGTGCTTTGAATCAAATGTCAAAAAACTAAAGTTATTCGCAAAGTCCGCAAACACCCATAGAAATTACCCAAAACAATGTAAACAAAAGTAACTATACAAAGGAGCCGTTCATTGGAAAGTATTCAGACAGTATAGTATTTACCAGTAGTGACCCTACAGCTTATCGCGTTGTTCAACGACTCTTTTGTTTGCCTTTGTTTTTATCTTTTTTTCCCCACATATTTTTGCTAATGTATTTCACTGGCCATTTTGGCCGTCTGACCACAAACGTAACATTTTTGGCATTCAATCTCGAGCTCTAATGAGCCTGATGGCTAATGAGCCATGAATCTTGAATTTGGTTCCCCCTGTAAGCATAGCGAATTACAGCCTAAACCACATGATCACAGGACAGGAAAACATCATCAGTAAAAATATAAATAATGGCTAGTGAGACTAAATGAAATCCTCATGTATCAGTGTCGAGCCCTGAACTGGACAGTGCACACTGAGTGCAGAGCCTGGTTAGCCCCGAAACATCCCAGGCACACGTAAGCTCTTCGTTCAGCCACAAACTACATCATTAGACGAAAAGCAACCGTACCTTTACAGAGCTATCAGATCTTAATACACCGTTGTCTGCTCAGTATCTCTGCTCAGTACCTCAGCTCAGTAACACAACTCGGCAGTTTAGCGGCGTAAGATGCCATCTGCCGCCCTCTTGTGTTCCGGAGTCAGAATCAGAAAAAAGTCATAATCTCAGATGGAGGACAGGGGCCTATATATCTCTATAGAAGATAGAAGGGCCTGTCAGAAATCAATAGCCCGGTTTCCATTATTAAGATATATACACCTATATTGCCGTTTATAATACAAAAGTATATAAAGTAATGATCTATGTAAGCCTATGTTATAGTTACCTGGAAAAAGCATAAGTCTATTCATGTTTTCATAAAAAAATCATAGGCCTGTCTACAGTACAAACATTGGAATGTCATTCGGGCTTGAGAAGTGTAGTCGGACAGGTAAGGTAGTCCATACACAAGGGGTCTCACTCACAAACATAACAATAGCAGACATTTAAGGCAGTTACCAGCACCAATGAATCCAACAAGTAAATTAATCACATACCCAGCAGGAATCATGCACTGGCTAATGGAGGAGATACAGACCGCAGATGTTTAGACATGAAAGCTCCTGACCGTGCATGGAGGGTTCCATCCCAAATACAGCATTCCAAGATTGTACACAAGGAAGGAAGGAGGCCAAGGACTAGTGACCGTGAGAGCCATTGTTCAAGATGAAATATCCAAGATCCATAAGTACATCAAGGACAAGGCACCAGAGCAGAGCAATAGAGGCCTAGATCTGTCACACTAGACAAGACCCAAGGCATAGGCTGTGCACAGAGGCCCCTGAGACAATCCAGCACAAAACTACACAGAGGCTGGCAGGGAAACATACATGGAGCGTCATAAACAGGTAGCAGGCACAGTGCATAGAAAAATCTGTGCAGAATATAGACTGTAAACCCCAAGGTCAAAATGGGAAACACCTCCAAAGGGAAAAACAAAAGACATCTCAGTCCAGAAAAGTGAAATTCCAGGAACAGCAAAGATACTGCGTAAAACCCGCAAGCTCCTAGACCTTTGAACGCATGTACCATGTGCTGGATTGCCATATAAAGCATAAAGAGGACCAGAGCAAGGAGGAGTCCTCACAATTCTCACCACGATCATTGACACATTGTTGCAGAACAAGGTAATGTCATCCTGGAAGGCATGCCCGTGTTTTTTTTTTTTTCTTCTCCACATACTAAACAAGCACCAAAGCCCTCAAAATCTAAAAATATAGTCCCTGCACATTTGGAAAAAGACACTATGACTGATACCAAAGTACATAGCATAGCAACACAAAGAATGTAGACTGTATGTCAGTGATTGGATCTATAAGTAACTTGAACCTAATTTCATACTTTGCAGCAATAGGCATTAAGCTTGATTAGACTTTAATCTGAGCTTTATTTTAACACAATCTAATAAGCAAGAGTTGACTCAACTGTTAAACAAGTACCTTTCAAATAATATTAGCACAAGCTAGCTAGCATTGACCAACCTTTTTCAGTTATTCACTCTCACCCTTTTTTGTTGAAAATAAAACTCCTAAACAGAACCATAAAAGCTCCTATTGAACACAGGCTCCTGAAAATGTGTTGTTAAAATCCACTTTGTGTTGTTTCGTGAGTTTTTGGCAGTTCAGTAACCCACGTGTGACACACTACAACTTCGTCACTTAACTCACCACAGTGCTGTCCTGCCCAGATGGGTGCAACTACAGCAATGTCCAAACTTTTAGGCATCCAGATTGGAGTTGTCATTTTCTAATCTTTTGCCAAAAGAATCATCCAGACACAACGGCACAATGGAGCATGTGGGACTGCATCTTTAACCCTTTCAAGGTATGCAAATCCACAGTATCCTAAACCGTGTGCTTCAGAAGAAGAAGAAAACATCTCTCTTGATTTCATTGCATAGGAAATTAAAGCCCCCCGTCGGTAGTCAATTAGCCCGCTAAACAAAAAAAAAAAGACAATTTCCTTCCAATTTTTTATCTCTGGCATGCATGCCATATGCGAGCAATGTATGGACCACATCCTGTTATCCATGCCACACCTCAACCAAAGGTGCCACAGCCAAATGATTTGTCTAGCAATATATTAATGTGTAACAAAAAGTCAGGAAATTAGGATATTCATCCTGAAGACAAACCTTAATTTGTTTGACATTAGTAGGGTGTGACGGCCTACAATTTTATAGCAACAGTTAGATGGCTCATCAGCAATAGTCTCAGCCCTTTTGGTTATTACTACTGCAGCCAAAAGCAGAAACCTTGGCATCATCTTTGATTCTAACCTCTACTTCCACCTACACATTAAAAAAAGTCACCAAATCCTGTTTATCCAACTCCGTACTCGTTCTAACCCGGAAAAAGTCATCTACACTCTCATCTTCTCCCGTCTACATTATTGCAAAACCCTCCTCTCTGGCCTTGACACCAAACCCATCTCCCACCTGGTTCAGAACGCAGCAACCAGGCTTCTCATTGATTTTGAAAGACATCATCCCAGTTTTAGCTTCCCTTCACTGGCTGTCTGTCCATTTTAGAATTGATTTTAAGATTTTACTGATCACTTTAAAGCTCATTTAGGTCTTGCACCAAGTTACATTTCAGAACTTTTAACCCCCTACGAGCACTCCTGCAGCCTCAGGCAGGTCTCTGTTAGTTCTTCCAACGTCGAGGGTGATGGATCCTTCTCAGTCTGGGCGCGTTTGGAATGACCTGCCTGAGGCGATAAGGCTTGCATCATCAGTACCATCTTTTAAATCACTTCTTAATTTTTTTTTAATAGACTGGCTTTCCTTTAATTGTTTTTGATTTAATTTAATATTTTATTTTTGTTATTATTTATTATTATTAGTTAAATTGTTTGAGCCTATTTTTGTTATTTTATTAACTGATCTCTGTCTGCGTCATTATCTCTTTTTGTATGCTTCTTTATTTTTTTAAATTCTTATTATTATTATTATTATTATTATTATTATTATTATTATTATTATTATTATTATTTATTATTATTATTATTTTTAGTAGTAGTAGTAGTAGTAGTAGTAGTATTAAGAATCCTATGAATATGACAACAATTCAGCCATTACACAAAGTAGCCAGATGGCTTACTTTATAGACTAGGTTAGACTTAACTTTTGGATATGTTCATAATAAACAAATCTGGAGTTTTTGTTTTGTTTTTGGCCTTTATACCCTCATAACAGTGGCCTATTATTTTTCACTAGGCCACGTCAAGGAGGTGGAGTCCGTGCGCCCTCTGCTGGCTACTCCCATGGCGACGTTTGTTACGAATACATAAAGCATGAACTGCATTTTTGGATTTTCAACGGAATATAGTTAAATATTAGGTTCGTTCAGTTTTTATTATTAGCTAGCTACTTTGCGTTTAGATAAAGCCTTTACTTTTTATACATATACTTTTAGGCTAAATAATAATCATAATACCTGTTCAGATGTAGTTGGAATGCTTGGTCCAATGCGATCACCGGCTGTGGGCCGTGGTTGTGGGTTGCTCCTCTTAAGGTGGTGCTCCTCTGGCCGTGCCGTGCTGCTCTGCTCCGCCGCTTGGCAGTCCTCAGTCACGTGGTGTCATATGGACCGCCATGTTTCCGAAATACAAACAACAAGAAGAGCAACGATCCAGCAGACACACTGATACGCAGCAGCGACCGTCGGAGGAGAGGGAAAAAACAAGACATTACATTAATATCACGTCATTGTCAATATAGGATTATGTCGAATACAAACGTTTACAGTGTTTAGAGACCAATGCATGCGATAATCTGACCGTAGACAGACCGTGCAGACCACGTTAGTAACAACAAACAGTGAAGGTAAGCCACAGTTCCTTTTTGCAGCTTCTAGCAAGTTAGCTCACTAGCTAGCTAAAATGCTAACCTTAGCTCGTGCATGAAATGATGATTCGGCTTCTTTTGCGACGGTTCTCTTGTGAAAAATAATGCCGTGTTTTCACTAGTGCTTTCTTATTGTATCATTATACCTATTTGCGCTGCAGCGTTTGGCTTTAACGCGGCGATAGTGCAGATGTCCGTCCGCACATTGGCGGAGCAGGCCCGGCTAAACTTACCCAGATCACTCCGCCCCCCTCCGCCATCATTCTGTGTCATCTGAACCTCTAGCCGAGGCCTATACAACGGACACCGAGCTGTACGCACCAGGCCAGTTCGCATGGAGCCGAATCCAAACCCAAACACGGGAAATTGACTTTGTAACGGCTTTCAGGCGATAGTAAAGGCAAGAGCCCTCGTTTATTCCGGAGCCTTTGGTCCCCGCGGCGGGCTAGCTGTGCTAAAGAGGCTAAAGTCAGTTCCGTGTGCAGTGGCAAGATGCGCCATGGAGTAAACAAGTCCGAACATAGAGTTTCGGACTAATTAGAATGTCAAATACAATTTACAACTTTGTGTTTTCTATGTTGTAGCTGAAAATGTTTTGACCACTTGATTTTAACTGCGAAATAATACTCCCAACAGCGCTACTTTCCTTCAATGAAACCTCAGTGTTGAGGTTTGTTTACACGAAAGTGGACGTTATCCGTTTTAGCACAATTACTACCGTAAGCAGATATATATTTGCACTCTTCACAAGTTTAATTTCACTCTGCTTTAATATAAAGAAAATCCAAACACTGCCCCAAACCCATAGCACGATGTGGTTCTTTGCAACATTTTCATGTTTGTATGTAAACAGTGAACGAGATCTAGACGCATGCTGAAATGATTTCAGCTTAAAAGCTGCCTATGCACATTATTGAGAAAACCGCATCACTTGACTTATTTTGTTTGAAAGCTTTTAATACCATGGGGCTTGTCTGAATGGCTGAGGGATTGCAAATACAATGGAAAGTCAAATGGCAAAAAGTTAACATCCATTGTCATGCATCATTCCTCTGTACATCTAGTTATATAGGATGGAACTACATGAGCTAAATAACTTTCTGAACATTTGAAATTGGGAAACCACAAATACACAAGCTGTATTAAAGGTCCTGTATTATACAAACTTGATTATTCAGAGCTTTTTAGTCATGTTGGTACGTTGTTACCTCATCAAAAGCATATCTGGAGTTATGTTATGTTTTGTTTCATTCACACATGTTTGACTAATCCTGCTTTATTACTCAGTCTACATCGCCAAAGCTCAAAATGATCTGTTCCACTTTGTGATGTCATGTAGTGGTAGTTTTCAAGTTACCTTTTACTTTTTGTTTTGTAGAAATTGGCAATTCCAGAGCTGAAATGATCCAAATGATTCTAGTGAAGATGTAAAGGGTTTAAAACACAGATGAGCACTTCCTATATCACCACATGACATCACAGGGTGGTGTTCTCCATTTGCGAGAATAACTTAAAGATGCAGGATTGATATCTTAAACATACGTGAATGAAACAAAACACAACTCCAGGCATGTTTGTGATGAGGAAGTAACATTATGACATAGATCAGAAAATTGTGTAATATAGGTATGAATCATATGACAAATTGACACCAATTGACACAAATTTGATCTATATTGCTATAGAGCCCAGCCCTAGTCTGGAGACATGAACCTCTCCTTTTTGTCTCTGCAGTGGCGCAAAAGGAAGAGGTCAGATCTTAAGGAGTCACCCGGAGGCTCTCCTTCAGCTCTCAGTTCACTGGGAGCAGGCAGAGCAGGCGCTGAAGAGGAGAGCTCACGTCTGCTCTTGGCTCCAGCAGACGGTCCTTCACCTATTGGCTGTTCCTTACCCTTGTGGTCGATTGAGTTCATCTCTTTACCTTTAATGTGAGGCATAACTGCTGTACAAAAACCTTCATATTCAAAAGAAGAGTGTTTATTTTTTTCTGTAGTAAGTTTTTTTATGTTTTGGCTGTGAGTAGCAGGAGCTTCCATTACTAACGGTAGTCAAACCCCTTTGCATTCTGAAGTCTTGGTCTGATTACCTGGTAGTCCTCAAACACCTGAAACTGGCAGCTATTTTTCTGAATCGTGAGTGTTTGGGGCGCTCTGTGACCACAGCATAAGCACCACTCAGCCTTTTAGTCACCTTAGCCTAATTTAAGCCTACCAGCTCAAGCCTGCTCCAGCTCAGTCCAGCCTGCTCCGAATCCCTGGACAGGGTAAGGCCAAGGGGGATGAGAAAGAGGAATTCCTTCAAATGCTCTAGTGCCTGTTTGAATAAAGCTCTGTTTTCTTAGATACTCAATACTGTGTGGACGTGAGGAATATGACAGCTGAGACTCTTAACTTCGGCCCAGAATGGTAAGTCAGCATCGGGTTTCCCATGTTGCCTTTTCAAACACTGTTATACATGTTACTAATATTCATAATTTTGTTAAAGAAGATGTATTGTGCTACATAGTCTGCTACATAGTTATAATCTATGACACCCATGGATCATTATTTTATAATTTGGACATTGTAAATCGCATTATTGATCAACAACTTAATAAAACACACATCAAACAAACAACTGCTGACTTCTGCATTGCAAAATTGGATTGACAGTGTAGCATCTTGAAAATAAAATTTGATTGCTCAGATATGCACAAATCACTCCAAATACAACTTAACTTAAAAGCCCTAATAAGTCGATTTTGCATAAGTCTACTTTAACAATTATGTAAACATATCTATGAAGGCTGCCAAAGTTGTACTTTCCAAATGGTTAATGCTAGAGGGCAGGTATGTGTGAGAATCTTGAAATTCATTAGCGACTTTCCCTGACCTCTACAGGCTCCGTGCACTGTCCAGTGGGGGGAGTGTGACCTCTCCCCCTCCCTCCCCTGCCATGCCAAAGTACAAGCTGGCCGAGTACCGCTACGGCCGAGAGGAGATGTTAGCACTTTATATCAAAGACAACAAGGTCAGTACATGTATGAGAACTGTCAGTGTGATATACAGTGTAAATTTTCTGCAGTTTATTTTTGACGATGAATTATGATTTTCAGCTGCCAAGCATGGCTGAGTTTTACACTGGTTCATAACAGAACAAATTATTTTTGACAAATTATTATGCTGTGATAATATGTACATTGTTGGGTGAAGAAAAACCTAGGCCTGTCACAATAACTACTACATCGACGTTATGTTCAATACATGATAGATGGAACAAATATTTTTGGGGTCAGTATTTATTCATACTTTTGCTTAGGTTTCTGTACTATGATCAGACTTGAGCTGCAGAAGGTTGAATTGTGAATTTCTATGACTCTCTAGCTCATAGATACAAACTAATTAAATGTTGCTTTCTGTTACTTATTACAGCTTATGTATGTATGTATGTATGTATGTATGTATGTATGTATGTATCTGGGTTAGCCTGCTTTATGGTCGAGTTTCAATGTTATTGTTAATCGTTTACACTTCAACAATATATCACAAACTATTACAAATTGTGACAGGCCTAGAAAGACCCCATAGTGATTAAAGTGATTAACATTTTGAGAC
Source organism: Periophthalmus modestus (assembly GCA_019594935.1). NCBI lineage: Eukaryota > Metazoa > Chordata > Actinopteri > Gobiiformes > Gobiidae > Periophthalmus > Periophthalmus modestus. The sequence continues at coordinate 7,720,467 of JAIEZT010000107.1, forward strand.
AAAATATTTAATCTTGTAAATGGGGAAAAGTCTTCCAAATGTTTCATTTAACAGGAAGCCATGTATAACCAGGCTGCTTTGTGAGACTGAAGGAGCCTAAATGGGCCATGTGACAGTAATTCAGCACATAAACTGGGAAAAATGGTTAAAAATTGTGGAGAGGTGTAAATCATGTGTCCTAAAATGGTTTCAGGTCCCAGAGGACATGCAGGATAAGGAGTTTGCTGCTATTCTGCAAGATGAGCCCATGCAGCCCCTAGCACTGGTGCCTCTCACTGAGGAGGAGCAGGTAAGGGACGCACACTCTAGCAATCTTTATTTAAACTGGATGACTGGAAGTCACTTTTAAAAGATAAAATGTGAGTTTGTCACATTTTTACTTTTTATTTGCTCTTTTTGTGGTATTTTGAGATTGTTTCTATTATAAAGTGTATTCCTGATATACAATATTAAGAGATTGTGTATAAATCAGTACATTACCCGCCTGTACTAGCACCTTTTTATTTAAATGTGGCTCGTAGTTCTGGAGACAGTTTTGAAATAATGAATTATGATAGATTACCATGACCGAGCAAGTTTGGCTACAGCTCTGCTTCTGTATAGGATTTGCTTGACAGTCTCTTTAAAATAGAGCTGGATGATATAGCAAAAAATTCACAAGATTTTTTTTTTCTCTTGTTGATTTATCACAAAATAAAATGTGTATTTCAAAATGCTTTCAATATTCATTGTTCATGTTTATGTTTATTTTATGAACATAAACATGACTTTTATTACCCACTAACATAGAAAGTTGCCTACATTGTTCTTCCAGTGCCCAAACTTTGCTTCAAACTACATACCTTTACAGATAAATAAACAACAATGTCATTGACATGGAAACTGGAAGCTGCAGCACATGCGCACCTGCGACAAGGAGTTTGGCGTCTTCCTTTGTAAAACGTTAGTCTTTAAATGGAATTATGGAATGTGTTGGAATGGCAAAAGATGAAGTTTAAATCTGTCAACTGGACAAATTGTAAGAGTGAAGACGTTTCGCTATTCACCCAAGTTCTTCAGTTCTGGTCAGATTGCTGGTGGCCACTGCCTTATATCTATCTAAAGGGAGGGGCTAATTACACTAGAACCTCTGTTGTCTCCAGTTTCAGCTGAAACTACCCTATTCAGCCTTTAACGACAATAGCAGGGTTTTCATCAATAGCGAAACGTCTTCACTCTTACGATTTGTCCAGTTGACAGATTTAAACTTCGTCTTTTGCTATGGATCAGACCTGGACGACTGAGGGATTACACAGACAATGCGTTGGAATGTATTTTTAAAACTTTACAAGAGCGCCCTGGGTTGCTGATCAAAAATTCAAATTCAACTTCACCTTCTCCATCATCCTAAGGATCTTAATTTAGAGGATCTAGTACACCTGTGATGCGCTTCTTCATTTAAATCAAAGGGATGCTCGTATGACAGATATCACTGAACAGCTACCAGACTTCATAAAGAGACTTTTGTGGAAGCAGTCGTTTGGAAAGGGGAGGAAATGGGGGAAGCGTGGAGCCGTCAAACAACACCTGTAAGATGGCTGCTGACTCATCCGCCTCTGCCATTGGTAATTCTTGGGAATGTCCGGTCCCTTAGAAATAAGGTTGACAAGCTCCAGGGAAACATCCTTTGGCAAAAGAACAACAGGAACTGCTGTATTTTGCTCGGAGTGAGACCTGTCTTACAGTGATTTACGAGGATGGCGATCTGTACAAGGATGGCTTTGGCACCCCCTTGCTCTTAGACTGAAACGTGCAAACTACAGGGAAAGATGAAAGGAGGCAGGGTATGTCTCTTTATTAACAAACTTAACTGCAACTCTGTGACTGTGAATGAATGAATTTGCGCTCCCGATATTGAACTCTTATCGGTATCGCTATGCCCCTTCTAGTTGTCTTGAATTCCCTCAATCTTTGTTACTTTTGAGTATATTCGTTCCAAGTCAAACGCTGCTGCTGTTTCCCGTTTGGTGTGTATGATGTTCTACAAAAATTACAGTCCATTTCTCCAGATGCACTGAGTTTTATCATGAGGGATTTAAATCATGTGTCCCTGAAAAGAACCAATTTCCATTGATACATCACCTGCCAAACCAGGCAGAATAAGACTCTTAATTTTGTTATGGGTTGGTGCAGGATGCTTTCAAGTCCCTCCCGCTCCCCTGCTGGGATCCTCTGATCATATCTCTGTGCATGTACTGCCTGCATACAAGACACTTATAAAGCGGAGGAAAGTGCAGATCAAGGAAGGTAAAACTTGGAACGGACTAAATACAGTAGTCCTATGACTGTACAGACTTGGTGTTTATACAGACTTCTGCAAAGACCTAGATGAACTGAGAGATGTAATTTGCTCTTACACAGCTTTCCCCAGTGGCCTGATCATTCTTTGCGAACAAGTAAAAATGTATCCAGATAATATGCTTGGATAAATAACAACATTAAGGCCTGCATAATAAAAAAAAAAAGGCAGGCCCATAACAAGGGCCTGTGTCTGAATATCAGGAGGCAAACAAAAATTTTAAATTTAACTGTCTAAAGGAACGAGGGATTACAAAAATATTTTGAAAATAAAATGCCTGAAAGCAAGCTTGGGTCAGCTTGGTCTAGCATGAAGGCCATTAGTTACCCAGCAAAGCAAAAGTGGAAATGAATGTAATTAGAAGGCCATAAATCAGCGAAGGACCTTGCAGATGCTCTAAACAGCTTTTACACTCTATTTTAGATTGTGATTTTAATTATGAAATTCAGGGACTTTAAAATTGACTTAAAGATGGGGAGCACTTTAACATACCTTTTTAAGGGAGATGGAAAAATCTCTGAAGGGGTCAAGAGTTAAAAAGAGCCAGGGCCCCGATATTGTCTATGGCCACTTGGTTAGAACTTGTGCAAAACAATTTGAGCTCAATTTTTCATTACCTCTTCAACAAATTTTTAGAGGAACAGCACATTCCACAAATCTGGAAAGAGGCAGTGCTTGTCTCCATTCCCAAATCCAGTGCACCTAAAACTAAATGGCTGTAGGCCAGTGGCCCTCACTTTAGTGGCAATGAAATGGAAATCTTGAGAAAAGGTGAACCTTTACATGCAGTTTGCTTATAGACCGCACAGAGGGGTAGAAGATGCAGTTACTTTGTTACACATGGTTTTTTAAACTTTTGGAAAACTATCGGTCACATGTTTGCTTACTCGTCATTTTCTCATCAGGATTTAATACCATACAGCCACATATTTTAGCAAGCTGTCTGGATTATTTTAACCTTGATTCTGGTTTAGTCTGTTGGATTATAAACGTTTTAATAAACCAAAAGCAAAAAGTAAGGGTGAATTGAGCCTTATCCGGGAGCCTCTGGACACAGGTTCGCCACAAGATATCCTTTCTCTCCTTCCGTCAATCATTAAGTATGCAGATGTTATTGTTAGTCTTCTCCAAAGGAATGAAAATAATTGGTTCTGGACACATTCAAGTGTTTGGCAAAGCCATTTGAAACTGGACCACAAAGACATGATCGACTTCAGAAATACCCCACTCACTTGTATGGAGATACACATTCAAAGGGAGACCGTGCAGTGGGTGGGGTCATACAAATACCTTGGGACAATCGTAGACTCAAAACAGTACAGTCTGGTGGTTCTTCTTTATCACAGCTGCACAGTCTAAGAAAAATGTCCTTTTTTAAACATTGACAAGATGATGACTTTTTTTTTTTTTCTTTTTTAATTGAGCTTTTATTGAATCTGTTTTATCGTTTTGTCTAGTCTCATGGTTTAGCAATCTGCTTTCCCTGCTTGTCAAATGGTTCAGTGAGGTAATTGGAGACCCCCAACTGCACCCCGAGTCCCTGTACTCCAGGCAGCTTCAGAGCTTTGCCACGGCCATTTTAAACGATGCATCGCAGCCTTTGCGTAGTGATTTTCAGCTCCTTTCATCTGGGCAAAGGTACCTGGTCCCAACGTGCAAAACTAAGCACTTGAAAAACGACTTTATTCCAGCAGCTGTTTGTTTGCTAAATAAGATGTCAATATATAAAATAATTGAGGTGCAGTTTACATGTTTTTATTGACATGCTTTCATTCATGTGCTCTTCTTATTGTTTTATCATGTTTTGGGACACTTTCATATTTCCAATTGATGTTATTTCTGTATTTATTTGTGTGGTATGGAAGCCAACTCCAGCGTCAAACCAATTCTACCTGCGGGCATAAGTAAAGTTACCTGAACTTGATGCACAAATGACTGAATGTCAATAGGTTCAAATCTGTTCAGTAGCCCAGCCCTATTTTAAATTCCCTTGTATATTTCATTAAGAGGCTGATGTTTGAGTGTATGATGAGGGCGATCAGAGCCCAGACTGTAGGCTGCTGAATGCCTGCTCACATTGCTGACATTCCTGCTGTGTGACCCCCGCAGAGGAACTTCTCCATGTCTGTGAACAGCGTGGCCGTGCTTAGGCTCATGGGGAAGGGTGTGGGAGGGGCCGCACCAGCCGGAGCGGTCCGAGGCCGAGGGGCCGCACGAGGCAGTCGAGGTAAGCACTAATGAGTGTGCATTAGTCAGTATAACAGGCCATGGATCCCACACTGCTGTGCTTTTTGTCTACAGTCACCTTTTAGTTGTTCAGTAACAAGCCCTCATCTGTTTTAAGGCCGTGGCCGAGGTGAAAGTGGGTTTTACCAAAGAAGTATTGAAGAACCTGAGGTGGGTTTTGGCCGCAATGTTCGAGAGATACATCGCAGTCAGAGCTGGGATGACAGGTGACACATCTTCTTCCACTCAGTTTTTTTTTTTTTTTTTTTTTTTTACATTTTATACATTTACAGATTCAGTATTGTAATTTTCCTCTCATTGGTAATCCTCCTATTCCCAGGGGTGAGCGGCGCTTTGAGAAGCCGCTGAGGAGAGAGGTGGGCCGGCCGGGCTTTGAGGAGTCTGGGCCCCCCCCTGCTCCAGGGAGGAAGGAGTATGCAAGGGCTGACAGCGATAACTGGCGCACTCTCCGAGAGGAGCAGGAGGAGGAGGAGGTGGAGCCGGGCAATAACTGGAGACTGGCCGGATCACGCAGGGATGGTAGGGGTCACGCTTGCTTGCACAGTGCAGAGAAATGCCAAAAAGAAATGATAATTGTCCAAGATAAAAGTAGTGTGTAACAGGACATGTTTAATAGTTGTGTATTTGTCAGATGGTGGTCCTCGCTCAGCGGGCTGGCGGGATCACACTGGCCCCGGGGAGGGTCGGAGGAGGAAGTTTGACTTTGACTTCCGTGACTCTGAGGGCCATGGAGGAGGAAGGCGGCGCGCAGGCAGCGATGGGCCAGACGACGAGAGGGATGGCCTGCCCGAGTGGTGCACTGATGAAGAGGACAGTGAGATGGGCACATTTGACTCCTCTGGAGCCTTCATGCCTCTGAAGGTGTGTAGACTGTTGTATCAGGGGTTATGCACACACACACATGTATTACAGTAACAAGGTGAATGAAAATGCGCTATGACCAAAAAACATAGTTTATGACCTTCTTAATAGAAGTAAAAACAGTGGAAAAAATTTACCGTGTTGTGGTCCTGGTTTAGTCTTAGATTTGGACAGTTTGACTCACTCATTTTAGATGTTAAAGTTTAGCAAATTGTCTATAAAAAGTTCCATAGTTCCAGTGCACATCACAAGTACAGACTGAATAAGTATCATGTTTTGTTCTTAGAAATCTGGAAAAGATGCCATCCTGGAGGAAGACCTGGAATTTAAAGGAATAGAAGATGATGAGGAGCATGAGGATGGTCTTGAGGACTCAGAGAAAAACTGTGCTGAAGGAGACAAAGAGCTGGGTGAGGAAAATTGGTGTGTGCATGTGTGAGTGTGTGTGTGTTTTTCTATATTGTGGGTTTTCTTTGCCTCCAGAGCGTAACAAAGCTGGTGCTGGGACATTGAACGGTGAGGAGAAAGCATCTTCTCCCTCTGCTTCTCCTACTCGCTGCAGCCCTCCATCACAGGAACCTCAGCCCAGTGCGGTGGCCCCAGTGGTGGACAACGGGCTTAGTCTGAAAGCCAACAGCGCAGCCAGCCAGGGTGCGTCATGAGGCTCTCAAGGGCCACCTGGCTTAGCAAAGTCAGAGCAGTCAGACCAGCACTTTTCATCTAACCTGACTGACGTTTGTTTTTGTTGCAGATGTGTCTCTGATGGCTGACTCAAAAGCTCATCTCTCTTCAAGCACGGTTGCCCCATGTGTCCTGCCTCCCCCTCCTCCTTCCTCTGCAGCCCCTCTGCCCCTCACAGGTGGAGGAGACCCAGAGGATGACGAAGGCATGAAGCATCTTCAGCAGGTACAAGCACACAGGCATTAAAAGGGGACCTATTATGCTAAATCAACTTTTCAGAGCACTTAACCATGTTGTTTCCCCTATTCATTTACCCTCCCCAAATTATGTGCATGTGATTCATACATGTATGAGTCATCTTTGTACTCCTGTATTTGAGATGTCATTGCTCTTCTCTACCACCAGGTTTGCTAATCTAATTACAATTGGTAATTTTAAAGCCTGTTGCTGTTATTAGATGACCTGTGCTGGCCAGATGCCCTTTTCATAGCCACTTCTATCACTGTACAAAAAAGTGCTCCTAAAATCTTATTGGAGAATATGTGCTAACCTCAGCATAGAGCTGTGGCAATTCTTTTTTTTTTTTTTTTTTTTGCATAAAGCAGAAACATTTTCTCTGCGGAACTGATCCACAGTGTTTACATGTGGGATATGGCCATGCATTCTCAATGGTTGCTGTCTTTGTTTTTGGCAGTATATGTTCAGGGGTTTATGTACTTCTGACAAGCTTCATCTTATATCCATAGTGGATGGAGTGTTCAACAGCTAATGTGTGTCTGTCTCTGTGCAGGAGGCAGAGAAGATGGTGGCCTCACTGCAGGATACATCTCTAGAAGAAGAATGCTTCACTCAGGCTCTGCAACAGGAGAGTCGCAACACGGCTGCAGCTCTACCCCTGTCTCACGAGGCTGCCATGAAGTGGTTCTACAAGGATCCACAGGGAGAGATCCAAGGTATACCTTTCTACGAGGGATTGGACAATAAGCAATAATACTGCTAATCACACTATTATCGTTTATGGTAGATTTAGTATGATCATGATCATTTGCAATATAAATAATCAGCAGTGCACCACCATTTTGTGCAGAAAAAAACAACCAATCCATGATGCTCATTGTTTTCACTTATGTCAAGCTTTTTTTTTTTTTTTTTTTTTTAATTTTTGTCCTTTCAAGACACTAAAAATGCTTTGCAGCACATTATTCAATCTCTTCATCACACTGAATGAATGAATGAGTGGTGGTAAGATACTTTTATGGCTACAGTTGCCCTGGGGCAGACTGTCACCATTGACCCCTCCACCCACTTTGCCTAGTATGAAAGTGGTGTGTATGTTGGTGGTGGTGTCGTGTAAGAACGTGATGACGCTTTGCCACTGGAGCCTCTACCAGCAGTCTCCCATCCTGAGGTCTGATGAGATCATACTTTGACAAGGAGGTTTGGCCACATGTTATGTGGCCAATAGCTGTTTAAACATATATTCATATTTGATAATTCAAGAATGAATGATCTCTCTTTAACTTAAGTACATGATCCAGTCATTCGAGTATATTTCCATTTTTAAATCATCAGCTTTTTTAATGCCCTATTATGATTGCAATTATTTTGGCCATGGTACGTTGTACTACATAGACATCCTAGCGATAGTATATTGCTGTTTGCATGGCTGCGCAATTAGTATTGTGTTCACAAACACATTTTCTGAGGCTGGCTCTTTCTCTTTCAGGTCCCTTCAGCACTATGGAGATGTGTGAGTGGTTCCAAGCAGGCTACTTCACCATGACCCTGCTGGTCAAACGGGGCTGTGATGAAGGTTTCCAGCCACTGGGGGATGTTATTAAGATGTGGGGGCGTGTACCATTTGCCCCTGGGCCCTCCCCTCCACCCCTGCTGAGACCACCACCCCAGCGCCCTCAACCCAGCCGGAGCTCCACGGGGACTGTGAGTTACAGCTCATTAAAGGACCAGTACCCGATTTTAATTTATTCTTGTCAAGATAAGTACTCTTTACATCAGGCATCATATGTTAAAAGTTGCAAAATAAGAAAATATTTGAGACTGTAAATATAATCTATTAATTCCACATAGATTTTTTTGCGGGTAATGATTAATATAGGGGCTACTGGTCCTCTTTTTTTGTCCCGGTCTATTGTTACTACGAATCATGGGAAACCAACTACCTGACACTATCTCAGACACTTGCTTCTCTATCATGGTGCATTTTCAACAATAAAAGCAAATAAAAATTGGACAGCTATAAGGAAATGACTAGATGACACTAACCCAGCCAGTTGTTTCTGTGTCATGGTGCAATGGACAGTGACCGCCCATCCCCTGGTTCTGAAGGTAAATTTCTCCATTTTCCCCATAGACTTTCCCAGAAAATTAATATTAATAGTTTGCTCAGGGCTAAGCAGGTACATGGTAACTAATGGCCTATAACTAGGCCTGAACCTGGGACACCGTCCTGGCGAGGGGATTAAAACTGCGTCCAGAGCCCAAAAAATGGTAAAAACAAATGCTAAACAAACCCTGACAAGCCAGTGATATGTATCAAAAATAGGAACTCGGTGAGCTCCAATTGTCACCGAAGACCCAGAGAAAAAATAAAAGACGACTCGGTAGTGCCTCCTCAAACTTTGATTTTCATGGGGCCAATGGGAGCCTGACTTGGAAAAAAGTCAAGAGGATCTTCACGGTGGCATGTACCTCGCGGTCGCAAGGGGTGGCGAGGGCCTTTATCACTGCTTGCAGTTTTAAATAACTTGACAGTTTATAAATAAATTAAATTAAGTGTTTCGCTGAATCATACGTTTTTAAATGTGCTTTTTGGACTTAAAACAACTGCATTATGGATATTAGTTACCACATAGCTGGTTAACCTCCGCAGTCACTGTTGAACTCACTATCACAGACTAAATCGTGTTCCTCTCTCATATTAGGTACAGGCCCTTTTACAAGGATCATTCTGTCCAAAAATCACTTATGTTCTGTTTCCCACTGTTTCTTGTTTATAATCAACCACCAGTACTATGCAGCTCATGAAATATATTCTATAGATGTATCTGTGAAAGCTGCGGTTTTCCTGCAGGGTAATCTGGACCAGGACCGGCTAAAGAAGCAGCAAGAGATGGCTGCTGCAGCTCTTTATCAGCAGCTCCAGCAGCAGCAGCTATTCCAGCTCATAAACAGGTACCGACAAGCCGGGTAACTGGTGTGTGAGCATGTAGTGGAAACCCATGGAAAAAAAGGACAGCCCAAATATAACCTCTGGGTCTTGCTTTTTTATTTTTTGTATTTTTTTAAGTCTCACAATAAAATATGTCTATCAAATGATGTCGCCCAGTTAAATGCACATTGCACAACTAACAATTAAACTGTTCTTCGGCATGTTTTTATTTTGTTACAGGTGCAGCGAGCAGGGTATGATGCCTTCGATGAACAGGTCGATGTCAGTGCCAGACACAGGGTCCTTGTGGGACATGCATACCTCAGCTTCACAGCCATCAGGTACTGTCACATGTGAAGATTGTGTACTCATGTGGTACTGCAGATGCTTAAGCAACCCTGTTTCTGTTTAGGTGGTGAAGCCAGTCTTTGGGACATAACAATGAATCCTTCTACTCAGGGTCCAACTCTTGAACAGCTTCAAAAGGTTTGTGTCAGCACACATTGTATTCCATTTGTACCCTCATAACATGGAGGTGTTTTTAAGCTCAACATGGCCTTTTTCTGAAGCTCCAGGAAAGGAGAGATGCTGAACTCAGGGCTAAGCGCGAGGAGGAAGAGCAGCGTAAGCGCAGGGAGGAGAAGAGGAGGCAGCAGCAGGAGGAGCAGAAGAGGAGAGACGAAGAGGAGCTCTTTAGACGCAAGCAGGTAGTGTACACTTTAAACCTACAAAGTCATTACCATTGTACACTTTAATCTCTTAATACAGATGGTAAAATTCAGGCTACTACACAAGGATGGCTTCTATATTCCAACCCTTGTATTTTTTCAGTATGTGATGAGCAGTACCAGTACACAATGATCTTTTTAATCTTGTGCACATGTGCTTGTGCAGTGTCGGCAGCAGCAGGAATTAATCTTGAAACTCCTGCAGCAGACCCCTCAGGCCCCGGGGCCTGGGGCCGGTGGCTCGAGCTGGGGAGGAGCGCCCTCTTCTGGCCTGTCCAAATCGGGAAAGCCCCCAGCTCTGGCGCTATTGGAGATGCAGCAGAGAGCCCAGCAAAGAGACCGTGTAAGTACTAGATCTGTCCTGCTTATTTTTCACATTTTATTATTGTCCACCTGATTATATTTTACTTAATGTTGTCTGTTATCTATCAATTTGAGAAACAAGGGGATCTAAGACCAGTCAAGTAATAATATATAACACCTCATTGGCATTAGCAAAGTTCCACACAAGGCTGATTAAGACCAGGCACTAAACAAGCCAACTTGAAAAGAAAAAGTCTCTGGTGACTCAGTCTTCCCTATTTTATGGGACAAACAACGGCTACTGACCAAGGAAATGATGACAGGCTTTGTTTTTCCAGCATTCAGGCATGTCTATGGGCAACTCGTCCATGGGAAACCAGTGGATTGAGGGCATGGGGATGTGGGGTGGCGCAGGGGCCATGGAGGGTAAATCAGCCAGTGGAAGCTCTGGTGGGAGCATGGGCATGTGGGATGAAGCTGTTAAGAACCAGAGCCTCCGCTCCAACTCTAACAACAGCATGGGCCTGAAGAACAGCCGCAGTAGCCCCTCGCTCAGGTACACACAACTCTGCCTCTGTTTCTGTCTGTAACTGTCTGTTTGCCTTAGCTGACTGTGTGCTTTGTTCTGCAGTGAACAGTACATGATGCGTCGGAAGCGCACAGATGATGAGGAAAAGCTGCTGAAGCTGCTGCAGGGCATGAAGCCTCAGGATGGCTTCACCACATGGTGTGAACAGATGCTGCATGCTCTCAACACCTCTGCCAACAACTCCTCCTCTCTGGACGGTGGGCTCTCAGCATGTCTTTACATCTTTCACTGGACACGCCACAGCTAATTGACTGATCCCATATCTCTCTCTCTCTCTTTCCAGTGGCCACTATAGTGGCTTACCTAAAGGAGGTGGAGTCACCCTATGCAGTGCTGGACTTTATCCGGTCCTATCTAGGGGACACAGTGGAAGCCAAAGAGTTTGCCAAACAGTTCCTGGAGCGACGTGCCAAACAGAAAGCCAACCAACAGAGGCAGCAGCAGCAGGTAGATCTCCAAACCTTGGAATATCCACTAATACTATGTACAATGCATTATTTATGCCTTTCATTGTTTTCAACAGTTATCAAAGGAAGTGGCCGGGTTGAACATGAACTTCCCTCTGCAGGTTAGTACTTCCATATTATTGCACACTTGTAAAGTGAGGTAACATTGTTTGTACATACGTACATGTTCAGTTTGTTATATTTAAGTATTTCATAAACCACACCCTCTGTGTGTATTGTGCAGGGTGATCTTGAGAACCTGCTTAGCAAACTTAAGTGTTGCTGTTCATAATGTTGTTTCTGTCATATTGACACTAGCTTCTGTCAGTCCTAGATCCCAGTATTTTAAACTCCCAAAAACATGCCCTTCATATAGTCACATGTGTTCCCTTTGACCCTTTGTTTACACCCTTTATAACTTTGTTTCTCAGGACTCAATGCGAGGTATGAACCCTAATACCCTGCAGTCCATGTTCCAAGCCAACCACATGGGCAAGGCAGGGCTCTATGACAACCAGGGAGGGAAGATGAAGAAGAAACAGCCCCTGATGCTGCACTCCGACCCCAGCATCTTAGGTGGGTATTCTTCAACAAAATCTCACTGGGCTCACTGGGCTATGGACAGAGTCAGGGTAGGTTAGACTTTGTGGCTGCAAAAGTAATGAACACTCACAACACATCAGAAAAGGACATTTCAGACTATTGGTGTTTTTAGGTCATAGAATGTGATGGTGTCATACTCCCAGCTGAGTGTATATTACCTGCTTCTAGGCTTGTCACGATAATTACTATATTCACTTATCATTTGGGGGGGATATTTATCATGGGTACATTTTCTTAGTACTATTTTCTGATCTGTTATAATGTTTGGATAATTTCAGCCCTGGAGTTGCCTATCTCTACTGAACAAAAGCTAAACGGGAGCTGCGTTTTTTTTTTTTTTTTTTTCGTAATATAGGACTTTTTTAACCGTTTTGTTTCATTTTTTTCTTTTTTACATCTCAGGTTTATTGTGCCAGTGGCATAAACTTGTAAAAAAAATAACGATAATATTGAATCACACTTACACTTACAAATTTGTCATATATAAAGCTAAAGGCAGGTAGGTCTGTCACAGTAAGATACTGTGAGCAAGCGTCTGACGAGGGCTCTTACTGTCTCCACAGGGTACTCATTCCACAACGCGGGGGACTGTCTGTCTATGAACGACATGGAGATGGTGGAGGAGTACTGAGGCGGAACAGCGCAGCAGCAATAGCTACCTGAGGCCTTCTTGTCTTTTAATCAGACAAACCTGATGACGAATGTGCACTGCTGGGGGAACCGGGGTGGGAGGGGCCATGTTCATGTGAGCAGGGCGCATGGGTATCCTCTGGCACTCAACTACAAGCACCTTATTCTCAACTAATGCACTTTAACGAGACAGGATTTGAAATGTGTGCGTGTGTGCGCGCATGTGAGCGTGAATGAGGGGGGAAGGGGGGCAGAACTGGAAGGGGAGCAGACACAGCGGTGAGTGACTGTCAGAGGGACCTTTACTTTATCAGAGAGCAAATCCTTTCTCGAAAAGACAAACACTGTTGATATTTCCTGTTCAGCATTTTTTTATGTTTATAGAAAAGTCAAGCTATTGAAAAAGTGGATTATAAAAACTTGAAGATTTGCACTTGCCTACAAAAGAGATGAGAAAAATCACAGAAAAACAACAAAACCACAAAAAAGCAAACAAAAACAAAATGACAGTTTTTTTGGAGAAGTGAATATTTTTGTGAATGTGATGCGTGACAGAGATGTGTGTTGTAATATAACAGTCTGCACAATGTTTTTCTTTTCTTTTTGTTGCTTACCAAGATGTATGAAACATAAGAGGCCATTTATGTCTATTTTTGTTCAAATAGTAATTTTGTATTCTCATGAGAAGTGTGTGTGTCCTGTCCAAACTGGGTTTGGATGTTTTAGGAGAGCAGCTGAGAGGAAGAGGCCAATTGCACAACTCTCCTTTCTCTCATCAGCTTCATCCTGAGAGCGACTCTGTAAATGTTAGCTTTGCTTCTTATGTGACCACCACTAGGTTCTCTCCTTAGCTTCTCCTCGTGGAACTGTCTGTGGACAGGCCAATCATGAGGGACGTGACGTGTGCGTGTGTGTACAAATGACTTAAGACTACAGGTACTTGTAAATCCATGTGCTTTTTGTATGACTGCACATTTGTGCCTAAGAACTCTGATAGGGTGCGTGGCCATTGAGACATTAACTTTGGAGCGAGTGTATATGTGTGTGTGCGCATGTGTGTGTGTGTGTGCATGTGAGTGCGAGTGTGCACAGCACAGTGCGAGTTTGTGGAGTGGTCCATCTGAAGGTCTGATGTGACCATGTTGCCTTTGTCAGTTCTCGAACTTGTGAATGATAAGTGTCGAGTTTCTGACCTTGAAAAAAACGCATCTTAATGTGCAAATGCACAGGATGGTGCATGAAATGTTAGCATATTGTGTTACGTATTCGTTGTTGCAATTTGATAATGACGAGTTTTCATTTTTAATGAAAAATATATATGAATATATACATTATATACAAAGTTTAAAAGTATTTGGACTAAGATAATGAGCACTTGGGCTGCTATTTTTTTGTTCTATTTTTTTTTTCTTTTTCTTCATTATCACCATGTGAAGTGTGTGTATTGTTTCTTAAGAAAATATTGAATGTATTCCAAAAAATAACAAACTTATGCTGATACAGACTTTCCCACAGAAGATTTCAAAAATGGAAACAAAGTTGTTTTTTTACACGGTGAAGTAAATGTGTGGAAACGGTTGAACACACTGCCTCTGTCAGACTGAGCTCTGCTTGTTTACACACCGCATGGACATGTGGCTGCAGTTTAGTTTCTTCACCTTCGCTTTGACTTTTTGTTCCCACGTATAAGAAGAGTGGGCTTGCAAGTGCGCTTCTGCCATTTTTGATTAGTTTAGTTGTTTTGGCATCCCAACATGGATAGGATGCTGTAACTGGATGGTCCAGTGTGGAGCGAGAGCATGGACAGAGCCTGGGCGGACTGGCAGGGTGCTGATCTTCACCTCATCAAAAGCACTCTGCCTGCCCTCATCAACTCACCTATGCACTTTGGTTCATTCAAGCTGTGAGGTACCATTTTGGGGATGGCGACACATCTGCAACAAGAGGACTGTGTTTTTTGTTTTGTTTTGTTTTTTAAGGAATTCCCAAAAATCAGAGACTGGAGAGGCCTGCCTTCCCATACTCTTGTAAATAACCATATTTTTGTAGTACTTTGAGAGAGGAAATTTGTCGACGGATGAAGGAAAACTAGCGAATGTTCCAGAATCTTTTTGGATTTGAACTCTGGTGCGTTCCCCTTGGTTTGCCAGTAAAAAAGTGGGATTGGAAGGGAAAGCACATGGACTTGTGGTGGACGTGTTCCGGTGTCCACTCAGCACATCCACAGGAGGAGGTTATAAAAGAGAAGCTGACCGCTGCAGAGGCCAGCCCTGGGTACAGCCCTCAGGAAGACTCCTCCAAATCGGATTCTCCCTGCTCCTCTATCTGCAGGTGAGTGCAGCACAATAACACTGTGACATATTTGATATTGTTATGAAAATACAGGTATTGATTTAACATTTCATGGTGTTGCTTCTAGCCTTTATTTTATTTCAATATAAGGAGCAGACCAAAATGGCAGAGGTGTTGAAATCGTGTTTGTAATTTGGTGACTTTTGACTTTACTATAGACTTGACTTGTGATCAGACATATTCGGTGACACATGACCAGACTGTAGACCTGACTGGACTATGGACCCGACTACAAACATGATCTGAGGACCTCAGGATACCTAGAGTTCCACAGGACTCTAGACCTAAACTTTACTGTAGACATGACTCTGGACCTCACTGTATATGACCATGTCACTGTAAACTTTGCAGGTCCATAGTAAAGTCTACAGTAAAGTTTAGGTCTAGAGTCCCACAGGTTCCACAGGACTCTAGACCTAACTGCAGTCAGGTCCACTGTCAAGTTAACTGTGATCTAGACTGTTAAATTCACTCCAGTCTTGACTGTGGGCCTCACTGTACCTCACTGTACCTACTGATGGGATGTAAACCGTGCACAGCAGACTTATTTTGAACAAGAGCCAGTTATATAATATATCTGTACTGGAACAAATTTTGTTCGAATACATGGGGAATGAAATTGGGTATAAGCTCATTAACTGTAGACTTGACCTCAGTGTAGACTTGTTTTGACTTCTGGTTCATTTTTGCTTTGCAGGAGCTGACAGTGCGGTCATCCCGTTTGCTGGGGAGCTCTCTCCTGTGGCCAGCTCTGGGCCCCCTCACACTCGGCCCTTGCCTCATGGAGCCTGGACCCTCAGAAACTTGGTTTTGGCATTTGAATGGGCCCTGTGTGTGAAACTCAGAGTGTGTCTGACCACTGTGGATTTGTGGATGGCCCCTGAACAGTGGGAGGGACAGACTTTGGCCTGACCTCTAAGCGCTGAACTGAAAAAAACTCACATGTACAAATAAACTTGCATAAACTACAAGTTAAAGACACTATATCCACCACCGCAACATCAAGTTACTGTGGCGCTATCTAGAACCACAGGTCAACATGGTTGGACGCATCAAGTTTGTCTGCTGTACAGGCGATGAGAGACAGACAACTTTGTACAATTTGTAAATATTCACCAGTTTCTTTCCCATTCTTTTGCTGCATTTCTGTTATAAATGCCTTAAATTGTATAGTTTGGTCTGTGAATGGCTAACTTTGTAAAGAATTGGAACCACCCTTGTATGTACTGGTGAAGGACTGTACTATAATGTGCATGTCCAACTGACCCCAGCAAAGGCTAGCTTGGAAGCAGTGGACTTTGTAATTTTGTTCATTTTTGGGTTTCACAATGTATAGTGTATTGTAAGTCTGTGCTGAGGAGTTGAGCTGACAGGCTTTCACATAGAATTCAAACTTTTCCAAAATATCGGCCCAATGCTTGTACTTGGAGTTTTGACAATGCACAGTGAAGCCAGTTCCCACTGAAGAAGAATGAATGGTGTTAAATCAACCAATGATTTGTGTAATATGATGCCATGAGTGAAGTATGGTCAAATGGCTCATGAGGTGACTACAATAACTTGTGGATTTGAACTGGAAGGCTTGACAGTCTTGACAATATTTTACTCAACTTTTAAATGGTTCCAAATAAAAGGGGAATAGACATTTACATGTGAATTTGGGTAACTATTAAATTATGTGGATTTTACTTGTTTCATTTCATATAAGCAAATGGATCACTGCATTGTCAAAACCCTATGTACTTTAATTCTGTCAAAAAAAACTAAACCCTAATTCTGTAGATGCGTGTTAATTCATATTGTATCATTTGTCAGCATATTCTGATCAACTCAGCTTTTTGGCCTCAAAAGTCTGCTGTTAAACATTAACAAGCATATTAAACAGTTTTGAAAAAAATGGAAGATGTGTAAATAGTTTGACTTTTGTTTGACGAACAAATACAAAATAAACAGCATTTAGAAATGATTTGTCTAGGTATTTCTTATGAAAAAGTTCATATGCTATTTTTGGGGTGGGTAGTGCATAGGAATATTCAAGGGAAACTACTTGGAGAAGTACTTTTCTCAATCCTTATTTTCTTTTTTCCTTCTTAGTACCCCCATAACACACAAAAACAGCTGGTCTGAACGCCTCTTACCTTGTGTGGCTGCAGTATAGCCTCTCAGTGCCCACACTGGGCCAAACTGCAGCTTGCCTCCCGTCTTCAAGCAGGGTCTCAAACCGAGCCAAACTCAAAGCTCGTTACAATGAGAGTAGGGCATTTGTGCCAAACACCTTTGGTACGAATGCTTTGTTTGGCCACAAGGTGACACCAGAGCCTCCACCTGAAACAGGAGGGACAGAAAAGTACATCCATCCAACTGTACAGTTTCCAACCAAACCATGATGACAAGATATGGCAGCAACATCCACCTTAACAGTGAATGCAGACAATCCATTGTCCAGGAGAGACTGAAGAAATACAAGCATTGAACAAGACACCGGATCATCAGCACGGGCAGAACACCACTAGGAAAATGGCTTTAACCTGTTCCCATACTGCTGATGAGCGGAGGCTGTTCTGACATTCAAGAGTATTCGTCGAACAGGACCAGTAACACCGATCAGCTGCAGCTCAGGCCCACCAATGACCACACCCATATTTGGAGGCGTTGAGGTTTGGGATGCGATATTTGACCCACCCAATTGAAATAGCAGATCTCTGTTGACAGGAAGATGCCACGGGAGATACAGAGTATACAGCAATGGAAATCACGGTTGTGCTGGAGTGACCAACAACAGTCTCTGGTCCTCTTGGAGAAACCTCACTAGGGTTGGTCAAATCAGACGAAGTGGGGGCAAATATATAGGGGGTCCTGGGGCCAAGTGTGTGCAAGTGCTTCCTGTCCTAGAGCCTGGAGTCGTCACAAGAGAAAATCATGGAGGTGAGTCGACTCCTCTGACGCGAGCAGATCCATGTCTGCCCTTCCAAAAAGGCTCCAGATTGTGTGCACCACCTCGGGGTGCAGACACCTTTCTCTTGGAAGGGGCTTCCTTCAGGAAATCCATAATCTGCCATTTGATTGCTGTCCTCCTGGGCAGATTGCTGCTCCTGCACAGTGTGGACAGACGAGGTGCAGCTCATGTTAATAGATTTTGGGACACTATGAGAAGGGACACGCAGAATGGCCAATGATGGTCTAAATAGGCACATTTGAGAAATCTCCAGTGTTGTGGTGCAATGAAATTAATGAAAATAAGCGTCTTTGAGGCCTATACATGTGAACCATTCCCCCTACTGCGAGGGTGTGAAGAACCTCTGCTGTGGTGAGCATGTGGAACAGCAAGACATTCTATCAAAGTAACTGGATAGGGTATTGTTGCTTAGAGCTGTCTCAAGTGGCATTAATGGCCACTTATTGGTACTACAATTAAAAAAAACCCTCCTGCCCAGAAAGGATTTTTTCTCATAGAGAGCAATGTGATCACAAAACGCTCGTGTTGGGCTGACAGGGCACCTACAGTGTTCACGAAGGAATTTCGTGGCGATTTTTACCTTATCTAGAGATATCTAGATTTAGAGACATGCGCTTTTTGGATGAGCAGCGAAATGTCTTCACTCTTACAACGATTTGTCCAGTTGACAGATTTAAATTTGCTATGGATCAGACCTGGACAACTGAGGAATTACACAGACAATACTTTTCGATATTTAAATAATAATTATGACCTGAGGCATTCGAAAGGAATAAATATATATAAGTAAGTTAAGCATCCATTCCCAAAGTCTGCTGCGCCACAGCCCCCCCTGTTAATGCAAAGATCACACAGCACGCCAATAATAATATTTAACCCTACATATAAAAGAATATGTAATATTTGTTCCTTAGATTTATATGTTAAAACAACACATCCCTACAGGCTTAATACTAATATAAAGAAATATAAACACATATCTTATGTAAAATTTATTTAAAATTCAAGTTTTTTTTCTTGCCTGTTATGTGGACAACTTTTGGTGGGACCCCTGCAGTGCTTCTGAGGCCCCCCAGGGGTCCTCGGACCCCACTTTGGAACCACTGTAATAAAGTAAAGACATACAAAAATAAACATAAAACAAAAAGATGGAAAACGAAAATAAGGTTTGAGTAAACTTAAATTGTTAGAGGTTAATTTGACAATTACTAGGGACATTTTTCTTGAAATGTATTGATAAAATTTATTGACTTGTTTGTTGACTGTTTAGCAGATTGGATGTAATTTTCTATAGCAATTTGAATTTTGGTTTGGATTTGGCAAATTTTGTTTTAGATATATGGTATTTTCTAAATAAAATAAAAAGGTAAACTATTTTTTCTTTTTTGTTAGTTTCCATGTTTCATGTAAAATAAAGCATAATACGACAGTATTATGCTTTATTTTATTTTTTAATAATTAATAGATAATTCTTCTACCTTTTTCTATTAATTATTAGCATTATTAGCAAAGATATTATTAGCAAATAAGTATGTAAATACATAAATAAAAAGATGGGTAATATTTTCCATAAATTGATAGCAAAAGCTGCATATAAAACAAAAATGTATTTGTTTGGAGTCTCTGAATTTTGCAATGAGTTGATTTGTTGAATCGGCGAATAGTTATGTCATATTTCGAGGTGAATCTCCCTAATTTTATTGTTTATACAAAACTGCAATGGTAAAGTCCACGTCTTTTTCCCAAATAATATTATAAACTGAGAGTTCCATAATGGTTTGCATCTTGGCTGAATTATCTTGGGTTTCTGAATAGTGTTTATTGTTACATTTCTTGCTCAAAAAATTGATACCATTTATAAAGAGATTATTGTTTTAAATGCAGAAAACCAACTGGAATAGTTTGTATAATAGATTTGTATTCTTTATAAGTGAGTAAGTTGTCTTTTTTTGTGATAAACAGTTTCACCACTTTCATCCACCAGGTCTTGTATGTATATAATTCCTTTTTGGAACCAAGGCAGTGGCATTAATGACTGATTTCGTTTGACAATACATTGATTATTCCAAATGATATTTTTATGGGTTGAAAAGCTGTGGGTGTAACATAATTTCCATGCAGTTAATGCCTGCTTGTAGTCACCTGATAATTTAATTTCGTTTTTTGTTTAATTTTGCAGTTTTGTAATGTTGTAATTGCATTTTAACAAAACAGTGTAGTCCACCTAGTTTATTGAAAATCTTATTAGGTATAAAGGACCATAAAGAATCTGGTTTCTTGACACATTCTTGTAACCATTTCACTTTAAGTGTGTCATTCAAATCTGTGAAGTCCCGCATTTCAGTTCCTCCACTATTTTAGGGTCAGATAATTACACTACAGTGTTTCCATACAAAGCTTGTAGTTAATCTGTGTATGTCCTTGGATGTAGATAAGAATCTTTAACGTACACAGAGAATGCAGAATGCACAAGTCTGGAGGTGCCTTTGGCTTTTGTCAATAGAGCTCTACTAAGCATTAACTGTTACACACATTACATATTAAGAATGTGTTGTACTTCCTTTATCTTACGATAACGTGGATCTATAATGAGAACTGGTAAGATCTTATCGGTACTTATTATAGATCAATGCCCATGTACTTGAATGGTCGGCCATCATTAGTAACCGAGGTTTACCATGGCGCTTTTTTTGTATTACTACTCAAACTGCGCATGTGCGAAGAGAACATTCAGCGCTTTCAGCACCGCTCTCTGCTGGTCAGGAGCATACACTGTTTAAGCTATAGAATATTCGTCTATGGTCAGAATGGCTCAAGTAGGACTAATAGTTAATTTAACAGTTGCCTTTTAGTTGAGTAATTTCCAGGATCACTGTATACTTTTGTTTTGAAGAAAAAGTACTCGATATCATTGGCTACTTTATTCAATCTCTGCACCACTCTCGCGATATCTCCAGGCAAATGCATTTGTTTTATAGCTAGTCTCGCGTTATCTCCAGACACATGGCAGCGCGGGGGAGTGTTTACAACTTGTGACGAGCTTCGGAAACTTTCCAAATATACGTTTATCAAATTATACATGCACACCACCATTCAACCATTACCTTACAAAAGAGGAGAGAAGCATCATCGGCCGTAAAAAGCCAACAAAGTCACGCTAAAAGAGGTATCTTGGCATCGGCGTGCTAATGCTAACAAACATGGAGTAGAGAGTTGTGTGTGTACTTTCGTGCATGGAATAGAAACGCGAGCTCGGCTTAATTTTAGCTGTGCAATCGTGACACCGGTGCAGACAATAAACTGAAATATAGATCTAATATCAGAGTGGTTTTGTTAGTATTTTATGCAATGATACGAGGAAAAGTTTGGGGATTTTTGGTGAACAGGTGTCTTTGCACCAGCACGCTGTCGCCATTTTAGCTTTTAACATATTTTTTAGGATAAACTGATACAATAGAGCTATTTGTAGTGTATAGGAAAAAATGCGTCATTTTTATTATTTGTATGATTCCGCCAGGCACTGTGCTGTGATGTCCTCTTCCTCCGGCCGCCTCCTGCAGCCTCTCTCCAGACTCAAACCCAGCAGCAGCCCGCCGGACCTCCCGCGCGTCTGACCGGTCTCCTTCTCCCTACTCCCGGTGCCAGAGAACGATGGATGAACCCGGCGGAGGAGAAAGCCCAGGAGGCGGTGGAGATGTGGCTGGCCCGAGGCTAGGGCGGAGGCAGAGAGCGAGCCACCGTCACTGCTGCTTCTCTCGGCTGCAGACGAGGAGCCATGTGCGCCCAAGAGAGCACGGCTGGGACCTGGGAGAAGAACAACAGGAGAGCCAGGAGAACGAGCTGCCAGTTCAAGATGATGTGCAGACTTTGACACAACAGGGTATGTTTTAGAGGTAGTGTTGTTTATTAGACTGTGAATAGGGATGTGACATCTATACGATCTAGCTCTATTATTTGTAAAACTACTAAATTAATAACAAGTCAACATACTTCTAAGTTTTAGTACACTGTCCTGTGCAGCAGGACAGCTCTCCACTCTCAAGAGCTCTCTCTTTATTTTCAAATCTTTCAGGTTATTATATCCTGATATCTTGGTACTAGTATATTCTTCTCATAA
Source organism: Periophthalmus modestus (assembly GCA_019594935.1). NCBI lineage: Eukaryota > Metazoa > Chordata > Actinopteri > Gobiiformes > Gobiidae > Periophthalmus > Periophthalmus modestus. The sequence continues at coordinate 7,742,487 of JAIEZT010000107.1, forward strand.
TTTTCTTCTGCATTACTGCAGAATATAATTTAAAGTGCATATAACAGGTTAGACTACTAATTTCACTAAAACAGTTGACATAAATATATTTAAGATTTACAAATTATTTGTATTTGTAATTTGTCCAGTTAATTCTTGTTTTGTTTTTTGTTTATAATTTTACTTCCTAGTTGGGCATGGGCATATGACATATGTAGAGGTAATTACCTAACTGTTACCTAGCAACCATAAACTAAACAAGAGCCAAAACACATCTAATTAACACAATAGTTGTAGCATACTAATAAAAATAAATGATGATTCATGATGTTTAAACTGTCAAAAAATTGTGCCTTCATTGTGCATATCCCTCAGTTGTCTGATCCATAGTAAAGGCCACATTTTACTTTATAAATAAATAAATCAACTTTGCATTTTGGGTGGATTTGTTGGTGTTGATGAGATACTGTATTCCGTTTTAGAACCCTCCACTTCTTCCTGTATTTTTATACTTTTCTTTACATTTCATTCCACAAACTGCCACTTAACTGATGTAACAACTATGATAAATATTTACTACAGGTACTTTCCCACCAAACCAAGTAGAATATAGAAAAATCTGAAAACCTGTCGTATACACTTTAAGATGGAAACAAGATGTGAAATTCTGGACCTAATAAACATGAGGCTGAAAGACACTGTCAGATGATGATGCAGAGTTTTTTTTACCCCGCTCCCAGACAAACACTTTTACAACCAGGCTGAGAAATGGTTAGATTAAATGATTGATACTTGAGAGGATGCAGTTTGTGACTAATGTGGCAGTATTGATGGAATGAATCCCAAACTATACTTCCCCTTCAACCAGTCGCTTTATCTTATCAAGTTATTAGTGTGTTTGGAATATATACATGCATTACGTACTTTAGCAACTCAATTTATCAGTTAACAGTGGAATCAAGCACAGATATGATACACCGTAATATACAGATATGATATATGTATCATTACTGTAGTTTTAGGAGCATCAAAGTCTGACAGTGCAGCTACGGAACTTCATGTGGAGGTCAAAGGTGAAGAAGAGGAGGAACATCATAATGGAGCTCCAGAGCCAGAGCATGAGCCAGAGGAGAAGAGCTCCAAAGAGCAGGATCCTGAGGGCCAGATGACGGGACCGGAGCTCCACAGCCGTAAGACCCTAACTTCATATACATGTACACTTTAATACTTGGCTAAATTTGTAAAGTTTCATAATAGAGCGTTATTCAGGAGGGCTACTTTGAACTCCCTTGTCTTGGTAGTAAAAGAAAGGGCGCAAATTTATTTTTTTTATAACCTATCTACATTTATTTATCAATTCACCTGAAGAGGTGTGTTAGATGTCATCCATGTATTGTTGAATATAAAACATGTTAATACGTTGTTTTTGGCGAACAAAACAATAAACGGAAACATGTTATTTTAATATGTCATGTGCAGTTACCCCATAGAAGTAAAATGCCCATTCTTTAAATTGTCTTATCTTTAATAAGTAAATTCAAAAGACCTTTGTCGCTAGTTGTATTATGTTGAGTAGCTATATCATCACACACATTGCAACAACTAATTATTTGTGAGCAGGCCATGTCTCTAGCTTTGGGAGAGGCAAATCAGGCCCTAAATTTGCTAAAATATCCTATAACATCCTTGGTTTAACTCCATTTAAATTAGGCTAAAATCATAGCTGTGAGGGTCATTTAATATCAGTGTGTACATTTATATGGACATTAAAAATCTGATAACCCGATAGTTAGATCTGATTATTGTTGCACGTTAACATGCACACAAGAAATATGCTCAACAGATTGCATATTGTGTCTTGTCTAAACCTGCACAGGTGTGAAGAATCAGAAATAAACCAAATTACTCACATCAGATGGAACATGTACATGATGTTTTAATAATCTAATAACTCCTGAAATCGAATAATGGACATATTTTGGTGTGCATGGAAACCGATGCTATGGTTACATTATTATCAGATTTTGTTTTTTTAACGGCAAAGGCATGTGAGCTTTTTGGTCATGGTCCCTCTTATTACTTACATCAAATTGTTTAATTTACATGTCCTTTTAAGTAATTCTATAAATAATAAGTAGGCAAGAAATAATAATGTGCAGATTTTGTTGAGTTTATTACTGTAGCTAGTGTCTCAGGTCTTGTATGCAAGTGATATAATTGTTTGTCTTTCGGTTTGCAGTGTTGACTTGGATTTCTCCCAGAATCCTCAGATGCTGACTGGCTCCTGGGCAGAGTTCTCCTCTTTCCCTGAGAATTACCTGAAAGGCTGCAAATGGTATTCTTACAGTTCTACATACCTTCTGTGCTCCAAAGTAAAATGTTTCCTAGTCTTTAAAATGACAAATCTTCACTGTTAAATGTGCTGTGGATCATATTAACAATGTTGTTATGGCTATGTGGGTAAATTCCAAATGAACAGTGAATATTCCTGTCAGCAATTTCACAGAGAGCATGTTTTTCCGGTCCAGGGCCCCAGACGGCTCGTGTCTCCTGACCAACAGTGCAGACAATGTACTGCGTGTGTACAACCTGCCCCCGGAGCTGTACGCCTCCAGCTGGGAGCTCATCCCAGAGATGGTAAGAATCAGGGTGCTCATGGAGTCTACACACAGAGGCCATTTTATTTAATTATCTATATTTATTTATCAATTTATTTATTTATTTTGAAATTTTTTTTACCTTTTTGAAAAAGGGAGGGACAGAAACAGTGATGGAAAGCTATAACAGTATTTACAATTTTTATAGATGTATAGATATATATTGCCCCAGTGTCATTGAATTTACATATATATACAGTTGGAAGAACAAGTATGTGAACCCTTTGGGATTATGTGTTTGAGTTTTGCATGAATTGGTCATAAAATGTGTTCTGAACTTCTAAGTCACAACAATAGAAAAACATAGTCTGCTTAAAATAATACTACACAAACATTATATGTTTTTATGTGTTTGTTGAACATAACATGTAAACATTCACAGTGCAGGGTGGAAAAAGTATGTGAACCTTTGGACGTAATAAGTGGTTGACCCTCCTTTGGCAGCAATAACCTCAACCAAACATTTCCTGTAGTCGCAGATCAAATCTGCACAATTATCTGGTGTAATTCTGGACCACTCCCCTTCACAAAACTGTTTCAGTGTAGCGATATTCTTGGGATGTCTGGTGGAAATCGCTCTCTGAAGGTCATGCCACAGCATTTCAATCCGGTTGAGGTCGGGACTCTCACTGGGCCACTCCAGAAGGCATATTTTGTTCTGTTGAAGACATTCTTTTGTGCAATTACTTGTATGCTTTGGGTCATTGTCCTGTTGCATCGCCCATCCTCTGTGGAGCTTCAGTTGGTGGACAAATGGCCTTAAGTTTTCCTACAAAATGTCTTGATAAACTCTGGAATTCATTTTTCCATCAATGACAACAATCCGTCCAGGCCCTGAGGCAGCAAAGCAGCCCCAAACCATGATGCTCCCTTCGCCATGTTTTATAGTGGGGATGAGGTTTTGATATTGGTGTGCTGTGCCTTTTTTTTCACCACACGTAGTGTTGTGTGTTTTTTGCAAACAAGTAAATTTTGGTTTCATCTCTCCACAGAATATTTTGCCAGTAGTGCTGTGAAACATCCAGGTGCTCTTTTGCAAACTTCAAACGTGCTTCAATATTTTTTTGGACAGCAATAGCTTCCTCCGTGGTCTCCTCCCATGTACTCCATTCTTGTTTAATGTTTTCCTTATTGTAGATGTGTCAACACAAATGTGAGCATGTGCCAGAGATTTCCGTAAGTCTTTAGCTGATACTCTAGGATTCTTCTTTACCTTTAAGCATTCTGCGCTGCGCTCTTGCTGTCATCTTTACAGGACGACCACACCTAGGGAGAGTCGCATCAGTGCTGAACTTTCTCCATTTGTAGACAGTCTGCCTTACTGTGGACACATGAACATCAAGACTTTTGGAGATACTTTTGGAGTCCTTTCCAGCTTCATGCAAGTCAACAAATCTTGATCGTAGGTCTTCTGAGAGCTCTTTTCTGTGAGGTTCACATCAGGCAGTGCTTCATGAAGCCAGTAAACCCAAAACTGGTGTGTGTTTTTAAAGGACAGGACAGCTTTCAGCAAAACATCCAATATCATCACACTGACTGGACTCAAGGATGGCTCACTCCCGGCTCCAATTAGCTCTTGGAGAAGTCATTGGGTTAGGGGTTCACAAACTTTATCCACCCTGCACTGTGAATGTTTATATGTTATGTTCAATAAAAACACAAAAAATATATTATGTTTGTGTAGTATTATTTTAAGCAGATTGTGTTTTTCTATTGTTGTGACTTAGATTAAGTTTAGAGCACATTTTATGACCAATTCATGCAAAACTCCACATAATCCCAAAGGGTTCACATACTTTTTCTTGCAACTATAAATGTATGTGTGTGTGTGTGTGTGTGTGTACATATATACACACACATATATATATATATATATATATATATATATATATATATATATATATATATATATATATATATATATATATATATATATATATATATATATATATATATATATAATATAGTATATATATATATATATATATATATATATATATATATATATATATATATATAGATAGATAGATAGATAGATAGATAGATAGATAGATAGATAGATAGATAGATATGATGATGGTAGAAATTAAATAATTTAATAAAAATTAAAAATTGTATTAATTACTACATAAAATCAAGTAAGTTTAACAGGGCACACTTTTTGAACTCTCATAGTGGGCTTGTTGTGAATGCCCCTGAATGCTCAGAGCGCAGAGTCACATTCTGAGTGGAGCAAGTGGCTCCTTAGCACCACAGGCTTCACACACTTGTGAGCTCATGTTTTATGTTACTTTTAAAGATCATAGCTTTTTTCTTTTCTTTAAATCACTTAAATACACAGTGCACACCCTTGTGTATGTATACCAGGGAAAGCTGAATAAGAGTGGGCAACTGAAGCGTGACATCAGGACTGTGTGTGGTGTTGCACACAGGTCTGACAGTGACAAACTCCCGATGCTCCAGATGGCCAGTGCGGCTTTCATAGCAGGGAATGGAGTTGCTTTGTCTTGGTTGCTAGATTTCTCATTATAGGATATTGGGTATGTGTGGGTGCATTAGAAATTGACAGTGATGTTGATACGTTGTTTTCAATCCATTTTTGACACTCTTGATCCTCCCTTCCCTTTGCTCCCCGTGTTAAGTCACTCCTTCAGATGCATCCTTGCATCCCGCTAATGTAGTAATAATAATGCCTTACACTCTATTACAGCCAACTGAAAGAAGAGCCCTGCAGGAGAAAATGCTAAATTACTGCTAAACATGCATGAATGACATTTAAAACATCTTTTATGTTTTTGATCAGGGAACAGTAGAAAGTTCAATTTCTTTTTCTTCCCAAAATATCCCCTCATTAAGGTAACACTGCATGGTCAGTTGTTACTGGAGATGGTTTATAAGACTGAAATGATCACCAAATAAACCAGACTTTGCTAACTAAACCTAACCAATGGATTAGTAATGATGGAGTATGAAACTACCTCAAGTCTGTAATGTAGACATAAAACCAAGGCCACACAAGCATTTTTCCCAGGTTTATCCCTTACCTCTTAAAAAAAATTAAAAGTCCTCCAGTGCAGCTGTCACACACCGGAGTGTGTGTGTGTCTTTGCAGAGCCCCAGTGCTGCGGATGGCTGAGGGAGACACCATCTATGACTACTGCTGGTACCCCCACATGAGCTCCCTGGACCCAGATACGTGCTTGTGAGTCATACCAGGCCAAAACATATGCAGGACATTTAGAGTTGGGCACATTTTACATTTTCTGGCCTACATAGTTAAATTTAGCTACAATTTTGGTATGATTTAGTAAGTATTTAAAGTATGTGAGATTAAAGTGGGATTTTATCTCCATCTCCTGGTGAACGAGAGTTCCCACCTGGTGACACAAAGAACTACACCAAAAAAGGGGTATATTGGATTAAAAATGTTACTTCTTCCTTCCTCAAAGTACTCTCAAACAGCATCCACATAAATTGTGTATAGATGTGTCTGTCTGTCTGTCTGTCTGTCTGTCTGTCTGTATGTATGGTATGTATGTATGTATGTATGTATGTATGTATGTAGGTATGTATGTATGCTCTTAGAGTCCTTTTGATGTTGGTCAGTGTTGTACAGCTCCAGGCATTCGATAGATCTCACTGAATGCCTGGAGCTGTACAACATCAAAAGGACTTTAAGAGCCTTCATTCACGCCACTTGCACAAGTGACCCCCCAAATGTGGCATATACCAAGGAGATGCACTGTCCCCACTACTTTTCTGCATAGGTCTGGACCCTCTCATCCAAATCAGCAACTGGCTATGGATGCTGACTCAGGAATGAAGCCACCATCAGTTACTGCCTCTACTGTACTTTAAGAATGAGCGAGACATTGACTCACTGATCCACACCACCAGGATTTACAGCACAGACATTGGAATGTCATTTGGGCTTCAGAAGTGTAGCTGGGTGGTGACAAAGAGAGGGAAGGTAGTCCACACAGAAGGGGTCTCATGCCCAGAAGGAACAATAGCAGACATTGAGGATCTTGTTAGAACTTGGACCCACATTACAAGTACCTTGGTATCCCACAAGCAAATGGCAACCTTGAAGAGGAAACAAGGAAAGCATCCACGGCCAAATACCTCCAACGAGTAAGACAAGTCCTAAGGAGTCAGCTCAATGGCAAGAATAAACCCCAGGCAATAAACAGCTACGCCCTGCCAGTAATCAGATACCCAGCAGGAGTCATAAGCTGGCCAAAGGAGGAAATATACACCATAGATGTTAAGACTCGAAAGCTCCTGAGCATGCATGGTGGGTTCCATCCCAAATCCAGCACCCTGAGACTGTATGTGAGCCCCAAGGAAGGAGGCCGAGGACTAGTGCGTGTGAGAGCCACAGTCCAGGATGAAACATCCAAGATCCATAAGTACATCAAGGACAAGGCCCCAACAGATGACATGCTTAGTGAATGTCACAGACAGTGGAGTGCACAGGAAGAGTTAATAATAATAATAATACATTTTATTTATAGGGCGCCTTTCTGGGCACTCGAGGTCGCCTCACAGCAGGGACATACATCACAACACATTAAGACAGTTAAAATCAACAGTTAAAATATACACATTTAAAAACAAGCATATAGCATAAAAATGACAGTGCAGGTGTGGTTAGAGTGAATAGGCGAGTTTGAACAGGTGGGTTTTGAGTTGCTGGAGATACCATCATGGGAAGACAAGCCCCTGCATGGGATGTACCACCCGAAGGCCTAGAGCACTATAGTGATAGAGGCCCAGATCTACCACACCAGATAGGATCTAAGGTGTAGGCTGTGCAACGAGGCCCCTGAGACAATCCAGCACATAACTGCAGGGTGTAAGATGCTCGCTGGAAAGCATGCCTGGAGCGGCACAACCAAGTGGCGGGTATAGTGTACAGAAACATCTGTGCAGAGTATGGACTTGAGATCCCAAGGTCAAGAAGGGAAACCTCCAAAGGTAATGGAGAATGATCGAGCCACGATCCTGTGGGACTTTCCAGATACAGGCTGACAGAATCATCATGGCAAACCAACCGGACATTGTGGTGGTGAATAAACAAGAGAGCAAAGCTGTTGTGGTGGACATTTCAGTACCAAGTGATGGGAACATCAGGAAAAAGAAACATGCGAAACTAGAAGAAATACCAGGGGTTCAAAGAAGAGCTGGAAAAGGCATCAGTGGTGCCCGTGGTCATTGGCACACTCAGGGCAGTTACCCCCAAACTGGAGGAGTGGCTACAGCAGATGCCAGGAAAAACAACAGACATCTTAGTCCAGAAAAGCGTAGTACTAGGAACAGCAAAGACACTGCTTAGAATCCTCAAGCTCCAAGGCCTCTGTTAGAGGAACCGAGCATGGAAAAAGGATGAAACCACTGGCGGAGGGTGTGGATGAGAGTTTATTTTGTGCGTGTGCTTGTGTGTGCGCGTGCAGAAGTATAGACCTTAAGGAGACCTTTTTTTCTTGTAATTAGTAATAAACAATATCATACATAGATTATTATTGTACATTTTGTTCATTTTAAACTGCACATTTGTTGAAAACATCTGGAACCATTGAAGTTGCATTTCTTTCTGCAAGCAGTGGCATTTTTTTGTTGTTGAAAAATGGCTTCACAATGTTTTATTTGTCTTTTTAAAAAAAAAAAAATTTAAGCTTTTTTTGAATAAAAGCTAGTTGATATAGTGGAAATGGACAGAGATGGGGGGGTATGTGAAAATGGACGTTTTCTCTCAGCACTCAAGCCTTAAATGTAGGACAACACTCAAACATTCTAGAGTCAATCAAAATAAGATAAGATAAGATATGCCTTTATTAGTCCCACAGTGGGGAAATTCCAATATTGCACCGCTCAGTTAACGAACAGAAGGAAAATCGTACATGCAATAAAACAAGATAAAAGATAAATAGCTTGAAATAATTTAAGAAATAGACTTAAAAATAAACTAAAAATAGACTCTAATATACACATATATATATACATATTGATATACATCTCTGTAAAGTGACCTGAGTATTGCACAGAGGTATGGTTGAATGACACATGTTCAGTGTTACTCAATATATTACTCAAATAATGACTAAAAGTTTGCAAAAGAAGATTTTGCATAATATGTCCCTTTTTTAATAAATGTTCTATCAATCAGAAATGTAGAGATGTTCCTTTGTGCTGTTTGTGCTTTATGCAGCCTTGCCAGCAGCAGCCGTGATAACCCAGTGCATGTGTGGGATGCATTCTATGGGGAGGTGCGGGCCAGTTTCCGTCCGTACAACCACCTGGATGAGCTGACAGCGGCCCACACTCCCTGTGCTTCAGCCCAGATGGGGCTCAGCTCTACTGCGGCTTCGACAAGATGATCCGGGTCTTCCACACTGAGAGGCCCGGGAGGGACTGTGAGGAGAGGCCCACTATAGGTCAGAACGTGGGGCTCACTTATGCACAAGTACATCTCAGACAGATGTGATGATGTGGTTTTTAGCTACACAAGAAAATATGTGTATTTTCTTTATAGTGGTTACACACACTCACTAAAAAAAACAAAAAAACAAAACAAATCTGCTTGGACAATCATGCTTCCCTCTGGTTAGAGGGATGATGGAGGGAGTGGGGATGAGACTGAATATAACTGAATATATCATTGTCAAATTATTTTTGACAATGATATAAAATATGAATTATTTTTATTTTTTTAATTGGTACAAGGGTGCTTATTTTACTTGAAAATGTTAAATATGTCCCCACAATACTTGCATGCATTCATTTATTAATTAATGAATCATTGATATAATGATTACAATTCCACAGTTGCACATTTTGAGATCAAAGTATTGTTTTATGTAAAACCTATTTTTAGATTTAGTTTATGCTGTGCTGTCCAGTTCTTTGACCAGCATACTCTCTAGTGTGTGACGTGTTTCACTACAAATATCCCTTGTGTCTGTGGTTGCAGTGAAGAAGCAGGGTGTTGGAGGGATCATCTCGTGTCTGGCATTCAGCCCCACTCGGGACCTGTATGCCTGTGGCTCTTACTCAAGGGGCCTGGCTGTGTACTGTTGTCAGGATGGGGCCCTAGTGGCACTGCTGCCCACACGACACCGTGGGGGCCTCACCCACCACCTCCTCTTCTCCCCTGATGGAACTACCTGTACACTGGAGGACGCAAGGTCAGTGTATGTTTAGAGCAGCTGTGAATGGTTTTGGACTCACTATACATTTTTCAAAAATTATGTTTTCATTTTGCTGTTTGTTTTTTTGTTTAGTCTTTTTATTTAAAGGCACTGCACTGTCTTTAAAGAGGAATATCATACTTTTTTTTTTTTTTTTTTGCAACTTTTTACCATGTTATACCATTGTTCCCTCATCAGAAACAAGCCTGAAGAGGTTTTAGATATCATCCATGCATGTTTCAGTATTTTAGCAAACTTACCCGGGCCCTATTTGAACCCTCCTTACAGTTACTTGCAAGATTCTGTCCAAAGCTCAATCCACAAATCTACAAGCCAACCAGCCAGCCTGATGGGATATGCAGTAGTTTCATTAGTGGGGAGCACACTGACTGTGCTGCTGTAGCAAAGTAAGGAGGAGTGACTTAACATGTAGCGCAAAGGGAGGGGAGACAGAGTCAAAAACGAAACTGAAACTTATAAAACATGTTAATACATTGGTTTCGGCGAATATAACATAGATAACATGATGATCTAAATATGTTTTGTTTTATCAGTTAAACACACCATAGAAGTAAAATACTCCCTCTTTAAAAAAAAGTGAAAACCAACTATTTTAAACATTTTGCAGTGGTCCCAACTTATTACTCACTTTGCCTTATACATTCTGAGAATCCCAATTATTTACCGCGATATGAGTTTATAAGCGCTTTTCATAACTTTCAGAGACGGTGCACAATATACTTTAACTTAAAATAGGCGAGATGTATTGTACCACATGGTAGCACTAAGGCTAATTTCCTAGAAGTCCTGAAGTCCCTTGGGTTTGCATGATTGCATATAAACATCATTTATGGACTAGGGATGGGACGATACTAAAATTTAGACTCACGATTATCGTGACCAAAATAATTGCGATTAACGATGATATCACGGTTGTTATTAACCTGTAAACGTCCCCCTACTTTACAACTCTACAGCAGTGTACATACACTTATGGGTCACCCACACAAACATTCTGCACATTAAATGAAAGCTACGGCTTTCCTCTTTCCGAATATGCAAACTATTTTCACCTGCAGTCAGCACAGTGTGACAGAAAAGACATTTTTAGAGAAAAAGCCAAAAATTTTGGATTTGGACTTCACTTACCTTGTGGGCTCTGGTTCTGTCAAACATCAACATATTCCCTGAAAGCTGGTCTCATTCGTTCTATACATGTTTTCAGAGGATATAGTCCACTGAAGAAATTATGTCCACAAATAAGTTAGATGCTTCATGTTCAATCTGCTGCAGGAAAGTATTCCACATGTGAAATCTGCTCCGTCACATTTTAAATTTCTTTTATCGATTGAGACATAATAAACTTCATACAGCGCCCAAATTTGTTTCTCAGTGCTAATCAAACGCATTAGCTTCTGATTGACACTGAGGTTGGCTAATACGGTGGTGTTTGTGAGTGACTGATGGCCCAGACAGTGAATCAGTGCTACAGGTGACTGAAAGTTTATGCCCCACTCTCCCCCGTGTAGAATCAACCAATTACATTAGACACGGTAAGTGACGTAAACGAAGCTGAGTATACAGAAATCCGTTCGTAGTGCCTGCGTATTACACACTCTTGTCGCCTCGGAAAGCTTTTGTCGTCTTTTTGCATTGACTAAGTTCTTTCTGCTGCCCACCTCAAACTTGGGTTAGGGTTTAGGGCAAATGAACGTTTTTGAGCTAATTATTACTACGTGGGATACCTGCGGCTTAAAATCGGTGCGGCTTTTTTGTTTCTAAAATTAAAGCATGCGGCTTTTAATCAAGTGCGCTCTGTAGCTCCTGAAAATACGGTGTATATATGTGGTGTATGTATATGTGTGTATATATATGTGTGTGTAGTATAGTGTGTAGTGTATGTATATGTGTGTGTATTATATATGTGTGTGTATATATATTATATATATATATATATATATATGTATGTATATGTGTATGTGTGTATGTTATGTGTATATATATGTATGTATATAAATGTGTATATATATGTATGGTATATGTGTTATATATATGTATGTATATACATGTGTGTATATATATGTATGTATATAAGTGTGTGTATATATATGTTATGTATATCCGTGTTTGTATATACATGTGTGTATATACTGTGGTGTCTATATGTCTGAATACAATGTGTCTATATATGTATGTATATAAAGGTGTTTATATATGTATGTAGTATTACATGTGTATATATATATATGTTACGTATTATTACATGTGGATCTAGATATGTACGTATATACATGTGTATGTATTATGTATGTAATAGACATGTTATGTATATCGTGTGTTTTTGTATATGTGTGTGTCTATATATATAGTGTATATAGGTGTATGTGTGTGTTGTGTATATCTATACTAATATACTATATATCTATGTGTGTGTTGTTATATTATATATATAATAATAATAGTGCTATTGATTATATCTAATATATATATCCACACTATAATCAGATGGCATTGTTGTGTAAATATAAAATGTGTCAAGTAATAACTCTAGTGACTATAAGAAAACATGAACCAACTTGGAGGAAAGCTGAACATTAAAGGAACAACAACCCCAATACCAATAGCAAAAGAATAAGTTGAAATCTGTTATCGGACACAAATTAGTTGTAGGAGTGAAGACGTTTGGCTGCTCGGCCAAGCCGCTTTTTTCTTCAGTTCTGATTCAGATTGCCGAGGGACACTGCCCTATATCTGTCTGAAGGGAGGAGCTAACTACAATGAAACTACTCCTGAAACTGTTAAACAGCTCAGTGAAACCTAATTGGAACTAGCTAGTGTCTCCATAGCCGTTAACAGTTTCAGTGTGGTTAGCTACTCCCGTCAGAAAGATATAAGGCAGTGTCCAGCAAGTAGTGACCAGAAACTGAAGAAGTGGGCGTTGATGTGCAGCAAACTGCTTTTACTAGTATGATTTGTCCAGCTGACAAGATTTAACCTTAGTTTTGTTTGTGCTATGGATCAAGACCTGGAGACTGAGGGATTACACAGACAATAAATACAAGTGTGTTGGAAACGTCAGTTGATTTACGTCCTTCATGGTAAATTAAAGTGCCAAAAATGTCAGGCTGGTTTTACTTTGCCAGGGTTAAGTCTTGATCGATGAGGATGTGGAATGCGACCATGACACTAAAGATTTGTTATGCGGGAAAGCTAGTTGCAGGTAATCCACCTATTTTGCAGTTATATCTCAATCATTTCCCGACATGACTTGCCGTGTGATCTTGAGGAGAAAAGTAAGGTTTCAAACAGTATGAGTGCAGTTCCCGAATCAGCACTGACAAAAATTCAGGGAGAAACTTATGTAGGGTTCTCCTCTCCCCTGCTTGCCAGTCTTAAATTGGATACATTCGAGGGTCTCTGCTCTGGAGAAAAACGTTGGTTGGGACTTGGTTTGTTGCTTTTTGTTTTTTTTTTTTTTTACAAAATGTAGAAACGCCCGCTTTCAACTGATTGAAAAAGGCAACATATCCTTGGCTAATGAATAGGTTAGTGCTTCATTCAAAGCGCTTATTGCCATTTTTGAGGTTGGTGGATAAGGTGTTTTTTATTAAAAGTTTTTTTCATTGTTTGCAGCTGGGCGGTTTTGATCCGTTACCTTAAGAAAAAAGAAGAGGCAAGAATGAGCAAAAAAGTTTAATAGAAATTGCACATATAAATTAATTGTATGATTATTTTGCATACTAATATATTAAATAGATTGAGTTATAACACACTCATATAACCCCTAATATAAATAACATACCTTACTGTCGTATTTATGGTTGTGTAGTGTATCGCTGTGGTACTATATATATAATATCAAAAAGTGTAATACATTTTGCCCTGGTATTATTTTCCAATTTATTTACAAAAACTAATATTTCGGAAAATGTAATCAAAAGATCTTTTCTTATGTAGACACAAAACAGAGTTATTAAGCCTAGGCTCACAGAAAGTGGTCCCTATGACCGCGGACAATAAAAAAATTGATAATTTTAATATTAAAAATTATCCCCTATTACTCAAAATCTTGCAGGCCCAGGCTTTAGTGCTTTCTGTTTGACTATTACTTTCGGGATAATTTCTATAGTTTGACTTGAGAAATGTGTTTTCTAATGTGTTCGGTCTAGCTAACCACGAAGAAGAGTCGTGAATGTTTCCCTGAGCATTGAAACAGGTGGAGAAATAATTATTTCCGTCATATGTTCTCTGGTCATTGATGAAAATGTTCAACTGTTCCCGGGGAGCTTGAGGGGAGGAACATGGTTAGAGTGGTTCCAAAAAAAACCCAAAAACTTTTTTGTTATGGGCTAATACGTGTAAAAAAAGAATTTCTTTTTTACAGTAATAGAAACATGTGTTGTCCACATTGTGGATGCAGGAAGTTCTAGGTATTCAGAATTAATACGGTCGTTGTAAAAACATGGGCTGTTAGCAGCTGTGCTACACCTGTGCAAAATGATGTTCAGCTAGTGCTAAACCTAGCAATAGCAAACACATTTATTTCCTGGTATGTTACGTACAATGGCAAGTTGGCAAACGAAGCGGATGGTTTGTTTCGCAAATGAAGTGGGGTATTGCTTGTATATTGCCGTCGGGCAGCAAAATTGTTCGGCAACTCTGCAGATAGGTGTAGCATCTCTTTGGTCTTTGTGTCGAGGGCCAGAATAACTCCACATGTCAGCTTTCACTTCTTCAGTGCGACACCAGGATACGATGTGCGCTGTCCTCGGGATCCAGATCCACTGTCCTGCCCACCTAGCACTGACGAGACTAACCCTGTGAAAAAACCACCACCAGAATAAGCACATGAGGTCAGTGAGTTGACAGCGGACCCCCTGGTAGGACAAACACTCGAAAATAACATCTAAAACTTGTATTGTAGTCTGGAAACATGAGGCAGCTGGTGTCGTACGGCAATTATAATCGTGCGCGATAATCCCAATTATGTAATAATGACACAAGTATAAATGTTATTATCTATGACCCCCAATACTGGTGACAACAATAGTACCTTTGGGATTTTGGTTTTGTTTTTTTTAAAGGAAAATGGTTACAGGTTCACTACATGCTTATTATATACCTGCCGAAGAGCTGGAGGAAGACGCATTCAGTGGCAGTCCATTTATGTGCATAGTTAAGGAATAGTATTGGTCAGTGTTATTGTTCAGGACATTATGAAAAATTAGAGGAAGAAAATTGACACATTTATTGTAGTTAGTCAAGAGTTCACTTTTTTTTAACAGACAACACATGGAATTTATCTGTTCTGTTCCAGACATTCATTTTCACCACCTCAAAAATCGTCTTGCTCTGCATAACTTTGTTGATGTTGACCTAATTCCTTGGCATCCCATCTGCTGTAGAGGGCTTATCTTCCAAACTTGTGTAAAGCATGTAGGCAGTGGAAAACTTTATGTGGTCCTCTGGTTATTCGGGGGGTTACGTTCTAAAAATAACAGCGGCGAAAATCCACAAAGTAGTCGCGTTGTATTTTTTACAAGTATTGTATATGTTTCAAGGGTTGTAAAACCCCGCACCACACACTTTTACACTTTTCTCAACAGGAACCTCTAACATTTTCTGACATTTCTTTCTTAAACACTCTCACGTTCAAACCTTCGTAGAGTATATCCCTTATTCATTGATGATCTTTTTAAATGTGTTGTTACAAGCAGCTTGCTCCAGCCGGGATCTGCAGAGGGTGACGGCATAGCCATGCACAAAAAACCAACTTTTAAGTCAAAAGCGTTTCTGAAATTTGTCAGGCAGAAAGTTTCATCGAAACTGTGGGTTTGTCGGACGAGGAAAAACAGTGCAAACATACAGCACTCGAGAGTCAACATTTCAGTTCGAACATTTAGGTACACTTTGGGCTGAACACCGTCCTGTAACTGTTCAGGAG
>JAIEZT010000107.1:7758356-7820843 GCA_019594935.1 Periophthalmus modestus
CCTCACTAGGGTTTGTCCAAATCAGACGCAGTGGGCGGCAATCTATAGGGGTCCGGGGACCAGTGCTGCTGCACGTGCTTTCCTGTGCCTAGCAGCCTGGAGTCGTCACAAGAGTAAAATCCTGGAAGCGTGAAGTCGTACTCCGTTCTGACCGCGAGCAGATCCTGTCTGCCCTTCCAGACCCAAAAAAGGACCTCCATATTGTAGTGCACCCAGCCTATCGCGGTGCAGCCACACCTTTCTCATTTACGCTGTAAGGGCTTCCTTCCTGAAAGATAATTCTGCCATTTGATTGCTGTCACTCCTGGCATGACTGCTCACCCGCTGTGGACAGACGAGGTCTGTGCAGCTCATGTAATACATATTTGGGACACTACACTGAGAAGGAGCACACTCAGAACTGGCCAATGATGGTCTCACAATCGTCACATTTGAGAAATCCTCCCCAGTGTTTTATGTGCAGCATGAAATTAACTGCAATACGCGTCTTCGAGGCCCTATACATGCTTAAACACATTCCCCTAATGCGAGGCGTTTGACCGCAACCCTCTGCTGGGTGAACGGCCCTCACAGTGGGACACAGCAAGACATTCTATCACAGCACCAACAAAGGGATAGGTATGGTCTCTAGAGCTGCGTCTCAAGTGGGCAGTTATGCCCCCTTATTGGCTACTACACAATTAAAAAAACCCTCCTCCCAAAAGGATTTTTCCTCTCATAGAGATTCAACTTTGTCACAAACCGCTTCGTGTTGGGCTGACAGGCACCTACATTGTTCACGAAGGAATTGTCGTTGCGATTTCTTACACCTTACTAGAGATTCTACGATTTAGAGACATGCCCCTTTTTGATTAGCATCGAATGCTCTGCACTCTCACACAGATTTTGTCCAGTTTACCAGATTTAAATTTCTCATGGATCCAGACCTGGACACTGAGAACTTACCCAACAATACTTTTTTCGATATTTAAAATAATAATTAGGCACCTGAGGGCATTCGAAGGAATAAATATATATAAGTAAAAGCATCCATTCCCCACAGTCTGCTCGCGCGCCACAGCCCCCCCTGTTAATGCAAACATCCACAGCACGCCAAAATAATACTTTAACCCCTAAGCATATAAAAGATATGTATATTTCTGTTCCAGATTTATATGTAAAACTCCACATCCCTCCAGTCTTAATACTAATATAAAGAACTGGAGTTCACTAAAAAGCGCAAGAGTAAAACTGAAACGTCTTCCGCGACGAGCTTAGGCGGGGGGGGGAAGGGCGCCGCGTTCGCAAGACGCAGGTCCACTTTGGTGGCACCCCTGCAGCTTCTGATGCCCCCAGGTCCTCGGACCCCACTTTGGAACCACTGTAAATAAGTAAAGACATACTCAAATAACATAAAACAAACAGATGGAAAACGAAAATAAGGTTTGAGTAACTTCTCATTTTTGAGGTTAATGCCAATTACTAGGGACATTTCTTGAATGTATTATAAAATTTATTGACTTGTTTGTTGACTGTTTTGCAGATTGATGAATATTTCTATAGCATTTATTTTTGCGTTTGATTTGGCAAATTTTGTTTTTTAGTATAGGTATCTTTTCTAAATAAAATAAAAGGTAAAACTTTTTTTCTTTTTTGTTAGTTCCCTGTTTCATTAATAAGCATATACGACAGTATTATGCTTTATTTATCTTTTTCATCATTTCTAATATTAATTCCTTCTACTTTTCTATAATTACTTAGCATTATTAGCAGCCCTATTATACAAATAAGTATGTACAATACATAACTAAAAATATGTTAACTATTTCTCTAAATTGTAGCAAAGCTGCATATAAACAAAATGTATTTGTTTGGAGCTCATGATTATCTTCGCACATGACTTGATTGTTGAATCGCGAATACTTATTCAATTTCGAGGTGAATCTACTAATTTTATTGTATTATCCACCAAACTGCCATGGGTAACGTCCACAGTCTTTTCCCTAATCTTATAAACGGAGAGTACCCCTATACTGGTTTGCTCCTCGTGGCTGAATTATCTTGGTTTCTGACATAGTGTTTTTTGCTATACATTTCTGCTCAAAAATTGATCCATTATAAAGACTATTATGGGGGTTTTAAACCGCAGAACCAACGTGGAATAGGTTTGTATATAATTTGTATTCGTTATAAGTGAGTCAAGTTTCTTTTTTGGATAAACGTGCGCACCACTTTCATCACCAGTCTTGTTGTGATATAATTCCTTTTTGTAACCAAGGCATGGCATAATTACTGATTTCGTTTGACAATACTGATTATTCTAATGATTAGTTCTTTATGGGTGAAACTTGGTGGACACAGAATGTCATACGCATTCGGCTGCGTGCAGTCACCGATAATGAATTCGTTGGTGTGAGGGAATTTGAACAGTTTTGTAATGTTGTAAATTGCGTTTAACAAAACATTGTAGAGTCCACCTAGTTTATTTGAACATCTGATTACGTATAAAGGATACCATAAAGAATCTGTTTCTGACACATTTCTTGTAACCACATATCCACTTAGTGTGTCATTCCAATCTGTGAGTCCCGCTTTCGTTCCTCCAATATTTTAGGTTCGATATAACACTACAGCTGTTTCCATTAACAAAGCTGGTAGTTAATCTTGTATGTCCTTGGATGTACTATAAGACTCTTTAACGTACACAGAGAGCTGCGAAATGCACCAAGTCTGGAGGTGCCTTTGCTTTTGTGTCAATAGAGCTCGCACTAAGCATTAACTGTCTACACACATTACAATATTAGAATGTGTTTGTAACTTCCGTTATCTTACGATAACGTGGATCTAGAATGAGACTGGTAAGATCTTATCGGTACTTATTATAGATCAATGCCCATGTACTTGACTGTTTGGGCCATCATTATAACCGATGTTTACCATGGCGCTTTTCTTTGTATTACTACTCAAACTGCGCAATTGTGCGAAGAGAACATTCATCGCTTTCAGCACCGCTCTCATGCTGTCACCCCCACGGAGCATACCCTGTTTAAGCTATAGAATATTCGTCTATGGTCAGAATGGCTCAAGTAGGACTAATAGTTAATTTAACAGTTGCCTTTTATAGTTGAGTTATTTTCCAGGATCACTGTATACTTTTTTTTGAAGAAAAAGTACCGCGCTATCACTTGGCTACTTTATTCAATCTCTACGCACGCACTCCTCCGGGGGGTGGATCCTCTCTAGGCAAAGTGGCTGCATAGTGTTTTATAGGCATAGTCCTGCCGCGTTATCTCCAGACCCTCGTGCAGTCGCGCGGCGGGTGGCAGTAGGCTGTCCAACACTTGTCCACGAGCTTCGGAAACTTATCCAAATATAACTTTATAGCAAATTATACCACTGACAGCCTGCACCTTGCAGTCCACATACCTTCGGCGGGATGGACAGGTGAGTACGGATATGCATGCTATACGGACCACGTAAAAGCCAACAAGATAGTCCGACGACCTCAAGAAGACGAGGGTATCTTGGGGCGATCGGAACGTGGACTAAGAGCTGCAGAACATGGAGTAGTGAGGTAGAGTACTGTGTGTACGGGAAGTCGGCAGGGGATAGAACCGACAGGCGACTCGGCTTAATTGTGCTGAGCTGTGCAATCGGCTGCACCGGGCAGACGTAATAAGAGGCGTGAATAATCGACGCAGTGGCGTGATACTCAGAGTGGTTTTAGTTAGTACGCGCACGCGGGTTTGACTGTGTACGAGGAACGATTTATTTGGGATTTTGAGTGCGTAGGTTCTTCGCACCAGCAACGCTGTCGCCATTTTAGCTTTTCAATTTAACATATTTTTTAGGATAACTGATACAATAGAGCTATTTGTAGTGTATAGGAAAAAATGCGTCATTTTTAATAATTATGTAATATGATTCCGCCAGCACTGTGGCTGTGATGTCCTCATTCACTCCTCCGGCCTGCCTCCGGCACCTCTCCCAGACTCAAACCCACAGCATCCCCGCGGAACTCCCGCGCGTCCTGACCGGTCTCCGTCTCCTACCTACTCCCCGGTGCCAGAGAACGATGGATGAACCCGGCGGCAGGAGAAAGCCCGGAGGGGCGGTGGCGATGTTGTGCTTGTTGGCCGAGGCTAGGGCTGAGGCAGAGAGAGCGACCACCCGTCACTGCTGCTTGTCTCTCGGCTGCAGACGAGGAGCCATGTGCGCCCCAAGAGAGCACGGGCTGGACCTTGAGAAGAACAACAAGGAGAGCCAGGAGAACGAGCTGCCAGTATCAAAGATGATGTGCAGACCTTTGACACAACAGGGGCAATGTTTTTTAGATGTAGTGTTGTTAGTAAGACTGTGAATAGGGATGTGACATCTATACTATCATAGCTCTATTATTTGTAAAAACTACTTAAATTTCATAACAAGGCAACATACTCTAAGTTTTAGTACACTGTCCTGTGCAGCAGGACAGCTCTCCACTCTCAAGTAGCTTCTCTCTTTATTTTCAAATCTTTCAGGTTATTATATCCTGATATCTGGTACTAGTATATGCTTCTCATAATTTTCTTCCTGCATTACTGCAGAATATATATTTAAAGTGCATAGTAACAGGTAGCAACTACTAAATTGTCATAAAACAGTTGACATACAATTAGATTTAGTGATTTACAAATTATTTGTATTTGTAATTTGGTCCAGTTAAATTCGTGGTTTTTTTTTTTGTTATCTATTTTTAACTTCCTATTGGGCATGGTGCATCTAAATATGTAGAGGGTAATTACCTAACTGTTTACCTAGCAACCATAAACCAAACCAGATATCCAAAACACATCTAATTAACACATCGTTTGTAGCATACTAATAAAAATAATGGATGAATTCATGATGTTTAAACTGTCAAACAAATTGGGTGCTTCATTGTGCATCTTCCCTCAGTTGTCTGATCCATAGTAAAGGCCGACATTCTACTTTATAAATAAATAAATCAACTTTTGCATTTTGGGGTGGAAATTTGTTGGTGTTGATGAGATACTGTATTCCGTTTTGAGAACCCGCCACTTCCTTCCTGTATTTTTATAACTTTTTCTTTACATTTCATGTCCACAAACGCTCTAGCCACTTAACTGATTGTAACAACTATGATCAATATTTACTACAGGTACTTTTCCCACCAAACCAAGTAGATATTAGAAAAATCTGAAAACCTGTCGTATACCACTTATAAGATTGGAACTAAGATGTGAAATTCTGGACCTAATACCACATAGAAGGCTGAAAGACCCTTGTCAGATATGATGCAAAATTTTTTTTTTTTTACCCCGCATCCCATACAAATACAACTTTTACAACCAGGCTGAGAAATGGTTTAGATTAAATGATTGATACTTGAGATGATGCAGTTTGTGACATAATGTTGCAGTATTGATGGAATGAATCCCAAACATACTTCCCCTTTCACACCATTCGCTTAATCTTATCAGTTATTAGTTGGTGTTTGGAAATTATACATGCATTACGTACTTTAGCAACTCAATTTTATCAGTTCACAGTGGAATTTCAGCACAGATATGAGACAACCGTCAATATAACAGATATGATATATGTATCATTACTGTAGTTTATAGGGCATCAAAGTCTGACAGTGCAGCTACGGACACTTTCGATGTGGAGGTCAAGAGGTGAAGAAGAGGATGAACATCATAATGGAGCTCCAGAGCCCAGAGCAATGAGCCAGAGAGAAGAGCTCCAAGAGCAGGATCCTGAGGGGCCAGATGACGGGACCGGAGCTCCACAGCCGTAAGACCACTAACTTCATATACATGTACACTTAATACTTTGGCTAAAATTTGTAAAGTTTCATAATAGAGGCGTTATTCAGGGAGGGCTACTTTGAACTCCCTTGTCTTGGTAGTAAAAAGAAAAGGGCGCAAAATTTATTTCTTTTTTATAACCTATCTACATTTATTTATCAATTCACCTGAAGAGGTTTTAGATGTCATCCATGTTATTGTTGAATATAAAACATTTTAATTACGTTGTTTTTTGGCGAAAACAAACCAATAAACGGAAACATGTTATTTTAATATGTCACTGTGCAGTTACCCCATAGAAGTAAAAATGCCCATTCTTTAAAATTGTCTTCATCTTTAATAAGTAAATTCAAAAGACCTTTGTCGCTAGTTGTATATATGTTGAGTAGCTATATCATCACACACATTGCAACAACTAATTATTTGTGAGCAGGCCATGTCTCTAGCTTTGGGAGAGGCAAATCAGGCCCTAAATTTGCTAAAATATCCTATAACATCCTTGGTTTAACTCCATTTAATTAGGCTAAAATCATAGCTGTGAGGGTCATTTAATATCAGTGTGTACATTTATATGGACATTAAAAATCTGATAACCCGATAGTTAGATCTGATTATTGTTGCACGTTAACATGCACACAAGAAATATGCTCAACAGATTGCATATTGTGTCTTGTCTAAACCTGCACAGGTGTGAAGAATCAGAAATAAACCAAATTACTCACATCAGATGGAACATGTACATGATGTTTTAATAATCTAATAACTCCTGAAATCGAATAATGGACATATTTTGGTGTGCATGGAAACCGATGCTATGGTTACATTATTATCAGATTTTGTTTTTTTAACGGCAAAGGCATGTGAGCTTTTTGGTCATGGTCCCTCTTATTACTTACATCAAATTGTTTAATTTACATGTCCTTTTAAGTAATTCTATAAATAATAAGTAGGCAAGAAATAATAATGTGCAGATTTTGTTGAGTTTATTACTGTAGCTAGTGTCTCAGGTCTTGTATGCAAGTGATATAATTGTTTGTCTTTCGGTTTGCAGTGTTGACTTGGATTTCTCCCCAGAATCCTCAGATGCTGACTGGCTCCTGGGCAGAGTTCTCCTCTTTCCCTGAGAATTACCTGAAAGGCTGCAAATGGTATTCTTACAGTTCTACATACCTTCTGTGCTCCAAAGTAAAATGTTTCCTAGTCTTTAAAATGACAAATCTTCACTGTTAAATGTGCTGTGGATCATATTAAACAATGTTGTTATGGCTATGTGGGTAAATTCCAAATGAACAGTGAATATTCCTGTCAGCAATTTCACAGAGAGCATGTTTTTTCCGGTCCAGGGCCCCAGACGGCTCGTGTCTCCTGACCAACAGTGCAGACAATGTACTGCGTGTGTACAACCTGCCCCCGGAGCTGTACGCCTCCAGCTGGGAGCTCATCCCAGAGATGGTAAGAATCAGGGTGCTCATGGAGTCTACACACAGAGGCCATTTTATTTAATTATCTATATTTATTTATCAATTTATTTATTTATTTGAAATTTTTTTTACCTTTTTGAAAAAGGGAGGGACAGAAACAGTGATGGAAAGCTATAACAGTATTTACAATTTTTATAGATGTATAGATATATATTGCCCCAGTGTCATTGAATTTACATATATATACAGTTGGAAGAACAAGTATGTGAACCCTTTGGGATTATGTGTTTTGAGTTTTGCATGAATTGGTCATAAAATGTGTTCTGAACTTCTAAGTCACAACAATAGAAAAACATAGTCTGCTTAAAATAATACTACACAAACATTATATGTTTTTATGTGTTTGTTGAACATAACATGTAAACATTCACAGTGCAGGGTGGAAAAAGTATGTGAACCTTTGGACGTAATAAGTGGTTGACCCTCCTTTGGCAGCAATAACCTCAACCAAACATTTCCTGTAGTCGCAGATCAAATCTGCACAATTATCTGGTGTAATTCTGGACCACTCCCCTTCACAAAACTGTTTCAGTGTAGCGATATTCTTGGGATGTCTGGTGGAAATCGCTCTCTGAAGGTCATGCCACAGCATTTCAATCCGGTTGAGGTCGGGACTCTCACTGGGCCACTCCAGAAGGCATATTTTGTTCTGTTGAAGACATTCTTTTGTGCAATTACTTGTATGCTTTGGTCATTGTCCTGTTGCATCGCCCATCCCTCTGTGGAGCTTCAGTTGGTGGACAAATGGCTTAAGTTTTCCTACAAAATGTCTTGATAAACTCTGGAATTCATTTTTCCATCAATGACAACAATCCGTCCAGGCCCTGAGGCAGCAAAGCAGCCCCAAACCATGATGCTCCCTTCGCCATGTTTTATAGTGGGGATGAGGTTTTGATATTGGTGTGCTGTGCCTTTTTTTTCACCACACGTAGTGTTGTGTGTTTTTTGCAAACAAGTAAATTTTGGTTTCATCTCTCCACAGAATATTTTGCCAGTAGTGCTGTGAAACATCCAGGTGCTCTTTTGCAAACTTCAAACGTGCTTCAATATTTTTTTGGACAGCAATAGCTTCCTCCGTGGTCTCCTCCCATGTACTCCATTCTTGTTTAATGTTTTCCTTATTGTAGATGTGTCAACACAAATGTGAGCATGTGCCAGAGATTTCCGTAAGTCTTTAGCTGATACTCTAGGATCTTCTTTTACCTTTAAGCATTCTGCGCTGCGCTCTTGCTGTCATCTTTACAGACGACCACACCTAGGGAGAGTCGCATCAGTGCTGAACTTTCTCCATTTGTAGACAGTCTGCCTTACTGTGGACACATGAACATCAAGACTTTTGGGAGATACTTTTGGAGTCCTTTCCAGCTTCATGCAAGTCAACAAATCTTGATCGTAGGTCTTCTGAGAGCTCTTTTCTGTGAGAGTTCACATCAGGCAGTGCTTCATGAAGCCAGTAAACCCAAAACTGGTGTGTGTTTTTAAAGGACAGGACAGCTTTCAGCAAAACATCCAATATCATCACACTGACTGGACTCAAGGATGGCTCACTCCCGGCTCCAATTAGCTCTTGGAGAAGTCATTGGGTTAGGGGTTCACAAACTTTATCCACCCTGCACTGTGAATGTTTATATGTTATGTTCAATAAAAACACAAAAAAATATATTATGTTTGTGTAGTATTATTTTAAGCAGATTGTGTTTTTCTATTGTTGTGACTTAGATTAAGTTTAGAGCACATTTTTATGACCAATTCATGCAAAACTCCACATAATCCCAAAGGGTTCACATACTTTTTTCTTGCAACTATAAATGTATGTGTGTGTGTGTGTGTGTGTGTACATATATACACACACTATATATATATATATATATATATATATGTATATATATATATATATATATATATATATATATATTATATATTATATATAGATATATATATATATATATATATATAGATATATATATATAGATATATATATATAGATATATATATATATATATATAGATAGAGATAGATAGATAGATAGATAGATAGATAGATAGATAGATAGATAGATAGAATGATGATGGTAGAAATTAAATAATTTAAATAAAAATTAAAAATTGTATTAATTACTACATAAAATCAAGTAAGTTTAACAGGGCACACTTTTTTGAACTCTCATAGTGGGCTTGTTGTGAATGCCCCTGAATGCTCAGAGCGCAGAGTCACATTCTGAGTGGAGCAAGTGGCTCCTTAGCACCACAGGCTTCACACACTTGTGAGCTCATGTTTTATGTTACTTTTAAAGATCATAGCTTTTTCTTCTTTTCTTAAATCACTTAAATACACAGTGCACACCCTTGTGTATGTATACCAGGGAAAGCTGAATAAGAGTGGGCAACTGAAGCGTGACATCAGGACTGTGTGTGGTGTTGCACACAGGTCTGACAGTGACAAACTCCCGATGCTCCAGATGGCCAGTGCGGCTTTCATAGCAGGAATGGAGTTGCTTTGTCTTGGTTGCTAGATTTTCTCATTATAGGATATTGGGTATGTGTGGGGTGCATTAGAAATTGACAGTGATGTTGATACGTTGTTTTCAATCCATTTTTGACACTCTTGATCCTCCCTTCCCTTTGCTCCCCGTGTTAAGTCACTCCTTCAGATGCATCCTTGCATCCCGCTAATGTAGTAATAATAATGCCTTACACTCTATTACAGCCAACTGAAAGAAGAGCCCTGCAGGAGAAAATGCTAAATTACTGCTAAACATGCATGAATGACATTTAAACATCTTTTATGTTTTTGATCAGGGAACAGTAGAGAAAGTTCAATTTCTTTTTCTTCCCAAAATATCCCCTCATTAAGTAAACACTGCATGGTCAGTTGTTACTGGAGATGGTTTATAAGACTGAAATGATCACCAAATAAACCAGACTTTGCTAACTAAACCTAACCAATGGATTAGTAATGATGGAGTATGAAACTACCTCAAGTCTGTAATGTAGACATAAAACCAAGGCCACACAAGCATTTTTCCAGGTTTTATCCCTTACCTCTTAAAAAAAATTAAAAGTCCTCCAGTGCAGCTGTCACACCGGAGTGTGTGTGTGTCTTTGCAGAGCCCAGTGCTGCGGATGGCTGAGGGAGACACCATCTATGACTACTGCTGGTACCCCCACATGAGCTCCCTGGACCCAGATACGTGCTTGTGAGTCATACCAGGCCAAAACATATGCAGGACATTTAGAGTTGGGCACATTTTACATTTTCTGGCCTACATAGTTAAATTTAGCTACAATTTTGGTATGATTTAGTAAGTATTTAAAGTATGTGAGATTAAAGTGGGATTTTATCTCCATCTCCTGGTGAACGAGAGTTCCACCTGGTGACACAAAGAACTACACCAAAAAAAGGGGTATATTGGATTAAAAATGTTACTTCTTCCTTCCTCAAAGTACTCTCAAACAGCATCCACATAAATTGTGTATAGATGTGTCTGTCTGTCTGTCTGTCTGTCTGTCTGTCTGTCTGTATGTATGTATATGTAGTATGTTGTATGTATGTATGTATGTAGGTATGTATGTATGCTCTTAGAGTCCTTTTGATGTTGGTCAGTGTTGTACAGCTCCAGGCATTCGATAGATCTCACTGAATGCCTGGAGCTGTACAACATCAAAAGGACTTTAAGAGCCTTCATTCACGCCACTTGCACAAGTGACCCCCAAATGTGGCATATACCAAGGAGATGCACTGTCCCCACTACTTTTCTGCATAGGTCTGGACCCTCTCATCCAAATCAGCAACTGGCTATGGATGCTGACTCAGGAATGAAGCCACCATCAGTTACTGCCTCTACTGTACTTTAAGAATGAGCGAGACATTGACTCACTGATCCACACCACCACAGGATTTACAGCACAGACATTGGAATGTCATTTGGGCTTCAGAAGTGTAGCTGGGTGGTGACAAAGAGAGGGAAGGTAGTCCACACAGAAGGGGTCTCATGCCCAGAAGGAACAATAGCAGACATTGAGGATCTTGTTAGAACTTGGACCCACATTACAAGTACCTTGGTATCCCACAAGCAAATGGCAACCTTGAAGAGAAACAAGGAAAGCATCCACGGCCAAATACCTCCAACGAGTAAGACAAAGTCCTAAGGAGTCAGCTCAATGGCAAGAATAAGACCCAGGCAATAAACAGCTACGCCCTGCCAGTAATCAGATACCCAGCAGGAGTCATAAGCTGGCCAAAGGAGGAAATATACACCATAGATGTTAAGACTCGAAAGCTCCTGAGCATGCATGGTGGGTTCCATCCCAAATCCAGCACCCTGAGACTGTATGTGAGCCCCAAGGAAGGAGGCCGAGGACTAGTGCGTGTGAGAGCCACAGTCCAGGATGAAACATCCAAGATCCATAAGTACATCAAGGACAAGGCCCCAAACAGATGACATGCTTAGTGAATGTCACAGACAGTGGAGTGCACAGGAAGAGTTAATAATAATAATAATACATTTTATTTATAGGGCGCCTTTTCTGGGCACTCGAGGTCGCCTCACAGCAGGGACATACATCACAACACATTAAGACAGTTAAAATCAACAGTTAAAATATACACATTTAAAAACAAGCATATAGCATAAAAATGACAGTGCAGGTGTGGTTAGAGTGAATAGGCGAGTTTGAACAGGTGGGTTTTGAGTTGCTGGAGATACCATCATGGGAAGACAAGCCCCTGCATGGGATGTACCACCCGAAGGCCTAGAGCACTATAGTGATAGAGGCCCAGATCTACCACACCAGATAGGATCTAAGGTGTAGGCTGTGCAACGAGGCCCCTGAGACAATCCAGCACATAACTGCAGGGTGTAAGATGCTCGCTGGAAAGCATGCCTGGAGCGGCACAACCAAGTGGCGGGTATAGTGTACAGAAACATCTGTGCAGAGTATGGACTTGAGATCCCAAGGTCAAGAAGGGAAACCTCCAAAGGTAATGGAGAATGATCGAGCCACGATCCTGTGGGACTTCCAGATACAGGCTGACAGAATCATCATGGCAAACCAACCCGGACATTGTGGTGGTGATAAACAAGAGAGCAAAGCTGTTTGTGGTGGACATTTCAGTACCAAGTGATGGGAACATCAGGAAAAAGGAACATGCGAAACTAGAAGAAATACCAGGGGTTCAAAGAAGAGCTGGAAAAGGCATCAGTGGTGCCCGTGGTCATTGCACACTCAGGGCAGTTACCCCCAAACTGGAGGAGTGGCTACAGCAGATGCCAGGAAAAACAACAGACATCTTAGTCCAGAAAAGCGTAGTACTAGGAACAGCAAAGACACTGCTTAGAATCCTCAAGCTCCAAGGCCTCTGTTAGAGGAACCGAGCATGGAAAAAAGGATGAAACCACTGGCGGAGGGTGTGGATGAGAGTTTATTTTGTGCGTGTGCTTGTGTGTGCGCGTGCAGAAGTATAGACCTTAAGGAGACCTTTTTTCTTGTAATTAGTAATAAACAATATCATACATAGATTATTATTGTACATTTTGTTCATTTTAAACTGCACATTTGTTGAAAACATCTGGAACCATTGAAGTTGCATTTCTTTCTGCAAGCAGTGGCATTTTTTTGTTGTTGAAAAATGGCTTCACAATGTTTTATTTGTCTTTTTAAAAAAAAAAAAAATTTAAGCTTTTTTTGAATAAAAGCTAGTTGATATAGTGGAAATGGACAGAGATGGGGGGGTATGTGAAAATGGACGTTTTCTCAGCACTCAAGCCTTAAATGTAGGACAACACTCAAACATTCTAGAGTCAATCAAAATAAGATAAGATAAGATATGCCTTTATTAGTCCCACAGTGGGGAAATTCCAATATTGCACCGCTCAGTTAACGAACAGAAGGAAAATCGTACATGCAATAAAACAAGATAAAAGATAAATAGCTTGAAATAATTTAAGAAATAGACTTAAAAATAAACTAAAAATAGACTCTAATATACACATATATATATACATATTGATATACATCTCTGTAAAGTGACCTGAGTATTGCACAGAGGTATGGTTGAATGACACATGTTCAGTGTTACTCAATATATTACTCAAATAATGACTAAAAGTTTGCAAAAGAAGATTTTGCATAATATGTCCCTTTTTTAATAAATGTTCTATCAATCAGAAATGTAGAATGTTCCTTTGTGCTGTTTGTGCTTTATGCAGCCTTGCCAGCAGCAGCCGTGATAACCCAGTGCATGTGTGGGATGCATTCTATGGGGAGGTGCGGGCCAGTTTCCGTCCGTACAACCACCTGGATGAGCTGACAGCGGCCCACTCCCTGTGCTTCAGCCCAGATGGGGCTCAGCTCTACTGCGGCTTCGACAAGATGATCCGGGTCTTCCACACTGAGAGGCCCCGGGAGGGACTGTGAGGAGAGGCCCACTATAGGTCAGAAACGTGGGCTCACTTATGCACAAGTACATCTCAGACAGATGTGGATGATGTGGGTTTTAGCTACACAAGAAAAATATGTGTATTTTCTTTATAGTGGTTACACACACTCACTAAAAAAAAAAAAAAAACAAAACAAATCTGCTTGGACAATCATGCTTCCCTCTGGTTAGAGGGATGATGGAGGGAGTGGGGATGAGACTGAATATAACTGAATATATCATTGTCAAATTATTTTTGACAATGATATAAAATATGAATTATTTTTATTTTTTTAATTGGTACAAGGGTGCTTATTTTACTTGAAAATGTTAAATATGTCCCCACAATACTTGCATGCATTCATTTATTAATTAATGAATCATTGATATAATGATTACAATTCCACAGTTGCACATTTGAGATCAAAGTATTGTTTTATGTAAAACCTATTTTTAGATTTAGTTTATGCTGTGCTGTCCAGTTCTTTGACCAGCATACTCTCTAGTGGTGACGTGTTTCACTACAAATATCCCTTGTGTCTGTGGTTGCAGTGAAGAAGCAGGGTGTTGGAGGGATCATCTCGTGTCTGGCATTCAGCCCCACTCGGGACCTGTATGCCTGTGGCTCTTACTCAAGGGGCCTGGCTGTGTACTGTTGTCAGGATGGGGCCCTAGTGGCACTGCTGCCCACACGACACCGTGGGGGCCTCACCCACCTCCTCTTCTCCCCTGATGGGAACTACCTGTACACTGGAGGACGCAAGGTCAGTGTATGTTTAGAGCAGCTGTGAATGGTTTTGGACTCACTATACATTTTTTCAAAAATTATGTTTTCATTTTGCTGTTTGTTTTTTTGTTTAGTCTTTTTATTTAAAGGCACTGCACTGTCTTTAAAGAGGGAATATCATACTTTTTTTTTTTTTTTTTTTGCAACTTTTTACCATGTTATACCATTGTTCCCTCATCAGAAACAAGCCTGAAGAGGTTTTAGATATCATCCATGCATGTTTCAGTATTTTAGCAAACTTACCCGGGCCCTATTTGAACCCTCCTTACAGTTACTTGCAAGATTCTGTCCAAAGCTCAATCCACAAATCTACAAGCCAACCAGCCAGCCTGATGGGATATGCAGTAGTTTCATTAGTGGGGAGCACACTGACTGTGCTGCTGTAGCAAAGTAAGGAGGAGTGACTTAACATGTAGCGCAAAGGGAGGGGAGACAGAGTCAAAAACGAAACTGAAACTTATAAAACATGTTAATACATTGGTTTCGGCGAATATAACATAGATAACATGATGATCTAAATATGTTTTGTTTTATCAGTTAACACACCATAGAAGTAAAATACTCCCTCTTTAAAAAAAAGTGAAAACCAACTATTTTAAACATTTTGCAGTGGTCCCAACTTATTACTCACTTGCCTTATACATTCTGAGAATCCCAATTATTTACCGCGATGAGTTTATAAGCGCTTTTCATAACTTTCAGAGACGGTGCACAATATACTTTAACTTAAATAGGCGAGATGTATTGTACCACATGGTAGCACTAAGGCTAATTTCCTAGAAGTCCTGAAGTCCTTGGGTTTGCATGATTGCATATAACATCATTTATGGACTAGGGATGGGACGATACTAAAATTTAGACTCACGATTATCGTGACCAAAATAATTGCGATTAACGATGATATCACGGTTGTTATTAACCTGTAAACGTCCCCCTACTTTACAACTCTACAGCAGTGTACATACACTTATGGGTCACCCACACAAACATTCTGCACATTAAATGAAAGCTACGGCTTTCCTCTTTCCGAATATGCAAACTATTTTCACCTGCAGTCAGCACAGTGTGACAGAAAAGACATTTTTAGAGAAAAGCCAAAATTTTGGATTTGGACTTCACTTACCTTTGTGGGCTCTGGTTCTGTCAAACATCAACATATTCCCTGAAAGCTGGTCTCATTCGTTCTATACATGTTCAGAGGATATAGTCCACTGAAGAAATTATGTCCACAAAATAAGTTAGATGCTTCATGTTCAATCTGCTGCAGGAAAGTATTCCACATGTGAAATCTGCTCCGTCACATTTTAAATTTCTTTTATCGATTTGAGACATAATAAACTTCATACAGCGCCAAATTTGTTTCTCAGTGCTAATCAAACGCATTAGCTTCTGATTGACACTGAGGTTGGCTAATACGGTGGTGTTTGTGAGTGACTGATGGCCCAGACAGTGAATCAGTGCTACAGGTGACTGAAAGTTTATGCCCCACTCTCCCCCGTGTAGAATCAACCAATTACATTAGACACGGTAAGTGACGTAAACGAAGCTGAGTATACAGAAATCCGTTCGTAGTGCCTGCGTATTACACACTCTTGTCGCCTCGGAAAGCTTTTGTCGTCTTTTTGCATTGACTAAGTTCTTTCTGCTGCCACCTCAAACATTGGGTTAGGGTTAGGGCAAATGAACGTTTTTGAGCTAATTATTACTACGTGGGATACCTGCGGCTTAAAATCCGTGCGGCTTTTTTGTTTCTAAAATTAAGCATGCGGCTTTTTTAATCAAGTGCGCTCTGTAGTCCTGAAAATACGGTGTATATATGTGTGTGTATGTATATGTGTGTATATATGTGTGTGTATGTATATGTGTGTGTATGTATGTATATGTGTGTGTATATATATATATGTGTGTGTATATATATATATATATTATATATATATATATGTATGTATATGTGTATGTGTGTATGTATATGTGTATATATATGTATGTATATAAATGTGTATATATATGTATGTATATGTGTATATATATGTATGTATATACATGTGTGTATATATATGTATGTATATACGTGTGTGTATATATATGTATGTATATACGTGTGTGTATATACATGTGTGTATATACATGTGTGTATATATGTATGTATATACATGTGTATATATATGTATGTATATACATGTGTATATATATGTATGTATATACATGTGTATATATATATATGTACGTATATACATGTGTATATATATATGTACGTATATACATGTGTATGTATATGTATGTATATACATGTGTATGTATATCTGTGTGTTTGTGTATATGTGTGTGTATATATATTGTGTATATATGTGTATGTGTGTGTGTATATATATATATATATATATATATATATGTGTGTGTGTGTATATATATATATATATATATATATATATATATATATATATATATATATATATACACACGTATATCAGATGGCATTGTTGTGTAAATAAATGTGTCAAGTACATAACTCTTGACTATAATGAAACATGAACCAACTTGAGAAAGCTGAACATTAAATGAACAATAAATACAATAGCAAAAGAATAAGTTTAAATCTGTTATCTGGACAAATTGTTGTAGGAGTGAAGACGTTTGGCTGCTCGGCCAAGCCGCTTCTTCAGTTCTGATCAGATTGCCGATGGACACTGCCCTATATCTGTCTGAAGGGAGGAGCTAACTACACTGAAACTACTCTGAAACTGTAAACAGCTAGTGAAACTAATTGTAAATAGCTAGTGTCTCCATAGCCGTTAACAGTTTCAGTGTGGTTAGCTCCTCCCTTCAGACAGATATAAGGCAGTGTCCAGCAGTATCTGACCAGAACTGAAGAAGTGGCTTTGATGTGCAGCAAAATGTCTTTACTCGTATGATTTGTCCAGCTGACAGATTTAAACTTCGTTTTTTGCTATGGATCAGACCTGGACGACTGAGGGATTACACAGACAATAAATACAAGTGTGTTTGGAACTTCAGTTCATTTAGTCCTTCATGGTAAATTAAAGTGCAAAAATGTCAGCATGTTTACTTTGCCAGGGTTAAGTCTTGATCGATGAGGAGTGAGAATGCTACCACTTGCACTAAAGATTTGTTCTGAGGGAACGCTAGTTGCAGGTATCCACCTATTATTGCAGTATATTCTCAATCATTTCCCGACTATGATCTGCAGTGTGATCTTGAGGGAAAAGTAAGGTTTCCAAACAGTATGATTGCAGTTCCCAATCAGCACTGACAAAATTAATGGAGAAACTTATGTATGGTTCTCCTCCTCCACTGCTTGTCCAGTCTTTACATTGGAGTACATTCGAGGGATCTCTGCTCTGGAGAAAAACTGTCTGGTTGGGACTTGGTTTTGTTGGCTTTTTTTTTTTTTTTTTTTTTTTTACAAACTGTAGAAAGCCACGCTTTTCGACTGCTTGAAAAGGCAACATATCCTTGGCTATGAAGTAGGTTAGTGCTTCATTCAGCTCTATTGCCATTTTTGAGGTTGGTGGATAAGTTGTTTTTTTATTAAAAGTTTTTCATTGTTTGCAGCTGGGCTGTTTTTGCTCCTTTACCCTTAAGAAAAAAAGAAGAGGCAAGAATGAGCAAAAAAAGTTTAATATGAATATTGCACAATATAAATTAATTTGTATTGATTACTTTTGCATACTAAATATATTAAACTAGATTGAGTATAACACACTCATATAACCCCTAATATAAATTAACATACATTATGTCGTATTTATTGTTTTAGTAGTGTCTACGTGTGTGTATATATATATCATATCAAAAGATGTGTAATAC
Organism: Periophthalmus modestus; assembly: GCA_019594935.1. Lineage (NCBI taxonomy): Eukaryota > Metazoa > Chordata > Actinopteri > Gobiiformes > Gobiidae > Periophthalmus > Periophthalmus modestus. Next base: position 7,776,662 of record JAIEZT010000107.1, read on the forward strand.
ATTTTGCCCTGGTTATTATTTTCCAAATTTATTACAACAACCTATATTTCGGAAAATGTAAATCAAAATGACTATTTTTCTCTATGTAGACACAAAACAGCGTTTATTAAAACTAGGCTCACAGCAAGTGAGTCCACTATGACCGCGGACAATTAAAAAATTGATAATTTAATATTAAATTATCCACCTATTACTCAAACTCTTGCAAGGCATGCTTTAGTGCTTTCTGTTTGACTATACTTTCAGGGATAATTTCTATAGTTTTTGACTTGAGAAATGTGTTTCTTAAGTGTTCGGTCTCGCTAACCACGAAGAAGAGTCGTGATGTTCTTCCCTGAGCATGAAACAGGTGGAGAATAATTATTCAGTTCATATGTTCTCTGTCATTGATGAACGTTCACTGTTCCCTTGTGGAGCTTTGAGGGGAGGAACATGGTTAGAGTGGTTCAAAAAAAACCCAAAACTTTTTTTGTGTTATTTGGGCTGATAAGTGTAAAAACAAAGAATTATCTTTTTACATTAATAGAAAAATGTGTTGTCCACATATGTGGATGCCAGGAAGTTATAGGTATTCAGAATAATCCATGGTCGTTGTAAAACCATGTGCCTGTTAGCAAGCTGTGCTATCACCTGTGCAAAATGCTGTTCAGCTAGTGCTAACCTAGCAATAGCAAACACATTTATTTCACATGGTATGTTACTTACAATGGCAAGTTTGGCAAACGAAGCTGGATGGTTGTTTCGCAAATGAGTGTGTAAATTGCTTGTATATGCCTTCGGAGCAGCAAATTTTTTTCGGCACACTCTGCAGATAGGTGTCTCATCTCTTTGGTCTTTTGTTTCGAGGCCATAATAACTCCACATGTCCGACTTCACCTTCTTCAGTGGAGGATACAGATGTGCGCTGTCATCGGGATCCAGATCCACTGTCTGCCCACTACTAGCAATGACGATGACTAACACTAGTGAAAAACCACCACCAGAATAAGCACAGAGTGTCATTGCTGTGACAGAGGACCCCCTTGTAGACAAACACTAGAACTAACATCTAAAACTTGTATTGTAAGTGGAAACATGAGGCAGTCTGGTGGCGTAAAGGCAATTATAATCGTGCGCGATAATCACAATTATTTAATAATGCCACAAATTATTAATTGTTATTAATTCTATTACCAATATCTGGTGACAAACTCAATAGTACCTTTGGGATTTTTGTTTTGTTTTTTTAAGGAAAATGGTTACAGGTTCAATACCTGCTTATTATTACCTGCAGAAGAGCTGGAGGCAGCACCTAGTGGCAGTCCATTTATGTGCATAGTTAAGGACTAAGTATTTGTCAGTGTTATTGTTCAGACTATATATGAAAAATTAGAGGAAGAAAATTGACACATTTATTGTAGTTAGTCATACAGTTCACTTTTTTTACAGACAACACATGTGAATTTATCTGTTCTGTTCCATAGACATCATTTTCACACCTCAAAAATCGTATTTGCTCTGCATAACTTTGTTGATGTTACCTACATCTGCATCCCATCTGCTGTAGAGGTGCTTATCTTCCAAACTTGTGTAAAGCATGTAGCAGTGGAAAACTTTACTGTGGTCCCTCGTTTATCTCGGGGGTTACGTTCTAAAAATAACAGGGCGAAATCCACAAAGTAGTCGGTTTTATTTTTTACAATTATTGTATATGTTTCAAGGGTGTAAAACCCCTCACCACACACTTTATACACTTTTCTCAGACAGGCATTAACATTTTCTGACATTTCTTTCTTAAACACTCTCACAGTTCAAACCTTCGTAGATTATATCCCTCTTCCTTGATGATCTTTTTAAATGTGTTGTTCACGCATGCCTCTGCTCCAGCGGTATCTGCAGAGGCGGCCTCTCCATGCACAAAAACACTTTTAAGTCCAAAGCGTTTCTGAAATTTGTCAGTGCAGAACGTTTCATCGACACTGTGGGTTTTGTCGGAGAGAAAACTTGCAAACATACAGCACTCGAGAGTCACACTCTCAGTTTCGAACATTTATGTAACTTTGGCTGAAACACGTCCTGTACTGTTCAGGAGACACAGCACGGAGGAGATTGATTGACAATGGTCTACAGTCCCTTAGCCAATCAGGATGCAGAACACAATGTGCCTTCATACGCTGTAAAAAAATCATACAAAATTGCACTAAAAGCAATCTGCAAAACAGCGAGACAGAGCAAGGTCAACTGCGATATTGTGAAGAACCACTGTATATGAAAGTTTAGTTGCTCACTAACTTTCAAACTTGTGTGTCACCAGGACCCAGAGATCCTGTGCTGGGACCTTAGGGAGCCAGGCAAAGTGCTTTTTTCTTTCCAGAGGAACGTGGCCACCAACCAGCGCATCTACTATGACCTGGACCCGTAAGAACACATGTTTTCTGAAGCATTGTCATTGTGCTGGTGTGAGCAGGTTAGAGTGAGTTTTAGTTAGAGGAACAGAGAGGAGCAGGAGAGGAGGAGAGGCTTTGCGGCTGGAATTCCAAATATAGAACTTTGCACCAAATTCACTCCTGTAACTGCTAGCCTTGATGAGTGGGTCACACTCCATTAGTCCACTTCTCTATACAGTCTGTTCTTGCACAGCCAGATGAATTGTCTCGATATCTTTCACAAACTCACGAGAATCCATGTTAACTGGCTCCCAGCGGGCCAGAGATTGATCCAATTAAAGGTCAGCATTGAGGTTTCTGCTGAAGCCAAAACCCAAAGCGCTCAAACAACAAACAAAACCAACATGGTGGCAGGTGTACTTTGATCTATTTTGCCGAAAAATACTGACTAATTTCTATAAGACATGCAGAGGGAAGCTCTTTGTGCAATTACGGGCAGGGAAGATTCTCTCTCAACTGTGTATAACGATCATTTTCAGCGAGAGCCATTTCAGATTGATAAATGTGTAGAACTTCATTCAGAGTGACATTCATATCAATCTGGCATGAGCCAGGTTACTTGGACTGGTCCTCACTTCTCACTAAATGTTTAATACCTTATACCAGAAGATCCACACATGTTAAAACCGGATGATGGATTGTCAAAGAATGGCTTTACAACAGTTTATTATGAACAGATTATCCCCATCTCTCAATGGGAAAAAAATGGGTTAGAATAGGAAAGTATTACAACAGCAGCAGTGCAACAAAAATTCCCACTATTTCATGGATTTGAAAAGAGTAAATAAAATATATTTCACTTAAGTTCATTAAAAGTGACTGAGGCCACTGAATGTAACTTTTTGTCCTCCCATTCTCTGCTCCTCTCTGCTCAGGTCGGGCCGGTACTACTTGCTGAGTGGGGACACTGAAGGACTGGTGTCAGTGTGGGACACTCATTGCACCCCCTGTGAGGGTACAGAGGAACTGCAGCCTCCACACCTCACCTTCCAGGCCCACTGGGACTGCACCAATGGAGTCAGTACACTGCCTTTTATCCACTCTCACAGGCGAGACACTGCAGGGGGTAGGATAAAAAAAAAGGTCGATTTAGGTAATTGCCTAACTGTACTTAACTCGCATAAATATGTAGCATGAAAATATTCCAAAATGAATTAAGGGACATAAGCCTGAATAATGGATTGAGTTAGAGGTACAGATCTTGAGTCTTTTTGTTGACATATTAGACAAAAATATATTTAGAAGAATTCTGGATATACAAGTATTTTGGTAGATACCACTGAAAAAATGTGCAAGTGCAAGATATCAATATATCCTTAAAGTGCCCATCATTTTTCAACAAAATTATATATATATATAAATTTATATATAATATACATTATACAAAATTATATATATATATATATTATATTAATTTATATATAATATATATATATATAATGTATGTGTATATATATAATGTATGTGTATATATAATGTATGTGTGTATATATAATGTATGTGTATATATATATAATGTATGTGTATATATATATATAATGTATGTATGTATATATATATATAATGTATGTATGTATGTGTGTATATATGTATATATATGTGTATATATGTATATATGTGTGTATATATATGTGTGTATATATGTATATATATACATGTGTGTATATATGTGTGTGTGTGTGTGTGTGTGTATATATGTGTGTGTATATATATGTATACATGTGTGTGTATATATGTATATATATGTGTGCGTATATGTGTGTGTATATATGTATATATTATATGTATGTATATATGTATGTATATATATATATGTGTATATATATGTGTGTGTATATTTATATATGTGTGTGTATATATAAGATAAGATATGCCTTTATTAGTCCCACAGTGGGGAAATTCCAATATTGCACCGCACAGTTAAACAACAGAAGGAAAATTGTGCATGCAATAAAACAAGATAAATATATATAAATAAAATAATAAAAAATAATAAATAAATAAATATATATATATGTGTGTATATATATATACACATATGCATACACACACACACACACGTGTGTATATATATGTGTGTGTATATATGTGTGTGTGTGTGTGTATGTATATATATATATATATATATATATATATATATATATATATATATACACACACACACACATATATATATAATTTGTCTAAAGTATCAGAAAAAGTGTGTTTGAGTATAAATTGTGCTGAACTGTCAGGACAGAATTCTTTCTAATGCGGTGTCATCAGTGTGTTATAGAACTGTGTACAGTGTTCCCTTTATGGTGGGGGTTACGTTCCAAAAATAACTCGCGATAAATGGAATCTGCGAAGTAGAAAACTTGTCGTTATTATACTAACCAGTGCTAATGCTAAGCGGCGCTAGCCGTAGCTAATGTGATGTTACCTTACACAGGGAAAACTAAATATCCAAAGGCACTCGCAGACCGCAACCAGAGCGTCCACAACGCGCGTCGAAGGTGTTTGTCCTAAAATGCAAAGGTGTACTACGCGTTCTTGACGCCCCGCCCTTGACAAAATGGCGAGACCGCGAAAAGTGAACCGCAAGGGAACACTGTACTTCCTGTAATTTTCTTCATTCTTCAAACTAACTAACTAACTTAATCAAACTAATTTTCTTCATTTTCTTCAAACTGCTTCTTGATTGGTGTGAAAGAAATATATAAAGTATATATATAAAGTATATATAAAGTAAAAGTTATATATAATAAAATTCAAACATCATGAAAATCATACATACTTTGTAGGTGAAAGGTGCGCAATGTAATTTTTCTGGTGAGGGTTTGCCACGTGCTTGTGTCCATGGAGGTATTTTTGCTTTGCCTGGAATACTCCATACTATGGCAAAAAAAAGTATATCTTGCTTTTATTCAATGACATATGTTTTTTTATGCTAAAAAATAATGCCCTTGAAAAACAACAACAACAACTCAGAGCAGATTGAAGGTTTCATTAATAATATAAAACCCAATGTAAAATTCTGACTAAAAGTGTGCTTATGGACAAAACACAATCTCCCTCAAACTCAATGACTTCAATGAGAATGTCTCCTCTTTGAGTTCATATCTGAAAGCCCACACATGCAAAGTTCAGAGTTTTGGGACCACATACGCTACCAGTGTTAAGTTGGACAGGGTCTCATTCAGTGTTTTTTTTTTTTCTTTGTTTAATACTTTCATATTTTAGATACATACTAAAGACATAAAATATATAATACAAAATATATGGAATTATGTAGCAAGGAAAGAAATATTAAATTACTCAACCAAATATTTTTTATATTTTATATTCAAATCCTCAAAGCAACCACTCCCTTTGCTTTGGTGACAGCGCTGCACACCTTTGGCCTTCTCTCAATGAGCTTCATGGCGAAGTCTCCTGAAATGGTTTTCACTTTACAGGTGTGCTGCTTCAGGGTCAAGAAATACCAAGAGTGCAAAACGGTGTACAAAGCAAAGGGTGGCTATTTTTCAAAAAATCTAAAACAAGTGTTTTTAGTCATTTTGTGTTGTTTTTGGGCTTTTTGTTTACTAAATTCCATGTGTGTGCATTCATAGTTTGGATGCCTTTAGGGAGAATCTGCAATGTAAATGACCATGAAAATAAAGAAACATAAATTAATTTATGTCTTTATGAATGAGACCCTAGATGTGCTCTGCAACTTTGTTTTATGCCATCACCTGTAATAGTAGTGCAATAGCATAACATAGCATAAGTATTCCGCTGTGCTTTGACACTTAACATTGTATTTGAACCTTATACATTATAAGAGAGATATAGGAACAACTGACCACAATCTAAAAAATGAACTCAATTAATTGCCTGTAGTATCTTGTCTTCTTGTTTTGACTATACGTTAGGGTTTTCAAAAGTATCTAAAATCATCCATCCATTGATTTTCTTCCGCTTATCCGGGGCCAGGTCATGGGGACAGCAGTCTAAGGACGGACTCTCAGATTTCTTTCACCCCAGACATGTCCTCCAGCTCCTCCGGTGGGACCCCAAGGCGAAAGACATAGTCCCTCCAGCGTATCCTGGGTCTTCCCCGGGGCCTCCTCCCGGTGGGACATGCCCGGAACACCTCCCGAGACATCCTGAGCAGATGCCCGAGCCACCTCATGTGGCTCCTCTTGACGTGGAGGAGCAGTGGCTCTACTTTGAGCTTCTCCTGTGTGACGGAGCGTCTTGCCCTAGCTCTAAGGGAGCGTCCAGCCACCCTGCGGAGGAAACTCATCCGCTTGTATCTGCGATCTTGTCCTTTGGTGATAACCCAAAGCTCATGGAACGTAGATTGACCGGTAAATCGAGAGCTTTGCCTTTTGACTCAGCTCCTTCTTTACCCAAACAGTCCGAAACAGCGACTGCATCACTGCAGACACTGCACCGATCCGCCTGTCAATCTCACGCTCCATCCTTCCCTCACTCGTGAACAAGACCCGGAATACTTGAACTCCACCACTTGAGGCACCCACCCGCAGAGGGCAAGCCTCCTTTTTTCGGTCGAGAACCATGGCCTCTGACTTGGAGGAGATGATTTTCACTCCAGCCTCACACTCAGCTGCAGACCACCCCAGTGCCTGCTGCAGGTCCTGGCTCCATGAAGCCATCAGGACAACATCACCTGCAAACAGCAAAGATGAGATCCTGTGGTTCCCAAACCGGACCCCCTTCGTCCCCAGGCTGCCTAGAAATTCTGTTCATAAAAACAATTAGCAGAACCGGCGACGAAGGGCAGCCCTGGTAGAGTCCAACGTGGTCTGATTTACTACTGGCAATGTGAAAACAGCTCCTGCTCCGGTCATACAGGGACTGGACCCCATACTCCCGAAGAACCCCCAAATGGCACAACGAGGGGCAAGGTTGAATGCCTTCTTCAGATCCACAAAGCACATGTGGACTAAACTCCCATGAACTCTCAATCACCTGGTGGAGAGTATAGAACTGGTCCAGTGCTCTGCGACCGGGATGAAAACCACACTGTTCCTCCTGAATCTGAGGTTTGAGGTATCCAAAATGAAATGCTAATCAATACTAAAATGAGTATCAAAACTAGATACTCATTTAAGCAGTTATTGATACTAAAGTCCGATTCACAAGACAGAAATGAACCTTTCCTGAATAGCTTTAGAAAGATGTTGAGCTGTAGCAGAACAAGTATAAGATGACATAGAATATGCCCATGGAACCCACCTGAATGACTGCAGGATTACACAGATGCAAAGTACATTGATTTAATGTTGAAAATTACATTCTATTGTTGTTTTTTCATCATCATGGTATTAGATTTGGTATTGACTATCAAGTCTATTCCTATTAAATCCTATCAAAATTAAGTTTGAAATTTTAGTATTGTGACAACAGTGTTCGACGTTGATCAGTGCTAAAATTACTAGCCTTATCTACCCTTTGTTGTTACGGCCCTAGGCCTTAAGTCACTATGTTAACTGTCCACTGTTTTGTCTGTGGGTCCCAAATCTTGTTTCCTCCCCACAAACGGGGGATGGTGACTATTTTGATAATGAGACACTAGTCAGTACTGACTTTGTGTTTTGTGAGATTTTGTCACTCTAAATTTGTGTTTTAGTTAACTTTACCCTTGTTTTTTTGTTTATACCCCTTGCAAGGTACCCTTTTAGTTCACCTTACATTCCTGTTAATTAAATTACTATTTTTCCACCTTGGTTGTTTTTTTTTTTGTTAGTTCCCTGTCCCCAAACGAGCTAGGTTGTAACAATTGGGGGCTCGTCCAGGATCATAACACCCTCCCCCTTACCTTACAAGTGGTTAAAACAAAGAACAAAGGCAATTTTAACTAAAACACAAATTTAGTGTGACAAAACAAAATCTCACAAAGTCAATACTGACTAACGAAGTGTCTTTTGACCAAAAAGTCACTACCCCCGGTAGTGACTAGAACAAAGGAGATGCTGACAAACGATACTGGCCACACCAGGCCAGCAGCCCCGAGCAGGTGTCCCCAAGCTTCTTAAGTACAGGGGAGTGGATGATTGGCCAAGGCTGGAAATCAGTCCTCCAATAGCGTAGAAGAGATCCAACAGCCATGGTTGTGGGGAAGGAATGAAGATCGGGACACATAAACAAAACAGTGGACAATTAACAAAGGGACTTAAGGCCTAGGGCTGTAACATTGATCGGCCGTGTCACAAATTCACCACATGCACTGTTCGATGTACTGTTCGAAATGCAGGTCGAAGTACCCGCCCAACTTAAATGCGCCGTTCGAGTGGCACATTTAAGGGCACTTTGGTGAATTTTTGGTGAATTGCGATACGGCCATAAAGTGCAGTGTAACGTCCATTCACTTGCTGTTTTTTTGTTTCTGTGCAGTGTTCACCCGTTCCTGCCCCTGGTGGCGACCTCCAGTGGCCAGCGCCAGTTCTCTTGGCCCAGCGACAGTGAGTGTGACTTTGGCTCAGACACAGAAGTGGAAGGGCATCCGGAGCGCAGGCAGGAGAACTGTGTGTGTGTGTGTGTGGTCTGGGCCCTGGGAACTGGCAATGAGGGCTCTAGCACCAGGAGCCCGGGCCCTGAGACGGTCTGAACAAAGATGTGGATACTCGGACTGTGTGTGTGTTACTGTAGTGGAGCTGCCTTTGGTGCCTGCTCTGGTCAAGTGCCCTTTGCTTTGCTTTGTGATACTCAGTAGGGCTGCACTATTTGGGGCCAATTTAAATTGTAATTCTGTTTGTAATTTTATTTACATTTGAAATTTTTTTTTTTTTTTTTTTCAGATATGGGCCATGTATCGGTTCCATTATCTGTTTATATCCTAGTTAAATACATTTTTATTATTTTCACAAAGGTTAACAGTTAATATGTAATCTTTATTTCAAGTTAAGATACATTTTTGGGCCTTATGAATTTTAAAAGCTAATTATCGGTTATCGTCAAATATCACTTATCGGCCACAACATCAGGCCAGATATTGGTATTGGCTCATCCCTAGTTTTTATTCATGTTTACAGTGTACATTTTAAAACACATTCAGGAGACTTTTTTATTTTGAGAGAAGACTGCCAAGCTAATATCAATTTTCAGAAGACGTTTGTATAGGTCTTAACCACAGTGTTAGCAGCTTTTACTCAGAATAAGACCCCTGGAGACACAAGCAGGGCATCTGACGCACAGGAACATTTCAAAACATGTTTGTAGAGGTTTAAACTACAGGGTTTGCAGCTTTTACACACAATAAGACCCTACAGGGACACAGAGAGGGCATCTGACACACAGGGACATTTCAGAACATGTTTGTAGATGTCTAAACTACAGGGATAGCAGCTTTTATATTGTCTCACCAGCCAAAAAGATATATTACTCCAAATACTTTATGAAGATGTGACTCACAGGGTACTACGCAAACTGGAGATTGTGAAAAATAATTGGCCTGATTTCTAGAAAATCAGACCAATATGTAGAAAATGGAGAAAAAAAGACCCAGTATCCTGTAAAGTATAGTTGTTCTTGAAAATGTCTCCACACTTTGCATTGTGAGATTATTGAATATCAATTAGGGGTGTTGAAAAATCAAAACTTAAACGTATCGCAATTCTAGTCTTAAGATTCTGGATCGATTCCAAATTCTCAAAAATCGATTTTGAATTACATTAACAGTGTTTGCGCCATGGTAAAATGTCCCCTTTAAATTCACCTGACAATACCTCTGCAGTTTACGCACCTTTCTCTTTGTCAGTAAATTGGGAATAAGCCCGTGCATTGTATTAAATGCATTTAAAAATACATGTTGTGCCACAGCTTCATTAAAACACTTGTTTTCGTTTTGAAGTTATTGTTTGCTGCTGAACTCTGTACCTCTCTGGGCACTGGAGCACACAGCACACACACAGAGAGCAGGAGGCCGCACTGAGTCAGAGCACAGATGAACAGGACGCTACTTTAAATTTTTAGGTCTGTGGTTTGCTTTTCCGTGTTCTTGTTAGCACCGAAGGACAGCTAATATGCCAACTACAGCTGCAACTTGTAGGAGTTTAAGAATCAGGGCCCCGTTCATCATACACAGGCTATAAAATGTAGGCTATTAGAAAATATTTATAATTTTTATATTTGACAAATAGGCCTGCGTGTTTAAGTTTAATCACTGCTGTATAGAAGTAACTGGGCCTAGATAATGATTGGATAGATCTATTATTTTTATTGCATTAATAACTAATAAAATAAATACAACTAAATACAATTTCAGGTACCTTCTTTCAGATTCTTGCCATATCTAAGAAACATTCCACTTTGTATGGATGTACCAGTTTACATAAAAAGATGTTACAACAGGAAATTTCAAATGTGTAAAATAAATGTTCTTTGTTTTTCAATGGAAAATAGCTTCAGAATTGAATTTAGAATGGTTTTAGAATCGAGAATCGTTTTTTTAATTGAATCAGTAATTGAAATTGATTCGAATCGTCAGGAACACAAACGTTTACACCCCTAATATCAATCTAATAAACTGTCACTGCGGTCAAAAGCGCAGTTGTTGGGTTTTTAGAGATGAGTTGGGTCTTTTGTCACAACATTCTAAATTGCCTATAGTTTAAAATTGAGCTGGAGGACATGTCAAAGTTCTATGGTAGAAGTATCATTCTAAATCTCCTGGTTTATGGTTAATATCTAATTATTGGGCCTATCCACATGAAACAAACTGGCACAAAGTTTGTTGTCTTTGTCAATACAATTTAAGTGATTTTTTTCCAGTTAAGTATTTATTTAGTATTTTAAATTACAGACACAATTGTTAGTAAAATTTAACAGTTTGCAGTGGTTCAAAGTTACTCCTCATCTTATACATTTTTAGCATCCTAATTATTCACACTGATGAGTTTATAAGTACACTTCCTGATTCTCCGACAATAAAATGCTTTATAACTGGATGCAGACAGTATACAGTGGACTTGCTTTAACCTCAAGAGCTGCTTATTGCCGGGTTTCAAATGACGTCACATTGACATCACAAAAAGCAGATGGGGCTATCAAAGGGGTAATGGGAACATGATGTATCACAGCCGTAGGAAAGTGCCAGGGCATGGTAGTACCACTCGTGCACAGCAGCTGAGGAGGACACAGTTGCAGCCAACTTGGAGGATGATCACTGTGATGAAGACTTTCGATCCCTGAAGAGGAACGTTTCAAAGGTAAATAAGCCACTGTTTCTTTGTTATATTATTACAAGTTCCTAGATTGAATGAATAATCACAATTATTAAATGTCTATGATAAATACATTTTTCTTTCGTCCTTCAAAATATTAGATGCAGAATGTCAGACGGAGCTGTCCATGGTGGACCTCACAACGCTGGATAGGCCTGTCATGGTAAGTACTACATTAAAGCTGGAACAATATATTTTTGGGATCATTATTTATTGTGTGTACATTTTCTTTGCACTACTGGAAACTTTTAGTGAGCTCCTCCCTTCAGTTAGCTATAACTGAAGGCAACCTGACCAGAACTGAAGAAGCTGCTTGGATAAGTGGCGAAATGTCTTCACTTTAAAACTTTTGTTCTGTTGACAGAATTAAATTTTTCTTTTGCTGTGGATCATCATGGCAGTATGCCAGAGCTGACCATCTGGCAGAATCCTTTCCACATAAATGTCACTTTCATTCTACACAACGAAATTGCAATAATCCACAGCCACAATGTGAAGCTTGGCCTGCTCCTGATAATAGTAAGGACAGTTCCTGTTTAGTTGCACAGCATCTCCAACCTAATGAGACAAAAGCCAGGCTGTCCAACACCTATATGCAGAGTTTGCTCAGTGGACACTGAGGGATATGAGAATGACTCCAATACTTTGCATAGTAATAGTGTTTGTGACAAAGTGGGCCTTTGTCCCTTTAGATATTTCATTTTATTTGTACACATGTCTGTTAATTTTCCAAAATTCTCCATACCAAATTAAAATAGAGCTATCCGGGTTTGTTTTGTTTAGTTTTCATTCTTGTAATCACCACACACAAACATGTTACTTTAAAGTCATTTTATTTGGTTAAAGTTAGTTAATTAGTTTCATATACTGCATTTACTTACCTGAATCTCCACATGGTCCAGACAAAAGAGGGGGCGTGCCCCATGTCTGCCATCTTTATAGGCTTGGGTGTGGCTTTGGGCTGGACCATGTGGAGGGGAGAACTGGGTTTTGAGTTCATTTTCTTTCTTGTGTTTAAGGTCTTATGTGTTTAGTTTTATGGTGTAAGTGTTTAGTTTTATTTTGATAAACACTGTTTAGTTATGGGACATAGGGCCCAGAGAAAAGACCAACATTTAAAACGAAATGTCATCCCCACAGCACCTGTGATCAAGGTGGTGTAGGCTGGGGGAGGGGTGTCTGCACCAGAGGGCTATATAAGGAGCCCTAATGAGACATTTGGGGAGACCTGTGTTGAAAGGCTACCCGTGGGTTTTGTGTTTCTTCAGTTTCTTAATTTCTGTTGCTTAGTTTATTTTGAGCACAGTTAAGTTTTGTAAATATGTATAATTTTTGCACTTTTTTCCACGGTGGCTAAATAAATTGATTTAAATGGGACGATTCGAAGTCTGCCTCCTATTTTGATCGCTCGGGCCAGCTTCCCCACAGTGTTAAAGATTAGAAGGCTTTCATAAATTGTATCATCCAACCAGAAAGCTGTAAAAGTATGCAAACCAGTGACATCAGAGCAGTGTCTCATTCAACCTGGTGTGTTCCACACTAAGAAATTGGTCAACTGGACCAGGTGTTAAGGTTGTGACTAAAACATCATAGCTAAGCCTGTCATGATAAATTTTGAAGTTCGATATATTGCTGAAGTAAATGTAGACAATAAACTTTAATACTGAAATAAATTTGTAAAAGTTATTGATTCAACCTTTTATGGCTTAAATCTTCTCAGATAGCAAAAAATAACCAAAGATTTCCCAGCAAAGAATATGTACACATGACAAATATTGACTCCAAAAAGATATTGTTCCAACTTTCATATATTGAACAATGAGTCAATATAGTAATTATTGTAACAGACCTAGTCATAGCTTTAAGGCCTGGTCCAGATGAATACTATTTGAAACCTTATAGAAAACACACTCACACACACAGGTGACTGACTTTTGTGGTTAAAACAAATGTCAAAGCAAGAATGGTCCACAAAAAGCCAGAGACTCTCCAGAACTGGAACTTTGAAGACAAAATGATATTGTAACAGTCTCAGTGGAGTGTTAAAAGTCTAAAAGAGTGCAGTGGTTAAGATCTCACGGGAATTAATTCTTACCTTTATTTTGCAAACCCTGATTCCGTGAGTCACATGAAACGACTCCATCTAGTGAGGCTCCCATGTATGACCACCATGAGTTTGACCACAGCCCACTATCCATACAGGGAAACTCCTCATGGGCCATGCACTGAAGTTCCTCATATTATTTTCTAACTGTTGACTCAAATTTACAGCCTTATCTGGAAGGTATAAAAGTAAACTTTAACAATAAAATTATTTTTCTGGTGCATTTTCATTTTGAGTTGAAACTTACCTGTTTACACACTCACTTTTTATTTGTTAGGGTTCAGTGTTGCTTCTTCCCTTACTACCTTATTGTTGCTTTAGATAATTTTTGTGTCTCAGGCTAGCATATGGACTTGGGTGGTCTTTCTTGACTGCCCTGTAAGACTTTAGTTTTGAGGCTGTGATCCAGGAACACAGGCAAAATAGCATATTTGCCAAGAAGATCTAGCCACATATAAATAACACTGGTGGTTAATTTGGTGCTAGTGTTAGCATTATTAATATGCGCACACTAATGAGCTAAAATAATACATTTTACTACTCACCCAGGCCAAAACAAGGCAACAGCCATTTAAAGTTTTCTTGGACTCTAGATGGTTAACCCAACCAGATACAAAATAGTTTTATGCCTCCAGGCTTTTAAAGGCCTTCATTTGGTTCGCAGTGTAATCAGAAGTCACCTCAATGCCAGGTAAATCATCCAGATTGTATGAAAAATTCGACTTCTCCAAACCATATGGGTCGTAACCTATATTTAAACTTATTTTTTCACTATAGTGGGTCTGTGTTGGCCTATTCAGACCTTTAGTGTACTTGCTGTCATCTGTTGTGATATGTTTAGAGCAAAACATTTCCTGCCCATCATTTGAATTTCGCACATCATCTGGGTCACATGTGTGAAACCCTGGGGCAAGACACATTTAGCCCAGATACATGGAAAAAGTCAGGTACAGGCCTTTTAATAGAAAGAAATTTATGGAACTAATCTTTTACATATAACGTTCAACATGTTGGAGACTAGCCTTTGGCTATAATCTTTTGTATTTACATTCATGTCGTTTCATGTCTGTTCATTAATATGCATTGTCCCAGTCAAACAAATAATAGGTTGGGACTGTCTCTTGGCTGGCCTGGGAATGCCTTGGGGTTCCACTGGAGGAGCTGGAGGACGTGTCTGGGGTGAGGGAAATCTGGGAGTCCCTGCTTAGACTGCTGCCCCTGCAACGTGGTCCAGGATAAGCGGAAGAAAATGGATGGTTCAGCATGTGGATTTTTGTTAATAATTTGGTATAATTTTTTTTTTTCAAAAGTATATCTTTCATAGACTTATATTGGCTTCTGCCTTCCATATGAAATCACAAAATCTAATTTTGGAACATTTTGAACACAATCAACCAACCAATTCAATTCTTAGATTTTTGCCATAAATTGTGTGGCCCTGCTCTTCTGCCAACGGTCTGTCAGACATGGGCAAACTATGGCCCGGGGGCCACACACAGCCCTTTGGGCTTATTAATCCGGTGCCTTGAACATGACCAAATTATATTAAAATAGGTAAGGGTAAACCTTGTTCAAAGTTTTTTCTGCTGTGTTTATTTAACTGAAATTTAACAAATTAATTATTTATTTAATTAATGCATTTGGAAAACAATTTGTACAATGAGCCTTTCATATTCATGCTTTGCTACATGTTACAGGCCAAATCTCTAATGTAATATACGTATATATATATCCTGGCCCGGCCCCTCTGTCAAATTTTAGAACCCATTGTGGCCTGTGTCAAAAGGTTTGCCCACCCTTGGTCTATATGTATGTTTCCATGTGTGGAGTTGCACTGTCAAAAGTGTTTATTTTTGTGCTCTTCTGTTTTTCTGATGTAACAGTAGACATACTCCTGTCTCTGGTCCACCCACTTCCAGAGCAGGAATAATATCTAGTGTTGAATGGCCAAGTCTGATACTTGAGTGAGCTTATAGACATTGGTGAATTTTCACTGTGGGCCAAATATGGGCAAAAAAGGACCTGCTCTGCCAGTGGATGTTGCACAAATGATCTCTGTTAAAGTATCTCCTGTGTAACTGTATGAAAATAAAGGCAGCTGAGATGTGTGCATTAACAACTGCCTGACTGCATGTACGTGTGTGCATGCTTTTATATGAACTAAGGGCTAGTTGTATGGAGAGCCGGAAGCTGGGGTCAGAAGAATAACTATAAATTCTACACAAGTAAGAGTTGTGTTACTTTCTACTTTTACTTGAGTATTATGATTTTAAAGTAAGAGGAACAACTAAGGAACCATGTGTAGCTTCTACTTGTATTGATTAAAAAAACTAAACAAAAAAAAAAACATAACTGAACCTGGGTTGCCATTTCCTTAACCTGCAGACAGTAGACACAGGTTTTTCACATTCTCAGCATATGGACAGACCAGCTCAGAAAGCTCAGAACCTCCAGAATTTACTCACTGAGCTGAGAACCAAAACACCAAATAACACTGATTAGGTAATAAAAATAAATCAGCACTGCTATCAGTAAAAGCTATATTTGATGTCCAACTGATACTTGATCTGAACATATCTATCTCATATCTGTCAAATGTATTACTCAGGTAGGAGTAAAAAAGGAGTCATAATGATGAATACAATTTCATTAAAATGTTACTCAAGTAAATGTAAGGATAATAAGTAGTTATGACAAAAGTACTCCCCGAAGTATAATTTGTTCCACTGATTTTTATTTATTACTTGAGATGTATTGCTACTAGTCTCTGCTTCTAAATATACAATTGCGTAAGGTAAATTTCATCATCCTAACCATCAGTCCTGGATCAGAATGAATCAAGTGATGGTGGGGAGACTTTAAAACACGGAGGAGGAGACTTCCTGGATTACCAATGGATGACATCACAAGGTGGGACTAAGTGTTTTGAGCTCTAGTGCGCGATTGTTAAACAACCAGGATTACTTTGAATGAAACGGTTGCAATTTCTGGATGTGTTTATGATTGGGAAACATTAAGGTTATGGTTTAAATCTGCAAATGTTATTTATGATCTCTTATATCTATCTTGTATTAGATTATTTAGTTACATTCAAGGTAAACTGCTTTAAAGAACATGCACTGTGTGAATGGGATCAACCTCTAAACAGATCTGACCTGTAATTGACCATGTAGGCAGAGCTTGTTTCCTTAAGGATAAATAAGTTAACTGACTTACTACTGGGAAACTTTTCAGGCAAAGCATCAAAATCTCCATGGAGTTAAGCAGGTGGCAAAGCCTCCACTGGAAAAAGGACAAAGTGCACATTTCAGAACCATTTGACGTATACAACATACCTACAGTGGTTCTGATGCTACTGGGTGGTCTGGTTGCAGTGCTCAGATTGGCCACATGAGGGCAGTGCAGTCTCACTTTTGTCGCGTGTGTTCGGGGAAGGCCCCTGCTCTCGGGCCCCTATGACTTCACTGTCAGTTTAAAGTAAAGCACTGCAAAGAATTCACGCAGGCCAAATCAATGAACAGGGTCTTGTACATTTTATAACAGATTTTTAAAAGGTGCACTATGTCACTTTTCTGATGGAAGGTTCACTACGTACTTGTCTCCATGGAGATGTTATTGCTTTACCTTGAATATTCCACGTACAGCTCTAAACTTATCTATCTCCGTGGAGACACATAGGTGACGCCACCAGGTCACGTTACCGGGCAGATCTATGGAGAGGCAGGCTACTCATAGTCTGCTCATAGTAAGAATGTTTGTTGTTCAAGCTATTTTTAAGCACTAAAAACACCTGTATGAATGTAAGTAGATATTCAAGTCAATGCATACTGTGGAACATTCAAGGCAGAGCAATTACTTCTCCATGGAGACAAGTGGGTAGACGACCCTTCACATGAAAAGTTACATACTGCACCTTTAAGTTTGAGTTTAGTCTTGTGTTTTTGTTTTTTATCACTTAATCATGTATTATAGGAAAAACATCTTGCCACCTTCAGAAAGTTACATACTGTACCTTTAAGTTGGCTGTAGAACTCAGCATTCGTTATTACTGCTTATGAGTATGCTGCTTGTCCTTATTGTATGTATGTAGGTGTGTATGTAGCTGTGTATGTATGTGTGTGTGTGTGTGCGCGTGTATGTAGGTGTGTATGTGTGTATGTGTATGTATGTATATGTGTGTATGTATGCGTGTGTGTGTGTGTATGCTATTGTAAATCATGTTTTCCTGAACTCTGAAATGTTTTGATTACATTTGTACATAAACTTGAAATAAAACATAATAATTTTTTTATATTATATTTGCAAGCTGTGGTTTATAATTACATGGGAAATGACTA
This sequence comes from Periophthalmus modestus, assembly GCA_019594935.1. NCBI lineage: Eukaryota > Metazoa > Chordata > Actinopteri > Gobiiformes > Gobiidae > Periophthalmus > Periophthalmus modestus. Next base: position 7,794,741 of record JAIEZT010000107.1, read on the forward strand.
AATTTGCTCATCTTATAAACACAAATAAAATGATAAGTTGATAAACTATATAAACATATGTAAGTTGGTAAGTAAGTAAAACATCTAGGTCCATCAATATATGGAAGAAGTACTCAGTTTTGTTACTTAAATAAAATGACAGATATTGGAGTAGGGAAGATTTTCAGATCCACTAATGCTTCAAATGAGCTGTTTTTGATCAAGATTTGTGCTGAATTTTGTTCAACAGAAACCACAGAAATTCCACCAGTGCATATACCAACATACCAATATATATGTCAGTAGCGTGCAGTGACTTTTCTGGGTAGACAGACTTGGGGTGGACATTAATATTTAGTCGATAACAATTTAATAACTCCAGTTTTTATACAAACTACCTTGCAAATTAGTATATTTATTTTTACTGACATTACATACTGAGCCATTTGGAGTCAAATTAGAGGAGCCTGAACCTATAGTTTATTAACATTTTGGCCTGTATTTGACACCCTGTTTGTACAAACAAGGCTAGTCAGTGGGACATTTGTTTCTTCACAGATTTGCACTACTCCTACACCTCATTTATGCAACTGAGACTTCAGTACTATTGTTATCTATGTAATTATCATCTATATCTACAGATGTGTAATGCACTTACTACACAAAATGCACATTCATGAAGTGATACTGACAGTAACAGTGCACTGGTCAGACAGGGGCACTTACAATACAGCCTCATGTGCCACAAACATCAGCTTAAACACAGCCCTGCATTAGAACAGGACTCACTTCTTACAGATGCACCACATTTCCCTGAAGTGGAGTAGGTCCAGAACAGTGTGTAAACACATGCAGCTCCACACATGTGCAATAGTCCCGTTATTTCTTTACTGCTGTTGCTTCATAAACACACAGGTGACAGACCAGATGGATTCCTAGCTTCCCCAGCCACTGTTACTCCATTGCTCTGCCCGGATCCTCCATTTCACACAAAGTAGTCCTGAAACTAGCTCACTGTCTGATTAAATGACTGCCTGTATCACTAACTAACATCTAATCACTACAAACGTGAAGCTAAAAGCAAGTTATTGTTAGACACTTGCATTGTATCCTCAGTACGCATGTGCCAGCCTCTAAAACAGTGGTTCTTAACCTTTTTGGAGGTACCGAACCCCACCGGTTTCATATGCACCTTCACCGAACCCCTCTTTATTGAAAAATAAAATATGATTTTTTTCAAATTCAAGACATAGGTGAGTTTTACTGGTCACAAAATGAACCGTGCATTAACATCACTGTGTTCAAAGAACAAAACCAATACAGTGCATGAACTCACAATAAATTACATATTTACCTTTTCACAGAGTAGCCTTTTCATTGAATTTGTCTCTCTTCACCTTGAATTCAGCGAGTGTTGTGTCCTTGTATTCCCCATCTCCATGCAGGTTAAGGAAGTGTTCCTTTAATTTTGCCGGTACTAGACTAGAATTGCTTAACTTGGCTTTGCAAATCATGCAGACAGGACGCTGACTCCCATCACGTTCCATTATATATGTGAATCCATGTTATACATATTCGTCTGACCACTTTATTTTTTTGCTCGACATAGTTAGTATGGATTAAAATAATAACCCTTTAGCATCGGATGCTATCACTGCCGATAGATTCGCAGTTGCGGACTTTCCATAACCGTAACTCCACCACCAATTATGCTTCATGTAAATTCAAACAGCATCTCAAAGCAGAGGCATAGGGCTCTTTAAATATGTCATTACGGTAACATGCTTACGTCACCCTCGAAGACGACCAATCAGAGCGCAGTTGTCGCCGGGATCCTCCCAGTCAGTGCCGGGTCACTCTGGCTGTGTCTCATGCCGTGTGTCATGCCGGCCGTGTCCCAATTCACCAAAAATTCACCAAAGTGCCCTTAAATACGCCGTTCGAACGGCACATTTAAGTTGGGTACTTCGATAGGCACATCGAATGGGGGCATTTGTTGAATTGGGACACGGCCGGCATCTAGAGACTCTCGCAGTTCGCATATCATACGAGTCGGGTGTTCCACCGAACCCCTGAGACTGACTCACCGAACCCCTAGGGTTCGATCGAACCCAGGTTAAGAACCACTGCTCTAAAACAATCAGCTAGACTCTCTTGTAAAAACACATTTACAAAGTGAGGCCTCACACAGGACAAGAATACAAGTTAATGAGATGTTTGGAACTGTGCTTAATGCAGTTTACTCAGTGACCAGTAGGGTGTACTAAAGGACACTGTGACTACAACCATGCTTCAAACATGCAGAAGTGAAGGGAAAACGGGATTATTTTGGATATATAGTCCATATATAGTAGTTACTACTTAATCATACTTTTGACACAAGATGATTTTAGATTTTATTGGATAAACACTGCTTGCCTAGATTGCTCTGACCACACAATACATTTTTGTTGAGTAAATTTGTGCATATATTGCATGTACACATTTACTAAACAAAAATATAGAATAACAAAGTGTGATAGCATGAATGACATAAGGTTATGAATTACATACGGGTAACAAATGGGTGGTATATACCAGAATCTAATGCTTACACTGCATAATCCCGGTGTATTCTAAAATTGACATTATCTTACAGTTTAAAAAAAGATTTAACAACAACAATAACAATATGTTTCAGCATAGAACATTTACTGAATATTTATGAAGTCAATTCTGCAAATACATTTTTTATGGTAAATGACAGTATTTTACATCAAGAGGTGCGTTAAGTGTCTTAATTAAGGGCACAACAACAGTATTAATCTGTTGGAGCTGGAATTGTACCACCAACATACGGGTCAGTGATTCTGAACATTCTACCAACAATGTTTATGCTGGGGGTGTGATTTGACCCACCTACCTTTAGATCAGATGATGAGCACTCTACCAACTTAGCAACTGACATCCAAATCCAGTTACTTAAAATTAGTATACTGAGTATAAATCAATGGTTTAGTTATGGTTTATATCTGGCATTAGATCTTGTTTGTATGTCCAACCTCCGTAAGACTATCGACCTAGTTGAACCCCGATGTAGTCCTGGTTTACTTTTTGTTTATTCCTGGTTTACACCAGCTTTAGTCCTGGTTTGGTCCTGGTTTAGTGCTGGTTTAATTTAGTTTTGATTTAGTCTTGAGTCTTGGTTTAAAATACTTGGTTTAAACTTTTTTTTTTTTTTTTTTTTTTAGTCTTGTTTTACTCCTAGTTTAATACTGTTTACATCCTGGTTTAGTTGTGCACCATGCTTGAAAGGAATACATCTCTACATTTACTATTTATTTTGATAAAATAAAGTATTATTGCTGAAACTGTATATAACATTGTAGTGTCTACACCAGAGGGACAGTGACACACACAGCCCTGCTTCAGCTGCTTTAAAAAAATACTTTCAGACATCTGTAAACATTTTGTTAAAAAGTGGCTATTATACAAAACTGACTTTTTGGCGCTTTCTATAATGTTGTTCTCTCATCAAAAACCTCCCTGAAGAGGTTTTAGATGTCATCCATGCATGTTTGAATGCTTTAACGATCTCTTCTGAGCCCTATTCAAACTCTCCTTAGTGTTAACTGTAAGATTCTGTGCAATGCTCAGCTGACAAGCCTACATCATCCATGCTCTTATAATTTCATTGGTGGGATGCATGCTGATTGTGTTGTGATAGCGCTCTGAAAGGTGAGGGACTGAGCGCAGAAGACAGACTCAAAAATGAAAGTAAAACTTATAAAATGTCTTGTTTTTGGCTAATATAGCATTTTCAAAACAATAAAAGATAACGTTGTGGTCTAAATATGTTATATGTTAGCAGTTAATATCTATAGAAGTAAAATACCCCCTCTGTAATAAAACTGGTGATTTCCACCTCATCTTATAATTCAGCACATTAGAAATCTTTAAACTTTAATGTGTGTGTGTGTGTGTGTGTGTGTGTGTATGTATATATATATATATATATATATATATATATATATACAAGGGTTGTGTTTAAATATAACTCTTTATAAAAGTTAGAATATTATTCAGAAAGGGTGACTTTAAACTTCTGACTGGTCCCTTACAGACACTGACAAGGGTTCAGATTAAGCAGGCCTGTTACATCCCTGGGAGTTGATTTGGCCATGCTGAATTTGCTGTGTGGTTTATTCCTTGTTTATTAATGGTTTTGCACTTCTTTACTCCTATTTAACTCTGGTTTAGTCCTGATGTACTTTTACTTAGTCCTGGTTTACCCCTGTTTTAGTCATAGTTCAGTCTTGGTTTAGTCCTGGTTTAGTCCTGATTTAGCCCTGGTTTACAAATTTTAGTTGCTGTTTAGTCCTTTGTTTAATCCTGGTTTGTTACTTGTTTAGTTCAGATTTAGTCCTGGTTTAGATTTTGTCACTCTACTTGCTGCTCTTATGGAATCATAGCCTTCGGTCGTCTGGAGCAGCGCATCTCCACTGACCCGGCACTAACCCTTTTACGCATGCGCACTCCTCCGCTCTACTCGCTGTTCCCCACATCATCCACTGGGAGCGCTGTTACTCCACCTGTTTCTCTACTCCTCGCCCGGACAAAGAACCAACCATCCACATTTTTAATTTAATAATAATAATAATAATGATAATAATAATAATAATAATAATAATAATAATAATAATAATAATAATAATAATAATAATAATAATAATAATAATAATAATAATAATAATAAAATGTATTTTTTGCCCTTTTAAAATGAGCAGCAGGGACCCTGATTTTTATTTATTTATTTATTTATTTTATTTTATTTTTTCAGGATGTAAGCATTTTATTACAAGCAAAGTAGCAGTAACATTGTCAAAAGGTTAAGACATATAAAATGGACAGATATGGACTAAATAAATAAACAAATTAATAAAGGCTTAATTTTAACTATTAACTAATAGTCTGCAAATTAATAGGTACGAGAAGTATTCCTACACTTATGGGGGCTTACGTTCTGGCTTCTGATGATGGCAAAATATTTTACATTTACTAGTTTGTTTAGTTTAATTGTTTTAGGGTTCTTCTTTTATTTATTTTTCTGTTTCTTTATTTCTTTATTACATTTATGTATTTATTTAAATGTATTTATTTATGTACATTAAAAATATATTATTTATTTATTTCAGAAAGTTTGACATGTTTTCATTTATTAAATTTGGAAAAAAAAAAAAAGAAAACAAATCCGGTGAGAATTACAAAAAAATTATAACGCCATCATTTTTATTTATTTATTTATTGGTCCTGAACTGTGAAGTGAAGCCCCCGGGGTCGCAGCGGCGCGGTTGGAGACTGAAGGGGTAGGGGAGGCGGGAGGGTCGTAAAATGGCCTCCGCTCGCACGCACCGCCCCCAAGACGAGCGTCGAGCGAGCGCTGCGAGGACGGACGGGAGCTTTTTTCACCATTCATCCCCGCTTTCCCTCCGCCTCCTCCGTCAGTCAGAGAGCGGCGAGATGGTGAGGCGAGAGAGCCACCACCACCACCACCTCCACCACTGATGAAGCGCTGCACCGGGAACGAACCAGAGAAGACCGACGTGCGTTACCCCCAAAGTCGCGTACACGCTCTTTGTTCGGCGACGTGGTGGATGCTACCGTAATCACTGGAACCTTGCATTGGATTGTACTTGCAAATGTTGGGATTTCTAGTTGCATTTTTTGCGTACGGATTTACAACCTTTTTTTGCTCCGTCTTACCCACTCTAGGATTGTATTCCCCAAGTCGTACGTTCGTTGTTTTAGGATGAAGCCGTGGACAAGAGTAAGCACGTTATAACGCACTTGTCGGACAGTTTTGGAAGCGAAAGATGCTCGGCTTTAACCTGGGATAAAAGGGGGCCAGGTAATGGGAAAGAAACCGAACCGCCAGAACAACGGAACATTGTTGGCTACGGGGTCGAATCGGGCGCAGTCAGAGCACAAATAGCTCGCGTAAATTCGATTTGGAGCCCCGCTGGAGTTGATGAGAAATGAATGTGGGAACGCTACCAGTACAGGGATGATCTAGCCGTGCCACCCAGCGCTTTCAGTCGGATCCGAACGAGTTACTACGGGGGAGATTTTGGACTATAGCTCGCTACTACCGTGCGTAATAAGCGCCCAGAGGCTTCGGGGTGCCTGCGGTCAGATGGAGTTGCACTTTATGGGTGTCGGGGTTGAGATGGCGAGGCGTGGGAGCGCTAATGGAGCGGTCATCCTTTTGGTTTTCTTGCTGGATTTAGTGGGGACGACGGCCAGCAGCATGGAACCAATCTACTGGAACTCCAACAACGAAAGGTAAGTCACGCACACACGGGTTTGTCACGGCGATCGACACGAAACATGCGTTGCTAAACTAACTTCCAACTTAGGGTTTATGAAGCAAGAATTACGCATGGATCCATAGTTGTAAATAGTGGTTATAGTTGGAAAATAATGGTTAAAATGCGAAGAGGGGTGTTGTATTCTGATGGGGTTTTTTTTCCTCCACTTGTTTGAGTCGAACTGTGCACGGGAGCTTGGATAATCCTCCATCTCACAACCTCATTTTCAGAGCACAAAAAGTAGGCTTAATCGAAAACAAAACGAAATGAATTAGATTTAAAATTTGAATTTGAATAGTTTATTATCATTTTATCATTTGATCTCAGGCCAACTTTGATTGACATATTTTCGTGTAGACTATAGTTTATTTTTCTTCCCTTTTCTAATTGTGAACAAAATCAACAGTTTGTCCTTTTATTCCAATTGCAGTTTTTACTTCTTACTCGACCTCTATTGATATAAAAATAGTTATAGCTAATAATTCATAAATATTCTTTTGTAAATAATCTCCTAAAACATAACCAAACGTAACCAGTCCAAACGTGTCCAATCATTTTACGCACGGTGATTTAAAAAAAACGACAACAATAAAACAACATTTATGTATTCGCACAGTCGAGTTACAAAACTGGGACAAGATCTTTTTTTCATCACACAATTTATGCTACATTTAACTAGGCTACGTGACTCAAATCTCTGGAAATTCAGTAGCCTACATTTCGCGTCATGCAATGCATTAAACGTGTTGTAGGCCTAGGCTTACTTAGTAACACTGTCATAGTGTAGTGCTGCTGTCAAGATACTACATTTTCTCTGCTCTTTTTTAGAGAATATTGTAATTTTCAACACACAATGATATGCCTAGTATGTGTTTATTATACCATCTGCTCATACATTAGTTCTGATAAAAGTCAATATAAAACTGATTAGGTTCAGGTTTATCCAGTTATGTGGGGGTTTTTTTTGTATCGATTATTATTATATTACTGCTACTAGCTTGCTTATTCTTTACGTTGGACATGGGACATTTGTCTGAAACTCTCCACTATTGTTCATTCTAACTGTAGACACCTGACAACCCCAAGTAGTTTATAATCTGAAAATACATGACAAAAATATTCTTATTGTTAATATATTTAAAATGACCCATGAGTATTAAATACAGATGACTATAGGGACACAACCATTAAAGGAGCACTATGCAACTTTTCTGGCTCAGGGTACGCCACTTGCTTGTGTCCAGTGAGATGATGTAGCTTTGCTGAGAATGTCCCGCAGTATGGCATTAAAATATTCCAATAGAGACAAGCGAGTGACAATACCAGGGCATGTTACAACTCAGATCTGTGAAGAAGCGAGCACAACTCACAGTAAGAATGCATGTTTTTGATCTATAAAAACTCCTGTAATGAAATACACGATAAATACGCTTAATGCCATAATGTGAAACATTTCAGGCAAAGCAATGATATCTCCATCGAGACAGGCAGATTGCAAATCCCTAACCTGAGTTACGTGGTGCACCCTTAATATTTTATCTAACGTAGGCCTTTATTTTTTGATTGTCATGGAAATTCAAATCTTATTGGACTAAAAGCTGTAGCTTGAGAATTTTGTAACAGGTTATATAGGCCAAACAAATCTGCAATAAAATTAATATTATGAATGATAGAAATGTCTTTGTTTATGTTAACACCCCTCCTCCCATATGCCAGTGTTAAACAGAGATAGGGGTGGGTCAAATGCTTAAATATTAGTCTTGTCATGATACTAAAACAGATTCAAACTCAATTTCTATACTAAGGAAGAGAATCGATACTCAATGCTGATTCCGATTCCACAATGATAATAATAAACACTTTTTCTTTAGACACCAGAATGTGATTGTCGTAGAACTTTTTTATATTACCATGTGGTTTTATAGCTGTGTAATCCCTCAGTTGTCCAGGTAGGTTCCATAGTGGTCCATGGGTGTACAGTAGTCTATTTGGTCTTATATATGTTCTGATAGAGCTCAAAATGTCTCTAAAGCTATTCAGGAAAGGTTCGTTTCTGTCCTGTGTATTTGACTTTCTTAATATCAATTATTGCTCAAATAAGTATCTAGTTTCAATACTAGTTTTATGTTGACTGGTATCTGATTTTCGATACCTTTCACAACCCTATTGTAATGTGGTTGGATAATTATAATGAAATAGTTGACCTTTTTACTAAAATAAACTGTTATCAAAAAAGTTTATGAATTTCCTTTTTAATGTTTCTTGTAAAAAATACCACATTATAGTTGGTAGGTAGTAGGGATACTTGCTCCATCACCACATTCTGTAATCTTGCTGCCATTTGCTATCTCCATGGAGTAGGGCTATTGACCTTATTCTTCCCTGTCCACTTTTGCTTCTAAATGCGACTAAACCGCACTTTCTTTATGGTGACACTTCTGGTTAAGCTGAAATCCCATTCATTTTAATGGAGAATTTGGAAATTTCACAGCTAAAATATCATATAAAGTAGGTTGATTTGTGTAAAATGTACTATGTCCATGCGCACCAACGCGTCAAACAATGCACTGATTCTCTGAGAGGCTTAAAAATGACTCTAGTCTGTATAGAACTTATCTGCTGTCAAGATTGGCAGCCACATGCAAAAGAATGCAACCTGAATGACAATGATGGCACCCACGCTAACTTCTGGAATAAGGTGAACTGGCCTTTTACAAAATTTGTATTAGCCATCTAATTATTTGATTTGGAAATGATTTATATGGACAACATCAGAAAGGGGGGTGGACCATGGAGTGAGTTGGGTGGAGATTCGGGAGTTAATTATGAATTATATATCCTTTTTTCTACAATTATGCCATTTACTAGTACTTCTCTTCTCTTGTAAGTACGCTTAAGGGTCAGATATATGGTTGGATCCTAGAGAGATGGCAATGTTACTGCTTTGCCTTGAATGTTCCGCAGTATGGCATTAGACAGGGCCAACTTACAGGTTACTCTCAGAGTGTTTTTTTTGAGATATTTCTTTTCACCTGTTATTAAATAAATAGAAATAGATACATTTAATACCATACTGTGGAGCATTTTGGTAGAACATTAACACCTCCATGAAGCAGGTGGCAGGTCCCGTGCAGCTTTAATAGCCTATATTTAAGACAGCAGCCGTTTTCTGTTTAGATTGTGATGCATTCAGGATCCTCTCTTGTGTGTGTGTGGTCAGTTGGTTTGGCTCAGTTCCATACGCTCCTACAGGTCCCTGAAGGCAGCAGCATATGGGCAGTAAACGTCTCAGTATGACCCCTGGCTATGGATTCCATGTAATGTTAGTGCATGTGTAATCTCTCAGTCACACATAAAGGTTAGTCATCTGATAGGGATTTGAAGACGGAACGGACAGCACCAACGGAAAAATAAACACTGAAATAATTAGTTCACCTTCTACATTACAAAAATTACACCTGTAGGATTTAAAGGTGCACTACTTAACTTTTCCGGTGAAGGAAGATTAGGACTGGGAATCACAGGGTCCCTCACAATCCATGGCTTATGATATAATAGTATTATGCCAAATACATTTTTACATTTTTACAACAGTATTTCTTAGCTAAACCACTTTATGTGCATGCTGAAATATGCCCATTTTCACCATCAAGACACTGAATATGAGAAATATATATGTGCTTTCTCTAAACAAGCAACAAAATTGTAGCACTGTTCCAAATTTTAATAATACACCCCACGATATCAACAGTGTATCACCAAACTTGTATAATAATATTTTGGCACATTGCTACTAAAGCTGTTACTGCTTTGTCTTGTTTGCCTGTTCCACAGCATAGCATGAAACCTATCTATTTGCGTGTCTTCAGTTATTGTAAAAATAAATAGCCTACATAAATAAATTACTGCATTCTATCTGTGAGTGGGCTCGCCTCTCCACAGATCTAACCTATAACTTGGCCTGGTGGTTTCACCCATTATTTTCATGGGGATAAATTCAATATTTAAAGTTTGATGCCATACTGTGGAACATTCCAGGCAAACTAATAACTTCTTAATTAAGACAATTGTTGTAAAAAAAAAACAAAAAAAAAAAACGAACAAAAAACAAAAGTTACACAGTGCACCTTTAACTCAAATCTAGGACAAACCAGAACTAAAGCAGGTGTAATCTAAGCCATCCTTGGACCCACTTCAACCATTTCTAAAACCAGATCTAATTTTGGACTAAATCTTGATTAAACTAGGTTTAAGATAGGACTGTAGCCAACAACACACACATTATAAACCAAAAATGACAAAAGTAGGTCTATACCAAAACTTAAGTAGGACCAAACCACCACAAAACAATTCAAGAACAAAGAACAAATCCAGAACTAAAGATGGACTAAACCATTACTAAACCAAGTCTAAACGAGGACTACAACAAACCGGCTCTAAACTATACCCAAAATCAGGACTAAACCTAAACTCAAGGTAATCCCAACCAGAACTAAGCCACGATTTATTTGGGCATCATCTGAACTTCCTTAGCTCTATAACAAACTGCGATCAGGTCTATTCCAAATCTTGAACGGTACCAAACCAAATCTTAACCAGGACAAGAAGACTTAAGTTGGACTAAACTATTACTAAACCAGGTCTAAAGAAGGACTAAACTAAACCTAAAACCTAGACTAAACCAAAACCAAAGCTAATTCCAACCAGTACTTGATGACTTGTTCAACAACTCCTTCTAAGATCCTCGTTAAAATTTAATCCTGCGTTTTCCTTTTACTCAATTATTCATTAATCGCCGGCTAATTGGCAGTGTATAAAAGACGAGCTAACTAGGCCAAAAATCCCTTGAAATCATGTGCCGCGAGATGCTAGTGGGTCAGACAATGTTTTGGCTAACTGTCCGCTCCCACACAACCGTCCCCGGATCGGAGAAACTGGAATTATTTGAGAATTTTTTATGATTTTATGGCAAGCCAGTTGTATAATTGTCCGGCCAAATGTTCTGACAATATCTCAAGGGTGTAGCCGGATTGTAAAGTGTTTATTGTGGAAATAGCTAGCTTGCCTCTGTGTTCGTATTGCTTGCAGATATGGGGTTTGTTAATGTTGTTGATAGGGGTAAGCGTAGTTTGAGAGTAGTCGTGCGTAACTAGGACTAAACTAGACAGATGAAACCAAGGCAACTAAACCAGGATTAAACAAGGACTTTTTACGCCCAAGAGTGCAGTTTGGCAGCTGTGATTCACATGACTAAACCAGGATTTAACCAGGTTCCAATCAATTTTAGGCCCATTGGAAACAGTAATTAGGAACTAGAAAGGTAAATGATCTTTTCTAGCTTTCTCATTGGCTGGGTTCTGTTTTTTCCCCCATGTATGCGTCAGTAACCTACTTCATAACCTACATGTTATTTAGTAGGTTACGAGTAAGTGTACTGTACATTTTCCGGTATTAATCATTACCTAGATAGAGTAACAACTATGAGTTTTAATGTTCTTGTACTTTTTTCGTTACCAGACGTACCCAAGACTCTTTGATTAGCTTTTGATTACAACCCAGCCTTAGCTAAAACTATAAAAACTAATTATTGGCCCAATGTTGGAATATTTTTTGTTGCTAACTTTAAATGAATATGGTTATTCAACTTTTAAACGTTAACTTTTGAAGTATGAGAATAATTAACCTACTTGTTACAGTTCTAGCCTATATATAAAAGCTATAAGTTGAAAGTGGAGTTCCATCTGTATTTACCATTAGCTCACTTTTTTTTTTTTTTCTCAATAGCTGATGTGCGTACAACCGGGAACATAGGTTTGCATGCAGGGTTCGCACACGGGATCTCTGTCCGACCTCCCTGGGCAGTAAGAGTACCTAGCTGGAGGGTTGGTATTTGTTGCATGTTTTAGGTTGATTGAAAACTGAGTAGGCTACCTGGCATTAACACACCTACACAGGAAGAACAAGTAAACTCTGTAATCTCTCGCTCTCTCCCCTTTTCCTTGCATTTCCCTCCTTCTCTTTCTCTCTCCCTGTCTACTTCCCTTTCTCTCCTTCTCTCCCTTCCCCCTCCCTGCTTCTCTTTCTCCCTCTCCTCTCTTGTTTTTACTTTCGCCCTTCTTTCTTGGTCTCTCTCTTTCTCCCTCCTTCCCACTACCCCTTCCTTTCTCTCTCTCTGTCTTTCTTTCTCCTCTTCTCTCTCATTTCCTCTCTTTAGTTCTCTCCATCTCTATCTCTCAACCTCTTTTCCTTCCTTCTTTCCTTTCTCTCCCTCTTTCTTTCTCTCTCTCTGCATGTCTGCCGCTCACATTAGCGCTCTTGTATTTACTCGCTAATGCATGCTCCGAACAATGTTACTGCTCCCAGCCCTGGAATTGCTCCAAGTCCCGGGCTTGGGTTTCCATGTGGGCCCCCCCCCTCCGTCCTGCACCTTATACCCCCCTCTCCTCCGTCTCCTCCCCCTCTCTCCGTGTGAACAAAGAGCTCCCAGCGTTTCACGGAATCTCCGACTTCTCGAGTTTTGGTCGTGCCACCATTGCGCGGTGGAGGAGGTATATTTGTAGTGTAGTCGCCGAACAGGTTACCGTTGTATGGTTCTTTTATTTACGGTATTCTCATATTATTTTCACCAATTCATCTGTAATAACACAATAGCTTATAATTGCCATTTGGTTTACAAAATGCTGTGTAAATTTGATCAACCATAGAATCATATTTTATAAGGTTTTAATGAGGATATTCCTGTTCTGGTTTGGTCCTGTTCTAGTCCTGGTATCGTCCTGTTTAAGTCCTGTTTAAGTTTCTAGTTTGGATCTAGTTTCCATTCGTTCCTCGTTTTCAGAAGTTTTTCCATTTCTTCAATAAAATTCAACCAACATACCAGCCTTAACCTGCAAATACAGGGACACATGCTGAAAGCTCAGATTGTTCAACTTTTCCTCTCAAACATGCAGTGTTAACGCTCAAGACATTTCCACAATGCATTTCAACCTTTCAGACGTCGTGTGTGGATTTTTTTGCTGAGATTTTGTTCTTTGTAGAGGGCATTCTAAAATCTATTATCTAAATAACTGTTGTCTCTGTGGTTTGATAATTGCGCCAACTCAAATTGAGATTTCTATTCATTTGCAATATATTGTGCAGCACTAATAGCAATGATACAGTGTTCATCCCCGATATTGCTTGTACCTTGCCTAGGATCCAGAAGACACACTTTTCCAATACGTTTATGAAGATGTGGGTCTGATCACTGGTGAATCTCCCTGAGCTCAGAAGGGTGTGATTGACAGGTGGATTAGCCAATCAGGGACATGCATGATCTCTCTGTATCAAAATAAATATGGCTGCTCTCTCGAAAAAAAATAAAAGGAACAAATATCACAGGGATCTGAAAAACATCTAGGATTTCTGTAAAATCAGTGAAGCAGTAAACTGTGTTCATCTGAGGTGAGATATATTTGATGGGTGACCAATGAGCTCACAAGCATCACTGAAATAAACAAATCTGATTGGACGAACATGTTTGGGTCTGGCTCAAGATGAAATGGAGGAAAATACAGAGACATAGCATTCTGGACTTGCCAAGCTTGCACCATTGTATTATATTCCAAAAGCTAGGACAGGGACAGTTGGGCATATAGGGACAGGAGGACAGGAGGACATGGCAGATGGGGCTTCTTTGTGCTCACATTTAGCGCCTGTACGGGGACAATGGCCGCTGCTTTGACGGATGGCTGTGCACATGTTCGGAGTGTGCGCTTTGTGTTTGCTGTTCCGGGGCCTGATAACTGCCCTGTGTAAGGGCCTCTGTGTGGAGGCCCCTGTGATAAGGCCCCACTGTGGACTCTGTGTGTGGCAGGTCCATTGTTTCTTGCCCCGTCCAAAGGAGACATAGGGGTGTTGACAGTGTTGTAATGGGTTATTTACACCACTGCTTAAGTCATGTTTGAATAGTTTGTGCTACAGGTTAGTGTTGTCACAGTTAGTGTTGTGGTCCATAGATGTATACTAATCTGTGTGGTCTTATACTTGATCTGATACAGCTCAAAATTATTCTAACGCTATTCTGGAAAGGTTCATTTCTGTCCTGTGAATGTGACTTTTTTAGTATTGATCTTTGCTCAACTGAAAATCTAGTTTCGATAGTTTTTTGTATCTGATTTTCAATACTTTTGACAGCAGTAGTTCAGAGTGCACATTGTAAACAACTCCAGGAGTGTTAACATTTAAAGAGAAGACTAAAATATAATACAATAATCCCATGCATTTCAGAACATATTTGTAGAGGTCTAAACTACAACAAGATTTTTCTATAAAAAGACAGGACATTTTGTTGCTTGCAGAGGACATTCTATTATCTATATAATTGCAGCCTTTACTATTTGATAATTGAGCCAACTCAAAATGGTGAGTTGATAACAATTAATTGTGTAACCCTAATGGTTAGCCATCCTACGTATCTATAGTACACTACTACAAAAGAATATTTTGTTTGTATTTTGCTATTATAGTGTGCATTTTCTATCTCTGATTTTACACTGAACAATTTTCCATTTATTTCAAAACTAAAATTGGTCTGCATTAAATCAGCACAACCACTGTGCGATGTCTGCATCTAATAATAAACATTTTTTATATATTGGAAACCCAAGGAGCTGCAAACAACGCTCGATAGTACTGTGGTAAATATTTATCATAGAGAATTTAAACCATCATTTAACAAAATAACGTGTTGCCATTTATATTTATTCATCAAATTATAACTGTTGTGTAAATTAGATGAGATTTGACCCTTTTTACAGTTTACAGTTTGGTTGCTAGATAACATTTCATATCTGCTGGCCCATGTCCAAAGCCGGAAGTGAAATTATAAACTTCACCAAAATAATCAAACTGGAGAAAACTAGGCAAGATTTTTTTTGTCTTGCAAAATCTTTAAGTTGGACTAAACACCTAAAGTTCTCCCACAGCCACATTTCAAATAGAGCTGCTAAACTAGTACCTGGAGGACTAACGAGTGTCTGAGAGGAGGAGGGTCGGGTCTGGGAGGTATAAATAATGGTGTGATTGTTCCACACTTCAAACTCCGTCTCTGCAGCCAGGTGTTTGTAATCAGAAGTAACTGACTGTAATCAGGGCAGTCCTGTGTGATGTCACATAGTACTTCAGATTGCAGTGGCCACTGGAGTATACTGGAATATAGGACCTTTAAACAAAATCATGCTAACTAAGTTTTGGTGAACCCCAATAAATCACTCACTATTATGACCCATGCTATTGAACTGACCCTTTTCAGCTCTTGTGAATAATGTCGACCTTATGTACTTCCACTTAACTCCCACAGGTGTCAAACTGAACCCCACGCACTCGGCCCCTCCCCCTGTGTAGTGTCATGTTTGGGGTGGTCTGCGGGCTTGTTTTGAGTGGGCACGTTTACATGACTGCGTGGGTTTAATGTTTACACCCCCCCTTCCCAGTCTGTAGGCGGACAGGGAAACAGAAAGTGGCCCATGCGAGTTGACCCTGCGCCAGGGGGGTTTTAGTGGGCGCTGGTATGTGGAGGGGGGCGGAGTCATAGTTAGAGATAATCCTGCCCCCTCCTTCCCCGCCCCCCCCTCTGGGCTGGAGGCTCTAATGTGGAGCGATGAGCTGTCAATCACTCCACAAAGCCGACTGTGCGCGGATTACCCCTCCCACTGATTTTCACACTGTGTCACAAGTTGGCTTCTGATTGGCAATTTGGACACTTTTGGTCACTTTTTGAGAGCGAACAACAAAAATAAATAAATAAATAAATACAAAATAAAATGTTACACAGTAGGATTTTTAAAGTCACTATTGCTGATATTCACTTAAAAATATGAAAAACAATTAGTTAATTTTAAACGTTTTACAGTGGTCCAAAGTTCTTTCTTACTTACCTTATCTTTCCAGAGCATCAGAGCGTCCTAATTATTCACGGCAATGAGTTTCTAAGCACTTTTCAACTTTAAAGAGGGCAGGGCAGAATTTTGGCATTAATGCTAACAACAACTAGCATGCTAATATGCGCTTCCTGAGTGTCAGACATTAAACTGCTTTGTAATTAGATGCAGGTAGTACTGGGGTGAAACTGGGACAAAATTCAAGTGCAGCGTCTTTAGTCTGAGATTTTTAAGAGATTTTTCAAGTTTCAGTATGTTATGTCAAAATAAGATGTTGCTGGAACTACATTTTCATAATCCCGCTTATGATAATATTGTTGTTTGAAAAAAATATATATATATCTGTCAGGAGCACATTTTATTGAACAACTTTTTGCATTGCAGTCTCATTAAAGTTGCACTATGTTACTTTTCTGGTAATGGAGTCCTCCACCTGCATGTCTCTGAAATGTTGGAAACCTGGAATGTTCCACAGTATGGCATTTAACATATATTAACTGGTTTTATTGCTATGCTATGCTACTATCACCTTCTGAACTCCAATGGGATAGATAAGTTTAATGCCCTGTGGAACATTTTAGGTAAAGACATTGATTAATTTCTATTTGCCAATAATCAGTTTGGCTTTTTAATGGAGAGGTCTACAGCCAATTAGACTTTTAAGAAATAAATTTGACTTTTTCTTTGGTTAAATAAAAAGTAAAATCAAATCAAACTTCATGATTGATCAATAGAAGTAAAAAAAAAAAAATCGTTATACCACCCAGTCCTAAACAATAGCATGCTTATAAGAAAATGGTGATTGAATTTGAAAGTATAAGACCAGGGATTACAGCCGGAGGAACAGCTGGCTCTATGCTGGATTAAACCATGTCCTCATCACACTCCTCCTGAACATGATCTGACCGTTCTCATTTTTTTCCTATGGAGTTGTGAAAAATCCCTACCAATAAATACGGCTGCACGATATGAAGTGGGGTATATATTCGATATTATGTGAATGACATGCCTGCAGTGAGAATCTATAATGTAAATGATCATGGAAGTAAAGAAGAAACATAAACGGAAAAGCTGTCCAAACTTTTGACTGGTAGTCTATAAGTAAAATCCAAGTGTAAATGAATCAATTTTTCTGTGTCACAACAAAAAACAAGACTAAACCAAGATCATAACAAGGCTAAATAAATGAAAATCACTACTAAAATCTAGACAATTTTACAGCATCATTTTCAAAGATTCTGCAAATATTACATTAACCAGTATTGCAATATCAATAATTATGCAACAGACTACAGAAGTGGTGCTGAGCCATACACCTGTAAAAATCATAACTTTGCAGCATTGTCAAGGTTAAGGTTAAACACTTTATTGTCCTCACAGGAAAATTTGGCCCCATCCATGGCTCACATCCTTCAATGCTGCTGGGGCACCTCTGCGGGGATAGTGCGACCCACGTCCAGATCTTGATCTAGACTTGATCGGGACCACTTAAGCTGGAGAATTTTACCTATTGTGGGTTGATGCCAAGATCAATCAAAATTGTAATAGTCAGAGTTTATAAATTAGTCTGCAGAATAGTCCTTTATCATCAGTGTTTATATAATCCCTCAGTGTGTCCCTCAAAATGTAATTCTATAAACCGGCAAAATGTATTCACTCGACAAAATGTTGTAAAAAGGATAAAATGTTTTATTCGCAATGCTTTGTCATACATTATACCTCTACAAACATGTTCTAAAATGTCCCTGTGTGTCATATGCCCTCCCTATGTCTCCATGGGGTCTTATACTGTGTAAAAACTACTAACCCTATAGTTTAGACCTGTACAAACAAGTTCTGAAATGGAATTCTTGTACTAGTTTATCGCTTCAGATTTCAGTCTTCCTTCAAATATTAATGCTCCCGGATGTGATTAAAATATGCACTGCAAACTCAGTCCTGATTTCAGAATTTGTCAGATAAAATTTACTTAGATATTTCCCCAAATTTCGACTTTTGTTGGAGGCATACATGATTTGTTTTCCCTGTTACTACAAAACAGGTTATATTTTCAAAGCTTCTTGCACATCCTGTTCCATTGTCGAATCTACAAAAGCATCAGGAACGTCAAAAAGAACTTTGCTGCCTGGTACCACCTCCAGATCTTCTCATCAACCTTCTCACTCTGCTATTTCGTTTCATCGCACCTCCAACTTCTCGATCCCTTTAATTTCCGGCATAACATTGTTCCCGTACCACCAAAGTACATCCAAAGGAATAATGGAACCGAGGAATCCTGCAAGATATGGAAGACGAAAGGAGGAGGGAGGTGGGTAGCGACGAAAAGGAAAAGGAGGAGGGCTGGTTTGAATGAAGAGATAAAGCAACTCAAGGGGGGATCTGGAGAGCTTGGGTATTATTAATTTAGCCAGCGAAAGAGAGGTACCCCCTACACGCAGGTTTCCATCGCGGGGCAAACAATGGAGAGATTGGAGGAGAGAGAAGGAAAGATAATCCGGCAGACTAGCGAGCGGCGTTAACTCTTCCATTGCCGTGGCGTCGGGAGAGTTTTTATCTTTTCTTTTCTATGCTCGCGCATCCCTCCTGCAGATTTTCCATCCGGAGCACGGTATGCTGCCTGTGGTAATCCTGTAGTTGACGTTGTAATGTGCATGTAATGTAGAGTTGTCAAATCTGGTAGAAATTTTTGGTGAAGTTTCGTCAGTAGAAAGTCGTATTATATATTTTTTTAAAGATGTTGAATTCTACTTAAGTTGTCAGCCTCTGTGCACCCATGTGTCATTCCGAGTTTGTCCTTCACAATGATGTGTCTCTTTAAAGCCCCAATGTGTAGCTTCTTAGCCAAAAAAATAAATGAAATTAAAGGGCTGTCAAAAGTATCGAAAGTCAGACACTAATCTATACTAAAACTAGTAGCCAAACTACAGATATGGACAAAAAAATAAATAAATAAATATAAATCACATAACTGGATCAAATGTGGCTGTTCCTGAAAAGTGTCATCTTGAGTTTTATCAGAGCATGGTATAATAAAGAAATACTTCTATTTTGTTTCAAAAATGGCAGTATTGTATCAAAATCGGTATCGAGTCTATTCTTTAGTATTGAAATCGAGTTTGAATTTTTCGAATTGTGACAACACTTGCATATTGCCTGCATAAAATTTATTTATATCCATGGAGAATGTTCTGAAGTATGGTTTTAACTTTCTGTTTCTATGGAATCATGTCATGGTGACAATCCACCTGTGTACATGGTGTTGCTATAAACAGTGAGTTAAAATGGAAATAAAAGCAATGACCGAACAAAGTACAAATAAAAATATAACTTCAGTAGCAGCTAACTATATTCAATGTTCTATTACAGGTGACAAGCAAGGACCATATCCACGAGTAAAAGTTACGCAGTGTGCCTTTAAAATATATATCGACATCAGCAAACATAGGTTATTGGTCACAATAGAAAGACTATGACTATATCGACTGAAATAAAACCCTGCATTTCTCACCATCCCTAGTTTGTATATACATTTTTGGTGATCATTTTAAGTGATCGAAAAGAAGAGGAGATGGAGAAGCTGAGGAGGCTGGTGGTTCTACTGCTGCAGTGGAAATGGACAGAGAGCTGAGAATGTGTATGTATATGAAGGTCTTGAGACGTGATTGGTTGAAAGTTAAAGGCAACAGGAGGTGATTGGCTGACACAGTGGCAGGGAGGAGTCTTGGTAGTTGACCCGTTAGTAATTCTGCGGTTGGACTGAGCGTTCCAGGACACGTGTTTTCTATGGGACATAAGAGGCCGGAGCGAGGCTGTGTTCCCGTCTGCTCCCTGTGCTCTCATCTGGATGCAGTCCGTCTGGTGTGTCCCTAACAGCTGGGGATGCAGCTGGATACTTACCTGGGTTGTTCTAATTGTGGAGTTATGAATTCTACTAATGTATAAGGCGAGACTTACAACCATCATTTTGGTTGGCCTCAGAATACACTGCGTAAAAACAGGGCTACTTTCAACATACAGAACTTAAAGTGCACCTTTTCAGAGCTTTTAACTATGTTATAGTTGTTTCCTCTCACCATTTACTCACTTGAAGTTGTATTTAGAGTGATTTGTGCATGTTTGAGCAATAAGCAGTTTAATTGCTTACTTTCAAGACACCATTCGGCAGCGTTGCATAGTCATTTTGGTACAGATAAAACAAAAAATCCACAGCTCAATAGCATGATGTGCAGCTATCCATCCAAGGCACTGACAGCCACATGGCTCTTTGTTGTAGTGACGTTTACAGTGATGTCAACTTCCATTGGACACTGCAGTTTTCTAAGTCAGTGGACTTGCTTCTTTCATTAATTGATTTTACATGAATTTTGTGATTTAAAATGTCCAAATCATAACATAATGAAGCACAGGTGTCAAAGATTACTATTAGTACACAGCAGACACAAGTGCAATATCTTCTTTAAGGGCTGGGAAGTTAATATTTTTTTTAAACTACAGGGTTAGCAGTTTTTATGCAGAATAAGACAGAATATTTTGTTGTTTGCATCTTTTCAAATAGCGATTGTGTTTCTATTGCGATTAATCTTGCAACCCTACAGTCCTATCATATATAACATTTCCATTTTTAGCTACCCTCATTTTCGAAACGTCAACACTTTCTCAAATAATTTCTTGATTTCCTTTCTAATCACATTCAGCTCCACTATACATTGTCTCTCTGGTTGTTTGCTCTGACCTCCTCGTGTATTGTTGTCTCCGCTGACATTATGGACGCTCTCATTTGCGGCCTCGTATTGTACCGACGATTGGCTCTGGCTGTATAATCCCGAGGCTAATTAAAGCTAAAACACATCATTAGCCAGAGACTTGTGTAAATTAGCATGTACATGAATGATAATTGCTCCATGCTAGCTCGTGCTGCAGAGTGGCGTGGCATTAGCGTAGCATAGGGGCTCGGGAAGTGATGTGGGGCAGACATTTTTAATTACGGCTAAAAGTTGATGGTAATTTGTTGTAGATGAAATTAGATGTAGGTGGGGGGAAATGATTTAGTTTTTAATTATCTTGATATATATACACAGCTTTATATCGCATTGGGCTTATCTTATTTTCCAACTATGAAAGTAGGGAAAGTAGGTTTTTAAATCTGTATAACTTGTTCCTAACTTTTGCAAACCCTTTGACAAATATAGCTGTCTTTCCAAAATGTATTTTACCAATATATCAGGCACTGTTTCGTCATTTACAAGCCAGGTAGTGATGGGAGTACTGGCACTTTTTAATCTTTTGGAACCGTTAATTTCAAAAGTCATTAAAAAGGCTCTTTTTATATTTATTTACAGAAGCCAATGCGATAACAAAATTGTATCCATAATCTAATCACAGATAGAAATGACCAAGGCTAAGATTTCATTAACGGGGGGGTTTACTTCTATGGGGTATTAGCTAACACTTGATACATTTAGATCACCATGTTACCATTTACTTTTGTTTCTGATGCTGAGTCTCTCCTCCCTTTGCTCCCCGTTTTAAGTCACTCCCCCTTCAGAGCGCTATCACACAGTCGACATAGTCAGCGTGAACTCCGCTAATGAAACTACTGAGGTTTGTCAAGTTGCTGTATACAATTTAGTATAATATTTTTGTATATTTACGGAGAATTGACATGTGGGAGCATGACGTAGGCTTGAGGGCTGAGCATTGCACAGAATTTTACAGTTAACTGTAAGGTTAGAGTAGGGTTCGAATAGGGCCCAGGAGAGATCGCTAAAATACTCAAATATGCATGGATGACATCTAAAACCTCTTCAGGCATGTTTTGGATGAGGGAACAACATTATAACATGATGGAAAGGTGTGTCTACCATTTGAAATTACACAAAAAAACAAAGACTGATGGCAGTGTGTTGGTTCAATGTAACCCGTGTAACTCTGTGTAAAAATGCATAAAATTAGAGAGAAAAAGATTCAGTTCTTTAAAAAATTAGGTCCAGTTTGAATCGTTCACACTAAGCAACCATTGAAAAGAGCTGGTTTGGTCATGAATGTCAAATTACTAAAGTCAGGTTCCATAGCTTTCAAATTCAAGATGATCTTTTTCTTCTCTGATTGGTTTAGCTTTAAGCCACTCACTTAACCTAATATTGGACTTCCGTACTAATAGTAAACCAATGGATATTTTAAGATGCTAAGTAAGCTTGAATTAGCATGACCCAGCAGTTAAAAGGATTGTTCCAATGTTCTTTTGTGCACTGTTTTATATTGTTTTGACTAATATTGTCAAAATCTGCCGTTTTTGTTGTAAGCTAGCAAAACGTCCATGAAGATGCATTGGACTAAACAACAATGAAACAAACCCAAATATGGGTAGGTGCAATGTTCAAATGTTAAACCTCCAATTTGTAACTTTTTAGCCAAAAAACTGACTAAAATTCCACTGACAAAACCTTACTGCGGGCTTGCATCTCCATAAACCCGACTCTTATTTGGCCTGGAGGAGGGCTTCTTCTGCTTGTGTTCTGTAGAAATGTTGTTCCTTTCGGCTATAATATTCCACATTATGACATAAAAATCTCTATTGCTCTGAAGAATGTTCAGAAGTGTGGTTTTTAACTTTTTATTTCCAAGGAATCATGTAGGTGATGTGCCACCTCCAGAAAGTTACATGCTGTCCCTTTTCGTTCTTCTGAAGACTCCTACTTTTTAAAACATTTTTTTTAAGTAAAAACATAATCTCCAAGTGGATTAGGCTAACTTAGAAGTCTGTGTGTGACAAGGTAAACCTGATTTTTGATGGATGTTTTATCTGCCGAGAGCAAAACATGGCGAATCCACGCTTCTCCAATGATTGATACACTGTCACTGGTACTCAATGTAATATAGCTGTAGTGACCACCCGAAGTGCTACGCTATATCGGCTGCAAATTTCTCTATCCCAAAGCTAACTCGTGGGCCTGAACAGAAGTGAGCTGCTAACTCCAGGTGATGCTAGGAGCTAACCGGAGTGTGTACATCCTAAGTGTGGCCTGTGTGGGCGGAGAGCTAGCATGGCGCATTAGTTCTGCTTGAGACCATGTGCTAATTAGCCCAGCTGGGCGCATAGATAATCAGAGACACTGTGATTAATGCCAGTACACTGTGCAGTATGGAGTGTGTGCAGGGCTGAGGCGGAGCTCCACTCGAAAGTAATCACAGACTGCAGTGAGACAGGGGCACACTGAGGGCCCTCAGACAATATACTCAGGTGACACTAGGGTTGGGTACCTGTCACATTTTTTCAGGTACCCGCATATGAACAATGCCTGATTTTGGTACCATTTTTAATCTGTACTTTTTCTGGTACCTATTTCTGTATTAATCATCATCTAGAATAACAAAACACAACTGCAACCTTCATAAATAAATTAAGTAGCTTTTCTTTGGAGATAAGAAGTTGTTTCTTGTAGTTTATTTTTACAGCGACACTCCCTTGTAACTTTCTATAATGCTCTCCCAGGACCCACTTGGCATCAAAAGTAAAATTAAAAGAAAATGTATTCTTTCTGTGCCAGTGTTTGGTTCCAATTCTTTTTCAGTACTAGTAACGCCAAAACATTCTTATGTGGTACTGTATTGGTACCTTAAACAGTACCCAGTACTGAGCCCCTATTGGTGGTTTGTAGATTCTACAAAATAATTATGTCATGTTGCCAGATGCAGGTCAAGAGGCTTTTTTTTCTTGATCACATTGTACTTTGCTGTGAAATATCGAAAAGGTAAAGGCACAATAAACTCAGTGTACTGTATTACAAACCTAAGTAACAAATTTTAGATGCCCCATCTGTATTAAATATTATTTGCCTATATAGTATGTTGTGTCATCTGAAACTCCGCAATACCTATAATACAGACTTATTTTACTGAAGGCTTTTACTGATGGAACCTTGTACCTCATTTGGGGGTGAGGCAATGCATGACACCAGTGATATCATGCAAATAAGAGAATGATAAAATAACTCCTCTGTATAGTTTTTGACGCATGACAAAAAAGTGTCCTGATGCCACATTGGTTCTAGTTGCTAATGTAAACAAATAGCCCTCTCAGAATTCTAAAGTTTTTTTTCTATTGAAATTGAGATTCATTCTTGTTCCTGAATACCTTCTGTACACATTTATCAAGATTTCGTTCGGTTTGGCGTTAGGTTTATATTAGCTTTTTGCTGTCCATTGTGTTTTGGGGTCAAACCCTTTAAATTCAGTATTTCAAAACTACCCAGAAGGCCCAACTGCCCTACTGTACCTGCTCAAATGATCAGTATTAAATCTGTTTTTAGGTGATTTTGAGCTTTCAGGTTTTTTTAGATTAACTAGTCAGCCATGGAAAACCATTTGGTAGATTAAAACAACTGCTCCGACTGCCCTGCGTGACAGTTGGCAAAAAACAATATTCAGACTCTTACCGTTTAATCCTCAGTCAAGTCATATCATGTTTATTGAGTGGAGAGCGCCTACGTTTTTTCTGATAACTCTTTTGTTTTGGTTGTGAATTCGGAGCAGTGACATCATCATCTGGAACGGTTTGACCTCGACCTCCCATTGGTGCAACCTGCGACAACTGATCCTGTCCGAGCCAATGGGGGTTAGCGGGGTCGTGAGCGGGGGGTAGGGCGGGGGGCACATACCAGCACTGCGCCCGAGTGTTAATCTGCTTTGTCTGACTGTGTGCAGCCTCAGCACTCAGCCGTGACCTCTGACCCCTGTCCTGTTTGGTCAGTGTAAAGTATTTGTGTTTCAGCCGGCGGAGAAATCATGTTAGGGTTTAAGATAGAGTTTATTGTCCCTGTAGAAAAATGTGCCCACTGCATTTGACCCATTCACTAGAGCCACATCATGAATTCACATACCAAATAACAAAGGCTGCAGGTATTTAGATAATATAATATCCTTGTGTCTAAATGGGGTCTTATTCTATGTAAAAGATGCTAACCCTGTAGTTTAGACTATAAACATGAAAAAGGAGACATTAAAATGGAAAGGACTTGCTCTAGAATTCTGAAAACTTCCTGAAGTCTAAACCATAAACATATAAAAGGAAGCCAGTTCTTTTTCTATTAACTTGTTCTTGTTTTGCATGGGATTTTTGTATTAGTTTAATAATCAGGAAGTGCACTGCTAGCATGCTAACTTTATCATGGGTAAACACCGTTCTTGTTTCTAAAAGTTGTGAATCGCGGCGACTAATTAGGATGATTGGAACGCATAAGGTAAGTGAGGAATAACTTTGAACCAGTTCTATACCTGCACCTATGATCTTCTTTTTTTTTTTCAGTTCAAGTCATTAATATCCATGATTTCAGGGGATTAAAACCTGTAACCTTATCGTTGTGGGCTTCATGTTTCTCTGTTTTTCCATCCATCCCTTACTCTTCCTATAGCTGTCACTCTCCTCCCTCCCTCTCACTCCAGACACCTCCATGTTTTCCTCCGCGTCGCACCTGCTCGCGCACGCCTCTCCGTCTTCCACCTCCTCCTCTTCCTCGTCTCACCTCCTCCTCTTCTCGCTCTCACCTCCTCGCTGTCACTCATCGGCAGTTTGCACCTCTGCCAAGAACATAAACAGCCCTGCACCATCCGTGCTCCAGACGTTTTCCATCCAGGAGCGATTCAAAATGGCAGACAAGTGAGGTTTATTGAACGGATAAAACTCCTCCTGGGGCATAGACACTGGTGGGTGGTGAACAGTATTCTGGCGGTGAACCTGATTTTAAAAAATGTCTTCCTAGAAACTTATTCCACACCTGACTGTGAGACTATAATATCTAATGGACATAGTTTAACCTGCCTGCCGCTCTGAGGCAACAAGAGCTGGATAGGCTCTTCAG
>JAIEZT010000107.1:7820943-7993443 GCA_019594935.1 Periophthalmus modestus
AGCAGATCTCTGTTTTGAACAGAAGCCACGGGGATACAGAGTATCGCATGGAAATCACGGTTTGTGCGAGTGACCAACAGTCGCTGGTCCTCTTGGAGAAACCTCACTCAGGGTTGGTCAAATCAGACGAAGTGGGGGCAAAATATATAGGGGGTCGCATGGGAGCCAAGTGTGTGCAGTGCTTTCCTGTCCTAGAGCCTGGAGTCCGTCACAAGAGAAAAATCATGGGAGGTGAGGCGATCGCCTCTGACGCGAAGCAGATCCATGTTCTGGCCCTTCTCCAAAGGCCTCCAGATTGTGTGCACCACCCTCGGGGTGCAGACACCTTTCTCTTGGAAGGGGCTTCCTTCATGAAGATAATCTGCCATTTGAATTGCATGTTCTCCGGCAAAACTGCGCACAGTGTGGACAGCGAGGTGCAGCTCATGTTAATTAGAATTTTGGGACAGCTACATTTGAGGGACACGGCAGAATGGCCAATGATGGTCTAAATAGGCGACATTTGAGAATCCTCCAGTGTTGTAGGTGCACTAACGGTTACTGAAAATAACGTCTTTGAGGCCTAAACATGTGAAACCTTCCCCTAACTGCGAGGGTGTGAAGAACCTCTGCTGTGGTGAAGCATGTGGAACAGGCAAGCACTTCTAAGTCAAAGTAACTGGATAGGGTATTGTTGCTTAGAGCCTTGTCTCAAGTGGCATAATGGCCACTTTATTGGTACTAACATATTAAAAAAAAAAACCTCCTGCCCAGAAAGGATGTTTTCTCATAGAGAGCAATGTGATCACCAACCGCTACCGCTCGTGTGGGCTGACAGGTCACCTACAATGTTTCACGAAGGAATTTGCGTGGCGATTTTTAACCTTCTCTACGATATATCTAGATTTAGAGTACATGCGCTTTTTGGATGAGACAGCGAAATGTCCTTACTCTTACAACGATTTGTCCCTCAGTTGACAGATTTAAAAAGTTGCTATGGATCCACCTTGTACAACTGAGGAATTACAACAGACAATACTGGGCGGGAGATTAAATACTCATTATGACGCTGAGGCAATTCCGAAAGGAAAAATATATATAATAAAGCATCCATGCCCAAAGTCTGCTGCGCCACATGCCGCCCCTGTTAATGCAACGATCACCCCAGCACGCCAATAATAATATTTAACCCTACAATATAAAAGAATCTGGTAATATTTGTTCCTTAGATTTTATATTTAAAACAACACATCCCTACAGGCTTTAATACTAATATAAAGAAATATAAACGCATATCTTATGTAAAATTTATTTACAATTCAAGTTTTTTTTTCTTGTGCTGTTATGTTGGACACTTTTTGGTGTTGGAAGCCACCTGCAGATGCTTGCTGAGGCCCCCCAGGGGTCCTCGGACCGCCACTTTGGGAACCACTGTAATAAAGTAAAGACATACAAAAATAACATAAACACATAAAGATGGAAAACGAAAATAAGGTTTGAGTAAACTTATTGTTAGAGGTAACTTTGACAATTACTAACAGCAGGGGGGGGGGGGGGGGGGGGTGGGGGGGCACATTTTTCTTGAAATGTAGTGATAAATGTTATTGACTTGTTTGTTTGACTGTTTAGCAGATTGGATGTATTTGTTCTATAGCAATTTGAATTTTTGGTTGGATTTGGCAAATTTTGTTTTAGATATATGGTATTTTTCTAAATAAAATAAAAGGTAAAGGTAAATATATTTTCTTTTTTGTGTTAGTTTCCATGTTTTGCTGTAAAATAAAGCATAATACGACAGTATTATGCTTTATTTTAACTTTTTTAATAATTAATAGATAATTCCTCTAACTTTTTTCTGATTAATTATTAGCATTATTAGCAAAGGCTATTATTAGCAATAAGTATGTAAAATACATAAATAAAAGATGGGTAATATTTTTCCTATCAATGGATAGCAAAAGCTGCATCCCCCCCCCCCCCCACAAAAATGATATTTGTTTGGAGTCTCTTCTGAATTTTGCAATGAGTTGATTTGTTGAATCGGGGCGAATAGTTATGTCATATTCGAGGTGATCTTTTTATCCCTCCCCCTAATTTTATTGTTTATTATTACAAAACTGCAATGGTAAAGTCCACGTCTTTTTCCAAATAATATTATAAACTGAGAGTTATCCATAATGGTTTGCATCTTGGGCTGAATTATCTTGGTTTCTGAGATAGTGTTTATTGTTACATTTCTTGCTCAAAAAATTGATACCATTTATAAGAGAGATTATTGTTTTAATGCAGGAATAACCAACTGAATAGTTTGTATAATAGATTTGTATTCTGTTATAAGTGAGCGTAAGTTGTCTTTTTTTTTTGTGATAAACAGTTTCACCACTTTTCATCTCACCAGGTCTTGTATGTTATATTTCCTTTTTGGAACCAAGGCAGTGGGCATTATGACTGATTTTTTCATTTGACCAATACATTGATTATTCCAAATGATATTTTTTAATTCAGGTTGAAAAGCTGTGGGTGTCGGTGTAACATAATTTCCATGCAGTTAATGCCTGCTTGTAGTTTCACCCTGATAATTTCAATTTTCGTTTTTGTGTTAATTTTTGTGCAGTTTTTTGTAATGTTGTAATTGGCATTTTAACAAAAACAGTGTAGTCCACCACCGTTTAATTGAAAATACTTATTAGGTAGAAAGGACATAAAGAATCTGGTTTCCCCTTGACACATTCTATGTGAACCATTTCACTTTTAGTGTGTCATTCAAATCTGTGAAGATCCGCAGATCCAGTTCCTCCACTCATTTTAGGGTCAGATCATTACACTCCAGTGTTTCCATACAAAGCTTGTAGTTAATCTGTGTATGCCTTGGATGTAGATAAGAATCTTTAACGTACACAGAGAATGCAGAAATGCAACAAGTCTGGAGGTGCCTTTGGCTTTGTGTCAATAGAGCTCTACTAAGCATTAACTGTTACACACATTTCACATATTAAGAATGTGTTGTACTTCCTTTATCTTACCGATAACGTGGATCTATAATGAGAACTGGTAAGATCTTATCGGTACTTATTATAGATCAATTTTTGGCCCATGTACTTGAATGGTCGGCCATCATTAGTAACCGAGGTTTACCATGGCGGCTTTTTTTTGTATTACTACTCAAACTGCGCATGTGCGAAGAGAACATTCAGCGGGGGCTTTCCACAGCACCGCTCTCTGCTGGTCAGGAGCATAACTGTTTAAGCTATAGAATATTCGTCCTATGTCCAGACTGGCTCAAGTAGGACTAATAGTTAATTTAACAGTTTGCCTTTTAGTTGAGTAATTTCCAGATCACTGTAACACTGTTTTTAAGAAAACTTTTGTTTCATTGAAGAAAAAAAAGTACTCGGGGGAGAGATATCATTGGGCTACTTTTCGAAAAAAAAAAAATAAAAAAAAAAAAAAACAATTCCAACTCGTTTTTTTTTTTTTTTTTTTATTCAATCTCTGCACCACTCTCGCGATATCTCCAGGCAAATGCAGTTTGTTTTATAGCTAGTCTCGCGTTATCTCCAG
Source organism: Periophthalmus modestus (assembly GCA_019594935.1). NCBI lineage: Eukaryota > Metazoa > Chordata > Actinopteri > Gobiiformes > Gobiidae > Periophthalmus > Periophthalmus modestus. The sequence continues at coordinate 7,824,484 of JAIEZT010000107.1, forward strand.
ACACATGGCAGCGCGGGGGTAGTGTTTACAAACTTGTGACGAGCTTTCGGAAACTTTCCAAATATCCGTTTATCAAATTATACATGGCACACCACCATTCAACCATTACCTTACAAAAGAGGAGAGAAGCATCATCGGGCCGTAAAAAAGCCAACAAAGTCACGCTAAAAGAGGTATCTTGGCATCGCGCGTGCTAATGCTACCAAACATGGAGTAGAGAGTTGTGTGTGTACTTTCGTGCATGGAATAGAAACGCGAGCTCGGCTTAATTTTAGCTGTGCAATCGTGACACCGGTGCAGACAATAAACTGAAATATAGATCTAATATCAGAGTGGTTTTGTTAGTATTTTATGCAATGATACGAGGAAAAGTTTGGGGATTTTTTGGTGACACAGGTGTCTTTGCACCAGCACGGGCGTTGTCGCCATTTTAGCTTTTAACATATTTTTTTAAAGGATAAACTGATACAATAGAGCTATTTTGTAGTGTATAGGAAAAAATGCGTCATTTTTTATTATTTGTATGATTCCGCCAGGCACTGTGCTGTTGATGTCCTCTTTCCTCCGGCCGCCTCCTGCAGCCTCTCTCCAGACTCAAACCCAGCAGCAGCCCGCCGGACCTCCCGCGCGTCTGACCGGTCTCCTTCTCCCTACTCCCGGTGCCAGAGAACGATTGGATGGAACCCGGCGAGGAGAAAGCCCAGGAGGCGGTTGGAGATGTGGCTGGTGCCCCGAGGCTAGGGCGGAGGCAGAGAGCGAGCCACCGTCACTGCTGCTTTCTCTCGGCTGCAGACGAGGAGCCCATGTGCGCCCAAGAGAGCACGGCTGGGGACCTGGGAGAAGAACAACAGGAGAGCCAGGAGAAAACGAGCTGCCAGTTCAAGATGATGGTGCAGACTTTGACACAACAGGTATGTTTTTAGAGGTAGTGTTGTTTTAGACTGTGAATAATAGGGATGTGACATCTATACGATCTAGCTCTATTATTTGTAAAACACTAAATTAATAACAAGTCAACATACTTCTAAGTTTTAGTACACTGTCCTGTGCAGCAGGACAGCTCTCCCCACTCTCAAGAGCTCTCTCTTTTATTTTCAAATCTTTCAGTTATTATATCCTGATATCTTTGGTACTAGTATATTCTTCTCATAATTTTCTTCTGCATTACTGCAGAATATAATTTAAAGTGCTAATAACAGTTTAGAGACTACTAATTTCACTAAAACAGTTGACATAAATATATTTTAAGATTTACAATTATTTGTATTTGTAATTTTGTCCAGTTAATTTCTTGTTTTGTTTTTTTGTTTTATAATTTTACTTCCTAGTTGGGCAATGGGGGCAATATGACATATGTTAGAGGTAATTACCTAACTGTTACCTAGCAACCATAAACTAAACACAGAGCCAAAAAACACATCTAATTAACACAATAGTTGTAGCATACCTATAAAAATAAATGATGATTCATGATGTTTTAAAACTGTCAAAAATTGTGCCTTCATTGTGCATATCCCTCAGTTTTGTCCTGATCCATAGTAAAGGCCACACATTTTACTTTATAAATAAATAAATCAACTTTGCATTTTGGGTGGATTTGTTGTGTTGATGAGATACTGTATTCCGTTTTAGAACCTCTCCACTTCCTTCCTGGTATTTTTATACTTTTCTTTACATTTCATTCCACAAACTGCCACTTAACTGATGTAACCAATATTGATAAATAGTTACTACAGGTACTTTCCACCAAAACAGTAGAATATAGAAAAATCTGAAAAACCTGTCGTATACACTTTAAGATGGAAAACAATGATGTGAAATTCTGGACCTAATAAACATGAGGCTGAAGACAACTGTCAGATGATGATGCAGAGTTTTTTTTTACCCCCGCTCCCAGACAAAACTCTTTTACACCGAGGCTGAGAAATGGTTAGATTAAATGATTGATACTTGAGAGGATGCAGTTTTTTGTGACTAATGTGGCAGTATTGAATGATAATGAATCCCAAACTATACTTCCCCTTTCACCAGTCGCTTTATCTTATCAAGTTATTAGTGTGTTTGGAATATATACATTTGCATTACGAGTTACGTTAGCAACTCAATTTATCAGTTAACAGTGGAATTCAAGCACAGATATATACACCGTAATATACAGATATGATATATGTATCATTACTGTAGTTTTAGGAGCATCAAAGTCTGACAGTGCAGCTACGGAACTTCATTGTGGAGGTCGAAAGGTGAAAGAAGAGGAGGAACCATCATAATGGGGCTCCAGAGGCCAGGAGCATGAGCCCTAGAGGAGAAGAGCTCCAAAGAGCAGGATCCTGAGGGGCCAGATGACGGGACCGGAGCTCCACAGCCGTAAGACCCTAACTTCATATACATGTACACCTTTAATACTTGGCTAAATTTTGTAAAGTTTCATAATAGAGCGTTTATTCAGGAGGGGCTACTTTGAAACTCCCTTGTCTTGGTAGTAAAAAGAAAGGGCGCAAATTTATTTTTTTTTATAACCTACTACATTTATTTATCAATTCACCTGAAGAGGTGTTAGATGTCATCCATTTATTGTTTTGAATATAAAACATGTTAAATACGTTGTTTTTGGCGAACAAAAAACAATAAACGGAAACATGTTATTTTAAATATGTCATGTGCAGTTACCCATAGAAGTAAAAAATGCCCATTCTTTAAAATTGTCTTATCTTTACTAAGTAAATTCAAAAGACCTTTTGTCGCTAGTTTATTATGTTGAGTAGCTTATCATCACACACATTGCAACAACTAATTATTTGTGAGCAGGCCATGTCTCGTATCTAGCTTTGGGAGAGGCAAATCAGGCCCTAAATTTGCTAAAAATATCCTATAACATCCTTGGTTTAACTCCATTTAAATTAGGCTAAAATCATAGCTGTGAGGGTCATTTATTATCAGTGTGTACATTTATATGGACATTACAAAATCTGATAACCCGATAGTTAGATCTGATATTTGTTTGCACGTTAACATGCACACAAGAAATATGCTCAACAGATTGCATATTGTGTCGTGTCTAAACCTGCCACAGGTGTGAAGAATCAGAAATAAACCAAATTACTCACATCAGATGGAACCATGTACCATGAGTTTTTTATAATCTAATAACTCCTGAAATCGAATAATGGACATATTTTGGTGTGCATGGAAACCGATGCTATGGTTACATTATTATCAGATTTTGTTTTTTTAAACGCCCAAAGGCATGTGAGCTTTTTGGTCATGGTCCCCTCTTATTACTTACATCAAATTGTTTAATTTACATGTCCTTTTAAAGTAATTCTATAAATAATAAGTAGGCAAGAACTAATAATGTGGCAGATTTTGGTTGAGTTTATTACTGTAGCTAGTGTCTCAGGTCTTGTATGCAAGTGATATAATTGTTTTTCTTTTCGGTTTGCAGTGTTGACTTGGATTTCCTCCCAGAATCCTCAGATGCTGACTGGCTCCTGGGCAGAGTTCTCCTCTTTCCCTGAGAATTACCTGAAAGGCTGCAAATGGTATTCTTACAGTTCTACATACCTTCTGTGCTCCAAAGTAAAAATGGTTCCTAGTCTTTAAAATGACAAATCTTCACTGTTAAATGTGCTGTGGATCATATTAAACAATGTTGTTATGGCTATGTGGGTAAATTCCAAATGAACAGTGATATATTCCTGTCAGCAATTTCACAGAGAGCATGTTTTTTCCGGTCCAGGGCCCCAGACGGCTCGTGTCTCTCCTGACCAACAGTGCAGACAATGTACTGCGTGTGTACAACCCTGCCCCCCGGAGCTGTACGCCTCCAGCTGGGAGCTCATCCCTAGATGGTAAGAATCAGGTGCTCATGGAGTCTACACACAGAGGCCATTTTATTTATTTCTATCTATATTCCTATTTATCAATTTATTTTATTTATTTGAAATTTTTTTTTTTGACCTTTTGAAAAAGGGAGGGACAGAAACAGTGATGGAAAGCTATAACAGTATTTACAAATTTTTATAGATGTATAGAAGATATATTGCCCCAGTGTCATTGAATTTACATATATATACAGTTGGAAGAACAAGTATGTGAGGCCCGAACCCTTTGGGATTATGTGTTTGAGTTTTGCATGAATTGGTCCATAAATGTGTTTCTGAACTTCTAAGTCCACACAATAGAAAAACATAGGGCTGCTTAAATAATCTACACTAAACAAATATATGTTTTTAATGTGTTTTTTGAACATAACAAGTAAACATTCACAGTGCAGGGTGGAAAAAGTATGTGAACCTTTGGACGTAATAAGTGTTGACCCTCCTTTGGCAGCAATAACCTCAACCAAACATTTCCTGTAGTCGCAGATCAAATCTGCACAATTATCTGGTGTAAATTCTGGACCACGTCCCCTTCACAAAACTGTTTCAGTGTAGCGATATTCTTGGGATGTCCTGGTGGAAATCGCTCTCTGAAGGGTCATGCCACAGCATTTCAATCCGGTTGAGGGTCGGGACTCTTCACTGGGCCACTCCAGACCGGGCATATTTTGTTCTGTTGAAGACAGTCTTTTTGTGCAATTACTTGTATGCTTTGGGTCATTGTCCTGTTGCAATCGCCCCATCCTCTGTGGAGCTTCAGTTGGTGGACAAATGGCCTTAAGTTTTCCTACAAAATGTCTTGATAACTCTGGAATTCATTTTTTCCATCAATGACAACAATCCGTCCAGGCCCTGAGGCAGCAAAGCAGCCAGAGCCAAACCATGATGCTCCCTTCGCCATGTTTTATAGTGGGGATGAGGTTTTTGATATTGGTGTGCGGCTGCCCTTTTTTTTCACCACCACACGTAGTGTTTGTGTGTTTTTTTGCAAACAGTAAATTTTGGTTTCATCTCTCCGCACAGAATATTTTGCCAGTAGTGCTGTGAAACATCCAGGTGCTCTTTTGCAAACTTCAAACGTTGCTTCAATATTTTTTTGGAACAGCAATAGCTTCCTCCCGTGGGTCTCCTCCCATGTACTCCATTCTTGGTTTAATGTTTCCTTATTGTAGATTGTGTCAACACAACATGTGAGCATGTGGCCAGAGATTTTCCGTAAGTCGTTAGCTGATACTCTAGGATTCTTCTTGACCTTTAAGCATTCTGCGCGGCGCTCTTGCTGTCCAATCTTAACAGGACGACACACCTAGGGAGAGGTCGCATCAGTGCTGAACTTTCTCCATTTTGTAAGACAGTCTGGCCTTACTGTGGACACATGAACATCAAGACTTTGGAGATTACTTTTGGAGTCCTTTCCAGCTTCATGCAAGTCAAACAACTCTTGATCGTAGGTCTCTGAGAGCTCTTTTCTGTGAGGTTCACAGCATGCAGTGCTTCATGAAGCCAGTGGTTAAGGGGAAACCCCAAACTGGTGTGTGTTTTTAAAGGAACAGGACAGCTTTTCAGCAAAACATCCAATTCATCACACTGACTGGACCTCAAGGATGGCTCACTCCCGGCTCCAATTTAGCTCTGGGAGAAGTCATTGGGTTAGGGGTCACTTTATTCCACAAACTTTATCCACCTGCACTGTGAATGTTTTATATGTTATGTTCATAAAAACACAAAAAAATATATTATTTGTTGTGTAGTATTATTTTAAGCGATTGTGTTTTTCTATTGTAGTGTGACTTATAGATAAGTTAAGTTGAGAGCACATTTTATGACCAATTCATGCAAAACTCCACCTAATCCCAAAGGGTTCACATACTTTTTTCTGCTTGCAACTATAAATGTAGGTGTGTGTTCGTGTGGTGTGGGGTGTACATATATAACACACCATATATATTCCTATATATATATATATATGTAGATATATATATGATAATATGTATATATATATATATATAGATATATAGATATATATATATATATAGATATATATATATAATATATATATAAGATAGATAGATAGATAGAGATAGAATAGATAGATAGATAGACTAGATAGATTAAGATAGATAGATAGATAGATAAGATATATGATTAGTATGGAAAATTAAAATAAAAAATTAAATAAAATTAAAAAAATTGTTATTAATACTACATAAAATCTAAGTAAGTTTAACAGGGCACACTTTTTGAACTCTCATAGTGGGCTTGTTGTGATGAATGCCCCTGAATGCTCAGAGCGCAGAGTCACAGGATTCTGAGTGGAGCAAGTGGCTCCTTAGCACCACAGGCTTCACACACTTGTGAGCTCATGTTTTATGGTTACTTTTAAAGATCATAGCTTTTTTCTCTTTTTCTAATCACTTAAATACACAGTGCCACACCCTGTGTGTGTATCCAGGGAAAGCTGAACATAAGAGTGGGCAACCTGAAAGCGTTGACATCAGGACTCGTGTGTGTTGTTGCACACAGGTCTGACAGTGACAAACTCCCGATGCTCCAGATGGCCAGTGCGGCTTTCATAGCAGGGAATGGAGTTGCTTGTCTTGGTTGCTAGATTTCTCATTATAGGATATTGGGTTATGTGTGGGTGCATTAGAAATTGACAGTGATGTTGATACGTTGTTTTTCAATCCATTTTTGACCACTCTTGATCCTCCCTTCCCTTTGCTCCCCGTGTTAAGTCACTCCTTCAGATGCATCCTTGCATCCCGCTAATGTAGTAATAATAATGCCTTACACTCTATTACAGCCAACTGAAAGAAGAGCCCTGCAGGAGAAAATGCTAAATTACTGCTAAACATGCATGAATGACATTTAAAACATTTTTGTTATGTTTTTGATCAGGGAAAGCAGTAGAAAGTTCAATTTCTTTTTCTTCCAAAAAAATATCCCTCATTAAGGTAACACTGCATGGTCAGTTGTGTTACTGGAGATGGTTTATAAGACTGAAATTGATATCACCAAATAAAACAGACTTTGCTAACTAAAACCTAACCAATGGATTAGTAATGATGGAGTATGAAACGACCTCAAGTCTGTCAATGTAGACATAAAACCAAGGCCACACAAGCATTTTTTTCCAGGTTTTATATCCCTTACCTCTTAAAAAAAATTTAAAAGTCCTCCAGTGCAGCTGTCACACCCGGAGTGTGTGTGTGTCCTTTGCAGAGCCCAGTGCTGCGGATGGCTGAGGGAGACACCATCTATGACTACTGCTGGTACCCCCACCTGAGCTCCCTGGACCCAGATACGTGCTTGTGAGTCATACAAGGCCAAACATATGCAGGACATTTAGAGTTGGGCACATTTTACATTTTCTGGCCTACATAGTTAAAATTAGCTACAATTTTGGTATGATTTAGTAAGTATTTAAAGTATGTGAGATTAAAGTGGGATTTTATCTCCATCTCCTGAGTGAACGAGAGTTCCACCTGGTGGACACAAAGAACTACACCAAAAAAAGGGGTATATTGGATTAAAAAATGTTACTCTTCCTTCCTCAAAGTACTCTCAAACGCATCCACATAAATTGTGTATAGATGTGTCTGTCTGTCTGTCTGTCTGTCTGTCCTGTCTGGTTGATGGTATGTAGTATGTATGTATGTATGTAGTAGGTGGTTATGTATGTATGCTCTTAGAGTCCTTTTGATGTTGGTCAGTGTTGTACAGCTCCAGGCATTCGATAGATCTCACTGAATGCCTGGAGCTTGTACAACATCAAAAGGACTTTAAGAGCCTTCATTCACGCCACTTTGCACAAGTGACCCCCAAAATGTGGCATATACCAAGGAGATGCACTGTGTCCCCACTACTTTCTGCATAGGTCTGGACCCTCTCATCCAAATCAGCAACTGGCTATGGATGCTGACTCAGGAATGAAGCCACCATCAGTTACTGCCTCTACTGTACTTTAAGAATGAGCGAGACATTGACTCACTGATCCACACCACCAGGATTTACAGCACAGACATTGGAATGTCATTTGGGCTTCAGAAAGTGTAGCTGGGTGGTGGTGACAAAGAGAGGGAAGGTAGTCCCACACAGAAAGGGGTCTCATGCCCAGAAGGAACAATAGCAGACATTGAGGATCTTGTTAGAACTTGGACCCACATTACAAGTACCCGGGAGCATCCTGGTATCCCACAAGCAAAATGGCAACCTTGAAGAGGAAACAAGGAAAGCATCCACGGCCAAATACCTCCAACGAGTAAGACAAGTCCTAAGGAGTCAGGCTCAATGGCAAGAATACGACCCCAGGCAATAAAACAGCTACGCCCTGCCAGTAATCAGATACCCAGCAGGAGTCATAAGCTGGCCAAAGGAGGAAATATACACCATAGATGGTTAAGACTCGAAAGCTCCTGAGCATGCATGGTGGGTTCCATCCCAAAATCCAGCACCCTGAGACTGTATGTGAGCCCCAAGGGAAGGAGGCCGCGAGGACTAGTGCGTTGTGAGAGCCACAGTCCAGGATGAAACATCCAAGATCCATAAGTACATCAAGGACAAGGCCCAACAGATGACATGCTTTAGTGAATGTCACAGACAGTGGAGTGCACAGGAAGAGTTAATAATAAATAATAATCATTTATTTATAGGGCGCCTTTCTGGGCACTCGAGGTCGCCTCACAGCAGGACATACATCACAACACATTAAGACAGTTAAAATCAACAGTTAAAATATATACACATTTAAAAACAAGCATATAGCATAAAAATGACAGTGCAGGTGTGGTTAGAGTGAATAGGCGAGTTTGAACAGGTGGGTTTTTGAGTTGCTGGAGATACCATCATGGGAGACAAGCCCCTGCATGGGATTGTACCACCCGAAGGCCTAGAGCACTATAGTGATAGAGGCCCAGATCTACCACACCAGATGGATCTAAGGTGTAGGCTGTGCAACGAGGCCCCTGAGACAATCCAGCACATAACTGCAGGGTGTAAGATGCTCGCTGGGAAAGCATGCCTGGAGCGGCACAACCAAAGTGGCGGGTATAGTGTACAGAAACATCTGTGCAGAGTATGGACTTGAGATCCCAAGGTCAAGAAGGGAAACCTCCAAAGGTAATGGAGAATGATCGAGCCACGATCCTGTGGGACTTCCAGATACAGGCTGACAGAATCATCATGGCAAACCAACCGGACATTGTTGTGGGTGAATAAACAAGAGCAAAGCTGTTGTGGTGGACATTTCAGTACCAAGTGATGGGAACATCAGGAAAAAAGGAACATGCGAAACTAGAAGAAATACCAGGGGTTCAAAGAAGAGAGCTGGAAAAGGCATCAGTGTGTGCCCGTGGTCATTGGCACACTCAGGGCAGTTACCCCCAAACTGGAGGAGTGGCTACAGCAGATGCCAGGAAAACAACAGACATCTTAGTCCAGAAAAGCGTAGTACTAGGAACAGCAAAGACACTGCTTAGAATCCTCAAGCTCCAAGGGCTCTGTTAGAGGAACCGAGCATGGAAAAAAGGATGAAACCACTGGCGGAGGGTGTGGATGAGAGGTTTATTTTGTGCGTGTGCTTGTGTGTGCGCGTGCAGAAGTATAGACCTTAAAGGAGAACCTTTTTTTCTTGTAATAGTAATAAACAATATCATACATAGATTATTATTGGACATTTTGTTCATTTTAAAACTGCACATTTGTTGAAAAACATCTGGAACCATTGAAGTTGCATTTCTTTCTGCAAGCAGTGGCATTTTTTTTGTTGTTGAAAAATGGCTTCACAATGTTTTATTTGTCTTTTTAAAAAAAAAAAAAATTTAAGCTTTTTTTTTTTTGAATAAAAGCTAGTTGATATAGTGGAAATGGCACAGAGATGGGGGGGTATGTGAAAATGGACGTTTTCACCTCAGCACTCAAGCCTTAAATGGTAGGACAACACTCAAACATTCTAGAGTCAATCAAAATAAGATAAGATAAGATATGCCTTTATTAGTCCCACAGTGGGGAAATTCCAATATTGCACCGCTCAGTTAACGACAGAAGGAAAATCGTACATGCAATAAAACAAGATAAAAGATAAATAGCTTGAAATAATTTAAGAAATAGACTTAAACATAAACTAAAATATAGACTCTAATATACACATATATATATACATATTGATATACATCTCTGTAAAGTGACCTGAGTATTGCACAGAGGTATGGTTGAATGACACATGTTCAGTGTTACTCAATATATTACTCAAATAATGACTAAAAGTTTGCAAAAGAAGATTTTGCATAATATGTCCCTTTTTTAATAAATGTTCTATCAATCAGAAATGTAGAATGTTCCTTTGTGCTGTTTGTGCTTTATGCAGCCTGCCAGCAGCAGCCGTGATAACCCAGTGCATGTGTGGGATGCATTCTATGGGAGGTGCGGGCCAGTTTCCGTCCGTACAACCACCTGGATGAGCTGACAGCGGCCCACTCCCTGTGCTTCAGCCCAGATGGGGCTCAGCTCTACTGCGGCTTCGACAAGATGATCCGGGTCTTCACACCTGAGAGGCCCGGGAGGGACTGTGAGGAGAGGCCCCTATAGGTCAGAAACGTGGCTCACTTATGCACAAGTACATCTCAGACAGATGTGATGATGTGGGTTTTAGCTACACAAGAAAATATGTGTATTTTCTTTATAGTGGTTACACACACTCACTAAAAAAAACAAAAAACAAAACAAATCTGCTTGGACAATCATGCTTCCCTCTGGTTAGAGGGATGATGGAGGGAGTGGGGATGAGACTGAATATAACTGAATATATCATTGTCAAATTATTTTTGACAATGATATAAAATATGAATTATTTTTATTTTTTTAATTGGTACAAGGGTGCTTATTTTACTTGAAATGTGTAAATATGTCCCCACAATACTTGCATGCATTCATTTATTAATTAATGAATCATTGATATAATGATTACATTCCACAGTTGCACATTTGAGATCAAAGTATTGTTTTATGTAAAACCTATTTTTAGATTTAGTTTATGCTGTGCTGTCCAGTTCTTTGACCAGCATACTCTCTAGTGGTGACGTGTTTTCACTACAAATATCCCTTGTGTCTGTGGTTGCAGTGAAGAAGCAGGGTGTTGGAGGGATCATCTCGTGTCTGGCATTCAGCCCCACTCGGGACCTGTATGCCTGTGGCTCTTACTCAAGGGGCCTGGCTGTGTACTGTTGTCAGGATGGGGCCCTAGTGGCACTGCTGCCCACACGACACCGTGGGGGCCTCACCCACCTCCTCTTCTCCCCTGATGGGAAACTACCTGTACACTGGAGGACGCAAGGTCAGTGTATGTTTAGAGCAGCTGTGAATGGTTTTGGACTCACTATACATTTTTTTTCAAAAATTATGTTTTCATTTTGCTGTTTGTTTTTTTGTTTAGTCTTTTTATTTAAAGGCACTGCACTGTCTTTAAAAGAGGGAATATCATACTTTTTTTTTTTTTTTTTTTTTGCAACTTTTACCATGTTATACCATTGTTCCCTCATCAGAAACAAGCCTGAAGAGGTTTTAGATATCATCCATGCATTGTTTCAGTATTTTAGCAAAACTTACCCGGGCCCTATTTGAACCCCTCCTTACAGTTACTTGCAAGATTCTGTCCAAAGCTCAATCCACAAATCTACAAGCCAACCAGCCAGCCTGATGGGATATGCAGTAGTTTTCATTAGTGGGGAGCACACTGACTGTGCTGCTGTAGCAAAGTAAGGAGGAGTGACTTAAACATGTAGCGCAAAGGGAGGGGAGACAGAGTCAAAAACGAAACTGAAACTTATAAAACATGTTAATACATTGGTTTTCGGCGAATATAACATAGATAACATGATGATCTAAAATATGTTTTGTTTTATCAGTTAACACACCATAGAAGTAAAATACTCCCTCTTTAAAAAAAAGTGAAAACCAACTATTTTAAACATTTTGCAGTGGTCCCAACTTATTACTCACTTGCCTTATACATTCTGAGAATCCCAATTATTTACCGCGATGAGTTTATAAGCCGCTTTTCATACTTTCAGAGACGGTGCACAATATACTTTAACTTAAATAGGCGAGATGTATTGTACCACATGGTAGCACTAAGGCTAATTTCCTAGAAGTCCTGAAGTCCTTGGGTTTGCATGATTGCATATAACATCATTTATGGACTAGGGATGGGACGATACTAAAATTTAGACTCACGATTATCGTGACCAAAATAATTGCGATTAACGATGATATCACGGTTGTTATTAACCTGGTAAACGTCCCCCGTACTTTACAACTCTACAGCAGTGTTATACACTTATGGGTCACCCACACAAACTCTGCACATTAAATGAAAGCTACGGCTTTCCTCTTTCCGAATATGCAAACTATTTTCACCTGCAGTCAGCACAGTGTGACAGAAAAGACATTTTTAGAGAAAAGCCAAAATTTTGGATTTGGGACTTCACTTACCTTTGTGGGCTCTGGTTCTGTCAAACATCAACATATTCCCTGAAAGCTGGTCTCATTCGTTCTATACATGTTCAGAGGATATAGTCCACTGAAGAAATTATGTCCACAAAATAAGTTAGATGCTTCATGTTCAATCTGCTGCAGGAAAGTATTCCACATGTGAAATCTGCTCCGTCACATTTTAAATTTCTTTTATCGATTTGAGACATAATAAACTTCATACAGCGCCAAATTTGTTTCTCAGTGCTAATCAAACGCATTAGCTTCTGATTGACACTGAGGTTGGCTAATACGGTGTGGTGTTTGTGAGTGACTGATGGCCCAGACAGTGAATCAGTGCTACAGGTGACTGAAAGTTTATGCCCCACTCTCCCCCCGTGTAGAATCAACCAATTACATTAGACACGGTAAGTGACGTAAACGAAGCTGAGTATACAGAAATCCGTTCGTAGTGCCTGCGTATTACACACACTCTTGTCGCCTCGGAAAGCTTTTGTCGTCTTTTTGCATTGACTAAGTTCTTTCTGCTGCTGCCACCCCAGGGGGGGGGGGGTCAAACATTGGGTTAGGGTTAGGGCAAATGAACGTTTTTTGAGCTAATTATTACTACGTGGGATACCTGCGGCTTAAAATCCGGTGCGGCTTTTTTGTTTCTAAAATTAAAGCATGCGGCTTTTAATCAAGTGCGCTCTGTAGTCCTGAAAATACGGTGTATATATGTGTGTGTATGTATATGTGTGTATATATGTGTGTGTATGTATATGTGTGTATGTATGTATATGTGTGTGTATATATATATATGTGTGTGTATATATATATATATATATATATATATATATATGTATGTATATGTGTATGTGTGTATGTATATGTGATATATATGTGTATGTATAAATGTGTATATATATGTATGTATATGTGTATATATATGTATGTATATACATGTGTGTATATATATGTATGTATATACGTGTGTGTATATATATGTATGTATATACGTGTGTGTATATACATGTGTGTATATATACATGTGTGTATATATGTATGTATATACATGTGTATATATATGTATGTATATACATGTGTATATATATGTATGTATATACATGTGTATATATATATATGTACGTATATACATGTGTATATATATATGTACGTATATACATGTGTATGTATATGTATGTATATACATGTGTATGTATATATCTGTGTGTGTGTGTATATGTGTGTGTATATATATATGTGTATATATGTGTATGTGTGTGTGTGTATATATATATATATATATATATATATATGTGTGTGTGTATATATATATATATATATATATATATATATATATATATATATATATATATATATATACACGTATATCAGATGGCATTGTTGTGTAAATAAATGTGTCAAGTACATAACTCTTGACTATAATGAAACATGAACCAACTTGAGAAAGCTGAACATTAAATGAACAATAAATACAATAGCAAAAGAATAAGTTTAAATCTGTTATCTGGACAAATTGTTGTAGGAGTGAAGACGTTTGGCTGCTCGGCCAAGCCGCTTCTTCAGTTCTGATCAGATTGCCGATGGACACTGCCCTATATCTGTCTGAAGGGAGGAGCTAACTACACTGAAACTACTCTGAAACTGTAAACAGCTAGTGAAACTAATTGTAAATAGCTAGTGTCTCCATAGCCGTTAACAGTTTCAGTGTGGTTAGCTCCTCCCTTCAGACAGATATAAGGCAGTGTCCAGCAGTATCTGACCAGAACTGAAGAAGTGGCTTTGATGTGCAGCAAAATGTCTTTACTCGTATGATTTGTCCAGCTGACAGATTTAAACTTCGTTTTTTGCTATGGATCAGACCTGGACGACTGAGGGATTACACAGACAATAAATACAAGTGTGTTTGGAACTTCAGTTCATTTAGTCCTTCATGGTAAATTAAAGTGCAAAAATGTCAGCATGTTTACTTTGCCAGGGTTAAGTCTTGATCGATGAGGAGTGAGAATGCTACCACTTGCACTAAAGATTTGTTCTGAGGGAACGCTAGTTGCAGGTATCCACCTATTATTGCAGTATATTTCTCAATCATTTTCCCGACTATGATCTGCAGTGTGATCTTGAGGGAAAAGTAAGGTTTCCAAACAGTATGATTGCAGTTCCCAATCAGCACTGACAAAATTAATGGAGAAACTTATGTATGGTTCTCCTCCTCCACTGCTTGTCCAGTCTTTACATTGGAGTACATTCGAGGGATCTCTGCTCTGGAGAAAAACTGTCTGGTTGGGACTTGGTTTTTGTTGGCTTTTTTTTTTTTTTTTTTTTTTTTTTTAAACTGTAGAAAGCCACGCTTTTCGACTGCTTGAAAAGGCAACATATCCTTGGCTATGAAGTAGGTTAGTGCTTCATTCAGCTCTATTGCCATTTTTGAGGTTGGTGGATAAGTTGTTTTTTTATTAAAAGTTTTTCATTGTTTGCAGCTGGGCTGTTTTTGCTCCTTTACCCTTAAGAAAAAAGAAGAGGCAAGAATGAGCAAAAAAGTTTAATATGAATATTGCACAATATAAATTAATTTGTATTGATTACTTTTGCATACTAAATATATTAAACTAGATTGAGTATAACACACTCATATAACCCCTAATATAAATTAACATACATTATGTTCGTATTTATTGTTTTTAGTAGTGTCTACGTGTGTGTATATATATATCATATCAAAAGATGTGTAATACATTTTGCCCTGGTTATTATTTTCCAAATTTATTACAACAACCTATATTTCGGAAAAATGTAAATCAAAATGACTATTTTTCTCTATGTAGACACAAAACAGCGTTTATTAAAACTAGGCTCACAGCAAGTGAGTCCACTATGACCGCGGACAATTAAAAAATTGATAATTTAATATTAAATTATCCACCTATTACTCAAACTCTTGCAAGGCATGCTTTAGTGCTTTCTGTTTGACTATACTTTCAGGGATAATTTCTATAGTTTTTTGACTTGAGAAATGTGTTTCTTAAGTGTTCGGTCTCGCTAACCACGAAGAAGAGTCGTGATGTTCTTCCCTGAGCATGAAACAGGTGGAGAATAATTATTCAGTTCATATGTTCTCTGTCATTGATGAACGTTCACTGTTCCCTTGTGGAGCTTTGAGGGGAGGAACATGGTTAGAGTGGTTCAAAAAAAAACCCAAAAACTTTTTTTGTTATTTGGGCTGATAAGTGTAAAAACAAAGAATTATCTTTTTACATTAATAGAAAATGTGTTGTCCACATATGTGGATGCCAGGAAGTTATAGGTATTCAGAATAATCCATGGTCGTTGTAAAACCATGTGCCTGTTAGCAAGCTGTGCTATCACCTGTGCAAAATGCTGTTCAGCTAGTGCTAACCTAGCAATAGCAAACACATTTATTTCACATGGTATGTTACTTACAATGGCAAGTTTGGCAAACGAAGCTGGATGGTTGTTTTCGCAAATGAGTGTGTAAATTGCTTGTATATGCCTTCGGAGCAGCAAATTTTTTCGCACACACTCTGCAGATAGGTGTCTCATCTCTTTGGTCTTTTGTTTCGAGGCCATAATAACTCCACATGTCCGACTTCACCTTCTTCAGTGGAGGATACAGATGTGCGCTGTCATCGGGATCCAGATCCACTGTCTGCCCACTACTAGCAATGACGATGACTAACACTAGTGAAAAAACCACCACCCAGAATAAGCACAGAGTGTCATTGCTGTGACAGAGGACCCCCTTGTAGACAAACACTAGAACTAACATCTAAAACTTGTATTGTAAGTGGAAACATGAGGCAGTCTGGTGGCGTAAAGGCGATTATAATCGTGCGCGATAATCACAATTATTTAATAATGCCACAAATTATTAATTGTTATTAATTCTATTACCAATATCTGGTGACAAACTCAATAGTACCTTTGGGATTTTTGTTTTGTTTTTTTTAAGGAAAATGGTTACAGGTTCAATACCTGCTTATTATTACCTGCAGAAGAGCTGGAGGCAGCACCTAGTGGCAGTCCATTTATGTGCATAGTTAAGGACTAAGTATTTGTCAGTGTTATTGTTCAGACTATATATGAAAAATTAGAGGAAGAAAATTGACACATTTATTGTAGTTAGTCATACAGTTCACTTTTTTTACAGACAACACATGTGAATTTATCTGTTCTGTTCCATAGACATCATTTTCACACCTCAAAAATCGTATTTGCTCTGCATAACTTTGTTGATGTTACCTACATCTGCATCCCATCTGCTGTAGAGGTGCTTATCTTCCAAACTTTGTGTAAAGCATGTAGCAGTGGAAAACTTTACTGTGGTCCCTCGTTTATCTCGGGGGTTACGTTCTAAAAAATAACAGGGCGAAATCCACAAAGTAGTCGGTTTTATTTTTTACAATTATTGTATATGTTTCAAGGGTGTAAAACCCCTCACCACACACTTTATACACTTTTCTCAGACAGGCATTAACATTTTCTGACATTTCTTTCTTAAACACTCTCACAGTTCAAACCTTCGTAGATTATATCCCTCTTCCTTGATGATCTTTTTAAATGTGTTGTTCACGCATGCCTCTGCTCCAGCGGTATCTGCAGAGGCGGCCTCTCCATGCACAAAAAACACTTTTAAGTCCAAAGCGTTTTCTGAAATTTGTCAGTGCAGAACGTTTCATCGACACTGTGGGTTTTTGTCGGAGAGAAAACTTGCAAACATACAGCACTCGAGAGTCACACTCTCAGTTCGAACATTTATGTAACTTTGGCTGAACACGTCCTGTACTGTTCAGGAGACACAGCACGGAGGAGATTGATTGACAATGGTCTACAGTCCCTTAGCCAATCAGGATGCAGAACACAATGTGCCTTCATACGCTGTAAAAAAATCATACAAAATTGCACTAAAAGCAATCTGCAAAACAGCGAGACAGAGCAAGGTCAACTGCGATATTGTGAAGAACCACTGTATATGAAAGTTTAGTTGCTCACTAACTTTCCAAACTTGTGTGTCACCAGGACCCAGAGATCCTGTGCTGGGACCTTAGGGAGCCAGGCAAAGTGCTTTTTTCTTTCCAGAGGAACGTGGCCACCAACCAGCGCATCTACTATGACCTGGACCCGTAAGAACACATGTTTTCTGAAGCATTGTCATTGTGCTGGTGTGAGCAGGTTAGAGTGAGTTTAGTTAGAGGAACAGAGAGGAGCAGGAGAGGAGGAGAGGCTTTGCGGCTGGAATTCCAAATATAGAACTTTTGCACCAAATTCACTCCTGTAACTGCTAGCCTTGATGAGTGGGTCACACTCCATTAGTCCACTTCTCTATACAGTCTGTTCTTGCACAGCCAGATGAATTGTCTCGATATCTTTCACAAACTCACGAGAATCCATGTTAACTGGCTCCCAGCGGGCCAGAGATTGATCCAATTAAAGGTCAGCATTGAGGTTTCTGCTGAAGCCAAAACCAAAGCGCTCAAACAAACCAAAACCAACATGGTGGCAGGTGTACTTTGATCTATTTTGCCGAAAAATACTGACTAATTTCTATAAGACATGCAGAGGGAAGCTCTTTGTGCAATTACGGGCAGGGAAGATTCTCTCTCAACTGTGTATAACGATCATTTTCAGCGAGAGCCATTTCAGATTGATAAATGTGTAGAACTTCATTCAGAGTGACATTCATATCAATCTGGCATGAGCCAGGTTACTTGGACTGGTCCTCACTTCTCACTAAATGTTTAATACCTTATACCAGAAGATCCACACATGTTAAACCGGATGATGGATTGTCAAAGAATGGCTTTACAACAGTTTATTATGAACAGATTATCCCCATCTCTCAATGGGAAAAAATGGGTTAGAATAGGAAAGTATTACAACAGCAGCAGTGCAACAAAAATTCCCACTATTTCATGGATTTGAAAAGAGTAAATAAATATATTTCACTTAAGTTCATTAAAAGTGACTGAGGCCACTGAATGTAACTTTTTGTCCTCCCATTCTCTGCTCCTCTCTGCTCAGGTCGGGCCGGTACTTGCTGAGTGGGGACACTGAAGGACTGGTGTCAGTGTGGGACACTCATTGCACCCCCTGTGAGGGTACAGAGGAACTGCAGCCTCCACACCTCACCTTCCAGGCCCACTGGGACTGCACCAATGGAGTCAGGTACACTGCCTTTTATCCACTCTCACAGGCGAGACACTGCAGGGGGTAGGATTAAAAAAAAGGTCGATTTAGGTAATTGCCTAACTGTACTTAACTCGCATAAATATGTAGCATGAAAATATTCCAAAATGAATTAAGGGACATAAGCCTGAATAATGGATTGAGTTAGAGGTACAGATCTTGAGTCTTTTTGTTGACATATTAGACAAAAATATATTTAGAAGAATTCTGGATATACAAGTATTTTGGTAGATACCACTGAAAAAATGTGCAAGTGCAAGATATCAATATATCCTTAAAGTGCCCATCATTTTTCAACAAAATTATATATATATATAAATTTATATATAATATACATTATACAAAATTATATATATATATATATATATTAATTTATATATAATATATATATATATAATGTATGTGTATATATATAATGTATGTGTATATATATGTAATGTGTGTGTATATATAATGTATGTGTATATATATATGTATGTATGTGTATATATATATATAATGTATGTATGTATATATATATATAATGTATGTATGTATGTGTGTATATATGTATATATATGTGTATATATGTATATATGTGTGTATATATATGTGTGTATATATGTATATATATACATGTGTATATATATGTGTGTGTGTGTGTGTGTGTATATATGTGTGTGTGTATATATATGTATACATGTGTGTGTGTATATATGTATATATATGTGTGCGTATATGTGTGTGTATATATGTATATATTATATGTATGTATATATATGTATGTATATATATATATGTGTATATATATGTGTGTGTATATTTATATATGTGTGTGTATATTATAGATAAGATATGCCTTTATTAGTCCCACAGTGGGGAAATTCCAATATTGCACCGCACAGTTAAAACACCAGAAGGAAAATTGTGCATGCAATAAAACAAGATAAATATATATAAATAAAATAATAAAAATAATAAATAAATAAATATATATATATATGTGTGTATATATATATTACACATATGCATACACACACACACACGTGTGTATATATATGTGTGTGTATATATGTGTGTGTGTGTGTGTGTGTATGTATATATATATATATATATATATATATATATATATATATATATATACACACACACACACACATATATATATAATTTGTCTAAAGTATCAGAAAAAGTGTGTTTTTGAGTATAAATTGTGCTGAACTGTCAGGACAGAATTCTTTCTAATGCGGTGTCATCAGTGTGTTATAGAACTGTGTACAGTGTTCCCTTTATGGTGGGGGTTACGTTCCAAAAATAACTCGCGATAAATGGAATCTGCGAAGTAGAAAACTTGTCGTTATTATACTAACCAGTGCTAATGCTAAGCGGCGCTAGCCGTAGCTAATGTGATGTTACCCTTACACAGGGAAAACTAAATATCCAAAGGCACTCGCAGACCGCAACCAGAGCGTCCACAACGCGCGTCGAAGGTGTTTGTCCTAAAATGCAAAGGTGTACTACGCGTTCTTGACGCCCCGCCCTTGACAAAATGGCGAGACCGCGAAAAGTGAACCGCAAGGAACACTGTACTTCCTGTAATTTTCTTCATTCTTCAAACTAACTAACTAACTTAATCAAACTAATTTTCTTCATTTTCTTCAAACTGCTTCTTGATTGGTGTGAAAGAAATATATAAAGTATATATATAAAGTATATATAAAGTAAAAGTTATATATAATAAATTCAAACATCATGAAAATCATACATACTTTGTAGGTGAAAGGTGCGCAATGTAATTTTTTCTGGTGAGGGTTTGCCACGTGCTTGTGTCCATGGAGGTATTTTTGCTTTGCCTGGAATACTCCATACTATGGCAAAAAAAAGTATATCTTGCTTTTATTCAATGACATATGTTTTTTTATGCTAAAAAATAATGCCCTTGAAAAACAACAACAACAACTCAGAGCAGATTGAAGGTTTCATTAATAATATAAAACCCAATGTAAAATTCTGACTAAAAGTGTGCTTATGGACAAAACACAATCTCCCTCAAACTCAATGACTTCAATGAGAATGTCTCCTCTTTGAGTTCATATCTGAAAGCCCACACATGCAAAGTTCAGAGTTTTGGGACCACATACGCTACCAGTGTTAAGTTGGACAGGGTCTCATTCAGTGTTTTTTTTTTTTCTTTTGTTTAATACTTTTCATATTTTAGATACATACTAAAGACATAAAATATATAATACAAAATATATGGAATTATGTAGCAAGGAAAGAAATATTAAATACTCAACCAAATATATTTTTTATATTTTATATTCAAATCCTCAAAGCAACCACTCCCTTTGCTTTGGTGACAGCGCTGCACACCTTTGGCCTTCTCTCAATGAGCTTCATGGCGAAGTCTCCTGAAATGGTTTTCACTTTACAGGTGTGCTGCTTCAGGGTCAAGAAATACCAAGAGTGCAAAACGGTGTACAAAGCAAAGGGTGGCTATTTTTCAAAAAATCTAAAACAAGTGTTTTTAGTCATTTTTGTGTTGTTTTTGGGCTTTTGTTTACTAAATTCCATGTGTGTGCATTCATAGTTTGGATGCCTTTAGGGAGAATCTGCAATGTAAATGACCATGAAAATAAAGAAACATAAATTAATTTATGTCTTTATGAATGAGACCCTAGATGTGCTCTGCAACTTTGTTTTATGCCATCACCTGTAATAGTAGTGCAATAGCATAACATAGCATAAGTATTCCGCTGTGCTTTGACACTTAACATTGTATTTGAACCTTATACATTATAAGAGAGATATAGGAACAACTGACCACAATCTAAAAAATGAACTCAATTAATTGCCTGTAGTATCTTGTCTTCTTGTTTTGACTATACGTTAGGGTTTTCAAAAGTATCTAAAATCATCCATCCATTGATTTTCTTCCGCTTATCCGGGGCCAGGTCATGGGGACAGCAGTCTAAGGACGGACTCTCAGATTTCTTTCACCCCAGACATGTCCTCCAGCTCCTCCGGTGGGACCCCAAGGCGAAAGACATAGTCCCTCCAGCGTATCCTGGGTCTTCCCCGGGGCCTCCTCCCGGTGGGACATGCCCGGAACACCTCCCGAGACATCCTGACAGATGCCCGAGCCACCTCATGTGGCTCCTCTTGACGTGGAGGAGCAGTGGCTCTACTTTGAGCTTCTCCTGTGTGACGGAGCGTCTTGCCCTAGCTCTAAGGGAGCGTCCAGCCACCCTGCGGAGGAAACTCATCCGCTTGTATCTGCGATCTTGTCCTTTGGTGATAACCCAAAGCTCATGGAACGTAGATTGACCGGTAAAATCGAGAGCTTTGCCTTTTGACTCAGCTCCTTCTTTACCCAAACAGTCCGAAACAGCGACTGCATCACTGCAGACACTGCACCCGATCCGCCTGTCAATCTCACGCTCCATCCTTCCCTCACTCGTGAACAAGACCCGGAATACTTGAACTCCACCACTTGAGGCACCCACCCGCAGAGGGCAAGCCTCCTTTTTTTTCGGTCGAGAACCATGGCCTCTGACTTGGAGGAGATGATTTTCACTCCAGCCTCACACTCAGCTGCAGACCACCCCAGTGCCTGCTGCAGGTCCTGGCTCCATGAAGCCATCAGGACAACATCACCTGCAAACAGCAAAGATGAGATCCTGTGGTTCCCAAACCGGACCCCCCTTCGTCCCCAGGCTGCCTAGAAATTCTGTTCATAAAAACAATTAGCAGAACCGGCGACGAAGGGCAGCCCTGGTAGAGTCCAACGTGGTCTGATTTACTACTGGCAATGTGAAAACAGCTCCTGCTCCGGTCATACAGGGACTGGACCCCATACTCCCGAAGAACCCCCAAATGGCACAACGAGGGCAAGGTTGAATGCCTTCTTCAGATCCACAAAGCACATGTGGACTAAACTCCCATGAACTCTCAATCACCTGGTGGAGAGTATAGAACTGGTCCAGTGCTCTGCGACCGGGATGAAAACCACACTGTTCCTCCCTGAATCTGAGTTTTGAGGTATCCAAAATGAAATGCTAATCAATACTAAAATGAGTATCAAAACTAGATACTCATTTAAGCAGTTATTGATACTAAAGTCCGATTCACAAGACAGAAATGAACCTTTCCTGAATAGCTTTAGAAAGATGTTGAGCTGTAGCAGAACAAGTATAAGATGACATAGAATATGCCCATGGAACCCACCTGAATGACTGCAGGATTACACAGATGCAAAGTACATTGATTTAATGTTGAAAATTACATTCTATTGTGTTTTTTTTCATCATCATGGTATTAGATTTGGTATTGACTATCAAGTCTATTCCTATTAAATCCTATCAAAATTAAGTTTGAAATTTTAGTATTGTGACAACAGTGTTCGACGTTGATCAGTGCTAAAATTACTAGCCTTATCTACCCTTTGTTGTTACGGCCCTAGGCCTTAAGTCACTATGTTAACTGTCCACTGTTTTGTCTGTGGGTCCCAAATCTTTGTTCCTTCCCCACAACCGGGGGATGGTGACTATTTTGATAATGAGACACTAGTCAGTACTGACTTTGTTGTTTGTGAGATTTTGTCACTCTAAATTTGTGTTTTAGTTAACTTTACCCTTGTTTTTTTTGTTATACCCCTTGCAAGGTACCCTTTTAGTTCACCCTTACATTCCTGTTAATTAAATTAACTATTTTTCCACCTTGGTTGTTTTTTTTTGTTAGTTCCCTGTCCCCAAACGAGCTAGGTTGTAACAATTGGGGGCTCGTCCAGGATCATAACACCCTCCCCCTTACCTTACAAGTGGTTAAAACAAAGAACAAAGGCAATTTTAACTAAAACACAAATTTAGTGTGACAAAACAAAATCTCACAAAGTCAATACTGACTAACGAAGTGTCTTTTGACCAAAAAGTCACTACCCCCGGTAGTGACTAGAACAAAGGAGATGCTGACAAACGATACTGGCCACACCAGGCCAGCAGCCCCGAGCAGGTGTCCCCAAGCTTCTTAAGTACAGGGGAGTGGATGATTGGCCAAGGCTGGAAATCAGTCCTCCAATAGCGTAGAAGAGATCCAACAGCCATGGTTGTGGGGAAGGAATGAAGATCGGGACACATAAACAAAACAGTGGACAATTAACAAAGGGACTTAAGGCCTAGGGCTGTAACATTGATCGGCCGTGTCACAAATTCACCACATGCACTGTTCGATGTACTGTTCGAAATGCAGGTCGAAGTACCCGCCCAACTTAAATGCGCCGTTCGAGTGGCACATTTAAGGGCACTTTGGTGAATTTTTTGGTGAATTGCGATACGGCCATAAAGTGCAGTGTAACGTCCATTCACTTGCTGTTTTTTTGTTTTCTGTGCAGTGTTCACCCGTTTCCTGCCCCTGGTGGCGACCTCCAGTGGCCAGCGCCAGTTCTCTTGGCCCAGCGACAGTGAGTGTGACTTTGGCTCAGACACAGAAGTGGAAGGGCATCCGGAGCGCAGGCAGGAGAACTGTGTGTGTGTGTGGTGGTCTGGGCCCTTGGGAACTGGCAATGAGGGCTCTAGCACCAGGAGCCCGGGCCCTGAGACGGTCTGAACAAAGATGTGGATACTCGGACTGTGTGTGTGTTACTGTAGTGGAGCTGCCTTTGGTGCCTGCTCTGGTCAAGTGCCCTTTGCTTTGCTTTGTGATATACTCATAGGGCTGCACTATTTGGGGCCAATTTAAATTGTAATTCTGTTTGTAATTTTATTTACATTTGAAATTTTTTTTTTTTTTTTTTTTTCAGATATGGGCCATGTATCGGTTCCATTATCTGTTTATATCCTAGTTAAATACATTTTTATTATTTTCACAAAGGTTAACAGTTAATATGTAATCTTTATTTCAAGTTAAGATACATTTTTTGGGCCTTATGAATTTTAAAAGCTAATTATCGGTTATCGTCAAATATCACTTATCGGCCACAACATCAGGCCAGATATTGGTATTGGCTCATCCCTAGTTTTTATTCATGTTTACAGTGTACATTTTAAACACATTCAGGAGACTTTTTTTATTGAGAGAAGACTGCCAAGCTAATATCAATTTTCAGAAGACGTTTGTATAGGTCTTAACCACAGTGTTAGCAGCTTTTACTCAGAATAAGACCCCTGGAGACACAAGCAGGGCATCTGACGCACAGGAACATTTCAAAACATGTTTGTAGAGGTTTAAAACTACAGGGTTTGCAGCTTTTACACACAATAAGACCCTACAGGGACACAGAGAGGGCATCTGACACACAGGGACATTTCAGAACATGTTTGTAGATGTCTAAACTACAGGGATAGCAGCTTTTATATTGTCTCACCAGCCAAAAAGATATATTACTCCAAATACTTTATGAAGATGTGACTCACAGGGTACTACGCAAACTGGAGATTGTGAAAATAATTGCCTGATTTCTAGAAAATCAGACCAATATGTAGAAAATGGAGAAAAAAGACCCCAGTATCCTGTAAAGTATAGTTGTTCTTGAAAATGTCTCCACACTTTGCATTGTGAGATTATTGAATATCAATTAGGGGTGTTGAAAAATCAAAACTTAAACGTATCGCAATTCTAGTCTTAAGATTCTGGATCGATTCCAAATTCTCAAAAATCGATTTTGAATTACATTAACAGTGTTTGCGCCATGGTAAAATGTCCCCTTTAAATTCACCTGACAATACCTCTGCAGTTTACGCACCTTTCTCTTTGTCAGTAAATTGGGAATAAGCCCGTGCATTGTATTAAATGCATTTAAAAATACATGTTGTGCCACAGCTTCATTAAAACACTTGTTTTCGTTTTGAAGTTATTGTTTGCTGCTGAACTCTGTACCTCTCTGGGCACTGGAGCACACAGCACACACACAGAGAGCAGGAGGCCGCACTGAGTCAGAGCACAGATGAACAGGACGCTACTTTAAATTTTTAGGTCTGTGGTTTGCTTTTTCCGTGTTCTTGTTAGCACCGAGGACAGCTAATATGCCAACTACAGCTGCAACTTGTAGGAGTTTAAGAATCAGGGCCCCGTTCATCATACACAGGCTATAAAATGTAGGCTATTAGAAAATATTTATAATTTTTATATTTGACAAATAGGCCTGCGTGTTTAAGTTTAATCACTGCTGTATAGAAGTAACTGGGCCTAGATAATGATTGGATAGATCTATTATTTTTATTGCATTAATAACTAATAAAATAAATACAACTAAATACAATTTCAGGTACCTTCTTTCAGATTCTTGCCATATCTAAGAAACATTCCACTTTGTATGGATGTACCAGTTTACATAAAAAAGATGTTACAACAGGAAATTTCAAATGTGTAAAATAAATGTTCTTTGTTTTTCAATGGAAAATAGCTTCAGAATTGAATTTAGAATGGTTTTAGAATCGAGAATCGTTTTTTAATTGAATCAGTAATTGAAATTGATTCGAATCGTCAGGAACACAAACGTTTACACCCCTAATATCAATCTAATAAACTGTCACTGCGGTCAAAAGCGCAGTTGGGTTTTTAGAGATGAGTTTGGTTCTTTTGTCACAACATTCTAAATTGCCTATAGTTTAAAATTGAGCTAGAGGACATGTCAAAGTTCTATGGTAGAAGTATCATTCTAAATCTCCTGGTTTATGGTTAATATCTAATTATTGGGCCTATCCACATGAAACTAACTGGCACAAAGTTTGTTGTCTTTGTCAATACAATTTAAGTGATTTTTTTTCCAGTTAAGTATTTATTTAGTATTTTAAATTACAGACACAATTGTTAGTAAAATTGAACAGTTTGCAGTGGTTCAAATCCTAATTATTCACACTGATGAGTTTATAAGTACACTTCCTGATTCTCCGACAATAAAATGCTTTATAACTGGATGCAGACAGTATACAGTGGACTTGCTTTAACCTCAAGAGCTGCTTATTGCCGGGTTTCAAATGACGTCACATTGACATCACAAAAAGCAGATGGGGCTATCAAAGGGGTAATGGGAACATGATGTATCACAGCCGGAGGAAAGTGCCAAGGCATGGTAGTACCACTCGTGCACAGCAGCTGAGGAGGACACAGTTGCAGCCAACTTGGAGGATGATCACTGCGATGAAGACTTTCGATCCCTGAAGAGGAACGTTTCAAAGGTAAATAAGCCACTGTTTCTTTGTTATATTATTACAAGTTCCTAGATTGAATGAATAATCACAATTATTAAATGTCTATGATAAATACATTTTTCTTTCGTCCTTCAAAATATTAGATGCAGAATGTCAGACGGAGCTGTCCATGGTGGACCTCACAACACTGGATAGGCCTGTCATGGTAAGTACTACATTAAAGCTGGAACAATATATTTTTGGGATCATTATTTATTGTGTGTACATTTTCTTTGCACTACTGGAAACTTTTAGTGAGCTCCTCCCTTCAGTTAGCTATAACTGAAGGCAACCTGACCAGAACTGAAGAAGCCGCTTGGATAAGTGGCGAAATGTCTTCACTTTAAAACTTTTGTTCTGTTGACAGAATTAAATTTTTCTTTTGCTGTGGATCATCATGGCAGTATGCCAGAGCTGACCATCTGGCAGAATCCTTTCCACATAAATGTCACTTTCATTCTACACAACGAAATTGCAATAATCCACAGCCACAATGTGAAGCTTGGCCTGCTCCTGATAATAGTAAGGACAGTTCCTGTTTAGTTGCACAGCATCTCCAACCTAATGAGACAAAAGCCAGGCTGTCCAACACCTATATGCAGAGTTTGCTCAGTGGACACTGAGGGATATGAGAATGACTCCAATACTTTGCATAGTAATAGTGTTAAAGATTAGAAGGCTTTCATAAATTGTATCATCCAACCAGAAAGCTGTAAAAGTATGCAAACCAGTGACATCAGAGCAGTGTCTCATTCAACCTGGTGTGTTCCACACTAAGAAATTGGTCAACTGGACCAGGTGTTAAGGTTGTGACTAAAACATCATAGCTAAGCCTGTCATGATAAATTTTGAAGTTCGATATATTGCTGAAGTAAATATAGACAATAAACTTTAATACTGAAATAAATTTGTAAAAGTTATTGATTCAACCTTTTATGGCTTAAATCTTCTCAGATAGCAAAAAATAACCAAAGATTTCCCAGCAAAGAATATGTACACATGACAAATATTGACTCCAAAAAGATATTGTTCCAACTTTCATATATTGAACAATGAGTCAATATAGTAATTATTGTAACAGACCTAGTCATAGCTTTAAGGCCTGGTCCAGATGAATACTATTTGAAACCTTATAGAAAACACACTCACACACACAGGTGACTGACTTTTGTGGTTAAAACAAATGTCAAAGCAAGAATGGTCCACAAAAAGCCAGAGACTCTCCAGAACTGGAACTTTGAAGACAAAATGATATTGTAACAGTCTCAGTGGAGTGTTAAAAGTCTAAAAGAGTGCAGTGGTTAAGATCTCACGGGAATTAATTCTTACCTTTATTTTTGCAAACCCTGATTCCGTGAGTCACATGAAACGACTCCATCTAGTGAGGCTCCCATGTATGACCAGCATGGGTTTGACCACAGCCCACTATCCATACAGGGAAACTCCTCATGGGCCATGCACTGAAGTTCCTCATATTATTTTCAAACTGTTGACTCAAAATTTACAGCCTTATCTGGAAGGTATAAAAGTAAACTTTAACAATAAAATTATTTTTCTGGTGCATTTTCATTTTGAGTTGAAACTTACCTGTTTACACACTCACTTTTTATTTGTTTAGGGTTCAGTGTTGCTTCTTCCCTTACTACCTTATTGTTGCTTTAGATAATTTTTGTGTCTCAGGCTAGCATATGGACTTGGGTGGTCTTTCTTGACTGCCCTGTAAGACTTTAGTTTTGAGGCTGTGATCCAGGAACACAGGCAAAATAGCATATTTGCCAAGAAGATCTAGCCACATATAAATAACACTGGTGGTTAATTTGGTGCTAGTGTTAGCATTATTAATATGCGCACACTAATGAGCTAAAATAATACATTTTACTACTCACCCAGGCCAAAACAAGGCAACAGCCATTTAAAGTTTTCTTGGACTCTAGATGGTTAACCCAACCAGATACAAAATAGTTTTATGCCTCCAGGCTTTTAAAGGCCTTCATTTGGTTCGCAGTGTAATCAGAAGTCACCTCAATGCCAGGTAAATCATCCAGATTGTATGAAAAATTCGACTTCTCCAAACCATATGGGTTTAAACTTATTTTTTCACTATAGTGGGTCTGTGTTGGCCTATTCAGACCTTTAGTGTACTTGCTGTCATCTGTTGTGATATGTTTAGAGCAAAACATTTCCTGCCCATCATTTGAATTTCGCACATCATCTGGGTCACATGTGTGAAACCCTGGGGCAAGACACATTTAGCCCAGATACATGGAAAAAGTCAGGTACAGGCCTTTTAATAGAAAGAAATTTATGGAACTAATCTTTTACATATAACGTTGTCACATGTTGGGAGACTAGCCTTTGGCTATAATCTTTTGTATTTACATCCATGTCGTTTCATGTCTGTTCATTAATATGCATTGTCCCAGTCAAACAAATAATAGGTTGGGACTGTCTCTTGGCTGGCCTGGGAATGCCTTGGGGTTCCACTGGAGGAGCTGGAGGACGTGTCTGGGGTGAGGGAAATCTGGGACTCCCTGCTTAGACTGCTGCCCCTGCAACGTGGTCCAGGATAAGCGGAAGAAAATGGATGGTTCAGCATGTGGATTTTTGTTAATAATTTGGTATAATTTTTTTTTTTTCAAAGTATATCTTTCATAGACGTATATAGGCTTCTGCCTTCCATATGAAATCACAAAATCAAATTTTGGAACATTTTGAACACAATCAACCAACCAATTCAATTCTTAGATTTTTGCCATAAATTGTGTGGCCCTGCTCTTCTGCCAACGGTCTGTCAGACATGGGCAAACTATGGCCCGGGGGCCACACACAGCCCTTTGGGCTTATTAATCCGGTGCCTTGAACATGACCAAATTATATTAAAATAGGTAAGGGTAAACCTTGTTCAAAGTTTTTTTCTGCTGTGTTTATTTAACTGAAATTTAACAAATGAATTATTTATTTAATTAATGCATTTGGAAAACAATTTGTACAATGAGCCTTTCATATTCATGCTTTGCTACATGTTACAGGCCAAATCTCTAATGTAATATACGTATATATATATCCTGGCCCGGCCCCTCTGTCAAATTTTAGAACCCATTGTGGCCTGTGTCAAAAGTTTTGCCCACCCTTGGTCTATATGTATGTTTCCATGTGTGGAGTTGCACTGTCAAAAGTGTTTATTTTTTGTGCTCTTCTGTTTTTCTGATGTAACAGTAGACATACTCCTGTCTCTGGTCCACCCCACTTCCAGAGCAGGAATAATATATCTAGTGTTGAATGGCCAAGTCTGATACTTGAGTGAGCTTATAGACATTAGTGAATTTTCACTGTGGGCCAAATATGGGCAAAAAAGGACCTGCTCTGCCAGTGGATGTTGCACAAATGATCTCTGTTAAAGTATCTCCTGTGTAACTGTATGAAAATAAAGGCAGCTGAGATGTGTGCATTAACAACTGCCTGACTGCATGTACGTGTGTGCATGCTTTTATATGAACTAAGGGCTAGTTGTATGGAGAGCCGGAAGCTGGGGTCAGAAGAATAACTATAAATTCTACACAAGTAAGAGTTGTGTTACTTTCTACTTTTACTTGAGTATTATGATTTTAAAGTAAGAGGAACAACTAAGGAACCATGTGTAGCTTCTACTTGTATTGATTAAAAAAACTAAACAAAAAAACATAACTGAACCTGGGTTGCCATTTCCTTAACCTGCAGACAGTAGACACAAGTTTTTCACATTCTCAGCATATGGACAGACCAGCTCAGAAAGCTCAGAACCTCCAGAATTTACTCACTGAGCTGAGAACCAAAACACCAAATAACACTGATTAGGTAATTAAAAATAAATCAGCACTGCTATCAGTAAAAGCTATATTTGATGTCCAACTGATACTTGATCTGAACATATCTATCTCATATCTGTCAAATGTATTACTCAGGTAGGAGTAAAAAAGGAGTCATAATGATGAATACAATTTCATTAAAATGTTACTCAAGTAAATGTAAGGATAATAAGTAGTTATGACAAAAGTACTCCCCGAAGTATAATTTGTTCCACTGATTTTTATTTATTACTTGAGATGTATTGCTACTAGTCTCTGCTTCTAAATATACAATTGCGTAAGGTAAATTTCATCATCCTAACCATCAGTCCTGGATCAGAATGAATCAAGTGATGGTGGGGAGACTTTAAAACACGGAGGAGACTTCCTGGATTACCAATGGATGACATCACAAGGTGGGACTAAGTGTTTTGAGCTCTAGTGCGCGATTGTTAAACAACCAGGATTACTTTGAATGAAACGGTTGCAATTTCTGGATGTGTTTATGATTGGGAAACATTAAGGTTATGGTTTAAATCTGCAAATGTTATTTATGATCTCTTATATCTATCTTATATTAGATTATTTAGTTATATTCAAGGTAAATTGCTTTAAAGAACATGCACTGTGTGAATGGGATCAACCTCTAAACAGATCTGACCTGTAATTGACCATGTAGGCACAGCTTGTTTCCTTAAGGATAAATAAGTTAACTGACTTACTACTGGGAAACTTTTCAGGCAAAGCATCAAAATCTCCATGGAGTTAAGCAGGTGGCAAAGCCTCCACTGGAAAAGGACAAAGTGCACATTTCAGAACCATTTGACGTATACAACATACCTACAGTGGTTCTGATGCTACTGGTGGTGGTCTGGTTGCCAGTGCTCAGATTGGCCACATGAGGGCAGTGCAGTCTCACTTTTGTCGCGTGTGTTCGGGGAAGGCCCCTGCTCTCGGGCCCCTATGACTTCACTGTCAGTTTAAAGTAAAGCACTGCAAAGAATTCACGCAGGCCAAATCAATGAACAGGGTCTTGTACATTTTATAACAGATTTTTAAAAGGTGCACTATGTCACTTTTCTGATGGAAGGTTCACTACGTACTTGTCTCCATGGAGATGTTATTGCTTTACCTTGAATATTCCCACGTACAGCTCTAAACTTATCTATCTCCGTGGAGACACATAGGTGACGCCACCAGGTCACGTTACCCGGCAGATCTATGGAGAGGCAGGCTACTCATAGTCTGCTCATAGTAAGAATGTTTGTTGTTCAAGCTATTTTTAAGCACTAAAAACACCTGTATGAATGTAAGTAGATATTCAAGTCAATGCATACTGTGGAACATTCAAGGCAGAGCAATTACTTCTCCATGGAGACAAGTGGGTAGACGACCCTTCACATGAAAAGTTACATACTGCACCTTTAAGTTTGAGTTTAGTCTTGTGTTTTTGTTTTTTATCACTTAATCATGTATTATAGGAAAAACATCTTGCCACCTTCAGAAAGTTACATACTGTACCTTTAAGTTGGCTATAGAACTCAGCATTCGTTATTACTGCTTATGAGTATGCTGCTTGTCCTTATTGTATGTATGTAGGTGTGTATGTAGCTGTGTATGTATGTGTGTGTGTGTGTGTGCGTGTATGTAGGTGTGTATGTGTGTATGTGTATGTATGTATATGTGTGTATGTATGCGTGTGTGTGTATGCTATTGTAAATCATGTTTTCCTGAACTCTGAAATGTTTTGATTACATTTGTACATAAACTTGAAATAAAACATAATCATTTTTTTATATTATATTTGCAAGCTGTGGTTTATAATTACATGGGAAATGACTAAATTTGCTCATCTTATAAACACACAAATAAAATGATAAGTTGATAAACTATATAAACATATGTAAGTTGGTAAGTAAGTAAAACATCTAGGTCCATCAATATATGGAAGAAGTACTCAGTTTTGTTACTTAACTAAAATGACAGATATTGGAGTAGGGAAGATTTTCAGATCCACTAATGCTTCAAATGAGCTGTTTTTGATCAAGATTTGTGCTGAATTTTGTTCAACAGAAACCACAGAAATTCCACAGTGCATATACCAACATACCATATATATGTCAGTAGCGTGCAGTGACTTTTCTGGGTAGACAGACTTGGGGTGGACATTAATATTTAGTCGATAACAATTTAATAACTCCAGTTTTTATACAAACTACCTTGCAAATTAGTATATTTATTTTTACTGACATTACATACTGAGCCATTTGGAGTCAAATTAGAGGAGCCTGAACCTATAGTTTATTAACACATTTTGGCCTGTATTTGACACCCTGTTTGTACAAACAAGGCTAGTCAGTGGGACATTTGTTTCTTCACAGATTTGCACTACTCCTACACCTCATTTATGCAAGTGAGACTTCAGTACTATTGTTATCTACACAGTAAATTTTCCAGAGTAAAACCAACACTTAAAGAGTAAAATTTTACACTATTTCCGAGTGTATATGGTCCTACTCTGTACAGAGTAAGATTTACTCTAGCTTCAGAGTAAAAAATTTCAGTGTCAATTTTACTCTTATAGAGTAAGCTGATGACACTGAGCAGAGTTTTCAGAATTTTACTCTAGCGGATTACTTACTCTACACAGAGTCAATAGTACTAAAAGTAGTGTTCATTATTTACTCTCTTGCAGTGTTAATAATGACACTTATTAGAGTGATTTTAATAACACATACAACACTATATAGAGTAGAAATTACTCTTTGTAAGGGTCAAATTTAATCGTCACATGTACTCTTGCAAGAGTCAACTTTACTCCTTTTGTAGTGTAAACTACAATTTGCTACTAAATAAATAAAACCACTTTTTGAAACATAAATTACCTTTTATTGATGTTAAAACCATGTCAATAAAACATTGACTTAAAACACAAAATGACAGTAAGGTACAATATACTTGGATGAATCCAAAGTTCCATACTTCATTTGAACATCAAATGACTTGTAATAACACAACTCATTCACTGTAAAAACTTTTGAAACCGTGTGTAAATTTATTTACTTATTTCTGCAATACGAGGTCTCTCCCTCACCTTTCCAACATCAATATTGTAAACTGTGGTCTGTATGAAGGTGTACATGTTCTGCAACATGGTGTGGTATGATGTGCCAAACACAAAATGTGCCTTGAACAACTCATCAAAAGCACTTAAAGAGGAGTTAGACATACACGGGATGGCATTCTTGTCCAGGATAATGAAG
The DNA here is from genome assembly GCA_019594935.1 of Periophthalmus modestus. Lineage (NCBI taxonomy): Eukaryota > Metazoa > Chordata > Actinopteri > Gobiiformes > Gobiidae > Periophthalmus > Periophthalmus modestus. Next base: position 7,858,311 of record JAIEZT010000107.1, read on the forward strand.
TACTGGCTGATCCTGTTCCTTTGGGTGCCAACTGCCAGGAGGTAAGGCTGAGTGATTGAAGTGATGGTGTCGAGATGTTCTTCAATACTTGTGCCACTCTAAAAAACATGTAAAAGTTGTTTAGTTTTTTAATAATAGCATAAAGTTAATCTTTAGACAGGAAATAACATGGAGGTAGCTGCACACTGGCTAACATGATTAGAAACAAACAAATGTTTTTTTTTTTCGAAGATGTAAGCCACAATCTGACCAAGAAACCATGCACACCTTCTTGAAGACTACAAGATGTTTTTCTGCTTGAGATGCTGACATCTTCCCTGGTTTCTTACGGCCTTGAGCAGTGGGTGGAAGAAGATGCAGAAGCAGCAAAATAGAAGAAATGTCACTATCCCAGCCTTTAAAAAAAGAAAAAAAACACAATTTCCTTAAAAACAAATGTTATTTTTGAATGGAGTTTTAAATCTCACAGAGGACATTTGCATGTTAAGGAATCTGAAATGTTGGCCAATAATTTACCAAAATCAGCGCCAACAGCGTCATCCTTCTGAGGATCTGCAGCCAATAGAAGGTCATCCAGGTCTGTAGTAGATGGAAGCTTTCTGCACTGCTTGATTATCTTCTCCTTGAACATTGTTGGCCAGTTCTCCAGAAGCTTACCAGATACATCCTCACCAAACATCAGAACAAAATCTTGTTCAATCTGCATTAAGAGAACAGAATAGTTCAGGCCTACATGAATTCTCAGCTGATGGCACCTTTTGATTTACCATGAAGCTTAAATTTATCAGATCAGATTTATTTTTATCAGTAGATGGCAGATGTGAACCCTGTCCCTGCCCTCACTCCTCCCTCACCTGGCCTTTATTCAGGTACACCCTCCACTGGTGTTTGAAATTAGGCATCTAATGATGAATTCAATGGGAACAGGAAAATACATATTTGTAAGAGACAAAAAAAAAAACTGAAATTTGAAAGTTATCAGTGAAATAGGAATATATATGTCATTGTAATATGACTTATAATATTAATGGAGCCTAGATAATTGAGTAGACCTATTTTACAGAACTACTTACTGATAAAATATGTACACAATAATCATGTCTAATATCTAGATATAATCTATTCTCAATTCCAAAAAGTTGATACACATTTGTTAAGCAACCTTTAAATCAGCAATTCTCCTTTTTTGATAATTACCAGTCCTGTGACGTCTTTGAATCGTGGAAAGTGTGACAGTACGTTGCTTGACAACTGGGAATCCAGGACCATGCTTCGCCGATGAGCAAAAGTTTGCTTCATTTTCTTCTTTACTGTGTTTTCATCAGCTGAATGAGTCATCAGTGACATGGCTCCTCGACATTCTTCGTCACTCAGAGGTGCCTCTGGAAGACACCGGAACTCCCGTCTGGCAGTTGGTCCTCCCAACAGTTCTTCACCACTCATTCCTTCAGTAGAAGAGGCTAGAACACACAAATAACAAATCAAGATGCAAAACTGCAACAACTGCAAACTGCAAAACAAAAAAAAGAGTAAATAATATTCTGAAGTCACCTTCAACTGATCTTCTTTCTTGGGCATTGCATCTTTGAATGTATTTAAGCCTCCAAGCCAAGTAGCCACTGTCACTTTTACCATCATAATGATGCTCCTGGGTGTAGCCAAAAAAAGAAAAAAATGTAAACTTTTTGTGAATAAAGGTAAAAGGTAATGCACTGAAATATACAACTCACGTGCCCATTTTCTGAAAAGGGGTCCCAGAGATGGGGGAATAAATTGACAATCCCTCTGGCATATTTTTCTTTCACTTGTCTGGGTGGAGATGTACTGCAAAATAAGACAGACACATTAGCATTTCTATATATTAAAAGCTGCAGATAAATTTAAAAAAAAAAAAAAAAAAAAAAAAACATACCCATTTTTTTCCGTCATGTCAGCTGCCAGTATGTTCACCATTTTTTTTCGAGTGTCATCTGACAAAGACTGTGTTTGATTGTACTCCATTATTACTCTTTCCCCTCCGGGCTTTCCAGAAAGAATGCCTTTCACCAACTATATCAAAAAGACAAGAGAAATGGGTATTACCACCAACAACTTCAAAATGTGCAGCATATGCTAATGCATGTTTATAGTATTCAAGCTGTACACTTTCGCTTAAGTCATACATGCTTAGCCTCGTCATCCAACCGCTGACGCTTCGTAGCAGGGCTAACAGGAAGGATGATTGAGTCCTGGGAGTCACCACTGCTGGGCGAAGAGGCACATGGCCCAGGAGAGGCTACAGAGTCAACATTCACTTTACAAGAAAATAATTAAAACAACCATTAAAAAACATACTATATTCTGAGACCATCAGTAACTTAAAAACAATTCAAGAGTTACCAAAGCAAGATCAAGTCATGTTTTACACACAATACAAACCAGCATCATATGTGATGGTTAGAACACCAGTTTGAGGATCTTTTACCACATCTTCGAAAACCTCCTCATCAAGCTCAGTTCCAGAGCTGTCAAGGATGCGCACACCTTCTGTCACAGGTGGAACGCCAAACTTAATAAATGCTAAAAAGAAATAAAATAACAGTATGAACTATTTGGAAATAAAATGTGAATCAGTCACTGAACATTATTTTTGCACTGGAGATAATAAAATTATTACAATATTATTCCTGTTTAAAAATGTGTATAATGCTGTAATCTCAGCACATCTGACAGTAAAGATTAGTACTGTTCTGATATTTGAGCAGTTTATGCACATTTCTTGGTGAGTTTACATTAGCTACCAGATACAAATTAAAAATGTTGTCATTACACTATATTGCTTACCTGCATCCAGAAATGCTCTCAGATTGAGCTCAGTAACTCGAACAAACTTTTGGACGTTGGCTATTTTAACTTTAAGTAGCATTTTCTCTGAAAAAAATAGAAATGCTTTTGATGCCAAGGCACTTTTCACTTTATTCTGAAGTCAACAGTTCAACCGTTATTTTGGACACACTCACACCAGCACCGCCGTGCTCAGGAACGATTATGGCAGATTTTGTTGCCTGCAGCTCACCTGTAAAAACACAGCACCGGTCCGGTGACGTCATCACATAGGACGTCAGCTATTCATGCAAACAATGCTAACGCTTGAGCGGAGAAAATACGTCCAGTGAGATATAATATATATAAAAAGTGACGCAGATACGAGTCCTGATGTGATACGCTCCTCCGTGAATTTGTGGATTAAACAACAGCAGGAACCGCGCGCGCAACAGGGGACGAGGCTTCTCGTCCACAGTCCTATTCAAGGTAAGCGCGGATCTGCCGTGCGTCTTGGAGCGGAGTTTAAACACTTTTTCCTTCAGTTATGAGTAACATCAGTCGGGCTCATCTTCACCTATGGCCCTGACTGGGCTCGTGCACTAACGTCGTGCGTGTGCGCGTACACAAGCAAACGTGCGGTACTTTGGCTCACCTCCTGCAGCCGGGCCACTACCCTCCTCCAGCCGGGCCGAGTTAGAAACGTACCGCGCCTGGATATGGGTCGATTGCACTCACACTAGATACATTACCGCGTCTGGCTCCGTGTTTAGGTACGGTTCCATTGGGGTCATTATGAGCGGAGCAAACCCTTAAGAAAACTCCCGCTAACATGGCCCTTTGTCACCGACTACTTCATGGTCCGCCTCTGCTACGCTCCCTGTCACAATCTGCTCCATAGCACAGTCAAGATTCAATCAAATTGTGCTCTCTAACTACTTATTAGTTAAAAATACAATATTCAATTTCAAATTATAATTTCAAGTCGCGCACGTTACTATGTGTTGCTACGTTTAGTAAAGAAATGTGCCCATTCTGACCATGAAATAGACGGAGACAGGGCGTTAACGTAGCAGCATGTGTCTCCGTCTAATACCTGGTCACCGTTAATATTGAAATTACGATAAAAGAGAATAAAAGCTTATTTTTGGTGATGATACTTGAAAGTTACCCCATCGATGTAAATACTTAGAATATAATTATCCATTCGGAATAATTTTCAAATGCTAGTGTCCGTTTTTTTCTCCGACGAGTCTAGCTAGCCCAACGGCACCTCGCGCGGCTCCATATAACCACTTAATATGTCTTAAATATTACAAGGTAAACGAAAAAGTGTGCCATGCTCATCCATTCTAGCACATGTATATGCGAAATGTAGTTGAAATTGCGAAAATATTACTTACTTGAGACGTGTAGCAGCCACTTGCCGAAGTGAGGCGAGGAAGAAAAAATGGCGGACTCGAAAAAATTTGAGAGAAGTGTGAGGAGGCGGAGCTTCTCAGAGTAATAATGACACTGACGGGTTTACTCTCTATTTTTACTGGGGCGCTAGAGGGAGTTTCACTCTAACTTTTGTAATATCTACTCTTAAAGAGTTAATAAACTTTTACTCTGGATTTTTTACACTGGGAAATTTACTGTGTATGTAATTATCATCTATATCTACAGATGTGTAATGCACTTACTACACAAAATGCACATTCATGAAGTGATACTGACAGTAACAGTGCACTGGTCAGACAGGGGCACTTACAATACAGCCTCATGTGCCACAAACATCAGCTTAAACACAGCCCTGCATTAGAACAGGACTCACTTCTTACAGATGCACCACATTTCCCTGAAGTGGAGTAGGTCCAGAACAGTGTGTAAACACATGCAGCTCCACACATGTCCAATAGTCCTGTTATTTCTTTACTGCTGTTGCTTCATAAACACACAGGTGACAGACCAGATGGATTCCTAGCTTCCCCAGCCACTGTTACTCCATTGCTCTGCCCGGATCCTCCATTTCACACAAAGTAGTCCTGAAACTAGCTCACTGTCTGATTAAATGACTGCCTGTATCACTAACTAACATCTAATCACTACAAACGTGAAGCTAAAAGCAAGTTATTGTTAGACACTTGCATGCTAAAAGCAAGTTATTGTTAGACACTTGCATTGTGTCCTCAGTACGCATGTGCCAGCCTCTAAAACAATCAGCTAGACTCTCTTGTAAAAACACATTTACAAAGTGAGGCCTCACATAGGACAAGAATACAAGTTAATGAGATGTTTGGAAACTGTGCTTAATGCAGTTTACTCAGTGACCAGTAGGGTGTACTAAAGGACACTGTGACTACAACCATGCTTCAAACATGCAGAAGTGAAGGGAAAACGGGATTATTTTGGATATATAGTCCATATATAGTAGTTACTACTTAATCATACTTTTGACACAAGATGATTTTAGATTTTATTGGATAAACACTGCTTGCCTAGATTGCTCTGACCACACAATACATTTTTGTTGAGTAAATTTGTGCATATATTGCATGTACACATTTACTAAACAAAAATATAGAATAACAAAGTGTGATAGCATGAATGACATAAGGTTATGAATTACATACGGGTATGGTATATAGGGTGGTATATACCAGAATCTAATGCTTACACTGCATAATCCCGGTGTATTCTAAAATTGACATTATCTTACAGTTTAAAAAAAGATTTAACAACAACAATAACAATATGTTTCAGCATAGACCATTTACTGAATATTTATGAAGTCAATTCTGCAAATACATTTTTTATGGTAAATGACAGTATTTTACATCAAGAGGTGCGTTAAGTGTCTTAATTAAGGGCACAACAACAGTATTAATCTGTTGGAGCTGGAATTGTACCACCAACATACGGGTCAGTGATTCTGAACATTCTACCAACAATGTTTATGCTGGGGGTGTGATTTGACCCACCTACCTTTAGATCAGATGATGAGCACTCTACCAACTTAGCAACTGACATCCAAATCCAGTTACTTAAAATTAGTATACTGAGTATAAACCAATGGTTTAGTTATGGTTTATATCTGGCATTAGATCTTGTTTGTATGTCCAACCTCCGTAAGACTATCGTCCTAGTTGAACCCCGATGTAGTCCTGGTTTACTTTTTGTTTATTCCTGGTTTACACCAGCTTTAGTCCTGGTTTGGTCCTGGTTTAGTGCTGGTTTAATTTAGTTTTGATTTAGTCTTGAGTCTTGGTTTAAAATAAATACTTTTTTTTTTTAGTCTTGTTTTACTCCTAGTTTAATACTGTTTACATCCTGGTTTAGTTGTGCACCATGCTTGAAAGGAATACATCTCTACATTTACTATTTATTTTGATAAAATAAAGTATTATTGCTGAAACTGTATATAACATTGTAGTGTCTACACCAGAGGGACAGTGACACACACAGCCCTGCTTCAGCTGCTTTAAAAAATACTTTCAGACATCTGTAAACATTTTGTTAAAAAGTGGCTATTATACAAAACTGACTTTTTGGCGCTTTCTATAATGTTGTTCTCACATCAAAAACCTCCCTGAAGAGGTTTTTAGATGTCATCCATGCATGTTTGAATGCTTTAACGATCTCTTCTGAGCCCTATTCAAACTCTCCTTAGTGTTAACTGTAAGATTCTGTGCAATGCTCAGCTGACAAGCCTACATCATCCATGCTCTTATAATTTCATTGGTGGGATGCACGCTGATTGTGTTGTGATAGCGCTCTGAAAGGTGAGGGACTGAGCGCAGAAGACAGACTCAAAAATGAAAGTAAAACTTATAAAATGTCTTGTTTTTGGCTAATATAGCATTTTCAAAACAATAAAAGATAACGTTGTGGTCTAAATATGTTATATGTTAGCAGTTAATATCTATAGAAGTAAAATACCCCCTCTGTAATAAAACTGGTGATTTCCACCTCATCTTATAATTTAGCACATTAGAAATCTTTAAACTTTAATGTGTGTGTGTGTATATATATATATATATATATATATATATATATATATACTTCTGTCTAATTTAAGTGAGATTATAAAGATTCTAAAACTACTAAAAGCTACTAAAAATGCACACACTAACAAGGGTTGTGTTTAAATATAACTCTTTATAAAAGTTAGAATATTATTCAGAAAGGGTGACTTTAACTTCTGACTGGTCCCTTACAGACACTGACAAGGGTTCAGATTAAGCAGGCCTGTTACATCCCTGGGAGTTGATTTGGCCATGCTGAATTTGCTGTGTGGTTTATTCCTTGTTTATTAATGGTTTTGCACTTCTTTACTCCTATTTAACTCTGATTTGGTCCTGATGTACTTTTACTACTCCTGGTTTACCCCTGTTTTAGTCATAGTTCAGTCTTGGTTTAGTCCCTGGTTAGTCCTGATTTAGCCTTGGTTTACAAATTTTAGTTGCTGTTTAGTCCTTTGTTTAATCCTGGTTTGTTACTTGTTTAGTTCAGATTTAGTCCTGGTTTAGATTTTGTCACTCTACTTGCTGCTCTTATGGAATCATAGCCTTCGGTCGTCTGGAGCAGCGCATCTCCACTGACCCGGCACTAACCCTTTTACGCATGCGCACTCCTCCGCCGCTCTACTCGCTGTTCCCCACATCATCCACTGGGAGCGCTGTTACTCCACCTGTTTCTCTACTCCTCGCCCGGACAAAGAACCAACCATCCACATTTTTAATTTAATAATAATAATAATAATAATAATAATAATAATAATAATAATAATAATAATAATAATAATAATAATAATAATAATAATAATAATAATAACAATAATAATAATAATAATAATAATAATAATTAAATGTATTTTTTGCCCTTTTAAAATGAGCAGCAGGGACCCTGATTTTTATTTATTTATTTATTTATTTTTTTTTTTTTCAGGATGTAAGCATTTTATTTCAAGCAAAGTAGCAGTAACATTGTCAAAAGGTTAAGACATATAAAATGGACAGATATGGACTAAATAAATAAACAAATTAATAAAGGCTTAATTTTAACTATTAACTAATAGTCTGCAAATTAATAGGTACGAGAAGTATTCCTAACACTTATGGGGCTTACGTTCTGGCTTCTGATGATGGCAAAATTATTTTACATTTACTAGTTTGTTTAGTTTAATTGTTTTAGGGTTCTTCTTTTATTTATTTTTCTGTTTCTTTATTTCTTTATTACATTTATGTATTTATTTAAATGTATTTATTTATGTACATTAAAAATATATTATTTATTTATTTCAGAAAGTTTGACATGTTTTCATTTATTAAATTTGGAAAAAAAAAAAAAGAAAACAAATCCGGTGAGAATTACAAAAAAATTATAACGCCATCATTTTTATTTATTTATTTATTGGTCCTGAACTGTGAAGTGAAGCCCCCGGGGTCGCAGCGGCGCGGTTGGAGACTGAAGGGGTAGGGGAGGCGGGAGGGTCGTAAAATGGCCTCCGCTCGCACGCACCGCCCCCAAGACGAGCGTCGAGCGAGCGCTGCGAGGACGGACGGGAGCTTTTTCACCATTCATCCCCGCTTTCCCTCCGCCTCCTCCGTCAGTCAGAGAGCGGCGAGATGGTGAGGCGAGAGAGCCACCACCACCACCACCTCCACCACTGATGAAGCGCTGCACCGGGAACGAACCAGAGAAGACCGACGTGCGTTACCCCCAAAGTCGCGTACACGCTCTTTGTTCGGCGACGTGGTGGATGCTACCGTAATCACTGGAAACCTTGCATTGGATTGTACTTGCAAATGTTGGGATTTCTAGTTGCATTTTTTGCGTACGGATTTACAACCTTTTTTTGCTCCGTCTTACCCACACTAGGATTGTATTCCCCAAGTCGTACGTTCGTTGTTTTAGGATGAAGCCGTGGACAAGAGTAAGCACGTTATAACGCACTTGTCGGACAGTTTTGGAAGCGAAAGATGCTCGGCTTTAACCTGGGATAAAGCGGGCCAGGTAATGGGAAAGAAACCGAACCGCCAGAACAACGGAACATTGTTGGCTACGGGGTCGAATCGGGCGCAGTCAGAGCACAAATAGCTCGCGTAAATTCGATTTGGAGCCCCGCTGGAGTTGAGTTGATGAGAAATGAATGTGGGAACGCTACCAGTACAGGGATGATCTAGCCGTGCCACCCAGCGCTTTCAGTCGGATCCGAACGAGTTACTACGGGGGAGATTTTGGACTATAGCTCGCTACTACCGTGCGTAATAAGCGCCCAGAGGCTTCGGGGTGCCTGCGGTCAGATGGAGTTTGCACTTTATGGGTGTCGGGGTTGAGATGGCGAGGCGTGGGAGCGCTAATGGAGCGGTCATCCTTTTGGTTTTCTTGCTGGATTTAGTGGGGACGACGGCCAGCAGCATGGAACCGATCTACTGGAACTCCAACAACGAAAGGTAAGTCACGCACACACGGGTTTGTCACGGCGATCGACACGAAACATGCGTTGCTAAAACTAACTTCCAACTTAGGGTTTATGAGGCAAGAATTACGCATGGATCCATAGTTGTAAATAGTGGTTATAGTTGGAAAATAATGGTTAAAATGCGAAGAGGGGTGTTGTATTCTGATGGGGTTTTTTTTTTCTCCACTTTGAGTCGAACTGTGCACGGGAGCTTGGATAATCCTCCATCTCACACCTCATCATTTCAGAGCACAAAAAGTAGGCTTAATCGAAAACAAAACGAAATGAATTAGATTTAAAATTTGAATTTGAATAGTTTATTATCGTTTTATCATTTGATCTCAGGCCAACTTTGATTGACATATTTTCGTGTAGACTATAGTTTATTTTTCTTCCCTTTTCTAATTGTGAACAAAATCAACAGTTTGTCCTTTTATTCCAATTGCAGTTTTTACTTCTTACTCGACCTCTATTGATATAAAAATAGTTATAGCTAATAATTCATAAATATTCTTTTGTAAATAATCTCCTAAAACATAACCAAACGTAACCAGTCCAAACGTGTCCAATCATTTTACGCACGGTGATTTAAAAAAAAACGACGACAACAATAAAACAACATTTATGTATTCGCACACAGTCGAGTTACAAAACTGGGACAAGATCCTTTTTTCATCACAATTTATGCTACATTTAACTAGGCTACGTGACTCAAATCTCTGGAAATTCAGTAGCCTACATTTCGCGTCATGCAATGCATTAAACGTGTTGTAGGCCTAGGCTTACTTAGTAACACTGTCATAGTGTAGTGCTGCTGTCAAGATACTACATTTTCTCTGCTCTTTTTTAGAGAATATTGTAATTTTCAACACACAATGATATGCCTAGTATGTGTTTATTATACCATCTGCTCATACATTAGTTCTGATAAAAGTCAATATAAAACTGATTAGGTTCAGGTTTATCCAGTTATGTGGGGGTTTTTTTTTGTATCGATTATTATTATATTACTGCTACTAGCTTGCTTATTCTTTACGTTGGACATGGGACATTTGTCTGAAACTCTCCACTATTGTTCATTCTAACTGTAGACACCTGACAACCCCAAGTAGTTTATAATCTGAAAAATACATGACAAAAATATTCTTATTGTTAATATATTTAAAATGACCCATGAGTATTAAATACAGATGACTATAGGGACACAACCATTAAAGGAGCACTATGCAACTTTTCTGGCTCAGGGTACGCCACTTGCTTGTGTCCAGTGAGATGATGTAGCTTTGCCGAGAATGTCCCGCAGTATGGCATTAAAATATTCCAATAGAGACAAGCGAGTGACAATACCAGGGCATGTTACAACTCAGATCTGTGAAGAAGCGAGCACAACTCACAGTAAGAATGCATGTTTTTGATCTATAAAAAACTCCTGTAATGAAATACACGATAAATACGCTTAATGCCATAATGTGAAACATTTCAGGCAAAGCAATGATATCTCCATCGAGACAGGCAGATTGCAAATCCCTAACCTGAGTTACGTGGTGCACCCTTAACAATATTTTATCTAACGTAGGCCTTTATTTTTTGTCATGGAAATTCAAATCTTATTGGACTAAAAGCTGTAGCTTGAGAATTTTGTAACAGGTTATATAGGCCAAACAAATCTGCAATAAAATTAATATTATGAATGATAGAAATGTCTTTGTTTATGTTAACACCCCTCCTCCCATATGCCAGTGTTAAACAGAGATAGGGGTGGGTCAAATGCTTAAATATTAGTCTTGTCATGATACTAAAATAGATTCAAACTCAATTCTATACTAAGGAAGAGAATCGATACTCAAGGCTGATTCCGATTCCACAATGATAATAATAAACACTCTTTCTTTAGACACCAGAATGTGATTGTCAACATTAAATCGTAGAACTTTTTATATTACCATGTGATTTTATAGCTGTGTAATCCCTCAGTTGTCCAGGTAGGTTCCATAGTGGTCCATGGGTGTACAGTAGTCTATTTGGTCTTATATATGTTCTGATAGAGCTCAAAATGTCTCTAAAGCTATTCAGGAAAGGTTCATTTCTGTCCTGTGTATTTGACTTTCTTAATATCAATTATTGCTCAAATAAGTATCTAGTTTCAGTACTAGTTTTATGTTGACTGGTATCTGATTTTCGATACCTTTCACAACCCTATTGTAATGTGGTTGGATAATTATAATGAAATAGCGGACCTTTGTACTAAAATAAACTGTTATCGAAAAAAGTTTATGAATTTCCTTTTTAATGTTTCTTGTAAAAAAATACCACATTATAGTTGGTAGGTAGTAGGGATACTTGCTCCATCACCACATTCTGTAATCTTGCTGCCATTTGCTATCTCCATGGAGTAGGGCTATTGACCTTATTCTTCCCTGTCCACTTTTGCTTCTAAATGCGACTAAACCGCACTTTCTTTATGGTGACACTTCTGGTTAAGCTGAAATCCCATTCATTTTAATGGAGAATTTGGAAATTTCACAGCTAAAATATGATATAAAGTAGGTTGATTTGTGTAAAATGTTCTATGTCCATGCGCACCAACGCGTCAAACAATGCACTGATTCTCTGAGAGGCTTAAAAATGACTCTAGTCTGTATAGAACTTATCTGCTGTCAAGATTGGCAGCCACATGCAAAAGAATGCAACCTGAATGACAATGATGGCACCCGCGCTAACTTCTGGAATAAGGTGAACTGGCCTTTTACAAAATTTGTATTAGCCATCTAATTATTTGATTTGGAAATGATTTATATGGACAAGGGGGGTGGACCATGGAGTGAGTTGGGTGGAGATTCGGGAGTTAATTATGAATTATATATCCTTTTTTCTACAATTATGCCATTTACTAGTACTTCTTTTGTAAGTAGGCTTAAGGGTCAGATATATGGTTGGATCCTAGAGAGATGGCAATGTTACTCCTTTGCCTTGAATGTTCCGCAGTATGGCATTAGACTGGGCCAACTTACAGGTTACTCTCAGAGTGTTTTTTTGAGATATTTCTTTTCACCTGTTATTAAATAAATAGAAATAGATACATTTAATACCATACTGTGGAGCATTTTGGTAGAACATTAACACCTCCATGAAGCAGGTGGCAGATCCCGTGCAGCTTTAATAGCCTATATTTAAGACAGCAGCCGTTTTCTGTTTAGATTGTGATGCATTCAGGATCCTCTCTTGTGTGTGTGTGTGGTCAGTTGGTTTGGCTCAGTTCCATACGCTCCTACAGGTCCCTGAAGGCAGCAGCATATGGGCAGTAAACGTCTCAGTATGACCCCTGGCTATGGATTCCATGTAATGTTAGTGCATGTGTAATCTCTCAGTCACACATAAAGGTTAGTCATCTGATAGGGATTTGAAGACGGAACGGACAGCACCAACGGGAAAAATAAACACTGAAATAATTAGTTCACCTTCTACATTACAAAAATTACACCTGTAGGATTTAAAGGTGCACTACTTAACTTTTCCGGTGAAGGAAGATTAGGACTGGGAATCACAGGGTCCCCTCACAATCCATGGCTTATGATATAATAGTATTATGCCAAATACATTTTTACATTTTTACATTTTCACATTTTTTACATTCAGTATTTCTTAGCTAAACCACTTTATGTGCATGCTGAAATATGCCCATTTTCACCATCAAGACACTGAATATGAGAAATATATATGTGCTTTCTCTAAACAAGCAACAAAATTGTAGCACTGTTCCAAATTTTAATAATACACCCCACGATATCAACAGTGTATCACCAAACTTGTATAATAATATTTTGGCACATTGCTACTAAAGCTGTTACTGCTTTGTCTTGTTTGCCTGTTCCACAGCATAGCATGAAACCTATCTATCTGCGTGTCTTCAGTTATTGTAAAAATAAATAACCTACATAAATAAATTACTGCATTCTATCTGTGAGTGGGCTCGCCTCTCCACAGATCTAACCTATAACTTGGCCTGGTGGTTTCACCCATTATTTTCATGGGGATAAATTCAATGTTTAAAGTTTGATGCCATACTGTGGAACATTCCAGGCAAACTAATAACTTCTTAATTAAGACAATTGTTGTAAAAAAAAACAAAAAAAAAAAAAACGAACAAAAAACAAAAGTTACACAGTGCACCTTTAACTCAAATCTAGGACAAACCAGAACTAAAGCAGGTGTAATCTAAGCCATCCTTGGACCCACTTCAACCATTTCTAAAACCAGATCTAATTTTGGACTAAATCTTGATTAAATCAGGTTTAAGATAGGACTGTAGCCAACAACACACACATTATAAACCAAAAATGACAAAAGTAGGTCTATACCAAAACTTAAGTAGGACCAAACCACCACAAAACAATTCAACCAGAACTAAAGATGGACTAAACCATTACTAAACCAAGTCTAAACGAGGACTACAACAAACTGGCTCTAAACTATACCCAAAATCAGGACTAAACCTAAACTCAAGGTAATCCCACCAGAACTAAGCCACGATTTATTTGGGCATCATCTGAACTTCCTTAGCTCTATAACAAACTGCGATCAGGTCTATTCCAAATCTTGAACGGTACCAAACCAAATCTTAACCAGGACAAGAAGACTTAAGTTGGACTAAACTATTACTAAACCAGGTCTAAACAAGGACTAAACTATACCTAAAACCTAGACTAAACCAAAACCAAAGCTAATTCCAACCAGTACTTGATGACTTGTTCAACAACTCCTTCTAAGATCCTCGTTAAAATTTAATCCTGCGTTTTCCTTTTACTCAATTATTCATTAATCGCCGGCTAATTGGCAGTGTATAAAAGACGAGCTAACTAGGCCAAAATCCCTTGAAATCATGTGCCGCGAGATGCTAGTGGGTCAGACAATGTTTTGGCTAACTGTCCGCTCCCACACAACCGTCCCCGGATCGGAGAAACTGGAATTATTTGAGAATTTTTATGATGATTTTATGGCAAGCCAGTTGTATAATTGTCCGGCCAAATGTTCTGACAATATCTCAAGGGTGTAGCCGGATTGTAAGTGTTTATTGTGGAAATAGCTAGCTTGCCTCTGTGTTCGTATTGCTTGCAGATATGGGGTTTGTTAATGTTGTTGATAGGGGTAAGCGTAGTTTGAGAGTAGTCGTGCGTAACTAGGACTAAACTAGACAGATGAAACCAAGGCAACTAAACCAGGATTAAACAAGGACTTTTTACGCCCAAGAGTGCAGTTTGGCAGCTGTGATTCACATGACTAAACCAGGATTTAACCAGGTTCCAATCAATTTTAGGCCCATTGGAAACAGTAATTAGGAACTAGAAAGGTAAATGATCTTTTCTAGCTTTCTCATTGGCTGGGTTCTGTTTTTTTCCCCCATGTATGCGTCAGTAACCTACTTCATAACCTACATGTTATTTAGTAGGTTACGAGTAAGTGTACTGTACATTTTCCGGTATTAATCATTACCTAGATAGAGTAACAACTATGAGTTTTAATGTTCTTGTACTTTTTTTGTTTACCAGACGTACGTACCCAAGACTCTTTGATTAGCTTTTGATTACAACCCAGCCTTAGCTAAAACTATAAAAACTAATTATTGGCCCAATGTTGGATATTTTTTTGTTGCTAACTTTAAATGAATATGGTTATTAAACTTTTAGACGTTAACTTTTTGAAGTATTGAGAGTAATTAACCTACTTGTTACAGTTCTAGCCTATATATAAAGCTATAAGTTGAAAGTGGAGTTCCATCTGTATTTACCATTAGCTCACTTTTTTTTTTTTTTCTCAATAGCTGATGTGCGTACAACCGGGAACATAGGTTTGCATGCAGGGTTCGCACACGGGATCTCTGTCCGACCTCCCTGGGCAGTAAGAGTACCTAGCTGGAGGGTTGGTATTTGTGTTGCATGTTTTAGGTTGATTGAAAACTGAGTAGGCTACCTGGCATTAACACACCTACACAGGAAGAACAAGTAAACTCTGTAATCTCTCGCTCTCTCCCCTTTTCCTTGCATTTCCCTCCTTCTCTTTCTCTCTCCCTGTCTACTTCCCTTTCTCCTCCTTCTCTCCCTTCCCCCTCCCTGCTTCTCTTTCTCCCTCTCCTCTCTTGTTTTTACTTTCGCCCTTCTTTCTTGGTCTCTCTCTTTCTCCCTCCTTCCCACTACCCCTTCCTTTCTCTCTCTCTCTCTCTTTCTTCTCCTCTTCTCTCTCATTTCCTCTCTTTAGTTCTCTCCATCCCTATCTCTCAACCTCTTTTCCTTCCTTCTTTCCTTCTCTCCCTCTTTCTTTCTCTCTCTCTGCATGTCTGCCGCTCACATTAGCGCTCTTGTATTTACTCGCTAATGCATGCTCCGAACAATGTTACTGCTCCCAGCCCTGGAATTGCTCCAAGTCCCGGGCTTGGGTTTCCATGTGGGCCCCCCCCCCCTCCGTCCTGCACCTTATACCCCCCTCTCTCCTCCGTCTCCTCCCCCTCTCTCCGTGTGAACAAAGAGCTCCCAGCGTTTCACGGAATCTCCGACTTCTCGAGTTTTGGTCGTGCCACCATTGCGCGGTGGAGGAGGTATATTTGTAGTGTAGTCGCCGAACAGGTTACCGTTGTATGGTTCTTTTATTTACGGTATTCTCATATTATTTTCACCAATTCATTTGTAATAAACACAATAGCTTATAATTGCCATTTGGTTTACAAAATGCTGTGAAATTTGATCAACCATACAAAAATATTTTATAAGGTTTTAATAAGGATATTCCTGTTCTGGTTTGGTCCTGTTCTAGGTCCCGGTTTGGTCCTGTTCTAGTCCTGGTATCGTCCTGTTTAAGTCCTGTTTAAGTTTCTAGTTTGGATCTAGTTTCCATTCCTTCCTCGTTTTCAGAAGATTTTCCATTTCTTCAATAAAAATCAACCAACATACCAGCCTTAACCTGCAAATACAGGGACACATGCTGAAAGCTCAGATTGTTCAACTTTTCCTCTCAAACATGCAGTGTTAACGCTCAAGACATTTCCACAATGCATTTCAACCTTTCAGATGGCGTGTGTGGATTTTTTTGCTGAGATTTTGTTCTTTGTAGAGGGCATTCTAAAATCTATTATCTAAATAACTGTTGTCTCTGTGGTTTGATAATTGCGCCAACTCTCAATTTGAGATTTCTATTCATTTGCAATATATTGTGCAGCACTAATAGCAATGATACAGTGTTCATCCCCGATATTGCTTGTACCTTGCCTAGGATCCAGAAGACACACTTTTCCAATACGTTTATGAAGATGTGGGTCTGATCACTGGTGAATCTCCCTGAGCTCTCAGAAGGGTGTGATTGACAGGTGGATTAGCCAATCAGGGACATGCATGATCTCTCTGTATCAAAATAAATATGGCTGCTCTCTTGAAAAAAAATAAAAGGAACAAATATCACAGGGATCTGAAAAACATCTAGGATTTCTGTAAAATCAGTGAAGCAGTAAACTGTGTTCATCTGAGGTGAGGTATATTTGATGGGTGACCAACGAGCTCCTTTGTTTCACAAGCATCATTGAAATAAACAAATCTGATTGGACAAACATGTTTGGTTCTGGCTCAAGATGCAATGGAGGAAAATACAGAGACATAGCATTCTGGACTTGCCAAGCTTGCACCATTGTATTATATTCCAAAAGCTAGGACAGGGACAGTTGGGCATATAGGGACAGGAGGACAGGAGGACATGGCAGATGGGGCTTCTTTGTGCTCACATTTAGCGCCTGTACGGGGACAATGGCCGCTGCTTTGACGGATGGCTGTGCACATGTTCGGAGTGTGCGCTATGTGTTTGCTGTTCCGGGGCCTGATAACTGCCCTGTGTAAGGGCCTCTGTGTGGAGGCCCCTGTGATAAGGCCCCACTGTGGACTCTGTGTGTGGCAGGTCCATTGTTTCTTGCCCCGTCCAAAGGAGACATAGGGGTGTTGACAGTGTTGTAATGGGTTATTTACACCACTGCTTAAGTCATGTTTGAATAGTTTGTGCTACAGGTTAGTGTTGTCACAGTTAGTGTTGTGGTCCATAGGTGTATACTAATCTGTGTGGTCTTATACTTGATCTGATACAGCTCAAAATTATTCGCTATTCTGGAAAGGTTCATTTCTGTCCTGTGAATGTGACTTTTTTAGTATTGATCTTTGCTCAACTGAACATCTAGTTTCGATAGTTTTTCATATCTGATTTTCGATACTTTTGACAGCAGTAGTTCAGAGTGCACATTGTAAACAACTCCAGGAGTGTTAACATTTAAAGAGAAGACTAAAATATAATACAATAATCCCATGCATTTCAGAACATATTTGTAGAGGTCTAAACTACAACAAGATTTTTCTATAAAAAGACAGGACATTTTGTTGCTTGCAGAGGACATTCTATTATCTATATAATTGCAGCCTTTACTATTTGATAATTGAGCCAACTCAAAATGGTGAGTTGATAACAATTAATTGTGTAACCCTAATGGTTAGCCATCCTACGTATCTATAGTACACTACTACAAAACAATATTTTGTTTGTATTTTGCTATTATATTGTGCATTTTCTATCTCTGATTTTACACTGAGCAATTTTCCATTTATTTCAAAACTAAAATTGGTCTGCATTAAATCAGCACAACCACTGTGCGATGTCTGCATCTAATAATAAACATTTTTTATATATTGGAAACCCAAGGAGCTGCAAACAACGTTCGATAGTACTGTGGTAAATATTTATCATAGAGAATTTAAACCATCATTTAACAAAATAACGTGTTGCCATTTATATTTATTCATCAAATTATAACTGTTGTGTAAATTAGATGAGATTTGACCCTTTTTACAGTTTACAGTTTGATTGCTAGATAACATTTCATATCTGCTGGCCCATGTCCAAACCCGGAAGTGAAATTATAAACTTCACCAAAATAATCAAACTGGAGAAAACTAGGCAAGATTTTTTTTGTCTTGCAAAATCTTTAAGTTGGACTAAACACCTAAAGTTCTCCCACAGCCACATTTCAAATAGAGCTGCTAAACTAGTACCTGGAGGACTAACGAGTGTCTGAGAGGAGGAGGAGGGTCGGGTCTGGGAGGTATAAATAACGGTGTGATTGTTCCACACTTCAAACTCCGTCTCTGCAGCCAGGTGTTTGTAATCAGAAGTAACTGACTGTAGTCAGGGCAGTCCTGTGTGATGTCACATAGTACTTCAGATTGCAGTGGCCACTGGAGTATACTGGAATATAGGACCTTTAAACAAAATCATGCTAACTAAGTTTTGGTGAACCCCAATAAATCACTCACTATTGTGACCCATGCTATTGAACTGACCCTTTTCAGCTCTTGTGAATAATGTCGACCTTATGTACTTCCACTTAACTCCCACAGGTGTCAAACTGAACCCCACGCACTCGGCCCCCCCCCTGTGTAGTGTCATGTTTTGGGGTGGTCTGCGGGCTTGTTTTGAGTGGGCACGTTTACATGACTGCGTGGGTTTAATGTTTACACCCCCCCTTCCCAGTCTGTAGGCGGACAGGGAAACAGAAAGTGGCCCATGCGAGTTGACCCTGCGCCAGGGGGGTTTTTAGTGGGCGCTGGTATGTGGAGGGGGGCGGAGTCATAGTTAGAGATAATCCTGCCCCCGCCTTCCCCGCCCCCCCCCTCTGGGCTGGAGGCTCTAATGTGGAGCGATGAGCTGTCAATCACTCCACAAAGCCGACTGTGCGCGGATTACCCCTCCCACTGATTTTCACACTGTGTCACAAGTTGGCTTCTGATTGGCAATTTGGACACTTTTGGTCACTTTTTGAGAGCGAACAACAAAAATAAATAAATAAATACATACAAAATAAAATGTTACACAGTAGGATTTTAAAGTCGCTATTGCTGATATTCACTTAAAAATATGAAAAACAATTAGTTAATTTTAAACGTTTTACAGTGGTCCAAAGTTCTTTCTTACTTACCTTATCTATCCAGAGCATCAGAGCATCCTAATTATTCACGGCAATGAGTTTCTAAGCACTTTACACAACTTTAAAGAGGCCAGGGCAGAATTTTGGCATTAATGCTAACAACAACTAGCATGCTAACACGCGCTTCCTGAGTGTCAGACATTAAACTGCTTTATAATTAGATGCAGGCAGTACTGGGGTGAAACTGGGACAAAATTCAAGTGTAGCGTCTTTAGTCTGAGATTTTTAAGAGATTTTTCAAGTTTCAGTATGTTATGTCAAAATAAGATGTTGCTGGAACTACATTTTCATAATCCCGCTTATGATAATATTGTTGTTTGAAAAAAATATATATATATCTGTCAGGAGCACATTTTATTGAACAACTTTTTTGCATTGCAGTCTCATTAAGTTGCACTATGTTACTTTTCTGGTAATGGAGTCCTCCACCTGCATGTCTCTGAAATGTTGGAAACCTGGAATGTTCCACAGTATGGCATTTAACATATATTAACTGGTTTTATTGCTATGCTATGCTACTATCACCCTTCTGAACTCCAATGGGATAGATAAGTTTAATGCCCTGTGGAACATTTTAGGTAAAGACACATTGATTAATTTCTATTTGCCAATAATCAGTTTGGCTTTTTAATGGAGAGGTCTACAGCCAATTAGACTTTTAAGAAATAAATTTGACTTTTTCTTTGGTTAAATAAAAAGTAAAATCAAATCAAACTTCATGATTGATCAATAGAAGTAAAAAAAAAAAAAATCGTTATACCACCCAGTCCTAAACAATAGCATGCTTATAAGAAAATGGTGATTGAATTTGAAAGTATAAGACCAGGGATTACAGCCGGAGGAACAGCTGGCTCTATGCTGGATTAAACCATGTCCTCATCACACTCCTCCTGAACATGATCTGACCGTTCTCATTTTTTTCCTATGGAGTTGTGAAAAATCCCTACCAATAAATACGGCTGCACGATATGAAGTGGGGTATATATTCGATATTATGTGAATGACATGCCTGCAGTGAGAATCTATAATGTAAATGATCATGGAAGTAAAGAAGAAACATAAACGGAAAAGCTGTCCAAACTTTTGACTGGTAGTCTATAAGTAAAATCCAAGTGTAAATGAATCAATTTTTCTGTGTCACAACAAAAAACAAGACTAAACCAAGATCATAACAAGGCTAAATAAATGAAAATCACTACTAAAATCTAGACAATTTTACAGCATCATTTTCAAAGATTCTGCAAATATTACATTAACCGGTATTGCGATATCAATAATTATGCAACAGACTACAGAAGTGGTGCTGAGCCATACACCTGTAAAAATCATAACTTTGCAGCATTGTCAAGGTTAAGGTTAAACACTTTATTGTCCTCACAGGAAAATTTGGCCCCATCCATGGCTCACATCCTTCAATGCTGCTGGGGCGCCTCTTCGGGGATAGTGCGACCCACGTCCTTGATCTAGACTTGATCGGGACCACTTAAGCTGGAGAATTTTACCTATTGTGGGTTGATGCCAAGGATCAATCAAAATTGTAATAGTCAGAGTTTATAAATCAGTCTACAGAATAGTCCTTTTCATCAGTGTTTATATAATCCCTCAGTGTGTCCCTCAAAATGTAATTCTATAAAACCGGCAAAATCTATTCACTCGACAAAATGTTGTAAAAAGAATAAAATGTTTTATTCGCAATGCTTTGTCATACATTATACCTCTACAAACATGTTCTAAAATGTCCCTGTGTGTCATATGCCCTCCCTATGTCTCCATGGGGTCTTATACTGTGTAAAAACTGCTAACCCTATAGTTTAGACCTGTACAAACAAGTTCTGAAATGGAATTCTTGTACTAGTTTATCGCTTCAGATTTCAGTCTTCCTTCAAATATTAATGCTCCCGGATGCGATTAAAATATGCACTGCAAACTCAGTCCTGATTTCAGAATTTGTCAGATAAAATTTACTTAGATATTTCCCCAAATTTCGACTTTTGTTGGAGGCATACATGATTTGTTTTCCCTGTTACTACAAAACAGGTTATATTTTCAAAGCTTCTTGCACATCCTGTTCCATTGTCGAATCTACAAAAGCATCAGGAACGTCAAAAAGAACTTTGCTGCCTGGTACCACCTCCAGATCTTCTCATCAACCTTCTCACTCTGCTATTTCGTTTCATCGCACCTCCACTTCTTCTCGATCCCTTTAATTTCCGGCATAACATTGTTCCCGTACCACCAAAGTACATCCAAAGGAATAATGGAACCGAGGAATCCTGCAAGATATGGAAGACGAAAGGAGGAGGGAGGTGGTAGCGACGAAAAGGGAAAGGAGGAGGGCTGGTTTGAATGAAGAGATAAAGCAACTCAAGGGGGGATCTGGAGAGCTTGGGTATTATTAATTTAGCCAGCGAAAGAGAGGTACCCCCTACACGCAGGTTTCCATCGCGGGGCAAACAATGGAGAGATTGGAGGAGAGAGAAGGAGAGATAATCCGGCAGACTAGCGAGCGGCATTAACTCTTCCATTGCCGTGGTGTCGGGAGAGAGTTTTTATCTTTTCTTTTCTGTGCTCGCGCATCCCTCCTGCAGATTTTCCATCCGGAGCACGGTATGCTGCCTGTGGTAATCCTGTAGTTGACGTTGTAATGTGCATGTAATGTAGAGTTGTCAAATCTGGTAGAAATTTTTGGTGAAGTTTCGTCAGTAGAAAGTCGTATTATATATTTTTTTAAAGATGTTGAATTCTACTTAAGTTGTCAGCCTCTGTGCACCCATGTGTCATTCCGAGTTTGTCCTTCACAATGATGTGTCTCTTTAAAGCCCCAATGTGTAGCTTCTTAGCCAAAAAAATAAATGAAATTAAAGGGCTGTCAAAAGTATCGAAAGTCAGACACTAATCTATACTAAAACTAGTAGCCAAACTACAGATATGGACAAAAAAATAAATAAATAAATAAATATAAATCACATAACTGGATCAAATGTGGCTGTTCCTGAAAAGTGTCATCTTGAGTTTTATCAGAGCATGGTATAATAAAGAAATACTTCTATTTTGTTTCAAAAATGGCAGTATTGTATCAAAATCGGTATCGAGTCTATTCTTTAGTATCGAGTTTGAATTTTTCGAATTGTGACAACACTTGCATATTGCCGGCATAAAATTCATTTATCTCCATGGATAATGTTCTGAAGTATGATTTTAACTTTCTGTTTCTATGGAATCATGTCATGGTGACAATCCACCTATGTACATGGTGTTGCTATAAACAGTGAGTTAAAATGGAAATAAAAGCAATGACCTAAAAAAGTACAAATAAAAATATAACTTCAGTAGCAGTTAACTACATTTTTCAATGTTCTATTACAGGTGACAAGCAAGGACCATATCCATGAGAAAAAGTTACGCAGTGTGCCTTTAAAATATATATCGACATCAGCAAACGTAGGTTATTGGTCACAATAGAAAGACTATGACTATATCGACTGAAATAAAACCCTCCATTTCTCACCATCCCTAGTTTGTATATACATTTTTGGTGATCATTTTAAGTGATCGAAAAGAAGAAGAGATGGAGAGGCTGAAGAGGCTGGTGGTTCTGTTGCTGCAGTGGAAATGGACAGAGAGCTGAGAATGTGTATGTATATGAAGGTCTTGAGACGTGATTGGTTGAAAGTTAAAGGCAACAGGAGGTGATTGGCTGACACAGTGGCAGGGAGGAGTCTTGGTAGTTGACCCGTTAGTAATTCTGCGGTTGGACTGAGCGTTCCAGGACACGTGTTTTCTATGGGACATAAGAGGCCGGAGCGAGGCTGTGTTCCCGTCTGCTCCCTGTGCTCTCATCTGGATGCAGTCCGTCTGGTGTGTCCCTAACAGCTGGGGATGCAGCTGGATACTTACCTGGGTTGTTCTAATTGTGGAGTTATGAATTCTACTAATGTATAAGGCGAGACTTACAACCATCATTTGGTTGGCCTCAGAATACACTGCGTAAAAAAACAGGGCTACTTTCAACATACAGAACTTAAAGTGCACCTTTTTCAGAGCTTTTAACTATGTTATAGTTGTTTCCTCTCACCATTTACTCACTTGAAGTTGTATTTAGAGTGATTTGTGCATGTTTGAGCAATAAGCAGTTTAATTGCTTACTTTCAAGACACATTCGGCAGCGTTGCATAGTCATTTTGGTACAGATAAAAAAAAAATCCACAGCTCAATAGCATGATGTGCAGCTATCCATCCAAGGCGCTGACAGCCACATGGCTCTTTGTTGTAGTGACGTTTACACAGTGATGTCAACTTCCATTGGACACTGCAGTTTTCTAAGTCAGTGGACTTGCTTCTTTCATTAATTGATTTTACATGAATTTTTGTGATTTAAAATGTCCAAAATCATAACATAATGAAGCACAGGGTGTCAAAGATTACTATTAGTATACAGCAGACACTAGTGCAATATCTTCTTTAAGGGCTAGGAAGTTAATTTTTTTTTTAACTACAGGGTTAGCAGTTTTTATGCAGAATAAGACAGAATATTTTGTTGTTTGCAGGAAATCTTTTCAAAATAGACCTATGATTAGTTTGCATCTTTTGCGATTGTGTTTCTATTGCAATTAATCTTGCAACCCTACAGTCCTATCATATATAACATTTCCATTTTTAGCTACCCTCATTTTCGAAACGTCAACACTTTCTCAAATAATTTCTTGATTTCCTTTCTAATCACATTCAGCTCCACTATACATTGTCTCTGGTTGTTTGCTCTGACCTCCTCGTGTATTGTTGTCTCCGCTGACATTATGGACGCTCTCATTTGCGGCCTCGTATTGTACCGACGATTGGCTCTGGCTGTATAATCCCGAGGCTAATTAAAGCTAAAACACATCATTAGCCAGAGACTTGTGTAAATTAGCATGTACATGAATGATAATTGCTCCATGCTAGCTCGTGCTGCAGAGTGGCGTGGCATTAGCGTAGCATAGGGGCTCGGGAAGTGATGTGGGGCAGACATTTTTAATTACGGCTAAAAGTTGATGGTAATTTGTTGTAGATGAAATTAGATGTAGGTGGGGGGAAATGATTTAGTTTTTAATTATCTTGATATATATACACAGCTTTATATCGCATTGGGCTTATCTTATTTTCCAACTATGAAAGTAGGGAAAGTAGGTTTTTAAATCTGTATAACTTGTTCCTAACTTTTGCAAACCCTTTGACAAATATAGCTGTCTTTCCAAAATGTATTTTACCAATATATCAGGCACTGTTTCGTCATTTACAAGCCAGGTAGTGATGGGAGTACTGGCACTTTTTAATCTTTTGGAACCGTTAATTCAAAAGTCATTAAAAAGCTCTCTTTTTATATTTATTTACAGAAGCCAATGCGATAACAAAATTGTATCCATAATCTAATCACAGATAGAAATGACCAAGGCTAAGATTTCATTAACGGGGGGGTTTACTTCTATGGGGTATTAGCTAACACTTGATACATTTAGATCACCATGTTACCATTTACTTTTGTTTCTGATGCTGAGTCTCTCCTCCCTTTGCTCCCCGTTTTAAGTCACTCCCCCTTCAGAGCGCTATCACACAGTCGACATAGTCAGCGTGAACTCCGCTAATGAAACTACTAAGGTTTGTCAAGTTGCTGTATACAATTTAGTATAATATTTTTGTATATTTACGGAGAATTGACATGTGGGAGCATGACGTAGGCTTGAGGGCTGAGCATTGCACAGAATTTTACAGTTAACTGTAAGGTTAGAGTAGGGTTCGAATAGGGCCCAGGAGAGATCGCTAAAATACTCAAATATGCATGGATGACATCTAAAACCTCTTCAGGCATGTTTTGGATGAGGGAAACAACATTATAACATGATGGAAAGGTGTGTCTACCATTTGAAATTACACAAAAAACTAAGACTGATGGCAGTGTGTTGGTTCAATGTAACCCGTGTAACTCTGTGTAAAAATGCATAAAATTAGAGAGAAAAAGATTCAGTTCTTTAAAAAATTAGGTCCAGTTTGAATCGTTCACACTAAGCAACCATTGAAAAGAGCTGGTTTGGTCATGAACGTCAAATTACTAAAGTCAGGTTCCATAGCTTTCAAATTCAAGATGATCTTTTTCTTCTCTGATTGGTTTAGCTTTAAGCCACTCACTTAACCTAATATTGGACTTCCGTACTAATAGTAAACCAATGGATATTTTAAGATGCTAAGTAAGCTTGAATTAGCATGACCCAGCAGTTAAAAGGATTGTTCCAATGTTCTTTTGTGCACTGTTTTATATTGTTTTGACTAATATTGTCAAAATCTGCCGTTTTTGTTGTAAGCTAGCAAAACGTCCATGAAGATGCATTGGACTAAACAACAATGAAACCCAAATATGGGTGGGTGCAATGTTCAAATGTTAAACCTCCAATTTGTAACTTTTTAGCCAAAAAACTGACTAAAATACATGCATCTTTTAAAATTCCACTGACAAAACCTTACTGCGGGCTTGCATCTCCACAAACCCGACTCTTATTTGGCCTGGAGGAGGGCTTCTTCTTGCTTGTTTCTGTAGAAATGTTGTTCCTTCGGCTATAATATTCCACATTATGACATAAAACTTCTCTATTGCTCTGAAGAATGTTCAGAAGTGTGGTTTTTAACTTTTTATTTCCAAGGAATCATGTAGGTGATGTGCCACCTCCAGAAAGTTTCATGCTGTCCCTTTCGTTCTTCTGAAGACTCCTACTTTTTAAACATTTTTTTTAAGTAAACATAATCTCCAAGTGGATTAGGCTAACTTAGAAGTCTGTGTGTGACAAGGTAACCCTGATTTTGATGGATGTTTTATCTGCCGAGAGCAAACATGGCGAATCCACGCTTCTCCAATGATTGATACACTGTCACTGGTACTCAATGTAATATAGCTGTAGTGACCACCCGAAGTGCTACGCTATATCGGCTGCAAATTTCTATCCCAAAGCTAACTCGTGGGCCTGAACAGAAGTGAGCTGCTAACTCCAGGTGATGCTAGGAGCTAACCGGAGTGTGTACATCCTAAGTGTGGCCTGTGTGGGCGGAGAGCTAGCATGGCGCATTAGTTCTGCTTGAGACCATGTGCTAATTAGCCAGCTGGGCGCATAGATAATCAGAGACACTGTGATTAATGCCAGTACACTGTGCAGTATGGAGTGTGTGCAGGGCTGAGGCGGAGCTCCACTCGAAAGTAATCACAGACTGCAGTGAGACAGGGGCACACTGAGGGCCTCAGACAATATACTCAGGTGACACTAGGGTTGGGTACCTGTCACATTTTTTCAGGTACCCGTATATGAACAATGCCTGATTTTGGTACCGTTTTAAACTGTAGTTTTTCTGGTACCTATTTCTGTATTAATCATCATCTAGAATAACAAAACACAACTGCAACCTTCATAAAATAAATTAAGTAGCTTTTCTTTGGAGATAAGAAGTTGTTTCTTGTAGTTTATTTTTACAGCGACACTCCCTTGTAACTTTCTATAATGCTCTCCCAGGACCCACTTGGCATCAAAAGTAAAATTAAAAGAAAATGTATTCTTTCTGTGCCAGTGTTTGGTTCCAATTCTTTTTCAGTACTAGTAACGCCAAAACATTCTTATGTGGTACTGTATTGGTACCTTAAACAGTACCCAGTACTGAGCCCCTATTGGTGGTTTGTAGATTCTACTACAAAATAATTATGTCATGTTGCCAGATGCAGGTCAAGAGGCTTTTTTTCTTGATCACATTGTACTTTGCTGTGAAATATCGAAAAGGTAAAGGCACAATAAACTCAGTGTACTGTATTACAAACCTAAGTAACAAATTTTAGATGCCCCATCTGTATTAAATATTATTTGCCTATATAGTATGTTGTGTCATCTGAAACTCCGCAATACCTATAATACAGACTTATTTTACTGAAGGCTTTTACTGATGGAACCTTGTACCTCATTTGTGAGGCAATGCATGACACCAGTGATATCATGCAAATAAGAGAATGATAAAATAACTCCTCTGTATAGTTTTTGACGCATGACAAAAAAGTGTCCTGATGCCACATTGGTTCTAGTTGCTAATGTAAACAAATAGCCCTCTCAGAATTCTAAAGTTTTTTTTCTATTGAAATTGAGATTCATTCTTGTTCCTGAATACCTTCTGTACACATTTATCAAGATTTCGTTCGGTTTGGCGTTAGGTTTATATTAGCTTTTTGCTGTCCATTGTGTTTTGGGGTCAAACCCTTTAAATTCAGTATTTCAAAACTACCCAGAAGGCCCAACTGCCCTACTGTACCTGCTCAAATGATCAGTATTAAATCTGTTTTAGGTGATTTTGAGCTTTCAGGTTTTTTTTAGATTAACTAGTCAGCCATGGAAAAACCATTTGGTAGATTAAACAACTGCTCCGACTGCCCTGCGTGACAGTTGGCAAAAAACAATATTCAGACTCTTACCGTTTAATCCCCAGTCAAGTCATATCATGTTTATTGAGTGGAGAGCGCCTACGTTTTTTCTGATAACTCTTTTGTTTTGGTTGTGAATTCGGAGCAGTGACATCATCATCTGGAACGGTTTGACCTCGACCTCCCATTGGTGCAACCTGCGACAACTGATCCTGTCCGAGCCAATGGGGGTTAGCGGGGTCGTGAGCGGGGGGTAGGGCGGGGGGCACATACCAGCACTGCGCCCGAGTGTTAATCTGCTTTGTCTGACTGTGTGCAGCCTCAGCACTCAGCCGTGACCTCTGACCCCTGTCCTGTTTGGTCAGTGTAAAGTATTTGTGTTCAGCCGGCGGAGAATCATGTTAGGGTTAAGATAGAGTTTATTGTCCCTGTAGAAAAATGTGCCCACTGCATTTGACCCATTCACTAGAGCCACATCATGAATGTCACATACCAAATAACAAAGGCTGCAGGTATTTAGATAATATAATATCCTTGTGTCTAAATGGGGTCTTATTCTATGTAAAAGATGCTAACCCTGTAGTTTAGACTATAAACATGAAAAAGGAGACATTAAAATGGAAAGGACTTGCTCTAGAATTCTGAAAACTTCCTGAAGTCTAAACCATAAACATATAAAAGGAAGCCAGTTCTTTTTCTATTAACTTGTTCTTGTTTGCATGGGATTTTTGTATTAGTTTAATAATCAGGAAGTGCACTGCTAGCATGCTAACTTTATCATGGTAAACACCGTTCTTGTTTCTAAAAGTTGTGAATCGCGGCGACTAATTAGGATGATTGGAACGCATAAGGTAAGTGAGGAATAACTTTGAACCAGTTCTATACCTGCACCTATGATCTTCTTTTTTTTTTCATTCAAGTCATTAATATCCATGATTTCAGGGGATTAAAACCTGTAACCTTATCGTTGTTGGGCTTCATGTTCTCTGTTTTTCCATCCATCCCTTACTCTTCCTATAGCTGTCACTCTCCTCCCTCCCTCTCACTCCAGACACCTCCATGTTTTCCTCCGCGTCGCACCTGCTCGCACGCCTCTCCGTCTTCACCTCCTCCTCTTCCTCGTCTCACCTCCTCCTCTTCTCGCTCTCACCTCCTCGCTGTCACTCATCGGCAGTTTGCACCTCTGCCAAGAACATAAACAGCCTGCACCATCCGTGCATCCCAGACGTTTCATCCAGGAGCGATTCAAAATGGCAGACAAGTGAGGTTTATTGAACGGATAAACTCCTCCTGGGGCATAGACACTGGTGGTGGTGAACAGTATTCTGGCGGTGAACCTGATTTTAAAAATGTCTTCCTAGAAACTTATTCCACACCTGACTGTAGACTATATATATCTAAATGGACATAGTTAACCTGCCTGCCGCTCTGCTAGCAACCAAGAGCTGGATAGGCTCTTCAGTGGCAATGATACTCGCCGTCAGAATTCTAAATGTGGACTTCGGCTTGATGACCTTAATTTGGCCGGAGCCGAACGCTATGGTCACACTGCTTTAGTCCACTTCTTTATTCAGTCTATGTTTCTCATTTTGTGAACGCATTTCTAGCATGCAGATTAGTCACCACAATGAGTTTATAAGTGCATTTCAACTTTCCGAGGCCAGTGTTGAGTTCTGCCGTAATGGTAATGCCAGCAGAAGCTAGCATGCTAACAGCACAACAGCCTCATTTCCTACTTCGCATATGATAAAATAATAATGCTTTATGCTTTACAGCTCAGCACTCTAATTTTACCCTAAGAGAAATATATCTGTACTGTGGCAAAACACTTTATTACATGAAGAAAACTTGGTAAAGCCCATGGTTAGTCAAGATTAAAATTTTTTTTTTTTTAATTTTAGTCCAGTTTTCTCAACAAAAATATCATGCCTGTTTAGTCGACTAAATCCATAATTGCTTGTCCTGGAATATTCCCCAGTATGGCATTAAACTTATCTTTCGCGGTTACAAGTTATTCAAGTACAGTATGTTTTTCAACAATTTTTTCAGCAATAAAAAACCCAGTTAAATAAATACAAAATAGATAAGTTCAAAGTGATACTGTGGAACATTTTGGGCAACACAATAACATCTCCAAGGAGACAATCGGTCCATGTTAATGAATACCTGATTGGCCAACAGTGACAGGCAGGTGACAGGAAGCAGGTACAAGGTCCTCAACAATCCTCCATTTTGAATTTACTTTTCCCATATTTAGAGCATCTTCATGTTAGCATTAGCATAATGACTTTCCTGGTGTATATTTGACAGGCCGCTCTTACACTCCGGCACAGAGGTTGACTCCCACCAACACATTCAAAATTCCCAACCATGGCTCTCCCTGTTTATGCCACTATTCAAGCATTTCTTTATTTATAATATTTATAACAGAAATATGTGTGTGTGTGTGTGTGTGTGTGTGTGTGTGAACATGTTTACCAAGCCATGTGGGGACTCCAAGTTTGTTTTGACACTTTCAGTCCGTCTAATGCTAGTGATACAGGTATGGTAGTAGCAAGTGTTGTCAAAACAGACATACTAGATTTACATTTTGTTCATTATAAAACGCATGTTGATGTAAAATGGCTTACTAGTTCATTTTAAACGGTTTGAAGTACCATGTGGCCTTATATCTGTGTAATCCAGGGGTGGGAAAACTTTTTGACACATGATGGAGTCTAAAATTTGACAGAGGAGCCGGTCCAGGATATATATATATATATATATACATTAGAGATTTGACCTCTAACATGTAGAAAATCATGAATATGCAAGTCTCATTTACTACAAATTGTTTTCCAAATGCATTAATTCAATTAATAATTCATTTGTTAACGTTCAGTTAAATAAACACAGCAAAAAAACTTTGAACAAGGTTTTACCCTTACCTATTTTTATAATTTGGTCATGTTCAGTGGGACGGATTAATAAACCCAAAGGGCCGTTTATGGCCCCTGGGTTCCATAGTGTTCCGTTGGCGTACACTGTGTGGTCTTATACTTGTTCAGCTTAAGATCATTCTAAAGCTATTCCGGAAAGGTTCACTTCTATCCTACAAATGTGACTTTTTTAGTATTGATACTTGCTCAAATGAGTATCTAGTTTCAATACTAGTTTTAGTATCGATTAGTGTCTGATTTTCGATACTTTTGACGGCCCTAATTCAAACATGCATGAATCAATCAAACTACACTTTCAAGTAATTAAGCTAATGATGAGAGAATGTTAGAAGCTATTCCAAGTCAAGTTAGCCTCCAGTAAATCAATACAACTCTATGGAAGCGTCTTCACAACCCGCACAAACCCGGCGCGTGCGTGTGTTTGTGCGTGCTATGGAGTGAGTAATAGAGAGCCAAAGTCCTTATCTGTCACCGGAGAGCCGCCTGCCTCTCGCACAACTGTCAATCATCCGACCCGTGAGACAAACATGGCCGCTTCAAACACCATACCCAGAGAGAAAGAGAGAAAAGAGAGCAGAGGTGGAGGAGACGACGGAAAGGATGGAGAGCCAGGTGTGCAGGGAGCCAGGGCCAAGGACAAAGGGGTTGGGATGAAAGTAGAGAAAGAGAAAGAGAAGAGAGAGGGTGGGTATATTCATTCACCGTGCAATGTCTTCCGCTAGCCCCACAGGTAAAGGTAGCGACTTAAAACACGCTTTGAAAATAGTTTGTTGTGTTGAAGTCTTGTGGCGGTAGTGTTTGGTGACTTTTAAGCAGGCGAACAATGTCCTCAGTGAAACAATTAAAGATTTCTGCGTATTGTGAAGTTAGTGTTTCAAATAGTATAATCAGTCCTAAGTTTTACATTCACAGTAACTAAAACTGAACCAGATGAAACATAGGTGCAATGCGTAACTTTTTTTTTGGTTGGACTACCTGCTTATCGCCATGGAGATGTTATTATTTTGCCACAAATGTCCACACAGTACAGCATGAAAGGGCCTTTATTACACTATTTTCTTATAATGCTGTTGTTCTTTGTCACAAACATACCTGGAGTTGTGTTTTGTTTCATTCACACATGTTTAACCCACACACCCTGCATATTTAGGCTAAGTTCTTCTCTAAAACAGGAACACTTCAACCTTGTGATGTCATCTGGTAATACATGAAGTGCTCCACTGTGCTTTTAAAGGCCATACGCCTTCACTAGAATCATTTGAATAATTGCAGCTCTGGAATTGCATATCTCTTCTGAACCAAAGGCAAAGGGTAGCTATTAACTTGAAAACTACCACTGCGTGACATCACCAGGTGGTACAGAAGATGTAGATAGCCTAATAATGCATTACTCAAATATATGTGAATGAAACAAAAAACAACTCCAGGTATGTTTTGAGGAGGTAACAGCATTATAACATAACTGAAAGCACACACGGGTCCATTTTGCATAATAAAAGTCCTTTTAAACATATTTATCTCCATGGAAACAATTGGTAGCACCAGGCCAAATTACAGGTGAGGTCCATGCATACGACTGCCACCACTGTAATAATGAAGGTATTTTTGAGCAATAAAAACCTGTATGAATGCTAAATAGAGCCCTATATTGTGAAACCAACCCCTCTTTGTCATCAGTACAGAACATTTCATCCAAAATGCAGAAACAATGTATGCACAAGAAACACAATTTAATTTACTTACTCAGATCTTGAATATAATTATATTAACACATTTTTTTTGTGCGAAATCGCTATAAGACTGGACAGTATCTAATCTTTCAAACAAACATTGCAATTGTGTTTAGATTTGCAATGTATTTCTTTTGTTTATTATAAGATTCCGCGCAAAGTTCACATTTTAAATGCGTTCAGAAGAACTGACAAAAAGACTGAAATATGAACTGACAAACTAATACAAGAATCACATTTCAAAACATGTTTGTACAGATCTAAATTACAGGGTTAGCAGTTTTATATTTTTAAATTATAGTACTTCAGAACTTGCAGCCTTTGTGATTTGCTCATTCAAACTGAGATTTCGATTTGATTGTGATTAATCTTGCAGCCCTAGTAAGTCCTGTCTTATGCACTTTAAGCCACCAGTACCAATTAGTGTTGTCACATTACTAAAATTTAAATTTCGATAATAGGAAAAGGTTCACTTCTGTCCTGTGAATAGAGATAGAGACAAACTCTCCCCAAGCCCATTTTCACCTTAAACCTATAAGAGATCTGCGTAGTCACGTTTTGTGCAGCTGTCTCTTCATATTAAAGTGTAGATTAACCAAAATGTCCAAATATTGGCCAACTGATATATTGGCCAACCGATATTTCAGTCTGTCTCTACCTGTGAATGTGACTTTTTTAGTATCCATAACTCCTCAAATTATTATCTAGTTTCAATGCTAGTTTTAGTGTCAAGTAATATCTGATTTTCAACCCTCCTACTACCACTCAGTCCGTTCATTTTACAGTCCCAATTCTTTCCTTATGCACCCATCTCCAGCCTGACTGAGGAGGGGTACAGAGGGGTAGCAGACTCGGAGAGGAGAAAAGTTGAACCCCAAATGGCTTGCAGATGCGTTCGACTGCAGCCCGAGTATGATGGGCCTGTGGGCAGAGCCGGAGAGAGCAGGCAGGTCCCATTTCAAACGCTGGATTAAACATGTGGGGCCCCATGCGCAGCTCCGCGTGTAGGCCCACTCCAGCAACTGCGCCCTGGGGCCTTTATGGAAATACTGCGAGTTCCACGTTCTCCCATTTCTCACAAGAAACGGCTCTGGATACTGTACTGCTGTCTGTTAGTGTGTAGTTTTACTGTACTCGAAGAAGTTAGCAAGGTTCTGTAATGTAACTTTAAAGCGGACCTATTATTCAAAATTAACTTTATTGAGCTTTTAACCATGTTATATTGTTTCCTCTCACCATTTACTCACAGGAAGTAGTATTTGGAGTGGTCCGTGCGTGTTTGAGCAATCTTTAAACTTATTTTCAAGATGCAATTTTATCGATTGACTCCCGCTTTCACCGACCGGTACACGCCCACTCTGTACTTACTTTGTTCTAATTTTATTTGCTTAATCTGTGGTATGCTGGATTCATAGATAGTAACTATGTAGCAGACACAAGCACAATATGTCTTCTTTAAAATGTCCGCACTGAGTTAACATGACTTTCAAAGATGAAGTACGTAACTTTTAGTGGAGGTTTGTTACCTGCTTGTCTCTTGAAAATGATATTGCTTTCTACAGCATGGTACTAGGGCTGCTAGGATTAATTGGAATAATCTCCGTGGACTATTCTTGATAATCATTAGTCCTGTCATATGCACTTTAAGCTACTACTACCAGCTAGTGTTGTCACGATACAAAAAATTTTGATTTTGATATTATTG
The DNA here is from genome assembly GCA_019594935.1 of Periophthalmus modestus. Taxonomy (NCBI): domain Eukaryota; kingdom Metazoa; phylum Chordata; class Actinopteri; order Gobiiformes; family Gobiidae; genus Periophthalmus; species Periophthalmus modestus. The sequence continues at coordinate 7,892,354 of JAIEZT010000107.1, forward strand.
ACATATATATATATTTTTAAAGGCCATACATCATATATACATAATGTGTTTGAAAGTTGTAACATGCTAACATCTAAGTAATCTCGAGAAGCAGTGGTACAGCAGATAATGCGCCAATCTGTTCAAATCAGTTCAAAACTTGCTTGAAGTTTGTACTGTCATCGTGCCCTTAGGCCTGACACTTTGCTAACATTTCTCTCTTATGACAGGAAGGGCTTCTGGCGTATAAATCTGCCCAATCACTGTGCGACTGTGGCGAACCCTATCTGAGAGAGAGTGAGAGGGAAAAAAAAATCTGTTTTCAATTTTCATTTTTGTGGTTGTTCAGACAAATGACAAGAAGCAGGGCGCATACGAAGGCCTGAAAACCAGATAATGTACTCTTCGGTTTTGAGTCTTAAGTCTTAAAGCTGCACTGTGTAACTTTCCTGATCTAACGTTGCCTAAAAAGTTCCTTAAATCTGTATCTCCATGGAGAGCAGAAGCAGGATTCATACTAAACACACAAAGAATGGTACTTTTTAGTTTTGAATCTGTCGTAAAGTTGCACTATATAAATTTCCTGTTGTAACTTTGCCTAGAACCACAGTAGCTCATTAAACTTGTCTATCTCCATGGAGACAAAAAGCAGGGTGTATACGCATGGCTGAAAACACAGATACTCTTCAGTGTTCTGTCTGTCTTAAAGCTCCACTATGTAACTTTCCTGGTCTAGGTCTTTTGCTTGTCCTCATGGAGATGTTCATACATTGCCAAGAATGATCCACAGTATGTCATTAAACTTGTATCCATGAAGACAAGAAGGTGGCACCTCCAGGCCAAGTCACAAGTCAGATCTCACTAACATTAAGAATGTTTTTAAGCAATAAAAATGTGATAAATAAATGTCATACTACAGAACATTCCAGGCAATCAAGGTCACCATGGAAACAAGTTGGTGGCATAGTGAGGCTTCGTAGTGCCACTTTAAGTAGATAAATCTATATATTTTATTCAACATCAAGCAAAAAAGCTGCAAACAACCTGTTTTATCCTCACTTTCCTAACTAGCATGCTAACAGTGGACCAACCTTTTTTCTTAGTTTATGATAGATGAAAGTTATTTATGATTAGATGCAGATAGGACACAGCGGTCTAATTTTGAACTTCTTTTTTACAATATATGCACTGGGCAAAATTAAATTGAACTTTATTACATGAAAAAAATGATACAGCCTCTTTAAATCTAACAAGATTAAAACTGAACTACAACTAATAAGAAATACTTCACTTAATTTAGACAAAATTATATATGTATTCTGGGCTTGAAATGAATATTTATATGAGCGATCACTGAGCAAAAGTTAATATAGGGCTGAGTAGTGAGAAGAGAAGTCACAGATGGAGAGGAGGGGAGATGTTTTGACCTGGATACTTTGTTTTCTGCAAGAGTTTGAGCTGAAGATCTGTGTTCTATATACGAGGGAAAGGCGGGGTGTTTCTATGGTAACGCAGGCAGACATATTGACCGAAAATGTCCGAATTGTGACTTTAGTCCAAGAATGCTGTATGCAAGTTACAATGTCTATTCACGGAGTAATAGTGTATCATGGAAGAGGTGTGTCAGGTGCCCTTTCACTCTCCTTCCTCTTCCCCATGTGTCAAATACCCTCCAGTCCTCTTATATACCTGTGTGTCAGATGCCCTCCCATCCTCGCACTGTTTCCATGTATATCAGATGCCATCCCATACTCCTACTATGTCCATGTGTGTCAGATGCCCTCCCTTCATGGAAATAGAAAGTTAAAGCCAAATTTTGGTATATTCTCCATGGAGATAGATACATTTAATACTGTGCTATACTGTGGAATATCATAGCCAAAGGAACAGCAAGAGGCCCTCCCGCAAGTGAAGTAAGAGTCAGGTTAAAAACAGCCAAAATGACAAAACATGCTTTTATTTTATTCATTTTTTTGGCTTAAAAGTTACATACTGTGGCTTTAATGTGAGACTTTTCATATAGTGTAATACCATGGTAATTGTTACTGCTGTGAAGTACCAGTATGTATTTGTGTATCATTAGCTTATAAGGCCAGAGGTTAAAGGAGCATCCAGCAGCAGGAAGCTAATCTGCAACCGTATCATTGCTTTGTGGGCCAAGTACTTTGTTGTGTTGTTAGTACTACTCTGGGGGGAGGGCGCATGAGGGGAGTGACCAGTGGACCCTACTTTTACTCCTACACGAATAAGATATTGTACAGTGTAACAGAACTCGTACTTGAGTAAAAGTTTTGGTTACTCTTCCCACTATGAATAAGTCTAAGTCTAAGTGACAAAAGCTTTATGTTGGCAAAACGAAATGATTTGAACAATTATGTTTCTTCTGCCATCGAAATATGTTGAGCATTTTTCGACTTTTTTGTTTGCATGCTAGTTGTTGTTGTGCTTATAAACTCATTGTGGTGAATAATTAGGATGTTTGGAATGTGTAAGGTAAGTGAGAAATAACTTTGGACTACTGCAAACCATTTTAAAACACTTATTAAGTCTTTTAAATGAATTTCTTGGACTTGCACTTGAGTAATATTATTTGTAATTCATAGTACTTTTAACTTAAGTAAAAATTTTGGCTCCCCACCTGTAGGGAAAGGGGGGGTGAAACTAGGGGTTAGGGGTCAGGGAGGACGGACACTTAAGGCAATGTAGGGGTCATGGAAGCCCACAGCTCTCACTGAGTAAATGATGTGTTGTGCTCTGACACTGCCCCCCCTAGGGTCACCCCTTCCTCTAACCCCCTCCGACCCCCTGGCCTGGTGCTTTCAGAGTGTGACCACACAAAAGCACTATTGTCCAGGGCAGTGGAGGAGGAGGAGGAGGAAGAGGAGATGGACAAAGGCAGTGTCTGGGCTTCACTCAGATGTGAGCGCTGATCAGCTGGAACTTCTGATCTCTATAATAATGGTGGTTGCGCCATTGAGCCAGACCCTTCACCCACCTGTCTGGTTCTGATGTTTGAGTGAGTAAAATGTTTATCTCTGAAGCAAGTTGTTTGCTACTCCACACTAAATGGAGATGATGTTTATGGACCACTATCTTTGCAGAGGTTGACAATTGGCGGCCTGCCAAGCAATAGGGTACCTGAATTATACTCTTAATTATAAGACTGATCTCAGCGATTCACAAAAAGATGTTTAGCAATTCTGAGTTTGTGTCACTGTGAGATTAGGCAAGCAAAACACAAAACTACTTCCAGTTTAGCATCAGCTTTTTCTGCATTTCACTTCTCGGCACCACAGTTTAATCTCTCTTTATGTAATGCATTGGGTTTGGCTCAGTTAGATGTATTATGCACTGGAAATAGATAAACATCAATAAACAGGAAACCGCTGAAAACAGAAAACAGCTAATGTGCTAGATTTGTTCTGCTAATATGTCAGCTCAACATATAAGTCACATCACTGGAAATACAGCGGTTTATCACAAGATCGACGTTCGGTAAGAGATCATCATTTTACGTTTATATATTTGCTTTTTGGAGTCTGTGTTCTCTCTCGTTTCTGTACGTTGTCTAGCTCCTCCTTAAGCTAAAGTGATCCGGGAGCCGAAAAAAGCCAGACCTCTTTCGAAGCTAGAACCCCCTTAGTGGCCCATCAGACGGGCCGGTACGGTTCACTTTAGACAGTAGAGACAATTTTGCAGCGATGCGCTCCAAAGCAAGTGGAAACAAGGCTTATGGCTCCTCTGCTGCACCGCCAGACTCTGCGCCCCTGTTTGAGGACGCTCTGTAGTAAACACCTCCATGTGTCCTCCAGCTCTACACACCCCCCCTCTCTCTGTGTTAGACTCTCCCTCCCTCTCTTTCTCTGTGTGTTAGACTCTCTCTTTCTCTTTCTGCATTAGACTGTGTGTGTCCCCCTTCTCTCTCTCTCTTTTTTCTCTGTGCATGTTAGACTCTCCCTCTCTCTTTTCCTCTCTCTGTGTGTTAGACCCTCTCCCTCTCTCCCCCTCTCTCTCTCTCTGCATGTTCTGCTTTTTCCCTCCCTCTCTGTATCAGACTCTCCCTTTGTTATGACCAAACCAAACCTCATACAGCCTCTGACTCCTCCACTTTATTTCCACCAGTTTTTCAGCAGCTCTGCACCTGCCCGTGGTATTTGTTTAGACCCCCCTTCTCTCTCTCCTCTTTCTCTGTCTCTCCCCCTCTCCCTCTGTCCTCTCACCACCCCACTCCTTTGCTTTCTGCTTCCCTTCTCTTAGCCTTCTACTCTCTCTTACCTCTCTCTCCTCATCCACTGTTTTTTTTATCTCTCCCTCGCCCTACCGCGGCTCTCTCTCCATTTCTCCGCTCTCACCACCCTCTCTCTCCCTCTCTCCCCTCATCCACCCTTCCTTATCTCTCTAATTACCGCTCTGATCTACCTTTCTCACTCTCCTTTTTCTGTACCTCTCTTTTCTCATCGCTTTATTTCTCACTTTCTCTATCCCTCCCCTTTCTCCCTCTTTCCCCACTCACTCCCATCCCTTGCTCCCTCTCTCTACCCCGTCTCTTCTATGTCTCCCCTCTTATACTCCTCTTTACCTCCTGTCTCTCTCACCTCTCTTTCCTCCTCTCTATCCTCCTCTCTACCCGATGTCTCCATCACTCAAACCTCTCTTTCCCTCTCTCCCTCCCCTCCCCTCTCCTCTTTCTGTCCTTTTCCCTTGTTTCTCCTCCATCCCCCTTTTCCTCTTTCTCTCTCTCTCCCTCTTTCCTTTGTTGAGCGCTCCATTCTGCATTGCAGCTCATCTGTGACTCAGGGCACCCCTCACAATGCGTCACGGAGAGAGTCAAAGGTGTCTGGTGTTTTTCTCTCTCCCCCATCCACACCGGAGCTGATGGGTGGAGGAGGGGAGGGTGGAGAAGGGGAGAGGAAGGAAGAAGAAAAAGGAGAGAGGGTGGAGAAGGGGAGAGGGAGAGGAGGGGAGACAGGGTGGACGGTAGTGTTGTCATCATACTAAAATTTCAAACTCTATACTAGTCTGTGTGGTCTTATACTTGTTCTGATAAGGGTGAAGAGAGGAGGGAGGGAGAGGGGAAGGAGGAGAGAGGGTGGAGTGCAGAGGGGAGAGAGGATGGAAGGAGGAGGGGAGAAGGAGAAAGAGGAGAGATGGTGGAGTGCGGTGGGGAGAGGGGACGGAAGGAGGAGGGGAGCCATGCTTTTGGGATGTGGGTGGCTGGATTCGGGCAAACTTTGGTGGAGGTAGTGGTATTTGACAGACCAGCGTTCCCCTGGCAACGCCCACATACCCCGATGCGAGCTGGGGCTGCTGGAACAAGAGCGTGCCGTGTGCAAACAGCGTGTTGGCTTACACAGAGTAATTAAACACGGAGGGAATAGAACCATCGCACCGTCTGTGTGTGAAACGGTGTGTGGGTTTGGAGAGATGTGTGACTAAATATGGCGTATTGTGAAAATATATCTCAAAAGTATTGATATCGTGATGGTGGTTAAAGAGGGAGTATTATGTAATATTGCTTTTTTTTGTTTAGATTTCTACCGTGTTTCATAGTAAAAAAAAATTCTATTTTGTCAACTGGACAAAAAGTTTTTGAGTGAGGATGTTTTGCTGGTCATCCAAGCCATTTCTTCAGTTCTGGCAAGATTTTGGTCAGTTCTGGTCAGATTACTGGTGAACACTGCCTTTTATCTATCTGAAGGGAGGAGCTAACTACATTGAAACACACCTATTTGTATAATGTTACTGTTTGTCAGTTAGGTCTTTTGAACTACACTAATGTGAACTGTGCATGAGTCATATTTTGCATAATGTTTCAGGCCCCTAATGGTTGCTCTCACATCATACTGGCTACCACTTTTGTTTTCCTTGTTTTGATTTACGTCTGAGGATGGAGTTATAAATAGGAGATAAAAGATGTCTAAGGCCTCAATTGATGTGCACAAAACTGTACACAGCAACTTCACAAACCTGATGCGATGTGCAGTAGTTTCATTAACGGGACGCACGCTGAATGTGTTGCGTTAGCGCTCTGAAGGGGGAGTGACTTAGCACAGAGAGCAAAGGGAGGGGGAGACTCAGAGAGCGTCAAAAACAAAAGTGAAACTTATGTTAATACATTGTTTTTGGTGAATAAAACATTTTCAAAACAATAGAAGTTAATATGTTCTAAAAATGTTATGTATAAACAGTTAATACCCCAGAAAAATACTCCCGTTAATGCAATATCATTGGCAAGAACAGAAACATGCTAGCTAGATAATGCCAAATTTGTCATTTGTTAGCGATGCAACAAATAATAATAATAACTAAAATAAAATAAATAACTCATTTTTTTTGTAATTTAATAAAATAGACTTTGTGTTGACCCACTACAGATATATTGTATAACCAGCTCTTGAGGTCAAAATAGGTTTTATTGTCCGTGAATCAGAAAGTAAGGCGACTATGATGTTAGCATTCTAGTTGTTGTGCTTTTGTAAACTCATTGCGGTGAATAATTAGGATGCTTGGAACGCATAAGGTAATTAAGGCATAACTTTGGCTGCTGTAAACTGATTAAAATGAACTAATCCTGTTTTTCACATTTTTGAACAGTAAAAATGTCATATAGTTCCGTGATATTAATTTAAAAAAAATGTTCCGTACACTAGAACAGTTCAAATGCAGTTATCAGGAGTGGTGTAAGTGAGTGTTGAGTGAAGCTAAGTACCTGGGTCTTAGCAGAAGTACAACTGATAAAGTAGTCACAAGTACCCGCCTACCATACTGAACCCAAATGTTGACCTAACACTTCTGTTTTCTATGCAAATACCAGATATAGCTTTAAATTCATTCTAAACATTTAAAGAGATTGAAAGAAGACTGAAATCTGAACAGCTAAACTAATTAAAAAATCCCATGCATTTCAGAACATGTTTGTCGAGGACCAAACTACAGGGTAGCAGCTTTTACACAGAATAAAACCCCATGGAGATGCAGGGAGGGCATCTGACGCACAGGGGCATTTCAGAATAGAAAGAAAATTGAATGCTTGAATTCTTATAATACATATTCACAAATTAAACGTTTCAGTAACCATATACAAAAGCATTCCGTGCATGGTCCAACTTGCCTCGGGTGTAGCCTATCTGCAGTTATCTGAAAACACTCCTTTGACTAATAATAGTGGCCTGACGAGGTTTAGCCTTATCTCAAACTGCTGGAGTGGTTATTTAGACTGAAGTATTTTTAGTCCTGTGAGCAAGGCACCTGCAGCTCACTGACATGGGAAAGAATAGCAGATTGTGAGAGTCCAAATATAAAAGATGACGGTTTGTTGTTGAAATGTGTCGAAAGTTATGTAAAGGTGCACTATGGAACTTTTCTGTTGGAGGGTCCAGCAACCGCTTCTCTCCATGGAGATGTTACTGCTTTGCCTGGAACAGTATACCATTAAACACATTTATCCATGTACAGGTGGTTTATTTCTTGAAAAAATACCATGCTTTCTTACTGTGAGCCTTTCCACAGATCTGACCTGTAACTGTACCCTATTTTTTCCATGCATTTGCAAAATGTATCTTTCCCCAGTACAGATATATATTATAAGCAGCTTTTGAGGTCAAAAGAAGTTTGCTGTGTACTCTCTACATCTATTTAAAAAGCATTTTATTGCCCAGGAAGTGCATGTTAGCATGTTAGTTGTTGTTTGCATAAATGTCATGACTAAATACTGACACACTTGTCTCTAAAAGTTGTGAAAAGTGCTTATAAACTGTTTTTAAGACAGTAAAATTCAGTTTTACAAAAATATGTTTAAAATGTAGTGTGTGGTGGCCCATTGTATCTTTGTTCAGTGCTGCTGGAGTGTGTGAAGAACCGCTCAGGAGGATTCTTGTGCAGATCTAGGCTAATGGTCTGGATTATAGCTGGAGGATTAGGCTGTTACCATGTTATAGGTCGTCAGACACCACACGTAGACAGACGACCACCAACACACAAACACATTATGTCCTCTGGACTCTGATTGGATTATTTGCTTCAGAACTAAAACATGGATGAATGGATGCATTTTTATAATAACTGGACTGGACTGCACAGATCTGACTTTGCCTGTAGCAATATTTGATTCGATTTTTGGGGCACCGCTATTGAAAAAGCAAATTCATTTAATTGTCCATATAATAGTCAAGTTCATGAGCAGGAGTCCCAAGTTGGAGGATTAGGAAATGCTGAAATGTTCATTGTTTACCTATATTACTCAGCCTTATACGAGCCACCATCTATTCTTGCTGTGAATCCATTGTCCTACCTCCTCCAATGCTCCTCACATCACTCTGTTTCCTCTTTTCTAGGTTCCGTGACGACAAAGGCTACGTGCTGTACCCTCAGATCGGGGACAGACTGGACCTGATCTGTCCCCCCCTGGACACTGCGCGGTCCACCCCGGAGTACGAGTTCTACAAGCTGTACCTGGTGGCATCCCGGGACCAGGCGGACCGCTGCGAGGTGACTGGGACCCCCAACATTGTGCTGACGTGTGACGAACCAACCCGCGAGCGCCGATTCACCATCAAGTTTCAGGAGTTCTCCCCCAATCTGTGGGGCCACGAGTTCAAGAGCATGCACGACTACTACATCATCGGTGAGTCTGGGGTCTGAGGGGCCACAAAGGTCAATTTTTTTAAAAGATACATTTTTTTTGCTGCTGTGGCTGATAACGTTCCATAAGTTCACTGGGATATAATTGATATCCCAGTGAACTTATTTTAAGGGTATATGTATGTATATATATGTATATGTATATATTATATCCCTACATATATATATATATATACATATACACACATACACACAAGCACGCACATATATATATATATATATAATCGTTGCGTGACTTTGTACTATACAGCCATATAACGCTTGTCAATTTCCATTGTTCTTCATGTTCAAAAAGACAAATCTGATGCACTGTGGACAATTTAGGACTGACACATGGGCACATACAGACACACTGCAGAAAAATAATTGGTGACAGAAATTTTGAATATTGGCTTGATATCAATATCTGGGAATCCCTCCCATTTCACCAGTTCGATATACAGACATATTGCCCATCCCTTGTTCTCTAGATCATCAGTTCCCAAAGTGGGAGCTGGGACCCCTGTGGAGACAGGGCCCTGATCTAACAGTTGATCTCAAAAGTATGGGAACTCCTGCTAGATGCTGAGTGTAGTTTATGGTCAGGAGTACCTAACTAGTTGATTTTTAAGTTTCTTTCTATAACACAGTTGAGGTATTTACATGGTAGGCTACAACTGTAATATCGACAATCCTATCGATCTATTTCTAGATATTGAATATGTGGATCGATGTGCAGTATAGACCTATATGTCCATGGGTTAAAAGTGTCAACATTTGTTACCAAAAAAATTAACAATTAAAAACAAAATTTTATACCCATTAATTGATCACTGCATCAATACATCATGATCATACCCATATAGTGCAACTCATATATTGCTTATATCATTGGATTGCGTATCTGATAAAAAAAAAAAAAAAAAGGTTTGTTGTCAGAGCGATTAATTTAAAACTAAATATTTTATCTTTTGAATGGAAAAAGTCAACAAAATATTGCATGTAACAAGACGCTGCATAAACATGTTTAGCTAAAATGTTGGTAACTCACCAATGTCAGAAGTTCTTTCACTTTCTTGTACACACAGAATCCACCTAAAACACTAGTCCTTTCCAGATTGGCTGCATTGTTGAATATATAAAATGCTTCTAATTGAGAGCACGCTTTGTTTCCCCAGCTGTCCTGTAATCACATTTCTTGCTTATAGCACATATAGCTCTGAGCTTCCCTCTGCTCTGTGCGTGCTGAGAGGATGGGTCACGCTCATTTAGTCATGTTTTCATTTACAACACTGGGTCAGGGTTTGGGTGAAGCTAGTGTTAGGTGAGCAAGTTCAACCTTCTGTTAACAAAATAAAGGTGTTATCATTTATGTTTTAGCAATTTAGATAAGTTTCGGTTCTTGTTAAAGGGCCTGTACCTGATTTTGAACCATGAGTCAGGACATGTTTTAGTTTAAACTTTTAGCCCTTTCTGCCATGATTAGACAAAAAAGATTACCCTGCCTGTAGTTGTTAATGAATAGATTATATTTTAATCTAAATTTCTGTCCTTATTTATCATATACCTTACCATACACAATACATGATGTAATGAGCATTTATCTTGACAAGAACACAATCATTTACTAATTATAACTATCGTGCAAATTGGCTTTGTATCTGATTTGAATTTCTTCTTGTCAAGATAAATGTTTTTTTACATCAGGTATTGTTTGGTGTAAACACTGACATATGTAATCGATTCATTTTACATAGAAGTTTCTCAAATAGTAGCACATACAGAAGCTACTGATAGGGTCACCTGTTTTTGATCAATCAGACACATTGTTACTAATAATCATGGGAAACCAACTGCCTGACACTCTCCCAGGCACTTAATTCTCTGTCATGGTGTGTTTTCAAGAGTGACAAAAATTTTAATAGTAGGAAAGATTGGAGAACTATAAGGGGACAACTACTTGACACTATGCCAGACAGTTGTTTCTATGTCATGGTGCGATTTTACAGCAACAGAAAGAAGTAAGTAGACGGGGCTAAAAGTTCAAACTGAAAAAATGTTACTGACTTGCAGTTCAAAATCAGCTACCGGTTCTTTAACATTATGGTTGCTAGGTAACAGTCATGGAATTACTTCAGTGTATGTCACATCTGCTGCCCGTGTCCAGCCAGGAAGTGAAATTGTAAACCTCACATTGCGCTGGATGGGTCACAGTCATTCGGACATGTTTCATTCAGAACCAGAAAGTGGGCAGAGTAGCCAAAAATCAAGTAAGAGTGCTCAAAATAAGAGTATAAGTAACGTTACTTCAAAATAGACTAAGAGTTAAATAGTAGTAAAAACTAGTCACCTTTGTCACCAGTCCACAGAGATTACACGGAGGAGCACCCTTTGTTGGCCGGGTACTTCAAAGTGTGGAACCGTCGAATTGAGACATAGCACATATGTCCTTACTTGAGCTGTTGTTCTGTGCTACGGCGGCCATGCTGTGCCACACTCTGTACATGTGCTTAAACAATTACAAAAAATACAAAAAACAGTGATGATAAGGACATTGGTCTTGGTGGTGACAAAGAACTGTACTTATAATAAAAAAAATATATATATTTTTATACATATATTATATATATATATATATATTTTATATAAATATATATTTTATATATATATATATATATATATATATATATATATATATATATATATATATATATATATATATATATATATATATATATATATATATATATATATATATATATATTTTTTTTTTTTTTTTTTTTTTAATTTTTCAGGGGTCCACTACACTTTTTTCAAACGCTCTAGAATGGGTTTCCATACATTATGAAATTTTTGAGGACTGCCTGACACTTCATACCTGAATCTCTCAATGTGCAGCACTCCTGTTAATTCCCTGAGCCAGGATTCCAATTGAGTTGGAGAGTCAGATTTCCACAATTTCAAAATGCATTTTTTTAGCTATCATCATACCATAAGTCACTACTATAGTGCCATTCTGAGCCATGCTTTCCAGAGCACTGGGGAAACCAGCAAGGGCTGTTTCAGGATCAAGGTCCATAATTACTTTAAGTGCATGAGAGTACTATCTAAATATTGAAGACCAGAAATCTCGGGGCCTCGGGGATAGCCAGAATTGGTGTGCAATCATATTTTTGTTGTCTTGAATCTATCACAAAGAAGTGAGGTTCAAGTGAAAAAAATGATTTAACTTTTGAGTAATGCAACCTGTGTATGACTTTAAAATTGTATTAGTTGAAGTATATCATTAACAAAACAGTGATGAAGATCACTAAACTCACATCATCTTAATATTAAGATCCTTTTCTCACTTTTTTAATCGTCATTACAGGTTGAGCAATATTATGTAAAAAAAAAAAAAAACTGCTACTACTACTAATGATGAAATTATACTCTTAGCCTCTGGGGGCCCAATAAAATCTTAAACAGACCATTTTCCACAGGAAGGGAGTCGGAGGCAGGAATTTTTTGTGTAACTTAATTCGTTTGCTGTAAGAATATTAAAAAATATTGTTTTAGGCAATGAATACTTTGTTTGTAATTGATGAAATGAACAGAATTGTTTGTTAATGTACAAATCTTTTATGGATTTCACACCCTTTGCAACTCCATTCCCTAAAAACTACATCTGTGAATGAGGGTGGGAAAGCATGGTTATGCTGGAGCACTTACCGACGTGTTTGGAAGGTCACAAAACCCTAGTATCTGTGACCAAATTTTCTGAATAAAATGTTCTCCCCTTTGAGAGGACTCCGTCCTAGGTGATGAAAAAAGAATTGCCCGGAGAGATGTTTTTGAAACTAAACTATGTTCAATTGTCAACCAAGAGGGAATTTCATCGAATAGCTCCAGGTCCCGATCTAATTGCCAGTATATCATTACTCTCACATTGGCAGCCCAATAATCGTGCAAAAAACAAGGTAGGCCAAGACCACCACATTCCTTTGGCTTTTGGAGATGTTGTTTTGATATCCTGTGGGCCTTATAACCCCAACTAAAGGTTAAGAAGAGGCTAAGGGTAAGTAGAATCAATAAGTTTAAAGTAAGACTTTGGAATGTAGACTGTAATATTCAGAAATAAACAGAGACATCTTGGCAGAGAGACTATTTTAATGTATATGTAATATATGTAATGCATTCACCCGGCCAATTAGTGACAGGGCCAATGTTCTTCATTTTACTATATTTTGTTTTAGAGCATTTAATCTCTCAGTGTAATTACATTTAAGAAGAGAGTTTGGGTTTTAGTGCCCAGGTATTTTATATAGATATTTTAAACTGAGCTGAGGCTACAAATGCAGGATCTAAATCAACTGTAAGTATCATAAGCTCGCTCTTCTCTCAATTTATAGTGTATCTTGACAGTGCCAAAAACATTTATTAAGTCCAGTAAATGAGGGATGGATAGCTCAGTGTGACACAAAAAGGATAATATCATCATCGTAGAGTGATATCTTATGATGGACTTCACCAATTTCTCTAATGCTGATTGCAGCATCGATGGCTAGCACAAATAACAATGGTGAAAGTGGACACCCCTGATGAGTGCCTCTTTCAGGCTGAATGGGATGTGACCTGTCCTGACTAGTAACTACTGAAGCAGCAGGTTTTAGATATGCCAAATGTACCCAAGAAACGAAGGAATCACTCAGACCAAACTTCCCCAGAACTTTAAACAAACACCCCCCACTCCCCACTTTGTCAAAAGGCCTTTTCAGCACCCAAATATAAAATGGCATGTTTTGACCATGCAGCAAACTTATAATATGCAATGTTTTAAAACCTTTCTGGTATTGAAAAAATAATATTTGTTACCGATGAACCCAAACTGATCCTTATGCAAAGGATTTGATACATTCATTTAACACATTTGACAAGTATTTTGGTAACAATCTTACAGTCAAGGTTTAGCTTAAATATTGGACTGGATTGGATTACTGGATTGGAATCATCTCTATCAGGCTTCAGTAGAAGGGTGATGTTTGGATTACATAGTATGGAAGGAAGCGTTTTTGCTTCAATGGAGTGAGACAGCATTCTGAGCAGGAGTGGGAAGATCTGCTTGGCACAGTTTTTGTTATATTCTGCATCAAAGCCATCCTGCCCATTAGCAGATGATTTAATTGAATCCATCACCTCGTTTATGGTCAAAGCTTCACGTGAAACATCATCCAATCTTAGAAAAGGGACTTTAAACCCACATCACCTCTTGCCTTTGACCTATATACAGTACCTCCTTATCAAAATCAGTAAAGCATTTATTTATTGCATTAGCAAATGGAGCCAAGACATTTGGTCACTTACTTGTTTTGTTAAAATAGTGTTGCATTCATATTTAAGATTGGGAATTTCCTTTAATTTGATTATTACTGTTCTAGCGATAAAGTGTTTCCAACTATGACAGCTTATCGTGAGTTTCTCTTAATTGCGAGTTTCTCAACTTCCTTTGTGATCCTTCATATGTTATGATGATATGATGTCCTGTCATAACCACCTTAAAAGTGTCCACAAAATGGAGTCTGATGGGTCTGAAGTATCCAATTTACAAGATAAACATTTGCACAAATCAGCATCATTAACTAAATATGGCCGCAACCTCTGGGCAGTGTCTAGTTTCATTAGGTTAAAATCAGTACTAGTAGGGGCATGATCAGAAATCACAGTGTTATGATATTTAATGTCAGTCACATTTGGTTTGACTTTAGAATCAAATAAAAAAAAAATACATTATGTAATTTGGAGAAAAAAATAATAATCTCTGTCCCATGAATGTTGTAAGTGCCAGATGTTCACTAAATTGGTTGAAGATATAAGACTATTCAAAGTTACTGTAGCATTTGGTGGTGCAGATTGTTTCCTTGAGGATCTGTATAAATTTTAATCTATAACTACTACTGTCCCCGGAAATAATCAGTAGTAGTACTCATAAGATCTGGTCATTTGTATCATCAGCATTAAGACCATAAATGTTAACCAGAGTACAACCTACCAATAACAATCAAAAAACAGCCATTAACATCACCGATAGTGTTTATATGATCAAAAGGAATGTTCTTTGTTATAATGATGATTACTCCTCCAAGTCCAATGAAACTTTACATTTCAAATAAAACACCAATATATTTACTATTAATATTAAGAATTTAAGGAAAACCATTAGGAAAACAAAAAAAAAACAACAACTAAACACAGTGAAAACAAACAGAAAGTATATAGGCCTGCAAGTAGAACATAATCACCACAATAAGGCAAAGATAAAACCTTGATGAACTTTTACCAGAGTCACCCGTCAGAGTTGGCCCCGAGAATGTCTAATAAAAGACACAATAAAAAGTTGAATAAGACCATCAATGTCCAGCACTAAAGCTCTCTTCAGTGTTTCTCACATGGCGCTAGACTGTCCTCTGTTATATCAAACTAAATATTACTCAAGAAGGAGAAAAAGTATGCTGCTAGAAAAGTACTTGGAAAACTACAATTTCTTTTAAAAAGTTATTCAAATAAATCTAATTGAGTAAATGTACTTCCCAACGCAGGGTTGTGTGTTCGGGTGAAGTTGGTTTTGAGCGCACACATTTGGGGCTTGTGTGAGTACCCGCTGGCTGGCCCCTCCCTGGCCTCTGTAAATGAAAGCTTTGAGGGCGGCCGTGGTCAGCGTGGGTACTCCTAATGACCACACACAGAGAGGCCACTGTCTGCGGACCGGCCAGAGCAGACACTTTAAAGGGTTAGGTTAGCTCATTTATACATGTTTTGAATATGGTTTCATACATAAAGATGTCAACATAAACAACACCAACATAAACATGAAAATCATTTTCTTTTTATTCACTTGTTAAAGCACATACATGCATGCACACATATATTTATCAATCAAATGCTCTTTGATTAATAAATGTTATGTTTTACAATATATATTTTTCTGCATCAAAGCTACCTAAAGTACCCTTTTAGCCAAAAAAACAGACTAAATTAAAAGTCCATGTCCATGTCCCTTATCCCTTCCCACAACCTTTGATATTTTGAAAAATTCTGACTCTCGGTCATCTATATGAAGAGCCATTTTAAAAACACATGAATGAAAATCTGACAGCTAAGCCACTATGAAAGTGATGTTGATTAATTCAAAAGCAATAGATATATATTGGATGTCTCTTTGGCTGCTACAAAAAACCCTGATAGAACATTGTAATATACCAAGTTTGCAGTCTTGCCCAATGAACAACTCTAAACATTGCCAGTAGCCAGAATCAAACCACTGACTTTCAGTTTAGTCTCCTGCCTTGTGGTGTAGTTCTGGGCTCAGAATCTACCCTTTTGTCAGCCTTAAACACACTTTTATCAGTCTCTCCTGAGGGACCGTCCTGAAGGGGGTATGAGCGACATGAAGAGCCCCAAACACAGCAAGGTGGAGTAGGTGTGAAGAACCAGAGATAGAGGGTGACGAAGAGCGCAGGAAAGACACACCCAGAGTGGGACAAGAGAAAAAGGATGAGGCCTGACATAACATTTTTAAAGTGAGGTGTATTGCTACTGAAAATGATCATGATAAAGGATTATATTGAAAATACTATTAATTAATTAATTCGTTTATTTAGAAAACCACCATGTGATGTCTTGTGATAAAACAGGAAGTGCTCCACTACAATTACAGGGCTGAAATTTGGATAATTTCAGCCCTGTAATTTCAATCTCTACTGAACTAAAGATAAAAGTTAGCTGTTAACCTGAAAATTATCGCTTCATAACATCACAAGGTAGAACTGAGGATTTTGAGATGGAGATGTAGGGAGACTAATAATGCAGGATTACTCATGTGTGAAGAAAACAAAACACAATTCCAAGTATGTTTTTGTGGAGGTAACAGCATTATAACATGGCTTAATGCTCACAAGAGCCACTGTTGTATAATATAGGACCTTTAAAGACTTTACACCACTGGCACAATAATCCCAGTGACCTTTTTCTGAGTTAACCATACTGTAAAAATGTGGCCAGTAATGAATAAATAGCACAGTTAAAGACTTGCAGTTAGTTCTAGTATCTATTATGTGTCACAGACGGTAAATATTCAACCAACTACAGCTCAAATGTAATGAGATCGATCTTATACTACAAAAGATAAGAAATAAATGTCCTGCTAGTGCAAAGAAAAGCTACATGTAATAGTGACTGAGGATTGTTGCGTCATAGGTAGAAATCCTGCACAGGTTTGAGTTCTTAAATCCTTGTCAGACTCCTTAGCTCAGTATTTCTGCCATAAAATTCTTAAAATGTGAAAATCAAAGTTTGAAGTTATTCCTCACTTACCTTATGCATCCAGAACATCCTAATTTTTCCACAGCGATGAGTGACAGTAAAGCAAACAACAATGAGCACTTCCCTCATTCCCTGACAATAAAACGCTTTAGAATGAGATGCAGAAAGCACGCAGTGGACTGATTTTGACCTCAAGAGTTTCTTTTACAGAGTCAAATTATGCTCAATACAAAATACAATCAGGTTCAGAACTGTCAGTAGCCAGTATGCTAACTCATAAACTTAGCATGAATGTTTTCTATATGTTTTCCTTGATGTTTCCTATACATACCCATTATTTGAAGTTCTAAAACATGAAATATTTGAAGTTTTATCCCAGCTTCAACCAGCGCTTACTATCCACTGGGTAAGACACTCCACCCATCTTTCTTATTTCTTATTTATGTGGTTTGTGAATTAGTGGTGGTCATTGAGGCGAAACATTAAAACTGAAATTCATTCAAAATAAAATAAATGAATTACATTCTCAGAGGGAGTGGGATTGGTAGATGGGTGGCTTTGTCTTGGTTCTTTGTCACAATAGAACTTCCATAACTCATGTTCGTGCCACACAGGCTGGACATGTTTGTCAGTGGGACTCCCCGCGGTGCCTTTAAGAACCAGGACCCCCGGGGCGCAATGGAGAGCCCGGTGCCTCCTCTGCACAATAGCTGGAATAAACAGGCTCCTCTGATATGAATAATAGAGGAGCCGAGAGCGGTCTGCACTCTCCAAATGTTCCGCCGCCTGGTGAAGCAGCCTTCTCCAGAAATCTGTTCAATTTTGACGACAAATTAATTTAGTTTCGGTCTTTGTCTTTGTTTAGTCCAAGAATTATTTTAGTGAATGCAAATTTAGTTAACAAAATCTAATGAAAGCCTATTACTGCCTTTTACTTGTACTGAGCAAAAGTATTGTTCACTAGATTAGATTAGCAAGGTTTTGAAGTCCATAGGTTAGACTGCTCATTTCACTAAAATATAGTTAACATCATTATATTTTGTATGATTTTACTAAACATCTGGCCTTGTTTTTGCTAGTTTTTCAATTTTGTTTTTCAACACTAGCAGCAGATATGATAAGATGAGGTAATTCCATAACAGTTACCTAGCAACCATAATGTTAACAAGGGCCAAAATTTGTCTAAATGAAACGATAATTATGATTAGACTGATAAAAATGAATGACACCACGTTTATTTTGCTAAATGAAGGTTTAAACTGTCAGAAAAATGCCTTCCTTGTGCGTAAGTTGTCTCTGTATTTTGGATGAAGTTTTCTGTGTTGACGGAGAGGGATTCTATTTTAGCCCTATTTCCTGTATTTTTGCATTTTTCCTCAAATTTTTTCCCCACAAACTGCCACTTAACTGATGCAAAACTACAATAAATATTGAGCACAGGTATTATCCCAGCAAACTACAAGTATGGAAGTGTAGATTTGCTTTCAAAAAAATATTTAAAAGTAAGTTGGGAAAACTAGTAGTCAAGTAATATCAGATTTATAGTTTGAAGTTAATGTAATTTGAAGGACAAAACATTGAATAATGCACAATATCTGGTGCTTTCAAAGGATAGACACAAAAATGAGACAAACTGCAAGAAATACAAATGTTCAAATCATTTCATATTGTCACCATAAAACTTTTATCACTTACACACAGTGGGAAGAGAAGCTTTTCTCAAATTAGAGTACTGTTACACTGTCAAATGTAAAATCTATTACTCAAGTATGGCATCTGAAAACTACTCTGAGAAGTACAAATTTATCACAAAGTTACTCTAATAAATGTAACTGAGGACTAAACACATGGTCCACATATGTTTTGCTAAATAATTTATTGTTTGATTTTGATAGAAATTTTCGCATCTGTTTCGGTTGAGAGCCCCTCCTCTTCCCAGTCAATCTCACCTTATTAATATTACAGTGACACTGGCGCTATAACATCTGTCTTATAGGTTACCACTGTGGTGGCTTCATTGAAAACAAACAAACAGAAAGAAATCCAATTTAATTGGAATCTCTCCTATTCAGTTGTGTTGAACAATTAAGCTGAACAATTAATCTTAAAGGGCCAGTTTTTTTTTTTTTTAGTGTCATAAAGTCAAATACGTCTTGTCCCAGTACTGATATATTGTATTAGCACCTCTTAAGATCAAAATATGTCAGCTGCCACTGTCTTCATCTAATTATACAGCCTTTTTATTCTCCGTGAAGAAGGAAGTGCACTGTTGGCATGCTAGTTGTTATTGTCGTGTCAACATCTCGCCTTGAAAATGGGTCAGTAATGTTTAGAGTAGCCAACGATTTTCAAAGAGTAGGCTACCATAACTTCCAAATAGTATCAAGCAGAAATATAAAGTAGTAATCCAAGAATTTAAAGTAAACATTTTTAAGATAGTGAAAATCAGGTACAGTGCCTTTAATTAACTAATTGTATTAACTTCTTTTGACATTTTCTTTTTCGAAAAATATTATGAAATACATTAGTATGTCCAGACTTGGTCCAGACTTGATCCAAACTTGGTCCAGACTTGGTTGAGCGTTAACAGCTCAGAGCAAGTCCACAGTATCATCCCACTGTTCAATAATGCACAGCCCTACCTGTTTTATTTATCAGGGTTAAGA
Organism: Periophthalmus modestus; assembly: GCA_019594935.1. Lineage (NCBI taxonomy): Eukaryota > Metazoa > Chordata > Actinopteri > Gobiiformes > Gobiidae > Periophthalmus > Periophthalmus modestus. The sequence continues at coordinate 7,911,916 of JAIEZT010000107.1, forward strand.
GGACATAAACTGGAGTCCTGGGGGAGAAAAGAGAGAAAGAAAGAGAGAGAGAGTGAAAGAGAGAGAGGAGGAGGAAAGAGAAATGGAGGGGAGAGAGGAGGGGAGAGCGGAGAGAAGGGAGGAGGTTCTGACAAATGGACCTAGCAGAAACAACATGCTGCAAAAACAATGTGTGTGCATACATGAGAACAGCGCACGTGAGCTTGTTCCATGTGTGTGTATGGGGGGCATGCACGTGTAACAATGATGTAACAATAACCAAAATATAGTAATGTTGTGTTGTCAGAAGTCTCATCATTGGCTATCACCAGTGGTGGAAAGAGGACTGAAATTGTTCTCAAGTAAAGTTACATGACTTACATGAAAAATTATTGCTGCTAAAATGTACTTTAATCCACAGTATGTAACTTCTTAGCCAAATAAATTACTAAAATAAAATCATTTTTAGTTGTGTTTATTGCACTGAATCAAACTTGTCCTGTCCTGTGTCCTGTGAGTGGGCTTGCATCTCCACAAACCTGCCTCTTATTTGGCCTAGAGAAAAGCTGCTTCCTGCATATTTCCATGGAAATCTTCCAAACTATGGCATTATTCTTATCTCCATGGGGAATGTTCCGAAGTATGACTTTAACGTTTTATTTCCACGTAAACATGCAGGTAAAGTGCTACCTCCAGGAAGTTACCTACCGTACCTTTAATTAAAAGTAAAAATTAGGCATAACACCTACTTATAGTACCTATTACTTTTTATTACATTTTTCTTTTACATCTTGCCTTGAAAAAACACCTTGTACTAGTGCCTGCATTCTGAGCACATTCTTGGAGGAAATCTGACACCTGTCTTTGGTCAGGTGCACCGTGAGTCATCAGAACTTTCTACTGCAATAACTCACACAACATACTTTCAACCAGAGGGAAGAGAAAGTAGTTACTTGAGTTAAAGAAGACATATTGGGCTTTTGTCTGTTATATAGTTATAATCTATGACATCCGTGGATCATTGAGTTACATTGTCAGCATTGTAATTCGAAATATTCATCTAAAACAACTAAAGAAAAGCAAGCTGACTTCACTAATAGGATCTGACGTCACCATAAACACCATCACATCAAAGAGCCATGAAGCTGTCTGCACCTCTGATGGTACCGAGTACCGGATTTTATTTTTCATTTGTTCTAAAATGATTATATGACCCTGTCTAATCCTATGTGTATCACTGATTAAGAAAATACAACTGGAGAAAAAAGTAAGCACAGAGCAGTGGGGGTATGCCGACAGTGACAACCAGGATTGAATTGAGAAAATAAGCAATTCAAGATTGCTCAAACATGCACGAATCACTCCAAATACAACTTCAAGAGGGTAAATGAGAAGGGGAAACAACTATAACATGGTTAAAAGCTTGGAAAAGTCAATTTTGCAGAATAGGTCTTGCTTTGACAATAACAAAACAGTTTAGATCAGTCAATTTTACATTCTCACTCACTTTGAAAACTTGTTAGAGGAGCTGTACCTCATCTTTAATGGCTTAGAATAATTGAAAAACAGAACTAGTTCATTTTAAAAGGTTTGCAGTGCTCCAAAATTATTCCTCACTCTGAGCATTCTGAGCATCCAAATGATTCACTCTAATGAGTTTATAATTGCTTTTCACAACTCTCAGAGACCAGAGCTGAGTTTTGTCATGACAGTAAAGCTAACAACAGCTAGCATGCTAACAGCACACTTCCTGATTCTCAGAGAATAAAACACTTTATAATTAGATACAGATAGCACGCAGCAAACTCATTTTGACCTCAAGTTTTGCCTAATCCAAGTATCTCATGCACTTCAGAACATGTTTAGTCTACACTACAGGGTTAGCAGCTTTTAGGCAGAATAAGCCCCATGGTTATTTACATAGCACATTATATTCATTGCTAAATAATTGCATAATTTGCTAGCTGCTAATTACAACCATTAACATTGCAATTCACTTTGACTGTGACAAATCTTGCGGCCAAAATTGTGCATGTTAGCTTGTCGTGCTTGTCACAATATCCATGTTAGTTATTTGTGATATTATTTTTGACATATATGCCCTTTCTAACGTGAGTTGGCGGCCATGTGTGTTTGGGACAGTCGGGCGGTGCGGAGGCAGAGAGCTGATGCGAAGTGACAGAGGGGAAATTTGGGCGATTCCTAAGAGAGAGAGAGGAAGTGACAGGGCGAGGGGCATGCGAGGTCATGCCCACAGAGCTGTATGTGTCTGCGGACGGGTATCGCTCACATTGTGGGGACTAAAATTTGTACACACACTCACACCATGGGGACCTGTTCGTCTTACGGGAACAAAAATCTAGTCCCCAAGGCATAAATCTTTTATTTATAGAAGATGTTTTAAAGTCAAGACACAGGTTATAATAAATTAAGGTGTAGGTTAAAGTTAGCAAGTAGTGACTATGGTTAACGGTCTTATATTACACAAAATTGACTCGTGTGAGCTGTAAGCCACGTTAGAATGTTGGTATCGCCTCAAAATCATACCCAGAGTTGTGTTTTGTTTCACATATATGAGTAATCCTGCATTATTGTCTAATGGTTTAATTTCCAAAGCTTAAAATGAAAAACATTCACCTTGTGATGTCATGAAGCAATGATTTTCAAATGCAGCATTTACCTTTTGTAGAGATTGGCAGTTCCAGGACTGAAATCATCCAACTTATTCTAGTGAACGTGTATAGAGCTTAAAAACAAAGTGGAGCACTTCCTGTACCACATGACATCACAAGGTGGACCAGAGTGGTTTCCATTTGAAAGAACTCAGCCTAAATATATAGGGAAAACACAACTTCAGGTATGTTTTTGATTAGGAAACAATATTATAACATATATCAGAAAATTGCATAATAGGTTAAGATCAGTCTCCAGGAAAACAATTGAAGTCAATGGAATGTCCTCAAAAGAATGAAATCCCTGAAGGTGTGTGTGTGCGAGAATGCTGCAGAAGAGGCGAACAGCCAAATTAATTATAATTGAAATCTCAATTTGAATGGTTGTAATGAGCAGTTTGCACTTATTTAGGTCAGTGGTTTAGCAAGTTCATATTTCAGTGCTTTCTCAAATGTTAATTGTGTATTTGAAATTTAACTGAAAACTGAAAATATTTTGAATCGTTTGAATCACTAACTAAAATATGTATTGAATTTAAACTCCAAAATCTTTTTTTACCAAAAGGGCATACTATAAAAGTTAAGAAAATTAGATAAGAATTGAGTTTAAAATGTGTTCTCTTTCGGAAACTAAGAATCTCAAAATGTAAACTTTAATATTATTATTATTGATTTTTTAAATTTAATTTTTTATATTTACTAAACCAAGTGTTTTTTTTTTTTTTTTTTTTGTTTTTTTAATCAACAGACCCCAACGGAAAAAAAAAAAAAATGTATATATATATGTGTGTGTGTGTGTGTGTGTGTATACTTTTTTTTTTATTTATTTTTGCTCCATGAAATTGATCATTTTTTGATTGAAATTTACATTTAAATCCAATAGTTTACCTGTCAAATTCTAAAACTTTACTATATAAAACTATATAATTATTGGGAGAATATTTTTAATTGCATTTTTAAATATGTATTTATTTGTACTTATTTTTTTACTCCACAGCTTAAAAAGCACTGCTCTCAAAAGTATTATCTTCCATTACTGGTTCCATTTAAACCCAACATTTTGCCTCACCCTTATCTGCCTAAAACTCTTCCGATTACACTGTCACACCTAATTACTCTCATCGATTCATTGATTTAACCTGTGCTGCCTATAGCGTCCATCTGGACCTGTTTTCCACCTCTCCTCACAGTATAGCAGACCACCACTCCCTCCCTTTAAACCAATCCGATATGACAGAGCTCTGTTCAAAGCAGGCGTGTCTGTGAGTCCTCCCCAGGCCCCGCTGCAGGCCTCTGGGTAAGGCTCAGCGGTCGTCCCTGTGGGGGGCTTATGGTTCATATTAGACCCTCACATCTGTGCTATTATATATTGATGAGGCCGTGGGGATAAAGAGTAGAGGGGAGAGGGGGCGCGCTTGCCGGGTAGAGCGTGTACGTATGTGAGATACGGTTTGACAATTAATTAAAATTGTATATTAAATGGAGTTTGTGTGGAAGGAATAATTAAATGTATTTACTAGAACTGTACGATATTACAAAGCATTGCAATATGCGATATGGTTGTTGAGTCCTGCGACAGGGATATTCGTCATTAGGTAAGACACTGGTATATGAATTTAAAGTTTCTTGATACAAAGTTCTTTTATTTTTCATGTATTTTTATTTATTTATTTATTTATTGCGCTCATATTAATCAATGTCTCAGCAAGCAGCTTCAACATAAATATGCTAGAGTTAGCAAGATAGCAAAATGTGTTGTCCCAAGGCAGGTAAAAAAGTGCCCATATTACGCTATTGTCTGATCTATGTTGGTGTGTTGGTTGTTGGAGTTGTGTTTTTTTCACTCTTCTCTCAAACAGAAAACACTCTGCTCCACCTTGTGATGTCATGCAGTAATACAGGAAATGTTCCACTGTGTTTTTAAACTTTATACACTAGACTATACACTATACTAGAATAATCTGAATAATTTAATCCCTGGAATTGGCAATCTCTACTACACAAAAGGTAAAGGGAAGCTGTTAACTTGAAAACTACCACTTCATGACATCACAGGGTGTAACAGCTGCTAACCCTGTAGTTTAGACCTCTACAAACATGTTCTGAAACACATGGGATTCTTAGATTGTCTCAGCAGTTCATAACTCATACTCATACATGTTTTTGAAATGTGAAATAAATCTAAATCTAATTGTAATATTTGTCTGAAAATTTCCATTGTGTGTGCTCGGGGGCTTGTCTTTGTTCTTTTGTCATCTTTAGCTGCCACAGTCCCAGCCCCGACAAACAATGCTTGAAAATTTGCAATTAACACCCTAATGAGAGTAATTAATTCAGGCAGGGCGAGGCTTTTGAAAGGGCTCCATACTTCTTACTAATTGCCTGTAAAGGTAAAGTAATAAAGTTAAAGTATAGTACTGCTTAACATCTGCTGCTAACAGTGAGGAGTAAATCAACTTAAATGAGACTAAAAACAATAGCTGTTAGTTGGTTCCATTATAAATAACTAAGTCTTTCTCGGTTCAAAATGCTTTGTTCCACTTTGTGATGTCATTAGGTGGTATTCCAGGCAGTCTTTTGAGTTTTTAAAGTCCATACACCTTCACCATACTCACACTGACATGGACTGACTTAAAACTTAATTAATTCATAAGGAAAATTACTTGTACCACTTTTGCCGTCACAGCTAGCATGCTAACAATACATCTGTACTTGGACCAGACACATGATATGTTTAGATCACCGTGTTACCTGTTGTTGTTTTGAAAATGCTATATTTGCAGAAAACAACATGTTTTACAAGTTTCACTTCCGTTTTTGACGGTCTGGGACTCACCTCTCCCACTACTACTGCACATCACATTGTATTTTTATGGAGAATTATCCTCTTTGGGCATGGTTTTGATGAGGGGACATTATAACATGATAGAAAGCTTAAAAAAAGATTTAGCATAATGCCCCCTCTTTAATATAATGTAGTAATTGTAAAGTATTAAATGCCAGGGCTAAAATGTCAAAAAGTACTTCAAAAACCGTGAACAACGCATATTACAAGACCTTTAAAAGTACATTTCCTCCCCAAGTAAACGCGACTCATTACTACCCACGCCGCCTTCCAACCACAGCCCTAATATATGCAATTAAGACCCTAATGAGAGTAATTAATTCAGGCAGAGCTGGGGTCTTGTGCACAGGCCGCTAATCCCCTACATACATACACACACACATATGCACACACACCCACCGCCACGGAGACCTGCCCCGGCCTCATTACTGCCCCCCCTTTGTCGGCTGTGTGCGTGCTCGCCCACAAGTCGCACGCTAACAAAAGGAGCGCGTCAGTACGGAGCCAAAAGTGAGCTGTTCCCGGCAGGATAATGAACCAAAACACGGGACTAATTCGGCCGCTCCTGGCTCCAATATGGGGTGAAGGGGGAGAGCTGCCAGGGCTAGCTAAGAGGATATGCGCTGCACAGAGGCTAATGCTAAGGCGTGCTAGCGGGGGATTTACATTTGTATGGTGGAATGGAAACTAGCGGAGTTAAAGCTAGGTGTGCGGAATGGGTTAACAATTTTCAGAAAGCCTTTATTGCTAAGGAATAAAGGCTTAGGAGTGGAAGACTGGACAATAATAATAAATGATAAGGTATTGTAAGTGAAGTGTCATGCCAATGGGCACAACAACAGTATTCCCTTGGATATTCTGGTTCTCAAAATAGTGGCAAGTTTTTGTTGGCATTCTGGTTTAGTCCTAGTTTAGACCTGGTTTAGACCTGGTATGGTCCTTGTTTAGACCTTATGTAGTTCTTTGGGCCAGATTTAGACCTCTTCTAGTACTGGTGTAGTCCTTGATTGGGCTGATTGGCTGTTAGTCCCTGGTTAGATCCTGCGTAGTACTTTGCACTTGGTTTAGACCTGGTTTAGTACTGATCCCAGTTTAGACCTTATGAAATTCTGGATTAGACCTAGTTTGGATCTGGTTTAATCCTGGTGCAGTCTCTAATTGGACCTACTCCTTGTTAGGACCTGTTTTTAGATCAGGTTTTGTCCCGGTATCATTCCCGAGTAGATCTTATATAGTCCTGGTTTTGTCCTAGTTTGGACCTGGTTTATTCCCGGTCTAGTTCCCTTTTAGACCATATGTTGTCCCGGTTTACTCCTGGTCTAATCCTAGTTTAGTTTAGTCCTGATTTAGTAAATCTTCTCCCAAATGCCACTTGATACAATACATGACATCATACTGCCTTCAACTATTATCAACAATATATACACAAAATCTGGCTGTATTTGTCAGACTAGGCCAGAATGCTGCGCTGTGCTGTGCTTTGAGCCTGGGGGAGCGCATGTGAAATCTGAATGGTGCGTTTGCTCTTGACCCTGAAAAAGAGAGGAGAGGCAGAGAAAAAGAGAGTGGGGGATAGAGTGTGAAAGTGAGAGGAGAGGGAGAGGGGGGGAGAGGGAGAGCAAAAGTGTGAGGAGTGGGAGAGATGGAGAAAGGGGGATAGAGGGAGAGTTGGAGAGAGAAGAGAGAGAGAGTGGACAGAGTTGTACTGCTGACGGCATAGACACAAAGAGATGGAGATATAGGAAAAAAAAGAGGACTTAGAATGAGAGAAAAAGTGAACGAGTGAGTAAGTGAGAGAGAGAGAGAGGGAGAAAGAGGGTGGAAGAAAGAGAAAAGAGTGAGAGAGAGAAAGAAAGAGAGGGAAAGAGAAAGGTAGGTAGAGGGGGAGAAAGTGAGAGACATGAAAAAAGAGGGCTTAGAATGAGTGAAAAAGTGAGAGTGAGGGAGAGAGAGGGGGTAGAGGGAGAGAGAGAAAGAGTGGTACTGCTGACGGCACAGACACAAAGAGATATGTGAAAAAAGAGGGCTTAGAATGAGAGAAAAGTCCAGATAAAGGCTTGTTCTACATCTGTTCATAAAGTAATTGCAGTTAATATCAGATGAAACTACGCAGGCAATCTATTGTCTACAAAAAAAGACACATTATGCTTTTTGGGCGTTTTTAGTGTTTAACTATTTCATACATAGATATGGTTTTACATTTTGTTCATTGTAAACCACAATACTGATCTAAAACAGCTTAACAGCTCGGATTGATTTCCTGTTCAAAACTATAAACATGCCTGAATCAGTCAATATACAACTCTGAGTATGTTAACGGTGAGGGAAACAGTACAGCAATACTGTATAGCCTGGTAAAATACTCAGCATTTGCATTATATGTCTTCTTTAAGTGTCTGCACTTTTGTGGTTAAAGATACAAGAATGCCAACCAAGACATTTACAAGAACATTTTAGCACATTTCTGATGGACTGCAAAAATATGATCTGATTACTGAGAAAAAATATGAAAAAATGTAATTATGTTTTGTCAGTGTCTTTATGTGAGGTGGGTGCATTAGTAACAGCCCTGCTGTCAGCGGCAGTTTGGGGAGGTCGTGGAGTAGAACTATTGGTCGACCTCATATAGATTCTGTCAGTGTCTGACCCCACTATGGGATCAGACAGTGCAGCTCACCCGCGGACATACAGCCGGTATGATGGCAACCCAGATGGGTCCTTGCACAGTACTGTGGTGCCCACTTTTCCTGACAGGCATTGAAATGTGGACAAATGCAGTGGATGAATTTTCCCTGTCGAGGGATTAATATAATATAAAACCTTACTTTAGGGTTATGGAGGAGATAGATGACCAAGACCATCGGCCTCTCGTCAAACCAGGTGTCTATGTCTGCTGAAAATACATTGTAAGCAATGACAGATAACTACCAATGTGCAGAAAACATTTTGTGGTGAAAGAAAAATAAACTAAGAAATATCATTTGTCAATATTAGCACAAACATCTGCTCCGCTGCACCACAGACACCTGTCAGTGAGTCTGAAGCACTCCTCCTATCACTGTGACTAGAACGCCTCTGGGTATGTGCTGCCAGTCTGTTCTGTGTTCACCCAAATATAAATCTTATTTTTACAACCTTCAGAAAAACTTTATTATTATTATTATTATTATTATTATTAAATAATTGTCTTGAAACCCAAAACATAAAATGTAAACCTTGACCTTTCAATAAATATTTTAAATAACTCAACATTTTAGATTATTTATATTTGAACTTATGTTCTTGATACCCAGGGACACATAGGTGAGGTCTGTGAAATATCAATCTAAAATTCCTACATACACTACTTAAATACTAATAAAGAGGGTCAAGTGCATAATTTATCCCACAATGAGGACCAAAGTGAATTATGCATTTCACAAATTTCTTCTCTACCATCTTTCAAAATAACACTCACATTTAACACTGTCCCAGAGTAACAGTGCTGCATCTTTGCCATTCCTCCGTTTTCCCGCAGCGCCTGCATATACGGAACGGGACGGGGAGGGCATCTGGCGGAAGTAATGGAGGCTGACATGTACAGGGAGCGCTCCGGGGGGCCAGAGGAGGGAGGAGGGGGCGCGATGGATTGTACTTGTGTATCTGTGCGTGATGAAGGGTTTCCGATGGGCCCCTAGCTCCGTGCAAGCGATGAAGAGGCTTACGGTGCATTCCGGGACATCCAAGAACCGACCAGAGGAAAAATGCCACGAAATTCTAGGACTTTGTACCGGCAAATTCCATGACAGTGCTAGACATTATTGATTTTGATTTGGATTGAAGTCATGAGGCAATGTTGCTGTATGGGCGAGGAACTACTAATACGTATATCCAAAATTCACAAATGTTGATCTGTATACAGCCTGCACTCCTACAGTTTTAGAAAAGGTACTACAACCACACACCCCCAGGTACGCGTGACATGTTCAAATCGAATATAGCTTTTACTCATAACAACTGTAATGTTGATTTATTCTTAATTACAAAAACATTGGGCATGATGGCCAAGCTGTTAAGGTTATAATTTGGTGTTTTGGTTCTCAAGATGATTATCCAATTAAAAAGCAGTATGAGCCTCGCATTAGTCTCTCATTTGGGTTGCCAGTTTCAATTTTGAAATCCTGTAATCCTGTAAACCTAAAAGGACTCACTCTGATCTGAATACTCTCTACCTAAACCCCAGCACCTGCACGCAATCATGAGTCAGTTCTAGTACAGCTCAGAGAGTGAAATCTGGAGGTTCCGAGCTTTCATGAGACATGGCCTGTCCATACACTGCGAATGAGGAAAACTTGTATGTGTCCTCTATCTGCAGGTTAAAGCGCTGGCAACGCAGGTTCAGTTATGATTGTTATACTCTTTGTTGAAAACTGTAAGAGCACAGGTTACATACAGTTAATTTCCTAAAAGTAGAAATATGTAGGGAGAAAACTACTTCAAGAAGTACAAAACCACTCACCTCTGCATCCAGTTACTCCATAAAAGGCTTACGTCTGGGTAAATCACCGTTTGAACGTGTACCTCAAATTTTCCATCAAAACCAGAATATTGAGGTCACATGTGCTTGTTTTTGTACAATTATGGGGTTGCTTTGCCAGGCGCTAAATCCAATTGCACTAAGCTTGTGTAACAAATTTAACGATGGGTTTGGGAGATTTTTGGAAACAGGCATAAAGCTGCACTTTTGCTTTAAACTTGAACTCTGTTTTGGTGAATTTCCTTTTTTTAGATTTTAATTATGGTATAATGTTGTCCAAAACATAGCCTGCGTTGTGTTTTCGGTCACATATGCTTTAGCGATCCTGCATATTTAGCTTGTCTGTTTTTTTAGAACTCAGAAATGCACTGTTACACCTTGTGACATCATCAGGTGGAAATCCAGGAAGTCCTTTATGTTTTTACAGTTCATTGACCTTCACCAGTCTCATTCTGATCATGTTTTTAGCCTCATTTGAGCTGACTCACAATAAGAATACATGTTTTTCAAGCAATAGAATACATGCACTATAGATGAGTTTAAAGCCATACTGTGGAAACAACTTCTCCATGGCACTTTAAAGAGGGGGTATAGAGCACTTCTCTGGGGGACCTTTTGTTGTTTTTTGTAAATAGAACACACCAAAAACAACATATTAACATGTTTTATAAGTTTTTTCTTTGTTTTGGACGCTCTGAGTCTCCCCTCTTTTTGCTCCTTACGTTAATTCACTCTCTCTTCAGAGCGCAACACAATCAGCAACCCACTAATGAAACTACTGCACATTGCCTCAGGTTTGTGTAGTTGTAGTGTACTGTTTTGTATCGTGCTTTTGTATATTTATGGAGAACTGTCGTGTGGGAGCATGGGTGACGTAGACTTGTGGGCTGATCATTGGACAGAATCTTACAGCAAACTGTAAGGAGGGTTCGAATAGGGCCCCGGAGAGATCGTAAAATTACTCAAACATGCACGGATGACATCTAAAACCTCTTCAGGCGTGTTTTTGATGAGGGAACGGTGTAACATGGTAGAAAGCTCGATTGTGCTTGATTTAGCATAATGCCCCCTCTTTAATAATCCATAGTAATCCATAAAAGCCATTAAATCCTATAGGAGTTTAAGTTATGGACTGATGGATTTGGATATTTACCCATTTCATTGTTTAAGGTACGCAAATAGCACCACTGTAAATCTTACTTCTATACCTCCACCTGTCCTCTCATCTGTCCCTCCCTTCCTCTCACTCTTTCTAACCCACTTTTCTCTCCGTCCCTGAGTTTCCGAGACTTTTGCCCTTGACTATATTCCACAAACTTTTCCTCTATCTCTCCTCTCCGCCCCTCTTTCCCTCTCTGTCTCTCTCTCTCTCACCCAAATCTCTCATATAACCTACATAGACAGCCTGGAATGGGAGAGTCCTGCATTTTGACCGCGTGTCCTTCGTAGGCAGCGCCCCAAAGTGGAGACTGTGCTCCATCAAGATGACAACGAACTAGTTCAGAACAAATCAGGACACTTTTCTGGACTAGTTTTTAATTTTGGGCTGGATATCCAAAAATGCACATCAACACAGGAGCTTAAATTTAGGTGTTGCGATTTGAATTTCACAAATTTGAGTTATTTTGTGTTTAAAACTGTAGAAAGAGAGAGACATGTTGAGGGAAGTTTAACACCTACAATAACACTATATGATTTTATCAACTGTAACACAAAGACATATTGGAATAGCATGCATGAAATCTCAATTTTTATAGTTCCCGTGGAATCATTGACAAAGTGGGACATTCTCTAAATAAGTGGAACGAGGGACAGGGATCAGTGCCTTTGCAGGACGACCAATTTCTAGTGTCTTAAAAACGTGAAACAGAACTAGTTCATTTTAACTGATTTGCTGTGGTCCAAAGTTATTACTCACTTGCCTTTTGCATTTTGAGCATCCTAATTATTTACCGAGATTAGTTTACAGAACTTTTAGAGGCCAGAGCAGCCATACAGCGGGTGTGTAAATGCATACTTCCCGAGACTATAAAATGCTTCATAATTAGATGGAGACAGCAAACAATGGATTTATTTTGACCCCAAGAGCTGCTTATTGACCTTATTCCACCCCACCCACTTTTGCTTCTAAATGCAACGAATCGACACTTTCTTTGTGGTGGCACTTCCAGTTAAACCTATAGCGTCGGATACTATCACCACTTATAGACTCGCGGTTGCGGACTTTCCATTACCGTAACTCTGCAACCAATTGTGCTATCATGTAAATTCAAACGACATCTCAAAGCTACTGTCATTACAGTAATGTAAATACGTTTTCCCTTGAAGATGACCGATCAGAGTGCAGGTGCCGCCGGGATTCTCCCAGTGAGTTATTTGATCCAACAAAAGAAAAAATAAGCATGGATATGTAAAATAGAGGTAGCTGTCTGAAAAAAAGGCAAAAGTACATGTGGATGCTTCTTTTAACATGATTTTTATGACAAAAAAAAGTCTAGGTGAGCTTTATTGGTCTATAATTTGCTCAATCCTTAGCCCCATGCCTCTGCTTTGAGATGCCGTTTCAATTTACATGATAGCACAAGTGGTTCCAGAGTTACGGTAACGGAAAGTCCGCAACGGCGAGTCTATCGGCGGCGATAGCATCGCTAAAGGATTAAGCAGGAATCCCATTTATTTCAATGGAGAATTTGAGAAAAGTTTTGCTGCTACAGTCTTGATGTAAAGTAGGTTGATTTGTGTAAAATGTTCAGTGTTCATGTGCTAAAACAAGTCAACAACACACTGATTCCCTGGGAGGCTTTAAAACAGCTTTGTAGTCCGTATAAAACTTATTTGCTGACAAAGTCGTCAGCCCAGTACAAAATAATACAATTCCAATGACTATGGCACGCCCACGGCAACTTCCAGAATAAGGTCAATACAATATATCTTTTCCTGAGCAGGACATATTTTGCTCAAATACATGGGAAACAATGGGAATGGGCCCTTTAATTAGTTAGTAAGCCTTCATAAACTATTTGTCCTTTATGAATTATGCCTGTGGTCATGTTTATGATGTGTTACCAAACTATTTGTGGAGACCAAATAATATGTGAGCAAAGCATTAACTTGCATGTATACAAATTAAATGCAAAAGTGTGGCTACATGCATATTAGCAACTTCTATTATCAGTTATAGCTTCAAAGTTTTAGCACTAATGCAGAATTACTAGACACCTGATCACACTGACCCTTTGACCTGCATAGTCATTTGATTCAACTTCCTTTTACATCAAGAATTTAAATAAGATTAACTTGCGTGTATTCAGTTACAGGTGTTTTTATTGCTCCAAAATACATTGAAAAGCATGCTTTCTTATTGTGAGCGGGGTCGCCTCTCCACACACCTGACCTGTAACTTGGCCTGATGGCATCAACTATTTCTTTAATGCCAACAGTGGCACAGTCAGTACGCATTTGCCCTTTTACCATATTATCCAGTTTAATTTTAACATCATTATTATTATTATTTGAAATTAATAAATTGTTAGATACACATTTTCTTATTTAAAAATAAATAAATAAATGAATCATTTTTTTTATGCTGCAATACAGGTGTTTTATATTGTGGTTTGCAGTCCTACAATGGCAGGACTCCAGACTAACATTCTTTTCGAGGAGCACTGTAGCCCCTGACTGAAATCTTGTAGGAACACAACCAGAAAATTTAGTGGAGGATGATATAAATGGATAGCATTTCTTTCTTACTTAATTTTATAGACCTAATTTATATGCTTTATGAATGTTTAACAGTAATGTAATCAGCTAATAGATGTTTAATGTAGACAGATTTATTTATGAGTAGGAAGCAAGAAGTAAATAATCTGTAAAACAGATGTGGCTTGAAAATAAATCATATATTGAGTAAATGTAAGTTTCCTATAGACTTGAATAACAATTGCCTAAATATCTGTCAGCGTACCCTCTCATTATTCATATGGAGTTTAACTTTTATATATATAATATCTCTCTCTCTCTCTCTCTCTCTCTCTCTCTCTCTCTCTGTAGATATATGTGTATATAGAGTGTGTGTTAGTGTGTGTTTGTGTGTGTGTGTGTGTTTGTGTGTATATATCTATAATCTCAGTACAGCTGTCAACATGCAGTCAGTGCTTCATGCTAACTCTTCTCTTTTATCACTGAAACTAAAGTCCCTGCCCGTGTCCTCTGTGGGGAAGGTTATTGTGCACTTTCGTTTTACTAAAGTTACTCTTTGAGCACGTTATAAAACTTAAGTCTTTAAAAAAATCATGGAGGAAGCGGGCGGAACGGTGCAATGTCGCATCTTTTTATTAGAACAAAAAGGTGGTTGAATTTAAGCCTCAGATGAGTCTTGGACAGATACTAGAGATGCCCCCGGGTCACAGTTGGCACTGAGTGCTGCTGTAGGCACACAGACCCCACACAGACCCAGCCTGAGCCGCCTGAGCTCAGCCTCCACTTAACTGTGGCAGCAGAAGGAAGCGAGAGCGGTGCGACTCGTTTAAATTGCTTAAAATAATACATTTAATGCAAATACTAAGCAGTTCTGAATGAGAAAATTATTTAACTTATGTGAATCGCTATCAACCTCACATATAAAAATCTGGCTGCACATGTCCGAGTGCTTGAAAACAATACTCGTAGAGATGCCAAAAAGGGGCAAAATGTGAGTATTTGGTCGCAGTCTGGAGCCCTGAATGGTCTCTTATTATGCAGATGTCATTTAAAATACTTCCCATTATTTTTAGACACCGAAGAAGATGAGATGGAGAGGCTGAGGAGGCTGATGATTTTGCTCATGCGGTATATTGTAGTAAATGACAGTATGCATACGATGAGAGAGCGAGCGTTTCTAAACAGCTATAGAGGTGATTGATTGAACGGCAAAGATAGTGGCCTGTGATTGGTTGACAGCGACAAACAGGTGATAGGAAGTAGGAACAGGGACAAACTGCTGTCTTCCTGGTTGAATTTACATTTTCACTTCAGTGGTACCAAAATAACAATATATAGTGTGGTCATGTTGACATTGTGCAGCTGATGTCATTAACATTCCCTGGGGGTGATGATGCTAACTTGAGGTTCTGCTCTGTTTGATGCTCTTTTAGACTTTAATCTGTGCAATATTTTAACACAATCTGATCATAAAGAGCTAAGTTAGTTGGAAGTACAACAGGTGAGCTGATTTATGCTCTTAAACAAGTCTCTCACATAGAATTAAAGTCACAAGTTAGCTAGCACTAGTCAGTAGTTTTTCTGTTAGTCCCGCTCACCTTTTTTGTTGAAAATCAAACTCCTATACAGGACCATGAATGCTTGTATTGATCACAGGCTCCTGAAAATGTGGTGCTTAAATCAATTTTGTAAGTTTTCAGACAATCTTAAAACTTTTTGGCAGTGTTTGGTAATCTGTGCATTGTGTCCTCATGGTAACTGCTGAACATCCCAGCGTAGAGATACATGTAGAACCCCCAGCGTGATGTCACTGGAAAGTATCAATTCTTCCAGAGGGGCAGTAACCCAGATCCAGGCTGCAGCGGACCTAGGGGGAGCTGTCTTTATTCTGGGCCTGGCTGGGGAATACTAACTCTGGGAGACAGTGAGGAGGAAAGGGGCCGAGATGACCCACTTCTCCAGGGCTGAGGCAGAGGAGCGCTGGGCTACCCACCCATACGTAACCCATGGTTTTGGAATCATAACTATCTGAAACGTGCATTTATTTATGTATGTCAAAAGATAACCTGTAGCGGAAGAATAGATTTAAAGGCACTGTAGCTGATTTTTACTGTCTCGTGAAAAACAGAACTGGTTCATTTTAAACGGATTGCAGTGGTCCAAAGTTATTCCTCACTTACCTTATGCATTCTGAGCATGCTAATTATTCACCATGATGACATGATGACAGGATCTGATCAGAACTGAAGAAGCGGCTTGTATGAGCAGCGAAACGTCTTCACTCCTACAACGATTTGTCCAGTTGACAGATTTTAACTTCATCTTTTGCCATGATGACAACTTTCAGAGACAAGAGCCATCAACAACTACCGTGCTAATGTACCCTTCCAGATTATCAGACAATACAACGCTTTATAATTAGACACAGACAGTACACAGTGGACCTCAAGAGCTGCCTATACAATATATCTGTACTGGGGCAAGACACATTTTCCTCAAATGCATCGTAAAAAATCGGGTACAAGAGTGCATAGCGCAACTTATATATCAATAATCAGGAAGTTGACTGTCAGCATGCTATTTTTTAGCACTACCATCATGGCATAACTCCTCTCTGGTCTCCGAGAGTTGTGAAAAGTGCTTATAAACTCATTGCAGTGAATAATTATTGGACTGCTGCAAAGAGTTTCACATGAACTAGTTCTGTTTTTCCCAGTTTTAAAGCAGTACAAATCTGGTAGAGTGCATTGCATTCTTACTGCGAGGGGGCTTACCTCTCCACAGGTATGACCCATAACTTGGCCTGATGGAGTCTAGAATGGGGATAGACAAGTTTAATTTCATACTTTGGAACATTCTAAGCAAATAAATACTTTACGGAGACAAGCAGCCAGTGTATCCTCCAATAGAAATGTTACATAATGCACCTTTAATTTAACATTTATTAGTCATGTTTTGTGGGTTTGAGAGGTGAAGGGGGTTGATGGGAATGATAATTATCATCAATTCAGCTGTTCAATGGAATCCAAATGATACAAAATTTGAAAACACACAATTTTTAACCTTTTATTTTTTCATTGCCCCATTTGTGATATTTTTGTGGCTGACCTATTTTAGCACATTCCATTTTTCCAATATCATTATTTTGATGGCTTCATGAATCTGCAATGGTTCTGCCCTACATTCTATCTGCACTTTTTAAACTACTTTTAGATAGATTTTTTTTTTTTTTTTTTTTTACTAACCAGGCAAAGAACCAGATGATTTGTGGTTCTAATCCCTTTCTAGCCTGTTCATACATCATCATTGTCATGTCCTTTAGCAAGAAACTTTCATCTGTATTCACTACTAAATATGCTTTGCCCATGCACTCATCAAAATCAACAGGCCCTACACCGTACAGAGGCTCGGGCCTAATAATATTTCAATGGGAAAACAATGTTCCCCTTTTTTATATAACAAACTGTAAATTTTCAGAAAGCACTTACACATTCCTACATCATGGTTGCATGGCCTTACGATACTAATAGGCCCTTTGCCAGCTTCTAAATATACAAACAATTTTACATTTTTAAAAGGGTACTTCAGTATTTAAGTGGATTTTTTCATGTAATCTCCTATATCTTTACTTTTACTGAAGTAACACAATTCAGCAGTTTATATACCACTGGCTTCTATGGGTGAGTGTGTGTGTGTGGTAGTAGCAATAATGGCTTCATCAACGCGCCATAGCAACTCATAAAAACGCCATGTTTGATTTACGACTCCGCTGTAGTCACTGAGGAGTAGGAGGGGTCTGTAGAATGTGGGCGCAGAGCAGAGAGGGGCAGACAGGAGCAGACAGGGGCAGACAGGAGAGGACAGGACAAAAACAGACATTGAACGAGATGTGAAAAATAGTTTAGTGAATGGGCAAACTTTGGCGCTTGGATCCTGGGAAGTAGGAACGATATATATTATCTCCCAACAGGACCCCGAAGACACAAATGGTGGTGAAGAGGAGGAGATGGAGAGGCTTAGGAGGCTGATGGTTCTGCTGTCGTGGCGGGGATGGACCATTTATGGAGAAGAGAAAGTGCATTTATTTTGTTTGATGAGAGATATTTCGTTGAAAGCGAAAGGTAGAAAATAGCACAGCAAGAAATTCCAAAGTTTGGGTTTGCATGCTTTACCTGTGCGAGGTTGGTAGTCCTGTGGGTGTTCCCCATTAATCTCCAAACCAGTGAAGTTGACATAATCATATTATTTTTTCTGACAAGCACTGCGATTGTGCTCAGATTTGCAATTTCCATCCATTTTCTTCTGCATGCTGGGTCGCAGGGGCAGCAGTCTAAGCAGGGGACTCTCAGACACGTCCTCCAGCTCCTCCGGTGGGACCCAAAGGCGTTCTCAAGCCGGCCGAAAATCATAATCCCTGGATCTTCCCCGGGGCCTTCTCCCAGTGGACATACCTGGAAGACCTCCCTTAATAATAGGATTCTGTTCACATTGAAACTAGAAGAACATCTAGAAGAATTGACAAAATACTTGAATCATATTTCAGAACATGTTTGTACAGATCTAAAGTACAGGTTTGGCCGTTTCTATGCTGAATGAGACAGGAGATTTTGTTGTTTGTGGATGAAATTATGGTACCTAAAAAAATTACAGCCTTTGTGATTAGCTAATTTCGTCCATTCAAACTGTGATTTCCATCCTGCAGTCCTAAGATTGCTCAAGTGGAAGTACAAAATAGTGGTGCAAGAGAAACGTAAGAGTAAAAAGCATTTGGGAAACTAATTGTCAAGTAAAAGTAATTTTTGGAGCAACTGCCAGCACATAACTTCAAAATTTTAACAGGATAATAAATAATAAAATTGATTGGGTATTTTCAAAGGAAAGACACAAAAATGAGAAAAAATAAATCATATCTGAAGGAAAGGTGCAAGAAACACAGATGCTCACACAGATGCTTTTGTCACTTGTAGACTTACTCACAGTGGGAAGAGGAACCAAAACTGCTAGTATTTTAAATGCAAACCAAGAACTACCCGTCTCTTGACATAGCCGCCTTCAAATTGTGGTACTCCTCACCAAAATCTTCAGTCGTTGGTCGAGGGATGGGTCAAATGCAGAGGACCAACTTTCTTATATGGAAACAATAGTCTACAAATACGCTAGGTGTGTTTTTTCCGATAATTGCAGCGTTATACCTTGTCAAAAACATTATATTTTTCCTCTAAATGTGTCAGCATGCGGATGTTTGCTGCACGCGGCCCCACTCTCTCTCTCTCTCTCCTCTTCGTCAAATGGCTGCAATAAAAAAGCTCTCCCAGTGACTTTGGAGCGACGCTAAATGCAAGTCATGTCCCCGCGACGGAGACCGGAGGATGGCCTAGGAATACTAACGTGGAGTGTGCACAGATCTGTGAGAGAAGGAGGAGGGGGGGGGGACGGGGGAGAGACGGGGGAGAGACGGGGGAGAGGGGGGGCTGTCAGTCAACACGGACACAATTCGCCATACTGACTTTGGTTGGCATTCTGTACGCGTCGGAAAAGATTGTGCACAGCAAGTTTTGGAATTCTTGGAAAGAGGAAAGAGAGAGAGGGGGATGTTTTTCTGTTGGGGGTAGTAGTAAAGTTATATTTTATACCTCAGCTAATTTCATGTTTCGAAACATTAAGCAGTTTTTGGGAACTCTTATACTTACAAGCAACTCTGCAACTAACAAATGTTTAAAATGAGGTACCAGTATTTGAAAGATCCCCGTTTTTTGCACAGGTATCCGTTTTGAGTACCTTTTCATGTATTTGCCATTTTCTAGAATAACAAAACTGAATTATAATTAGGCTGTCATAGTAACTAGTATCAATAAATTAACTTTTTGTTATGTTTCTTTACTACGGTAAGATTTGAGCTGTAGCGGTTTAAATAAATAACTTTTATTACTCAATGTTTTATTACCAACATTATTATTTATTGCAGCTTGTTTTAATATATTGTACTTTTTCAGACATTTTCAGCATAATCCTGCTTTAGTGTTTTGTCAGTGCTATAATTTTAATATGATCGTTTAATATCAAAATTTTCTCCAGCAATATATTAGACTTCAAAATTTGCTATTGTGACTTCAAAATTTCTTCTGTGTTGATACTACCTTGTGACTTTATGTAGTACTCTCTAAACTCACCAGACATCAATACAAGTTATCAGAGGGGAACCATTTTTTTCAACAAAAAATATTAAATTATTTAAATTAATTGCAAGTATGTTTCTTGTAACTATCCTCAAAGTATGAATGCTAAAATGTTGGAAATACTATACTAATCCTAATATAGAGACTGCGCTTGTTCATCAATTTTTTAATAGTTCCAATTGACAAATCACAAAGGCTGACAATGTTTAGGTACAGTGTCCTCATAGAGAACTAAATGTCAGTGTCTAAAACTCTTTATGTAGTCCTCTCCAAACATATTTATTCAGTACAAGCAGGTCATATCACTATACTTGTCAGAGCATTGCAACTAGACCTTTTCCCTATTTCGTTCAGGCTGCTGTGTAGTTGACAGAAGGCTTTCTTAATCAGATAAAGACGTAATGTAAACAGCCGTGCTCCACATGTGGTGAAGGTTGTGATCTGCAGCTCGTTCTATAAATATCTGCTCCATCTAACACAATCACTCACACATGCACACGCACACATGCACACACACACACACACACACACACACACACACACACACACACACACACACACACACACACACACACACACACACACACACACACACACTTATACAAAGATGAGGTAGCGTCCCGGGACAGGCCTCTGACTCTGAGTGAGTGTTTGGCCTGAGGCTGGATGTCTGTCTGTAGCACCAAGACTCAGCTCCATAATGCACTACTGTTAGCCCCGCCCCCACCTTAGACCTTATACATGAGCTCCACCCACACCTTTGAATACATACATACGCTCTGGTCCATGACCTGCATCCCTAGATATGAGATAAACATATTCAGCTCAAATATAGCTCAATTACAAAAACATTGTTTATGTTATAATTTGGTGTTTGGATTCTCAAGATTATTATTCATTCAGAAAGCAGAATGAGCCTCACATAACTGTCTCATTTAGGTTGCCAGGTTCAATGCTAAAATCCAGTTGGTTTAAACCTAAAATGTCTCTCTCTGATCTGAATGGTCTCTACCTAAACCCCAACACCTGCAGCAAATGATTAGTCAGTGCTAGTGCAGCCTCTGCAGCTCAGTGAGTGAACTCTGGAGGTTTTGAGCTTTCACATAAGGCATGTCCATATTCTGAGAATGAGAAACATATGTGCGCTCTATCTGCAGGTGAAGGCACTGCCAACCCACATTCCGTTGCAATTGTGCTTTCTTTGTTTAAGCCAGCTAGAGTGGAATCAACATTCAGTTTCTTTCATTAAATAAAAAATGAAATATTAACTCAATTGGAGTAGCCTTAACCCGTTTTAATTGCTTGTGCCTGGAATAATAAGCTGTTCAAAGAATAGATAAGAGTTTGTGTATTAAATTTCACCCAAAATGTCACCAAACGGCATTTCGACACAGATCCCTTGATATTGATTAACATTTATATGCTTTGTTTTGCAGCTACGTCAGACGGGACACGCCAGGGCCTGGACAGCATGAGGGGAGGAGTGTGTGCCACGCAGGGCATGAAGGTGGTCCTCAAAGTGGGACAAAGTAAGTCCTCTGTGTCCAATGTCCACCGCACAAAAGTCCAAACATATACACATAGACTGTACAGGGCACGGAGGTGGTCCTCAAAGTGGGACAGAGCAAGTCCCCTGTGTACTAATACTTCAAGAGCATTAAGTTGTTCAGAAATATATCCAAAGGATTCAAAGTTAAGGCATTAACCCCCGTCATGTCACAAATGTATGCTTTTAAACTAACAGCGAGTCACAAGAACAGAAATCTGTATTTTCAACAATCAGAATGCAAAAAAGTCTCAAGGGTTACTGGGACAGTCCAAAGGGTGGCGCCTGGTCCCCAGAACATACATCTACACATATTGTACAGTCCAGGTCCTGAAGGGTGACAAAGTAAGTCTTCTGAGTCCAAATGCCCACATACATTTCAACATAATCTGGAGCATGAAGGTGGTCCTCAAAGTGGGTCAAAATAAGTCCACTGTGTCCAAAAGTAAACTACGCAAATGTCCACCATGTATGTTCACACAAATGTCTCGTGTGTCTTCAAATTATTCTTCTATCTCCTCCTGCGTGGAGCCTAGACTCTGTTTTGGTGAAGAGGAGGAGAAAGACAGGCTGAGGAGGTTGATGGTTTTGCTGCCGCCAGATAGGTGGAGGATAATTGTTTTGCTAAATCGACAGGACTAGCAAAAAAACCTCCCATAGTATAGCACAGGGGTCGGCAACCCGCGGCTCCAGGGCTGCATGTGGCCCTTTCATCCTTATAATGCGGCACCGCGTAGCTTGGGGGGGAAAAAAATTATTGTTATTAAGTATTTAGTTGAAGTGTGTTTTATCTGTGTTAGTTCTTTTTTTAAATTGTAGTTTAAATTGGAAAATTATTGTTGAAATATTAAAATAAAATTGTATTTAATTATTTTTCATTGCACAAAATAAGCATCACACTCGCAGAACTATGTTAAAAACAAACAGCACTCACAGCTCACACACACAGCTCACACACACAGCTCACACACACAGCTCACACACACAGCTCACACACACAGCTCACACACACAGCTCACACACACACAGCTCACACACACAGCTCACACACACACAGCTCACACACACAGCTCACACACACAGCTCACACACACAGCTCACACACACACACAGCTCACACACAGCTCACACACACAGCTCACACACACACAGCTCACACACACAGCTCACACACACACAGCTCACACACACAGCTCACACACACAGCTCACAGTCCTGCGTAAAGACACAGCCCTGATTTGCAGATGCTGTGCAGAGGTTCAGGAGCAGGAGGATCTGTAGCACTACATGGATTTCATAAACCTGTGATCCCCAAACACCGGGCTGGGGACCGGTTCCGGTCCGTTATGCATATGCTACCTGGCCACACAAAAACAATAAATTTATCAGCGACCGCATCTTCTCCGACGTAACTTTGGCCCGTCCCTCATAACACGCTAGTAAGTCCGTAGATATATAAAGAATATCCTGAATCCAAAAACAAACGTCTTTGGAGAGCTTTTGTGCAAAGGGGAAAAGACCAACTGAGGAGCCAGGAAAGGAGCCTACGACCTCCAAGAAAAAGAAAAATCAATTTAACAGACAATACCAGGAGTCCTGCTTAAAATTTGGGTTTGTCGCTACAGGTGAGTCTCACACACGGAGTCCACTCTGTTAATATGCGGGAAAAGCGAACGAGGCAATGAAACCTTCAAAACTGCTTTGGCACATGGAGACTAAGCACCCTGGATTAAAAGATAAGCCTTTAGAGTTTTTTTTCAAAGAAATTACGGAGCAGACTGGACATTAAAAACACACTGCTGGAGTCATTGTCTCCCATCACTCCTGATGGGACCACCTCATCACAAAGAAACAAGCACAGGGCTCCCACTGATTTAGTGGTATGGTGAGGTGTATTTTTTATGCACTTAACTTATTTTTGCCATATTTATCTGTCGCACGTAGAAGACCAGTCTGTGAAAATAAAACCTACATTATTCAGGTCCGTGGTGCAAAAAAGGTTGGGGACCCCTGTCATAAGCACACTACTGTATAGTTGTTTACACAAAGCATAAGAGTAAAAAAAACATTAAAAAAAACAATACAGTGTTCCCTCGCTATATCGCAGTTCACTTTTCGCGGTCTCACTGTTTCGTGGAATTTTTTTTTTTTGTGCGAATTTGCATGATTTTTTTGTTTTGTTTTTTACAGTGTATGAACGCACGTGTTCTGTGTCCTGATTGGCTAATGGACGTGTCATGTCTCCTGTACAGTACTGAATGTGTTCAGCCAAATTTACATAAATGTAAACTCTGGGGCATCTAGAACACGTTCGACGCCTCTAGTTGGACGCCTTTGCATTTGAGGACAAACGCCTCCGATGTGCGTCTTGGATGCTCTGGACGCACGTCATCTTGATGCATGGCAGAGCGTCTGTTGTGGTCTACGAGTGCCTTTGGATGTTTTGTTTTCCCTGTGTCTTTGTTGAACACTGCAGACCAGGTTGAGCCAGTGACTTTAATGTATTTATTACATAAAACCCGTCAACGGAGGTGATCAGCTCTGCAGAGTGTCTGGGTCCGTGAGCCGGTGCTCTTGGCATAATTAAGTTGCCGCTTGTTTGTGGCTGATGTCTTTCTACTAGTTCTGGATAATGATGTCGCTTTGTCACTGGAGTGTAGTCTCTGATTGGTTGACACTGCACGTCAAAAGCCAAAAAGTTCAGCTTTTTCAGCTTTTGCACACGTGAACAAAGCGTCTGATGCCTGAACGCTCAAGACATGTCGCGTCAGCGCCAGATTTGCACCGCTTTGACGCTTTGAAATGCACCGCAAAAGCGCAGCGCGGCCGAGACGTGCGTCCACGAGAGACTTTGCATGTAAACTCATCATAAAGGAGGAGGAAAGTAACATAAGGACGACAGCAGCAATATGTTTTAACAAGGGTGCAAAAAGGGTCGTAACCATCGTGCGGATTGAGTCTGCTGTAGCTTTGTGTCAGTGACTCCAGGAAAACAACATTATGAGACATTATAGCGAGGCCAGGACAAAGAGGTGCAGTCAGAGGAACTGAGAAATACACGAGTCACTATTGATCATTTCTGATATGTTCAACCTCATAGGTTGATCATTAAAATTAAATTTGTTACAGTATTTCTATAAGCATAATTTTTATTTACAGTACGGTGTAGTATTTGGTTTTGTTATATAAAACTGTGCTTATTTTTTTAAATCTACGAAGGTTTGAACTTTGGGAGTGTTTAAACGAGCGAAATGTGAGAAAATGCCTGTCTGAGTAAAAGTGTATAAAGTGTGTGGAGAGGGGTTTTACAGCCTTAAAACATGTATAATAATTGTAAAAAATAAAGTTTTCTACTTTGCGTATTTCATTTATCGCAAGTTATTTTTGGAACATAACCCCCCGCGGAAACTGTATATACAGCGTTATCTTCATTTTAGAAGTCAAAAAAAATTGCGGGTCCCAGTGTTTTTTTTCTTTCGTGTAAACCGGGTCAAAATGGCTCTTTGGGGGTTAAAGGTTGCCGACCCCCGGTATAGTGTAAAGATATGATAAATTTGCTGGCCAGTGTACTGGACAGAAATAAATTTTTTGTCACATATAATCCAAAAAATACTCATTTTAATATTTATTGTAAAATTATTTTGTGTCTGCTCCTCAATATTTGAAGAATGGACAGCGTTAAATTGCATACCGTGCTAGCTGAAATGTTTTTTCACACTGAAGTTCTAAAATATGCCTTACATTCATGATTTATTGAATTATGCATCTTTACTGACCAGTACTGGCATGGATGGACAGAGAAAGCTTGTAGGCCTGTAGCATTTTAGGCTAGCAGAAACCACATTTTTTTTCTTGCATGAGACCCAGATATGCCTTACGCCTAACTTACGTTCTTGTTTCATGTATGTATGTATTGGATGTTGTGGCAAGGTGGACAGAGCGGGTCTATAGCGTGCTGGTTTAGCAGAAACCACAATTCATTTTGCCGCATGAATGAGGCCCACATAGTCTTTACTTACCATCATGATTCATTGTGGTTTTTGGTTGATCAGTGTTGCGGCAAGGAGGAAAGAGGAAAGGAGGTTGTAGACCTATAGCATGCTAGGCTAGCTGGAAACACTTTTTTTTTTGGTCTCATCACTCCCTGTGCTTTATCCTACCTCCATGATTTATTGTGCTGTTGACTGACCAGTGTGGGGCAGGATGGATGGAGCTAGCTTGTAGGCCTATAGCATGCTAGGCTATCTTTTTGTCGCATGATGAGGCCCAGATAAGTCTTTACTTACCTTCATGAATCATTGCATTTCTTGGATGATATGGCAAGATGGACAGAGTTAGCTTACAAGCCTATAGCATGCTAGGCTAGCGGAAAACACTTCTCTTTTTGTCGCATGATGAGGCCCAGATATGTCTTTACTTACCATCATGATTCATTGTACTTAATGTTGTGGCAGGATGGACAGAGCTAGCTTACGTGATGTGCTAGCTGCCTCCCCGGTGAGCCTGTGTGTCTGTTATCTGTAGCTGCATTGAAAGGTCACGTCCGCCTGTTTGTCGTCTAAATAAGTGTGCACCGCAGCTGATCCCGAGTCTGATAGAGCAGAGCACACATCTCCACACGCACACACTGAGCTAAACCGAGCAGAGAGAACACAGAGCTGTCACAACTGTTAATGCCGCTAACGCAACACTAAGGCTAATCATGTAAGCGCCGCAAATAATGTCATCATTTTGGACAATTGGAAATAGAATAAAAAACAATGTTGTTAGAGGTCGCCGGTAATAAGGTTTTGAGGGGAAAGCGTAATGAGGTTTTGAAAAGAAGAGGGCAAAAATAAAATTCAATAGAAGATTGAAATTGGCTTTTTTGCATAATGGTTGAACGTTATGCAAAAAAAACAAAAAAAAAACAAAAACATTAAAGGTGCAGTATGTAACTTTTAGGAGATGGCACCTACTTACATTTTCCATGGAGACAGATACGTTTTATGCTATACTGTGGAATATTATAGCCAAAGTAACAAGATTTCCATGGAAACTATGTGGAGATGCAAGCCTGCTCACAGAAAGGACGCATGATTTTCAGTGCAATAAAAACAACCAAAATCACAAAATGGCTAAAATGTTTCATACTGTGTGTTTTTTTTTTTTTTTTTTTTTTTTTTTTTCAGTTTATAGAATAAAGGCAGCATTTTATGTAGTTATATTTTCTTTGAACAAATGATACTTAAAAAAATAGTAAAAATATATAGTACATGATAACAAATATTGAAATTAATAACATATTTATTTTAAGACACACTTCACAGTATTTCACCTTTTTTTCTCCACATGCATTTTTTTTTTATTTTATCATGTTTCAGTGTCTTATGCTATTCATGTAAATCCACTCTCTCTCCCATGTACCATTCACCCACCCACCGCAGCAGAACCATCATCCTCCCCATCCTCTCCATCTGCTCCTAGTCTAATCATTTTCCCATACAAATCTTTCATTCTCTCCCTTTACCACATAACTTACCTTTTTATTTGCTACAGTCTAAGTGCATTTAAATTTATCAATTCAATAAACTATGCATTCCACCTCATTTGTCTTTTTTATGTTGCAATTGCTTTCTCCACACTTACATTTTATTTTTGTTTGATTTTTTTTTTTCATAGGTCCATATGGGCTACCCCCGAAAAAACAAGACCCGCCTCCGCGCACGAACAACCGAAACTCAGGTAATGCATGAGATGAAGAAGAGGGGGATGAGAAATCAGGAAAAAAAGACGAGTCTAAGTTTAGAGCGATCGTGCGACAGATGGAGGTGTGCGGTGCGACATCTGTGGTGCTTTTAAATGTGCTCTTAACTCCAAATGGATGGTTTAGGCACAGAATGGGCTCAGAGCCTCCACAACAGTACGCTTAGAAATATATCAGATTGCACGTAGCCTACTTTTACTGGTTCAGATAAGGACAAATATATGTTGGTGGAAATGTAGGCTAATAGACACAATGTAACTATTCAAATGTAACCAGAGAATTTGGTTTTGAAGTTTGAAAAGCCTGATTTTTGCGCATGTATTTGAGCAACATTTGTCTTGTCCCAGTACAGATATATTGTATATGCAGCTTTGGAGGTCAAATAATTCCTCTGCGTACTGTCTGCATCTAATTAAAAAGCATTTTATTGTCTGATAATCAGGAAGTGCGTGTGTTAGCATGCTAGTTGTTATTAGTATTACCCTTGCAACAAAACCCCACACTTGTTTTTGAGAGTCATGAAAAGTGCTTATAAACTCATCGTTTTGAATGATTAGGGTGCTCTGAATGCATAAGGTAAGTGAGGAATTACTTTGGACCACTGTGAACCGTTTAAAATGAAAAATTTAAAGATGGGGCTTCTGATGGCAAGTTACGGATGGATAATCAGTGACAACAAAATTAAAACTTCATGCAGGATATAAATACAGTTTTTCATAAATGCTAATGCTTAAGTTAATTTGAAGCATGATGAATATTCACATAGCGCCACAAACTAAGCTAATCTACATATGAAAAACTATTGGGATGTCAGATTAAAAGTTTACTTTGTTACTTATTTATAAGTTTTTATTTAGATTAGCATTAGCTTTGGGACAAAAATTTGTGTTATTAAATAAAAGTGTCGTCCAGTGAAATATTCAAATAATATTTTTAACATGCTCTCTGTGACAGTAACTATCCGCTGCATATGTAGTCTCTGCTCTTGTTGGTTTAAAAAAAGAAAATACAATCACAACTGAACCTGAGTTTTTTGGTTTGATTTTTTTCTTTTTTTTTTTTTCTTTTTTTTTTTTCTCATTCTCAGTGTAGGGATAGGCCATGCTTCATGTGTAAGCTCAGAACCTGCTGAAGAGGCTGCAGTAGCACTGATTCATGATTTGCTGCAGGTGTTGGGGTTTAGGTAGACACCATTCAGGTCAGAGAGAGGTGTTTTAGGTTTAAACCAGCTGGATTTCAGCATCGAAACTGACAATCTAAATGAAAGAGTCATGTGAGGCTCATTCTGCTTTCTGATTGGATACTAAAACACCAAATTATAACATAAACAACTTGCCCGTCATGTCTAATGTTTTTGTAATTAAGAATAAATCAGCATTACACTTGTTATCAGTCAACGCCATATTTGATTTGAACTTGTTTCAAGTTTATGAAATTGAAAATCACAATTACATACAGTCTCTTTAAATATTGTAACATTGTTTGACAAAAACTTCATAGAAATATAGTCTACTGTTTAGTGACTAGAACTACCTGGTGCTGTTGTTCATGGAGCAATCAGTATACTACTATTTACTTCTAAGTATCACATAAAAGCACACTGCTTTTATGATTCAAACCTTAAACTCAAAGTTGTCAAAAAGGAAAGTGAACCTTATAAAATGTTAATATGTTGTTTTTTGGCGAATATAGCATTTTCAAAACAATAAAAGATAACATGGTGATTTAAATATGTGTTAGCAGTTAATACCTCATAGAAGTAAAATACCCCCTGTGCCCAATATTCGACACTTTAAGAGAACCAACCTGCCCCAATCTCTCTCTTTTTCTCTCATCATAATGAATAAAGCTGTACTTGGATGGGGCACGCTCTCCACTGAGCTGGGTGAGTTCATGTGGGCAGGAGGAGGGGTATTAGAGGGGTTGTAGCTGTGCACTGCTCCACACAACCGCGCCACAGGATAACTCACCACGGGGGGCATATGAAGCGCGCTCGATTTGCTCACCTGCACCGGGGAGACGGAGGCTGGTTATTACGGCTACAATAACCTCCAGTCTGACTCAACCACGAAGCAAGAGCGCTGGGTCGGGGGGGATGTGTGCCCGGAATAATGATCGACCAATCCAGAGCGCTGTATTGGAGATAGTGGCATTACCGGTCTTAACCAGTCCAGCGCACATGCCGCACACACAAACTTGCCTTCGTACGGTTCCATCTGCCCCAGCCCACCCCAGTTGCCTGCGGTGACGGCTGCACCGGCTGTGAGGATCTGAGGCGGGAGCGGGCACACAACGGGAAGACACGGCATCAGCAGACAAGCTCCAGGAAGAGAGCGTCTGACAGCCTACAGGCCCACACTATCTGCTATCAGTCAAGGCTACAGTCTGCAAATACATGCACACCTCTGGGGGATGTACACAGGGATTATTCACAGGTTCAATAAGATATGGAGAAGGCAGAGCACATGCAGAAAGCTCTTTGCTGTTGTTCAGATATGGCCCATAGAGCCGTGTCAGAGGTGGACACAGTCTTACGCTGTGTGCTGGTCTGATTACATTTAGTCACTGTCATGTTTGTGTGTTGCAGGTGGCTCAGGGAACAACACTCAGTCCAGAGGCACCCTGGAGGATGGCGGGAACGGGCCTCTGCAGCCCTCTAACATCGCCCTGATCGCGGGGGCTGCCGGGGGGTCAGCCTTCCTCCTGCTGGTCACTGCGGTCATCTGTGTGGTGTGTTACCGGCGACGACATGCTAAGCATTCGGACACACACCACCCACCTCTGTCCCTGTCCTCTCTGACCAGCCCCAAACGGGGCGGAGCCGGCGCCCTCTCCAGCTCTAACAACAACGGCTCCGAACCCAGTGACATCATCATCCCACTGCGGACATCGGACTCAGCCTACTGCCCGCACTACGAGAAAGTGAGCGGGGATTACGGCCACCCCGTCTACATA
Organism: Periophthalmus modestus; assembly: GCA_019594935.1. NCBI lineage: Eukaryota > Metazoa > Chordata > Actinopteri > Gobiiformes > Gobiidae > Periophthalmus > Periophthalmus modestus. The sequence continues at coordinate 7,942,050 of JAIEZT010000107.1, forward strand.
GTGCAGGAGATGCCTCCTCAGAGTCCTGCCAACATTTACTACAAAGTATGAGGACAGCCCTGTGTGGACTGGCCGGTCCCTTTGGACCTACCACACTTAGAATGAAAGCATCACTTGCCTTTCCCCGGAGTCCTCTGGACTCTTGCACACCTGATCCTATGGTTTTCACTCAGCGGGCAGCGGACTGGAGGGCAGCCCTGTTTTAGGGGGCAGCCCCTTTGCCCCAAACCCCCCTCCAGATAAGTCCCAGGCCAGTCTTTTATACAGACTCTCCCTGGCACTGGTTTCTGAAGAGCACCAGGACTACACCAGGAACTGCCTAGCCCCGCCCCCGGGAGCTCTTCTGGACCAATCAAACCCCAGCCCTAACCAATAACTCATCCGTAGGATTCTACTTTGTTCTGTTTGGTTTCTCTGAGCAGACACAGGCACAGACTGGTCAACCAGCGGACATGTACATGTGACAGTGTGTGAGCAAAGTGGGTGTGTGTGGAGTTGTTGGGTGCCCGTTGTCTGATGGGTGCCTAGGGTCTACTGGGTGCTCATGATCTGTGGGTACCCCTGACCTTCAGGCGAGTGGGCGTGCTGCGAGTGCTTGTGTTCTTTAGATTGTCTTAAAAAAACCAAAATACTAAATAGCAAGCATAAATGAGAAGAGTGAGATTTTCTATCACTATTGACACTTAGATTATATATATGAATATCAACTTTTTATTTTATTTTTGTTATCGTTGCATTTTTTTACCCTCGGTCGTTTTGTTCCATTTTGTGTATTTCATAGAACGATCGTGTTTCCGTACATTAGTTGGACCATCACTTGAGTTCCATTCCGACAAAGGCTCTCCTCAGCCCGGGGTCTGTTGGCCCTGTGTATATTTTTATAGCTTCTCGTTCTATGCCATAGTTTTGGATGTTTAGATCTTGTGAAAAAGTGTTGAGGTAGAACTCATCTACGAAAGATTTGTGCGCAAACTTCTTTTTTCAAAACAGAAAGCGCAGCAGCGTCGACGGTGTTTGGATGGTTGGCGGGTGAGCAAAAAAATTGAAAATGGCGAATTCGTTCCTAGTGATGGAATTGCACAAAAGGACTAAGGATTGCGCCAATATTCTAAGACTTTTGGAGTGGTCGCTCGCCCATTCACAGACTCACAGAAGCTGGAGACCGGTCAGCTCCATGGAGTGGCGATGGGCCGCTGCTGCAGAGGTCCGGCCCCGATGTTCGTGTTGGCTCCACATTGCTTTCGTGTAGTGGTCTTTCTACCCAAATTGCCTAAGTGAGTGCGTCTGTGTACACCTGGACCTTATCTTACCTTAATGCATTTTGACCTGTTTTGTCTGTTTAACACATGAAGATGTTCTGTTTTGTACCATGGAAAGATGAGTTGTATTTAGACACCGATGTTTAGTAAGGCGGCCATGTTGTAATTTTTCTGTGTGCTGTTAAGTCTGTCTATTTAAACATTGCTCAAAGTACTTAACCTGGCCCAAGCCAAATGATTTGTCACTGCCTCCACCTCACAAACACAAAACATGAGTGTCTACATGGGATAGAAATGGCTTGAATTCAGAATGTGAATCTTGATTTTAGCAGTTTTGAGAATTAGGACTGCAAGATTACCTGAAATCGCAATTTGAATCGACACAGCTAGCAAATAGCAAAGCCTGGAGTTTTTAAGAACCATAATTTCTTCCACAAACAACAAAATATCCTGTCTTATTCTGCAAAAAAATTATACTTTAAATCTGTACAAACATGTGATTGTTGTATTACTTTGTCAGATTTCAGTGTTTTTTTTGTCAGTTCTTCTTAAAATGTGAACTTTGACCAGAATCCTATTAATAAAACAAATCGCAAATCTAATCGCAATTAGATATTTTCCCAAATTGTGCAGCCCTGTTGAGAAAATTGTACTTGACTGCTTAAAATTGCGATGCACTTTACCAATTCAACAAGCATCTCAAAGAGCTACAGTGATGATTGTAATGAATTTATGTAGGCAGAGTCGCCCCGAGACGAACTGATAAGCTATGTGAATCTTGTCACACAGATCACGACAAAATGCAGACCACCAACGTTATAGTTATAAGGAAATTGCTCAACAAAACTCGACAGAAGATTGACAAAACATAATAAGAAATCATAATGAGAATTTTGTTAGTGTTATGCAAAGTTGAGTTTTTGGACCTTTCTACCATGCTATAGCTTTCCCAAAATTAAAAAAAATATGTGGGAAGAAGTTTTAAATGTCATCCATGCATGTTTGAGTAATCTAGTGATCTTTCTGACCACTATTCACAGCAGCTTCACTGTGATATGCAGTGGTTCCATTAGCAGGACTCAGAGCATCAAAAACGAAACAAAAACTTTTTATTACAATTATTTCAGCTAATTTTGCTTTTTCAAAACAATATTTGTAACAAGGTCATCTAAATATGGAGCTAATACCCCATAGAAGTAAAATATACCCTCTTTTAAAAAAAAAATCTATCAAAATGTAAAAACTGCTCAAAAGAATACATAATGAGAACTTAGAAACCCTTTGCAATATTTTAAGCCCACATTGTAAAAAAAAAAAAAACTGCTCTCAAATCTAGATCAATTAAGAATCCAAGTCATTTGACCTCTTGTAGATATTCCAACGCGTTCCTCTACTTTTGGACTTGTTTTGGTTTCATGGCGTCTGTAGCTCTCTCTCTCTCTCTCTCTGTCCCTTTTTGTGACATTTTTGTATTTTTCAAACTGCTTTGTCTTTTCGGAAAAGTGAAAGAATTGGAGTGGGGGGTTGGTGGAAGCGTGTGCGTGTCGATGTGAGTGTCTCTTTGTGCCAACAGCCAGCTAGCCCCTGCACTGTAAAAAGCACAAAATGAAAATCTGAGCGACGAGGACTTAAATCTAAATATTCATCTCAGTTTGACTAGTTTCCTTGTATTGAAATATTGAGTTGTTTTAACATAATTTTATTGCCAATAGTATACATATGTTTATGATGTTTATTTTGTATTTCGAGTGCAATAAGATTTTTGTCATTACCCCTGTTCTCTTTATTGTCAGTGGTTGCCCGGTTCCTTGGTGAAAGCTTAACCTACAGCACCACTGCCGCCCCATACCTTTTCCAGAATAATTTAAGATCATTTTTGAATAATAATAATACTTTTAAAAATTATGAATCTTCTCAAGTCATTTAACTCCAAGCAAATATAACGAAACTGGTCAAAACTACTCAAATTCCTATGTATTTTCTAAACAGTAATGTCAGTTGTGTAGATTTTGTGTTTTTTGCAGTGTATCCTGATGGCTGCGGCGTGATTTGTTCGGACTTTGTATACGGGACAGCCTCGTGTGAGTCCTCTCTTCTACCCCACATGCCCCCCCTCTCTCACCCCTCAACCCCCCCCCGTGACCCCCCCCCCCCCTCCTTTCCCTAACCCCCACCCATCCTGTCCCATCACACACCTCAAAAGAGAGGGACAAACTGGTACATTCCTGGTTTGGAGCAGAAAAGATTGAATAAAAAAGAGAAAATGTTTAAGCACCGCTGTCTGGTACGTGTGGTTCATTCATTGGGGTGAGGTATGGCTGGGTGGGGGTGGGTGTTGGTGGGTCTGGTTGGGTATAGGGGCGGTGAGGGTCCCAAGTGTTCAGTATAGATCAGTATAATAAGATAACAAAACCTTTATTTGTCCCAGCCAGCAAAGTTCAAGAATAGCAGTAGACGATCTTATTAACGGTCCTGTACCTGATTTTTCTCATGTATTTGAGTAAATTGTGTCTTGCCCCGGTACAGACCTGTTGTATAAGCAAGAAAGAAAAGTTAGAAGTAGCATTTTATCGTCTGATAGAATTGTTGAATGATGACGTCACTCCCGGCTCCAACCAGCAACTTCACAGCTAATATCTAGCTTTGGTTTTCATCAAAAAGAATAATTACATATGTTTAACCATAAATTGTATCAAAATATGTAGATAATACAGTACTAATCAGGCATAACATAGGATTACCAGAGTGTATACGGGTGGGATTGAAAAAGTTTTCTTCTTCCCACCCTTTATGAGCTTATATATGAAAAAAAAAAAAATATGTGAAATGTTCATTAAGTGTACTGGCTAAAATGTCCTTTGTTCTCACTCAGATGACGTGCCTTAGACGTGACGCCACACTTAAAAACCCTATAATCAGGAAGTGCACATCAGCATGCTAGTTGATGTTAGCGCTCATCTCTGTAAAGTTGTGAAAAGCGCTTATAAACTCATCACGGTGTCTAATTAGGTTGCTCTGAATGCATAAGATAAGTGAGGAATAACTTTAGGGCGACTGCAAACTGCTGCAAAATGAGCTTTTGTTTTTCATGAGACAGTACAAATCAGGTACAGCGCCCTTTAAGCTACTAGAATGAGCTCATACAAATAAGGTCTGCTGAATGCTGAATGATCTATTGTCTAAAATGTGTGTTTATAATTAGGTCTGTCATTGTGGCTTAAAGCCTTTTTGTTTGGCTTGTATCAAGTCTGAAATTGTGTTATCATGACAAGTCTGCAATTAATATTGAGCGTGTTGTCACTGTTCACACCTTCACATGGAAAGTTACAGACAAAATACTGTACAAGATAATACAAAATGCTAATCATTATTTAGCCTAGCTTTTTTGAATAATTTGCTGTAATAAAGCCATTAAATGAAGCGTATTTGTAGTATTCTGAAAAGCCACTTGACATTAAAGTTTGTAAGTAGAGATAATAGTAGTAGTAGTAGTAGTTGGTTAGTTAATTCGGTAGTTTACTGTATTCTTTGGAGTCTGACATTTGTGTACATTAGCGACTCGGTATCAGTACAGCTATGTAGTACTAAGTTATTATTCCTGGCAAAGGCTAATTCCTATAAGACAAATAAATTAAAAAAGATGCATAGACCATCCTTAAAGGGCATATAAAGAGGAGTAAAATGTAGATTTTGAGTTATGAGAAGCTATAAATGCTACATGTTATGCTAATGCTAACGTTACATTAGACTTTGTGTTTTCTGTACATTAAAGTACATTCAAGTAGCAAGTCGTACAGCTTGTTATTGTGACAACTAGTGATGTGATGTCCGTGAACGAGTCGGCTCTTTTGAACGGTTCCTTCATGTGAACGTTTGGATCCGAATCTTATTTTTTAAAAGAGTCAAATCTAATTTTTATGCATTTTTCTCCTGATTAATGCTGAACCAGCACAAGAATGAGCACAGGAGCAGAGCAGGCGACACGAGTGGGAGCTTTGTCCACAAAAAACATATTTAACATCATAATAACAGTTAGTTTTTTAATTGTTATTATTGTAGTGCAACATTTTATTAATATTTTGAATAATTTCAAAGGGTAAACAGACTCCCACTCTCAGTTTGAACCATTTTAATCAAATCTGAGCCTTGGTCGTTTCTCTCTGTGATTAGTTTGTTGTTAAAATGAGTTCACACATTGTTTTCTGTCATATAAATAAATAAATAAATAGCAAAAGAGCCAGTCTTTTGAACGGCCAAGAGTCCCATCACTAGTAACAGCTTCAGTTGCAGGCTAATTTGAATATATCTATATGCTTAGAGTAGATTTTGAAACAAAGCCTCATATGGACAGAAAAAAGCTAGCCTACTTCTGATAATGGCTAGCTTGTTATGCATTTGCATGTTATCTCCAGATAAAGAGAACCTCCAAGTCACCACGAAATCCACAGCAGTGAGCATACGCAAAAATACAATGTGCTTTTACATGGCCCAGTAATGTGCCTGAGATAGGAAAAGTCTACTCCAACTGTCACCTTATGACCTTAAAGAAACGGTCTATTGTTTCTATAAATCTATTTTTTGAGCTTTCCCCCATAAAACATGCCTGAAGAGGTTTTAGATGTCATTCATGTTTCAGTAATTTAACGATCTCTCCCAGGCCCTATTCAAACCCTCCTTACAGTTAGCACATTTTGTGCAATGTTCCACCCACAAGACTACATCATTTATGCTCACATATGACAATTCTCCATTTATATACAAAAAACATAATACAAAACTGTGCACAGCCACTTGACAAACCTGATGCGATGTGCAGCAGTATCAAAAGGACGGTGCTGATTGTGTTGTGATATCACTCTGAAGGTGTAGGGCAAATGGAGGGGAGACACAGAGCGTCAAAAACGAAAGTGAAACTTGTAAAACATGTTACGAAATATGTTGCTTTCTGGAAATATAGCCTTTTATACACAATAAAAGGGGATCTACACATGTTATGTGTTATCAGTTATACATAACACTAAGGGCATTAATATGAAAGGATAAGATGAGACATAATGAATGAGATGAGACAATGCAAGACACAACACATGACAAAACAAAAATATACATACATTTTATTTATAGTATTTCTCTTCATTACACATCCATCCATCCATTTCCTTCTGCTTATTTGGGGCTGGGTCGCGGGGGCAACAGCGTGCAGGGAATCCCAGATTTCCCTCACCCCAGACACATCCTCCAGCTCCTCCAGTGGGACCCCAAGGTGTTCCCAGGCCAGTCGAGAGACCTCCAGCGTGTACTTGCCCGGAACACCTCCCTAGGGAGGCGTCCAGGAGGTATCCTGAACAGATGCACAGAAGCTGGCTCCTCTCGACGTGTAGGAGCAACGCCTCTACTCCGAGCTCTTCCCATGTGACCAAGCTCCTCACCCTATTGCCCAGCCACCCTGTGGAGGAAAACCATTTTGGCTGCTTGTATCCACGATCTTGTCCTTTCCTTGTCCTTTTGTCATTACATATATTAAGATCAATTATATGTTTTCAGGGTAAACATTGGTTTAATAGCAAATTGTTGTTATGATAAAATGGATTACTTTTACAAAATACATTACCTATAATATAAGTAGTGTATTTTCTAGCAATTAGGTTCTTCATATGAAGACTCCAGCAAGTCAGCCACTTCCTATGTCAGTGATGCATGTGGAATGAAGGAGCTCTTTGGTCACCCATCAAATTCCACAAAATGTAATTTCTCTCACCTCAGACTGAGTGAGTTTAGTGCTTCACTCATTGGTGCAATGTTTTTCAGTTCCCTGTGTTTTTCCTTGTAAGCAGCCATATTTATTTTAATACAGACAGACCATATGTGTCCCTGATTGCCTAATCCACAATCCATCCACATCCTCAGTCACGCCCATCTCAACAGAGAGATTCACTGGTGACTATACTCACATCTTTGTAAAGTATTGAAGAAGTGTGGATTTAGAATCTCACGCAAGCTCCCATCTGACGGATAGGTTGAATTTGAAATCAATCAGATGATCACTTTACGTAACTGCAGGAAGCAGATAAACAGTGTACAAGAAAAAATACATAGTGCAGGTTAGGAGGCTATGGCTTATTATAATTATCTAAACATACAAATATGTTTTTAAAGAGGAAACAAAATGCTAAAAAAAAAAAAAAAAAAAAAAAAAAAGTCAGAAGTAACATATATATATTTTTTTAATTTTTATTTCCTTTTCATCCACAAAAATGTTACTTTGACAAAAAACATGTAGCCTTTAAATAGAAGATTGATGACGATAGCTGCTGCACATGCATCGCCGTCTGTCTTTGCTGGTCAGACCGACTCCCAAAGGACACCTTTTAGAGGGAGACAGTAAAGACTGCTACAGCTTTTAACTTGCTTTTATCTGAATCTACATTTTTAACCACTGGATGTCTTGGATGTCAAAGTTAAGTCAACCAATGAAAGTGCACCGGCAGGCTGCAAACAGTGGCTACATGTACATCGCTGTGAATAATTAGGAATAATTAGAATGGATAAGGTAAGTGAGGAATAACTTTGGACCACTGCAAACCTTTTAAAATAATCTAGTTCTGTTTTTCTCGTTTTTCAGACAGCAAAAAAAGATACAGCACCTTTAAAATGAACCTGCTCCTGTTTGGTTTCTTTGTGCTGAAAATGCGCCGGTCCTTCTCCCTCCGGAGCTTCCACAGGTGAGGAGAGTGCAGCGTCGCAGCCTGTTGCCTGGTAACATATTGACAGGCCTGAATCCCCTCTTTTCCCCACTCTCTGTGCCCTGTTACCATGGCAACACCCAGCATCCTTCTGGGCTGGAGACACTTCCCCACAGAATGCACAATTGTCGCCAGGGTGGTTGTGGATGGGCACTGGATTTGATAGGGCTATATTATGCAAAATGTACCTTTTAACCTTTTAATCGTCCGATAATATCAAACACTTACAAGAAGTTGGGTGTATATGAATCTAAACTGGAGTATTTTTGACTTGCTTGGGTTCATTTGGAAAATATTGCTTGTGTCTGCTATATAGTTAGAATCTATGACAACCGTGGATCATTATGTTAATATTAATTAAATAGCAAGCAGTAGATTTTTTTCTTGTTTGTACCAAAATGACTACGCGACACTGGACTACATCCATCACCAATTAAGAAAATTAAATTGGAGAACGCAGTAAGTACCGCGAAATGGGTGTATGCCGGGGATAGTGAAAACGGGACTTGATCAGCAATATAGCATCTTGCAAATAACGGATTATAGATTGCTCAAATATGCAGAAATCACTCCAAACATACCTTCGAGAGGGTAAATGAGAAGGAGAAACAACTATAACATGGTTAAGTCGATTTTTCATAATAGTTTTGCTTAAATTACTTTAACATCCAGAGAAATCGATGGCCAATTACCTCTGCAGATATTTTTGGTATGATATGTTGGGCAGATCTTCCCCAAATCATTTCATTTACTACTACTGCAAACTGGATATGAGAGCAGTGTAGTTACATTTTTGCATCAGCCTCGCAATGAAATGTTCAAATGAAGCTTTACACATATTTTTAGGCAGCTGGTCAGCCCACACAAAATATCGGCCTCTTCTGGATACTTAAGGCATTAAAGTGCAATCAATCAGGAAATCATCAATCCATCTATCTCTACTATCCACAGGGGTAGTGGTTGTTGGTATGTAGTTAGTGCTTATTTAGCTATTAGTTACCATTCTAAAAAACAAAAAAACAAAACAGTTATTACTGCTTAATAAAATGTAAGTAAAAAAAACTCTGAGACGGACATGATCACCTTGTTGTGACTGTGGATGTTATTCTCCAGTGATCCAAAGGAGTTAATTTATTTCTTCATGCATGTAGCACCGCATATAATCTGTGCATTAAAAAAACTAAATATGACATTCCGCCTTTTCCTCTGTAATGTTGCTTTTGTTCATTTCTGTTTATAGATAAAGAAAAACATGTCACAGGACCTTTGTTTATTTTCTGTGGTGGCAAAGATTGTTCAAATTTTAGTAAAGTCAGTAAAACTCAGATACAGCGCTTGTGCTGTACATGTCAGCTGTTTTTCTCATATATACAATCACTGACAGTTGAAAAAAATTAATAATACATCTTTTGTTTCTAAATATTTTTGTTTTATCTTTTCAGTGCATTTAGAACTACCCTTCCGACATTAATATGAGCAAGTATAGCACATAGCAACCCTCATTGTAGAGTGGTACTTTGAGTCAAAGCGGTCAAATTCAAAAACCGTTGACATTTTAATACCAGAGATGCCCCAAGCGTAAATGCCATTAAAGGAATAATAAGTGGTTTTCAAAGACAGGGGGCAGTATGTGATCTCCTGAGACCTGTCTAGTCCCGATTTCTTCCTGTGGGGCTATCTTAAAAAAAAAAAAAAGGTGTTTGTGAGTAAACCCCAGACAATAAACGACTTAAAACGTAATATCGAGGATAAAATAACAGCCATAAGCCCGGAAATGCTTTCAAATGTCATGCAAAGTGTGTTGGGTCGGGCTGTTCAGTGCAAAACCGAAAATGGTGGGCACTTAAAAAAAATATTTTTAAAAATTTGGTCATTTTGATTTCCCTTAGTTTAAGTACTGATAAGTTCAAGCGTAAGTGAACAATTATAACGGTATATATTGCCAAAAATCTCTGAAGGTTCAATTTACCTACTGCTAAAATTTGGTGTGTATAACTTAAGAATTATAGGAGCTATTGAAGATTTAAAAGTGTCAGTCACTTTTGGGCCACCCTGTATAAAGAATCCATTTGAAATGGCTAATGCTCTCACAGGAAACAGCGCAAAAGCTTTAAGAAGAATTTGGGACTAAAGCACTTGAATGCCATCCAGGTGAGCAACTGACTCTTTGAAGATGTAGTCAATGATCCTTAACTTGCTTCATTTTTGTATTTATGATGTGTCTAAAACTGTATTGCCTGCAGGTTGGACAGGTTACAGGGCAACACGCGCTTCATTATACAGGGCCTTTAAAAGACTGATACGATCATTTATTCTCATTTTTCCCATAAATAGTTGCTTTTACAAAATACTGTGCACAGTAAAAGCTGTTTGCCTTTCTGATTTATTCTCACTGATCCTGGTTTAGTCTAGTTTGGCAATAGCATTTTGTGTAGTACTGAAAAGCGTATGTCACCTGTTAGCTTAGCCCCAGCACATACCTGGGTGTAATGGCAACACAGGGAGATCTCCTCCATTACCAACACATTATCTCCCTGAAGACTCCTCCGCCCGCTAATCCATGCTACGCTAACGCCGCACTGCCTTCAAAGAAGAACTCATGCTAATCTAATGGCGGCTAAATCCTAATGAGTTTGCTCTCTTCTAACCAGTCGGGTTTGGAGCCTGTTTAGACGTTTGGGGAACTGCTTTATCATTACATGCTGATCATTACTGCTGCTAATCTGCTCAGCTCAATGCACCAGCTGAATTTTAATGCCACGCGTAGGGATGCGAAGACACCTCTCCTGCGAAGAACAGAGAGAAAAGAAGGGAAATCAATAGAGAGATAATCCTTGAAATGAGATTTAAAAAGCTTTCTAATGTAAAAGCCCACTCGACTTACTATAAAATGAGTCTTTGTTCACAACACCTTGGTGGCAACAGTTTTAGGATTTTTTCGAAACATAACTTGGAAGGATAGTATCTCTGGTAAATATTCATCATATATGTCAGGTGGAAGTTTGTGGAAAAAAGGGTGAAAATAACAAGACGTAGCACAAAGCTTTAAGTAATCCTTAGAGCCATATAGAATGAATCCTTCTATATGTCTTCAAGACACAATTTCTTCTGAAATGCAAGGAACATTTTTTTTTCTGACAGATTTTAGATGGTGTAATCCCTCATTCATCCAGGAGTAGTCCAATGTATCCTTTGGGGCAGGACTTATTCAACTCAAAGTAGTATAAATCCCAGTGCCAGTACCATCAAACTGAAAAGGGCTTCTGGACGGCTGCTGAAATGTCTTGATTACAAGCACTGTGTCCAGATGATCACAGCCACATTTCTGACAGATTAAACATTTATTTTAGAAAATAAAGACTAACTTGTCAAATCAGAATTATTGTGTAAAATAGACGCTGCCCATGTTCAGCTAAGGAGTAAAAGTGCTCAACTAGTACAAACTACACTTGTACCCAAATCAAAAATATAATTATTAAAGGCACAGTATTATCTTATCTTATTATTGTCTTCATGAAGATTTATGTTATTGCTTTGCCTAGAATGTTCCAAAATTAAACTTATCCAGTTCCATGGAGACAAGCTGTTCTGAGTAAAATTCAAGGAAAAGCATTAACATCTTTATGAAACCACTACAAAACTTACTTAAAACTTAAAAGTAACTGTGGTGTCATACACTACCAGTTTGGACACACTTTTTCATATATATATATATATATATTTTTTTTTTTTTTCCCCCATGATTATTTACATTCTCGGTTCTCACTGAAGGCATCAAAAGTATGAATGACACATATGGCATGTAGTAAACAAAAATTCAACTCAAGATTACTCCAAACTTGTTTTAGATATAAAAAAAAAATAGCTTTATTTGCTTTGATCACTGCTTTGCAATACTTGACCTTGACAAGGCACAGCTGTGAAGTGAAAACCATTACAGGAGACTTCACCATGAAGTTCAGCTGAGAGAAGGCCAAGGATTTGCAGAACTGTAAATAAAGGGTGACTACTTTGAAAAAAAAAAAAGTTAAAAAATCATTTAGCTTATTTCTTTGCTACATTATTCTATCTTTCACCATTTGCTACATTATATTATATATACATTATATATATATATATATATATATATATATGTGTATATATATGTGTATATGTATGTATGTATATATTTAAAATGTCTTTCATATGTCTCTAAAATGTAGAAAGTAGTAAACATGAAGAAAAACATTGAATGAGAAGGTGTGTCCAATCTTTTGTCTGGTAGTGTATGCACTTTAAGACAGTGTACCTCTGGAGGAGTCTATAGTGGTGCTGGGAGTGGTGAGGTGGTGGAGTGAAGTAGGATTGAGGCCTGTCTTTGGGTCTGCAGATGTCGTCAGCCTCCTGCTCTGGTTAAAAAGGAGCACCAGAATCTAAACTCAAAACTGTTTTATGTGATGGGGGATTGCACCTGTTCACTGTGCACGCTGACGCTCCGGTAATCGCCGCTCAGCCAGTTCAAAGAGCTCCGGCTGTGGATGTGAGAGAGCCCGTCCACCAGGAGAACCCTTGGATCCTTTAAGTCGCTCTTCAGTCCATCAGCGCGGATTTCATGGCCCGTTTGCTGCTCCGCTCCTTCAGCCCTGGCTCTGCTCAAAAATGAGTCCCAAAAATATTCTCTCAGAAATTTTCCAACTGTCCAGAGTTTTGAAATACAGTGATTTTAACTGCCATTTACTTGTCCTGGTTTGGTCCTGGTTTAGTTTAGGTTTGGTCATGATTTAGTTCCAATTTAAACCTCTGTTTAGTCCAAATTTTGATGTGATGTTAGTCCTTGGTCCATGGCCTTATATAGACTTGTTTAGACCTGGTTTAGTTCAAGTTTAGCCCTGGCTTTGTTTAGTGCTAGTTTAGTCCTGGTTTAGTTGAGTCCTAGATGTCCTTGTCCAGTTCTTGGCCTTGTCCTGTCCTGTTTTAACCATATTTTAAGGTTCACCCTTGTCCTTGTTTGATTCTGGTTTGGTATCAGTTTGAGTTCATATGCAGATTTGGTTTGGTCCTGTTTTAGTCCTGGTTTAGTCTTGGTTAAGTTCCAAGTTTAGTCTTAGTTTAGTCCCAGTTTTGATGTGGTGAAGTGTGAACACCAGTCCTGCTTTAGTCCTGCTCTGGACATCATACAGTTGCTTTTTTGCCTATTTTAGTTTTTTTGTTAAGTCCTAGTTTAGACTAGGTTTCAGCTTTAGTTTAGTATCAATCCAGTTTAGTCCCAGTACAGTCCGTTGTTTAGCCATGTTGCCGTCCTGATAAAGTCCTTGTTTGGTCCAGGTTTCAGCCTTGTACAGTCCCACTTTGACTTTTGGTCAGTGTCAGTATAGCCGCTATAGTCCTGGTCTAGATCAGCCCTTTGTTTAGTCCTAGTTTAGTCCTGGATAAGTCCGAGTTTAGTCCAGATTTCAACCTTGTCCTGTCCTGCTTTAGTCTCTCATTGTTGAGCCTTGGTTTAGGCCTATTTTAGTCCCAGTTTAGTCCAGGGTTTGGCCTTGTCCAGTCTATCTTTAATCCTGCCTTAGATCTGCTTCACTTCTGATATAGCCTCTTTTTAGTCCTGATTTCAGTCTTGTCCAGTTCTGCTTTGGCTCTGATTTACCCTCTTTTTAGTACCGGTCTAGTCCAGTCTAGTCCAGCCTAGTCCAGTTTAATCCTGTTTTAATCCCATTTTAGTCTAGTTCAGTCTTGGTTTAATCCTAGTCTAGTCCAGTTTAATCCTGGTTTAGTTCTGCTTCAGCTGTGGTCTATTTCTGGTTTAGTCCTGATTTAGTCCTAGTTTCAGCTTTCCACATTCATCCTTTGGCCCTGGTTTAGCCTGTTTTTAGTCCTGGTCCAGTCTAGTCCAGTTTAGTCCTGTTTTAGTCCTGGTTTAGTCCACTTTATTCCTGATTTAGTCCTGGTTTAGTCCAGTTTAGTCCTGGTTTAGTTCTGCTTCAGCTATGGTCTAGCCCTAGTTTAGTCCTGGTTTCAGCCTTGTCCTGGCCTGCTTTGCCCCTGGTTTAGTCCTGCTTTAGCCCATTGTTTAGACCAATATCAAGCACCGTTTACAGCCCTATACATTTGCCCGGGCCAGTCCCTGCGTGCGTGCGATATTAAACTTATCCATCACAGCGGGGTGGCACGGGCGAAAGGTTAAGGTGCCATTTTGAAAGGTGCTCGCATTGGGTCCCCATAGGAGCGCTGTCACATGGAAATCAAAAGATGGAGAGGAAAGGCTCATATAACCAAAGAGGAAAAGTTTGTGCGAGCTCCAGAGACCAGCTCAAATGTCACTCAGTAAAACTCGCCTTTCAAAAGTTTGGGATGGGGAACTATGCTAGACGGTGACAGCAGGGACACACTGGGCTTCTGACAGCAGAGAGGAGAGACCTGGTTTAGATCAGCTTTGGTCCTGGGTTAGCCCTGGATTATTTTCAGTGCTGGTTAAATTTGTTTTGGTTAGGTATGCACCAATTCAGCCTTTTCAGTTCCAATACTATGGATTTAAAGAACCTATATTACGCTATTTTCTGATCTCTGTTATAATTTTGTTTCCTCATTTAAAACATACCTGTGTTTTTGTTTCATTTATTCATGTTGAACATACAAAACCTGTTTATTTAGGCTGAGTTCTTGTCTCAAACAGAAAACAGTCTGTTCCACCTTGTGATGTCATGTGGTAAGACAGGAAGTGCTCCTCTGTGTTTTTAAACTCCATACACTTTTACTAGAATAATTTGCATATTTCCAGTCCTGGAAATACCAATCTCTACTGAACAAGTACAAGGTAAACACAACTCCAGGTATGTTTTGATCAGGTAACAGCATTATAACATGGCTTAAAGCTCAAAGTATCTGCCGATACCTGATATCAACCGATACCAGTTCAGGGACTATAAATAGACTTTATTTTGCTAAGACAAAAAATGTTGTATGACAAAACATGTTATGTAGCTCTTTTTATGTTTCAAGTAACTACAGAACAACTTTGTATAAACAAACATTAGACCAACTACGACCAGTAAATAGCAGAATTCATATTCTGAAGACGAGGCCCGATCCAGCTAATTTTCAATGATCAGCTCTGATTTTTGATACCAGCATCGGTATTTGTGCATTCCTCGTTTTTGTCCTGATTTGTTCCTTGTATTAAAAGTGGTGGTAATACATTTGATTTGCATAGAGTTTATAAACCTTGTGGCTTGTTAAGGGAATTTGTTTATCTGAGGGTGCAATTATAGTGATAACTTTGGCTATGGTTATTGGATTATCATAAAATTCACACAGGTGTGTGTTCACAGGTTTTTAGGCATGTGTGAATTTCATCCCAATCTGATCAATTTTGCCGTCGTCAGAAGTTTCACAAATTTGTGTATTCACTGACTTGTGTATTCACTGACTTGTGTTATAATCTCATTATTTGACCTTCCCTCTCAAAATCAATGTGAAAACAATTTTGATTTCATTTATTTATTTCTCTGAAGTGAACTGAATGAATTTTTAGCAAAAATTATGTTTTTCTAAAATTTGTCCACTTTTAGCCTCTCCCCCCATTTACCAAATGCACAGATAGCAGAACATTACAAACATGTGCATGCCACACGACAATGGTGATACTAAAATCAGAGATGAACCAAAAAACAGGTTTTAAATAAGCTGCTCATACAATAAGTAGCATGAGCCAAGGGCTGTGTCCACTAGCGACGCATTTATGTCTTTTTAGCGGCTGCACATGTCCTTCCTGCTGTAGTCGTCTGCTTGTTTTCCAATCACAAAAGCGTTGCCAAATAACGATGTATAGCCATAAAATCCACATGATTTGACATATTTCCTCGTGTGTTGAAAACAGCAAGTATTCGAGCACGTGCCAGTGCTAAACCAATGAAATGTCAGAAAAGTCTATTTGGCCCCTAATGCTGCTTCTAATTGGTCACCTTTACTTATCCTTTTTTTTTTTTTTTTTTTTTGCCAATCACCATTTCTAATCCCTCAGTCTCAGTCTTGTTTACTTCCCAAAACAAAGGGAAAAACTTTTCTCCTCTGAATGAGAGAGAACTGAGTCAGATCTGTCACCTGCTGAGAGTCACAGTAAAATAACAAGCCCTGTTACACTGACAGTAACTATAACGCTATTACAGAAGAGGAAAAAGTAATTAGTTAAATTATTTGTTACTGGTAAAAGTGTGTAGCAGTGATGGGAACATTATTCCCAACACTACAGAAAGTCACCAAACATGTGAATATCTCTGATAGTGAATATCTCTTTGAGTTTCAATGAAAAGCAAATGAATATTCCTATGTAAACAAAGCTATAAAAACTACAATTTTGAGTTCCTTGAGGAAGACAAAAATTGTAAAGATAAGTATTCATTTTAAAACTGAGGCTTCAAGTTTTATGTTGTAACCCACATTCTGATGATTTACATAGTTTTGTATAGTGTGATAGCAGCATTGTGCAGCGACTTTTGTGGGTAGACAAGCAAACTTGGTGTGGTTGTCAATATTTACTCAATAACGATTTAATAACGGCGCTTTTTATACAAACTACATTGCAAATTAGTGCATTGATTTTTACTGACATTAAATGCATACATACTGAACCATTTGGAGTCAAATTAGAGAAGCCTAGACCAACAGAGTTAATTCATATTTGTATATATTGGCCTGTATTTGACACCCTGTTTGTACAAACAAGGCTCGTCAGTGGGCCATTTGTTTCTTCACAGATTTATCCTACTCCTACACCTAAATTATGCAGCTGAGCCTTCAGTACTATTGTTATCTATGTAATTATCATCTATGTAATTATCATCTATGTAATTATATTGGGCATCTAGAAACCATATGAGTGACATATGACAGCTCTACAGATGTGTAATGCACTTACTACACAAAATATACATTCATGAAGAGATACTGACAGCAACAGTGCACTGGTCAGACAGGTGCACTAGTCAGACAGATGGACTTATAATACAGCCTCATATGTCAAAAATGTCCCTTTAAACACAGCCCTGCGTCAGAACAGCGTGCTCACACTCACCTCACAGATGCAAATCAAAACCACATCTTTCCTAAAGAAACGTCCTGTATTTTCCTGAAGTAGAGTGGGTCCAAAACAGCCACATTTTCCTCCACACATGTTTAATAGTCCCATTATTCCTTTAGCATTGTTGCTCTTAGCTGCCCCAGTCACTGTCCCTCCACTGCTCTGCTTAGATCCTCTATTTCACACAAACTAGGCCTGAAACTAGCTCATGTTTGATTAAATGACTGCCTGTATTTCTAATCATTACAAATGTGAGGCTACAAACAATGACTTATTGCTGAAAGTGAGTTATTTTTAATCACTTGTGTAGAAAGTTGGTACTGCGGTCGTCTCTGCTGCACATCCGCAGTCACTAGAAATCTCCTCTGATGTCCGATTCCTCCAGATTTCTCCATGGGGTTTATTCAGCATTGTTGGAGCCATGGTTTGAGCCCACTGTGGTCCTCAGTACACATGCGCAAGCCTCTAAAACAACCTGCTGGCGTCTCCGGTTGTAAAAGCACATGTTGAGCGTATTGCGCGGCATGACCTCAGTAGCAGAGCAAAACAACACAAATTAATGAGGTGTGTTCAGGAACCGCGGTTGATGCAATCTGCTCAGTGACCAGTAGAGTGTACTCAAGGAGACACCATGCTCCAACTATTCAGAGGTAAAGAGAAAACAGAATTACTGGCATGTACTTGGAAACTATTTCATTATGATTTTAGATTTTATTGGACAAGTACTGTTTGCCTTGATTGCCCTGACCACACACTACTGTGTAATAGAGCTAAGCAAACATGCCTTGTGAAAAAGATTAGAACACATTTGGACTTTCATAATTGTCAAAAAAAAAAAAAAAAAAAAAAAAAAAAAAAAAAAAATACTTCAGGCCACAGTGACAAGAATTTTAAGAAACAAGTTTAAAGTTGTGATCAAATGCACAGCCTGTGGCCTGCATGTTCAGTCCAAATAACATGGTTTGGGTGTGTGTGGGGATATGCATTGGGCACAGGAAATGTATGTGAAAATGGGCTGCTCATCAAAAACATGCATTTAGGGTCAGATTTAGAGCAGGGGAAAAACAATCCTCATTTTGTACCATTTGAAAGTGTCTCTCATTTGAGACTATTGCTGTTAGAAAGTGTGCATTAAAAGAAAAATAAAAGTTTTTCTCTCCATAAATTATAATGAAGATAAAACTATGGATTTATAATGGAAGACTAGGGGAGTAAACAGTATGGGTTTTAGTGAAATTACCAAAATTGAAAAAAATTAAATCTTTCCACCGATTGTTCATATCGGTGAGCCAGTAACAAGGATATGGATTTCTTTTGATTTTATGGAGTTACAGTATGCGCCAATATATGGCAATATAACAATAAGAGAGCTATGGATTTAAGGGCAAATAGAAAATGTGGTAATTTAGTGAAAAAAATATAAAAAATCTTAAATTTTACATAATTGTATGTACTTTCTGACAGAAAAACATGAAATAAAAGGCAACAACTTTTTTAGGCTTTTAATAAAAGGGGCTTGTCAAAATAGCCATTTTATAATGGGGGTCTGTGGCTGGCTTCATGCAAAAACATGAAAACATTAAACAGTATGAATCTTCCAGTATGCACATTTTTTTCAAAAAAGGCACAAGGATTAAAGGTCCTATATTACACAAAATGGATTCTTGTGAGCTTTAAGTCATGTGATAATGGTGTAACCTTATCAGAAACACACCCCAAATACAAAACATGTTTTGTTTCATTCACACATGTTTGAGTAATCGTACATGATTTGCACTGATCCGTCTCAAAATGCTCTGTTCCACCTTGTGAGTTTTTAAGTTAAAGGCTTTTACCTTTTGTTCAGGTGAGATTAACAATTCCAGGGCTGAAATTATCCAAATGATTCTATATGATATGATTCTAGGTGTATGGAGTTTAAAAACCCAGTGGAGCACTTCCTGAATTACCAGAGAAAGAAAAGAACTCAACTTAAATATGCAGTGTTTGTGTGTTAAATATGTGTGAATGGAACAACATTACAATATAGATTTTTAAAAATAGCATAATATAGGCCCTTTAAAGGTTCCCTATTTTCTGTTAAAAGGGTTTGCCACCTGCTTGTTTCCATGGTGATGTTATTGATTTGGCTGGAATGTCCCACAGACAAACTTATCTATCTCCATAGAGACAGATAGATGGTCACTACCTAAACCCCTGCACCTGCAGCCAAACATTAATCAGTGCTAGTGCAGCCTCTGCAGCTCAGAGAGTGAATTCTGGAGGTTCTGCGCTTTCACATGAGGCACGGTCTATCTCCATAGGTTGAGGCACTGAGAAAAACCATCTATCTGCAGCTATGATGGTAGTCAGCTATGATGGTAGTACCTGTGTTCAGGCTACATACAGTTCATTTGAAAGACACTTTATGTTCCCTAACTCATTCACTCTCTATGCATTGCCACAATTGCTCCGTAGCTCACAGATGTGACTGCTAATCTGTGCCAACAGCATTTCTGACCACCTCCAGTCACCATTTCACACACAGGCAAGGTGGTTGAAATGTTTTGCCTACGGACACAACAACAGTTTGCAGTGCCTACAGCTAGGATTGCACCAGCAGAGATGACATTTAGAACCTGTTTTCCAAATACAATAATTTAAAACAACATAAACGTGAAATACCAAGTTGGAGGTGTTTAAAAGATGTATTGTGAAAAACCCAAATACCACAGCTGAATAATGCATTCAAGGACCTTTAAAATGATCAGATATCCCAACCTCTTCATTAGTCATGATTTCTGATGGGCCTTTAAAAAACTACTTCCTTGGTTTCATTTTTCTTCAGGCCAATAGGAGTTCTTCTGTGTGGACTGTGCTCTCTCCCGCTAGGGTTAGCAACAGGTTTGACTGACAGTGTTGTTAAGCATCCACTCTGTACTAAACCATCAGTGCGGGTAGGAAGGGGCGTTACCTTCACCAGCCTCGCTCTGGGTTGGCTCTTTGGTCGCTATTATACTTGTGGTCGGGAATTCAAAACTGGAACTCTGCTCCAAATTTAACCTTGTAACTGTTAGCCTCAATGAGCTTCATTTGGCTGGAGCCGAACGCTATGGGTGACGTCACACTCCCTTAGTCCCCTTCTTTATACAGTCTATGAGTATATGAAGAGATCTGATTGGGTACAAGAACTCTGATGAACCCTTACTGTTAGTGACAGAAGCTAGCGGAGTTTAGCATTGCTGTTGTACCATTGCTTACTAGTTTATTTGATTCCCAGCTTATTAGAAATGGCAGAACATTCTGGTCTAGATTTAAGATGATCTGGGACAGGAAATAACAATTACAAGAACACGGATGCGTTTGGACAACAGCATGAGGCTAACGCACAGCAGGGAGCCATTCATTCAATTATAAGACTTTCAAAACTCCAGATGAACAATCCAGCCAGAAAATCAGCAAATACGTAAGTTACCAAGCTATTTATTGGCAAATACAGCAGTGCTAGACATTGTTGGAAAGGTTATTTTTTTCTACAAAACAAATGATATTATATTATGATATTATGTTCAAATGTGGCGCTCCGTTTAATGAATCTTAATCCCAGAATAAACAAACTGATAACACACACGTCTTACCTCTGACCTGGTTCTGTTGTTCCAAAGCGGACACAAATTCCTTTCACTGTCGTCTTAGTGTTACGTTTCTTAATAAAGGAACACATGCAAAAGCCCCCCCTCAAAGTTTACATCAACAACTGGCACTGCTTCTGAATGTTATTGCAATGCCATCCTGGAGTATCAATAGGGGGTTCTTGTGATATTTTCATACTGATCCTGGATCCTGGGACTCAAAAAGCTTGAAAACTGCTGTTGTAACGTATTCCGTGACAATCAGATCACTTTTACTTTGGGTTTATTTTCCAACCGACGGACAACGTTTGCTTTGTCCTAGTTTACTGATATAGACCTGGTTTAGTCCTGGGTTAGACCTGGTTTGGTCCTGGATTAGACCTTATTTAGATCTTGTGTTGTCCTGCTTCTTTTCGACTCAACTAAATGAGAAAGAAAACCGCTTAGCAAAGAATTTCTCGGAATTGCCAAGTTGGCCGCCTTTCAGTCAATCCTGAACTAACTTGTGCCCCGAGCCAAGCAGATTAGCACGAGTCCAGCCAGCACAGTACAACCTCTGCCTCTGCTACCCAACATGGACCCCCACTCCCCCAAATACCCCCGTACACCCCCCCTCTCCCTTTCTCTTCCCTTCTGCTGAATGGATGCTGTGAAAGTGAATGAAGCCCCATCCCCTCCCCCCTCTCCGGGCCGTATTCTCTCTCTCTTCCTTCTCCGTCCCCCCTGACCCCTGTGGAATTCGGGTGTGCGACCGGCGGCTCATGCCTTTTAAAAGTGTGGAAGGGGGTGGTCGTGGAGTGCGGGTGCTTTGGGGTGCTTTGAGGCCCCGTGGGGGGGGCAGGGGTTAGGTCCTCTGTCCCCCACACAAAAGCTGTCAGCGGGACAAAGGCCGTGGAGAATTGTGCGTTTGGGGCAAAAGTTGTGCTCACGTTGGTAATAGGAGGTAGAATGTGCACAGGTGCTACTGATGGAGGTTGTACTGCGGGGGTGAAGGGAGCAGATGGGGCACGGGTTGTAGGGTGTAGAGTTTGTAAATAAAGTAAGATACAGTTTTGGAATGATGAAGTTTTGGTTCTAAAGACAATTATTTCATTAGAAAGTAGAATGAGCTTTTTGAGAATTCAGAGAGTGAATTCTGGAGGTTCTGAGCTTTCACAAGAGGCATGGTCTGTCCATAAACTGAGAATGAGAAAAACTTTTATGAGCCCTCTATCTTCAGGTTAAGGCACTGGCAACCCAGGTTCAGTTGGGATTGTTTTTTGAAAAGCAATAAGAGCCCAAGCTACACACTGCTACACTTAATAAAGGAGGTCAAATGTAAGAATTTCACAATGGGAAAATCGGTGATGTTGCCACAGAAAAGTTGCCTGCGATCCAGAATACTCACCTCTTCAATACTTTATGAAGATGTGA
The DNA here is from genome assembly GCA_019594935.1 of Periophthalmus modestus. Lineage (NCBI taxonomy): Eukaryota > Metazoa > Chordata > Actinopteri > Gobiiformes > Gobiidae > Periophthalmus > Periophthalmus modestus. Next base: position 7,964,131 of record JAIEZT010000107.1, read on the forward strand.
GTCTGCTCACCAATGAATCTCCTGTTTTCAGATGGCCGTGATTGACAGGTGGATTAGTTACACACACGGTCCATCAGTATCAAAACAAATATGGCTGCTTACAAGGGAAAAATAAGGAGAAAAAAAAAAAATATCACAGGGGCCTGAAAAACATCACAGATTTCAGCGGAATCAACGAGCAAAGCACTAAACTCAATAAAAACGGAGCAATACAGTTTAGGACTGCAGGATGAATCATAATTAAATCACAATTAGCGAAGCACAAAGGCTGCCATTTTTGAAGTACCAGAAACAACCATATCTCCAGTTTTATTCTGCATAAAAAACTGCTAACTCTGTGATTTAGTTCTGTACAAACATGTTCTGAAATGTTATTCTTGTATTAGTTTGTCAGATCAGATTTCACTCTTTTTGTCAACTCTTCTGGACGTGTTTAAAATGTGAACTAAGGGCAGGATCCTATAATTAAAACCAGAGGGGGGCAGTACTCAGTTACATTTACTTTTACGTGAGTAACTGTTGAAAGAAATTGCACTTTTCAGAGTACATTTCTAGTGGCATACATTTACTCCTACTCAAGTAACAGTACTCTTACTTGAATAAAAGTTTTGGTTACTCTTCCTACTGAGAGTAAGTCTACAAGTGACAAAAGCTTCATGTTCACAATAAGAAATTATTTGAACATTTGTGTTTCTTGCACCGCTCCTTCAGATATGGCTTAGTTTGTCTCATTTTTGTGCCTGTCCTGTGCATTATTTAATGCTTTGTCCTTCAAATTTCATTAACTTCATTCATTAACGATATAAATCAGATGTTACACCCCGACAGGTAGTCTTTAAGTTAGACTAGTAATCTCCTCAAATTGATTTTTTACTCTTTCATGACTAATTTCTTGGACCACTGCTTGTACTTCTATGAGTACTATGAGTTAAAGTAAGTCAGAAAAACTGCAATTAGATTTTTTGCCCAAAACCTGCAGCCCTAGTGCCAATTTTTCACCATTACTATGGCTTGACAGTTCCTACATTGAAGCTCATATACCTGGGTGTAATAGCATCTCTGCACAGGCATGCTGAGGTGTGGGAAAGCGGCTCACATTTCGGGCCCTGGTTGGACTAATGCGAGCCGGGGATGTTTGTTTTGTCCACCAGTTCGTTTGGGTGCTTCACTTCCGTTGCCAGAGGCGACAGAACACATAGGGCTATGCATGTCAACCAGCTCCCTCCCCTCCCCGTGTCTCTCTGCGTTATTGTGGGTTTTAAATAGTTTGAGACACATTTGCCACGGGATTTGACATTTATAACATGAAGTATGGTTTGCGTATGGAAATATGTGGGCTCCTTACAGAGAGAACGCTTGGATTAGTGTTAGTGTGTCATGTGCTAGAATCCAAGGTTTAAAGGCGCTGTACCTGATCTTAAAAACGTGAAAAACTGAACCAGTTCATTTTAAGTTTTTGCAGTGGTCCAAAGTTATTCTTCACATACCTTATGCATTCTAAACATCCTAATTACTCACTACAATGAGTTTATAAGTGCTTTTCCCAACTTTTCAGAGACCTGACCAGAGATTTTCACAGTGAAACTCAAAACAACTAGCATGCTAATGTGCACTTCCTGATTCTCAGACAATAACACGTTTTATAATTAGATACAGATATTACACAACGGACATATTTTGACCTGAGGAGCTGCTTATACAATATATCTGCACTGGCGCTGGACCTGATTTTCACGGTCTTAAAAACATGAAAAACAGAACTAATTCATTTTAAACAGTTTGCAGTGGTCCAAAGTTAATCACCACAATGAGTTTATAAGTGCTTTTCACAACTTTCAGAAGTCAGAGCAGAGTTTTGATGTCATAGCAAAGCAAACATTGCTAAAGACAAGAGTAAAACTGTTTAGATGCAGATGCGTATAGGCCCTTTAATATGCTTGGAGTTGTTTACAGTGTGTTTTCTGAACAAAATCCTAATTTTTAAACATATGTTGCAAATTTTATTGACATTGCAATATTTGACTGAAAAATTGCAATTAGTCTTTTTTTTCCCTTGAAAGTGGTAAAGCCTTAATTTAAAGCACACAACATTACACGTGTGATCAGACCTAATGAAAAAATATGAATATGAAGTATAAGCTGAGAAAGGTAAGCAGGAATGAGTAGGAGATCTAGTATAAAAGGACTATTAAGGACCAAAAAACACTACATTTGAATTGATACTTTGCATTGGGGGTGTTCCACATGTATCTCTATGGTAGAATGTTCAGCAGTACCCATGGAGATACAATGCATACATTAGCAAACACTGCCGTAAAAGTTTTAAGATTGTCTGAAAACTGAAGAAAAAAATACAAAATGAAGCCTGTGGTCAGTACAAATGTGCATGGTCTTGTTTATGTGTTTGATTTGCAACAAAAAAGGTGAGAGTGACAAACTGAAAAACTGTTGGCTAATGCTAGCTAGCTTGTGTCTGTAATTTTATGTGTGAGAGACTTTGTTTAACAGCACAAATTATCATCTCACCTGTTGTAGTTCCAACTAAGTCAGCTCTTTCTGGTCTTATTGTGTTAAAATGAAGCTCAGATTAAAGTCTAATACAAATTCTAACAGAGTAGTGCCTTCACTTAGCGTCACACCCCGTGGGAATGTTGATGACATCAGCCGCAAAGTATCAATACCGCTCTTACCTTGTGACCACATGCATGTCCACTTACCTCCACACACACACAGGCCAACACTACAACCTCTTTCCCACTGAATTCATGCCTGGAATGTTCTGCACCACTATGCTCCTAAAACGCTCCATATAATCACATCCACCACGATCCCCACACCTACACAAACACACACCACACAGAGGCTGTTATACGTGCCACACTGCGGACATTTCACATGACATGCATGCGGCTGCTGTACAGGTATGTGAATTGAAGTTTGACATATTTTTTATTAGATTAGACTACAGATTAGAAGAGATAAGAGGCTCATTCAGGTTTAGAAACTACTTAATTAAGGGATTAGGGTTAGTAGATTGGCTTAGGGTATTAATAGTTACCAAGCTTGAATAATTCTTAAAGAGGGAGTATTATAACTCTTTGGGGTATTAACTGCTAACACATAACATGATACATAATATGATATGTGCACCACTATGTTACCCTTTATTGTTTTGAAAATGATATACACTATTCTCAAAAACAACGTATTAACATGTTTTATAACTTTCACTTTTTGAATCTCCCCTCCCTTAGCTCCCCACACTAAGTCACTCCCTTTTCAGAGTGCTATCACGATACAACAGCGTTGCCAGGCTTAAGCGACCCAACCCGCAAAAGAGCGTTTGGGGAAAAACTCCCAAACTTTGCGAACTGTATGGCGCAGCTTTATTTTCTCCTGTATTTATGAAAGTAGGGCTCCTCCGGTAACACAGCCCCGCCCCCCTTGCTCATGCACAAAAGAAGTTCCACAGAGCGCTGAAGGCTTTGGGCATGAAGATTTGTCACCAAAATTCAGGACTGTAATAAGATTATTCTGAAATCAATACATTTTACATGGATAATAGCTCTAGCAACCCACAGGAAAAACGTGTACCTGACAGCATCACACGTCACATCAGGTTTGTCACTCTGTAGTGTATTGGTTAGTATCCTGCTTTTGTGTATTTATGGAGAATTGTTTTGTGGGAGCATGGGTGACCTAGGCTTGTGGTTTTGAGTCTAAAACCTCTTCAGGCATGTTTTTGATAATCAAACAACGCTATAACATGGTAGAAAGCTCCAAAAAGTTGATTTAGTATAATACCCCCTCTTTAATCAACTATTCATTCATAATGAATGAAGTATTTGTTCATGCTTTAGTCAGACTAATTTAAGAATAATTACCATAAAATTGTACCAAATGTTCTTAAAGGAGCATGTTTTATTAAGGCTTTTCAAATTCACTGTTGCATTTCCAAATTTTAGGTAAAAAGTGTTCTTTAGTTGTGTTTAATTCAGACGTTTCTGTATGCTACTCACTCTTTTACTCTCAGTTATACTCAAAGATGGTCAGATGGTACTGCATCTCATTACTTGAGTTAAATAAACTCCTGGTTAAATATTACAAATATTAAGTGAAAGGACTTAAATATTTGCTGTAGAAATTAGTGTTAAAAGTACTTTTTTCTGAAACATTTGAAATAAGTGTGGTGGATGATAACTTTGAGACTTCAAAAATAATAAAACGCAATACCTAAAATACTTTTAAAGGCAAATGCAAATGTATTTGGTCTTAGTTCAGTCCGGACTGTTGAACTGTTGCAAAAGATGATTAGATTAGAGAAACATATTTGGCTAGAATGGGTTAATTGCAAATTCAAATGTGAGAAATTCATTGGTGTACATTTTTACATTTACAAGCTCCAGCAACAATAAATAAACTCAAAGCTGGTTAGAACTGCAGATATTGCTACTGAACCCAAAAACAGATTAAAGCCAAATCACGACGAATTGAATAATCAGGGACATAGTGCCCACAGGAGCAATCCTTTATTGTGAGTCTGTAACAGAACAACTGCACATGTGTAGTCTCTGGAGTGAGCATCATGAGGCTTTAAATGGAAAACTCCTCCACATGAAACATAAATGGAAAACTCCTCCACAAGTACAAAATCTATACTTAAGTACCTTTACTTACTGAACACGTCTGGTTATACAGCAGTCGGAAGTAACCAAACATTTGTGAACAGGGAAGATGTTTGTGCTGTTCTCTCATCTGGATCTAACCAGCATTGGATTTCTCGACTTGTTCTGCTGCTTTGACCAATCAGATTTCTAAATGTGTAGAACTCAATTCAGAGCGCTACACCCTCCCTCTATCTCTCTCTCCGTGGTCCGTGTCTCCACATGTCCTCTGCTCCTGCCCTCCTGCTCACTGCTTTCATCATGTGTTTGTACCTTCTCTAATGTGATCTGAGTAATGTGATTACTCTGGTGTGACTGATGGAGCTGTGTTCCAGAACTAAATATACCTCCAGCACCCTGTGACCCACCGAGAAGTCAGACCTGCAGTTCTCAAGCTAGAAGGTCCTACAGAATGCATTATTCAGCTTCATTTTCATGTTTTATATCTTAAAGCAGACATATTTTGCAAAACTGACTTTTCAGACCTTTTCAGCATGTTATTGTTGTTTCCCTTATCATTTAGCCTCTTGAAGTTGTATTTAGAGTGATTCGTGCAAGTTTGAATAATCTTTATACTGTATTCAAGATGTCATTGCTCTCATCTGACCTAATTTTCAGTGATAATCATAGGATTCTGCAGCATCGCATAGTCATTTTTGTACAAATGAGATAAAAATCCTCTACTCGCTAACATTTGGTCCCCACTGAGCACCGCTGTTTTCTAACATAGTTGTTTTAGATGAACTTTGTGATTTAAAATATATCATAATTATTATAACTATATAGCAGACACAAGCACAATGTGTCTTCTTTAGCATAATGTAAATGTATGGAAGACAGTGCCCTCTATAACAGAAAGCAATTCAAATGAGGCAAAAAAAAAAAGAAAAAAAAAAGTTTGCTTCAAAGTAAGTAAGTAAATGCAAAGCAGTCTGAGTCTGGTGATAGGGCATGAACACTTTCTGAATGACCTCATAATGGTGTCACAAAGTAGCTGTAGTGTGGGGTGACTTTTATGGGTGGACATACAGACTTAAGATGGACATCAATATTTATGTATTTAGGTATATTTAGGCACTGGTCAGACAGGTACACTTATAATGCAGCCTCATGCGTCACAAACGTCCCCTTAAAGACAAGCACTACTGCCTTGATTGTCCTGACTGCACTTCACTGCAAAGTAGGGACCTCCCACCTCTGTCCTGATGTGAGTTTGATTAGTGGCCGGTGCACTGCAGATCCAGTCCAGAAAGAATTCTGAGCAGCTGACAGGTACAGCTTTCACAAAGGTTGAGTTTTCTAGGCATTTATTCTACCTAGATTCATTTATTTATTCTATTTTTAAAACATTAACTTTTTAAAATTTTTCACTTCTCAAAGAGCCTCAAAATTAGTTTGGTAAGATTAAACCTAATCCTGCTCTGAGCCCATGCGAGCTCCACTAGCCACAGTCACCCTGACTGGTCAGAACTGGTCGTGCAGTTTGTGTCGCAGCACGAGTGGCGGGTATTAAGGAAGTAATGTGGAAGAAGAAATCTTTTTTGGCATCTTGTGCCAGTGAGCACAGGCCATTGAAAGCAATACACCCCCACCTCCAGCACCTCCTCTGCAGAGCGCCTATAGAGCTGTCTGAGCTACTCTCATTCTTTAAAGCCCCACTACCTGATTTTTTCCCCCCATGCTTTGAGCAAAATGTGTCTTGTCCCAGTACAGATATACAGTATTGTATAAACAGCTCTTGAGGTCAAAATAAGTCCTGTTTACTGTCTGCATCTAATTGTAACTTGTTTTATCTTCCGCTAATCAGGAAGTGCGCTGTTGCACTTATAAACTCAAAGTGAGAAATACTTTTGGACCAAACTGTTTAAAATGAACTAGTTCTGTTTTTCAGGTAGGCTACAGCATCTTTAATACTTTAAAATTCTTGCAGCTTCCACTAGTTGAAAGGCTTGTAGACATTTCACAGTGCATTGTTAAGACTTTCATACGAGCCACATTCTTCTGGTCTATCCCTCTTGTGTGTTTGTGAATGTGAGTGTTCAGAGAGCTGAGAGGAGCTCCGTATCAAAGTCAAGGACACCGCGGTGGAACGAACCAAGTGTGTGCCCTGACAACAAGACTACAGTCAAACAAATAAAGTAAAGCTAACAAGGAGGCTAACGGAGGAGCATCACCCGTACTGCTGCACGAAAGATACCAAAATATGAGAAATCAGGACAAGAAAGTAAGCGAAAATCAGTAGAAATGACAAAATTTTGTGTTGAGATCACGATTGTTAAAGCAGACCTGTTCTGCAAAATCGTATTCAGTAAATGTTGTATTCAGAGTGATTTCTGCATGTCTGAGTAACTATTATTCTCCTGTATTCAAGACACCATTGCTCTGATCTACCCCTGTTTTCTTGTACTTACTTCATTTCCCAATTTCATTTTCTTAATCTGTGTTTTGTCAAAGCGTGTGGTTCTGGCAGGACAGGTAAGTACTTGGCCTGGTGAATTTCCCTACTTGTGTCCATGGAGATAAGTTCAATTTAAAAAACAACAAAAGGCTAAAAAAGAATCTAGACTTTTATCCTAACAAGTAATTCAAAGGAAAATGAGGCTGAGATAAGTCTTAATACATATATTTTTCAATATTAACTTCTAAAGACGTAACCTTTTGCAGTGCAGCCGTACTTAATGGCCAAACACTCACTAAAATGCATTAAATTAAAAGTGCGGACATTTTGAATCTAACTCTGGACTTTTAATTAAACTCTCTCGCCTCTCTTTCTCCCTCTCCCTCTTTCTCTCTCTCTTCACAATTTCTCCTTCCTTCCTTGATTCTTCCCCCCCCCCCTCTCTCTCTCTCTCTCTCTCTCTCTCCACATCTTCTTTTTCCTTGTTCTTTCTCTTCCCCTTTCTCTCTCTCCTTATCAATCTCCTTCCATTTCTTCACATCTCCTCCTCTTTTCTATCTCTCTATTTGGTACACCCTCTTCACCTTTGTTTCTGTCTCTCTCTCTCCCTCCCTCTACATCCTCTCTCTCACTTTCTCTCACCACGCTCTTTATCTCCCTTTCTCCTCCTCTTTCGCTCTCTTTCTCTGTCCTCATCCTCTCTCTCTATCATCTACATTCTGTTTCTCCCTCTTTCTCACAAATACCCTCTTCATCTCCCTGTCACTCCTCTACCTCACTTTCTCACTCTCCCCATCTTCTTTTTCTCACTCTATCCTGTCTCTCCCTTTTTCTGTCTCTTTTGCCTTCTTTCACTCTCTCTCTCTCTCTCACACACACACATGCACGCACACACACACACACACACACACACACACACACACACACACACACACACACACACACACACACACACACACACACACACACACACACACACACACACACACACACACACACACACTCTTGCTCTCTCTCACACTCTCTTTATCCCTCTCTCTTTCCTCTCTTTCTCTGGCCTTTGAACAGCCTCAGTCCTGGTTGGACACATGTAGCATATGTGACATATGTAGAGGTAATTCCATAACTGTTACCTAGCAACCATAATGTAAACAAAAATTTGACAAATAAAAATAAATGTCAAGACTCGTTTATGCGCTATGTCGTCTACCAAAGTGCAGCCCGCAGGCAGACTTGGGGCTCCAGGGGGTTTAATTTGGCCCGTGAAGAGGTTCTGAGATTTTAAGAAGAATTTATTTTGATTCAGTTATGTATTGAAAGAAATGTCAGGAGCTGGGAAGGAGGCCAGTCCTGTCTAATATTTTTAAAAAGGGGTATTATGCCAAATAGATTTTTGTTGAACTTTCTACCATGTTATGTCATCAAAAGCATGCCTGTCATTCATGCATGTTTGAATAATGTGGCAATCTCTCCAGAAAAGAGAGCTGTAAGATTCACCCATGCCCCCACATGACAATTCTCCATAAATATACAAAAACATGATACAAAACTGTACGCAGCAACTTGACAAACCTGATGCAATGTGCAGTGGTTTCATTAGAAGAATGCACGCTGATTGTGCTGTGATTGCGCTCTGAAGGGGGAGCGTCTTAACATGGGGAGCAAAGGAAGGGAGACTGAGAGAGTCAAAAGCGATAGTGAAACTTATAATACATGTTAATACATTGTTTTTGGAAAATCTAGCAGCATTTCAAAACAATAAAAGGTAACATGGTGATCTAAATGTGTTTAAAATAATGTTTCTTTTGCAGCCGTTAATAGCCCACTGATGTAAAATATCCCTCTCACCGTGTTTTCTAAAAACTATTGTGGGCGCCTCCATATTTGTTTTTGTGAAGGTGGAGTGTAAATGAGTGTATAAACGCTATATACAGTCTATAGTATCCATTCATAGTTTTGAGGCCTTTAGTGAGAATCTATAATGTTAGTAGTTACGAAAACAAAAAAGTGTGTCCACTTTTGACTGGTAGTGTACAAGCAAAAGGTCTGTTGCCCCCCACCTGGAAGTTTTGACTTCATCACAGTCTAGAGTCTGAAACCCAACAATAAAAGCTTCAAGTGGACAGCAGTGTGTTTGAGGGGGCAGTCATTGAAAGCACATCTGCGCAACAGTTCCGCCTTAAACGCAGCGTGAAGCCCCTTTCTTTCAGCTCTCTCTCCTCCCCCTCCCCCTCCTGTGGCAGATGGGCATTGGGCATGTCAGCAGGTCAAAGGTCACATGCACCAGGGCATCAGACAGAAGTTGGGGCGAGCATGTTGGGCTTTCATAGTGTTTTGTGATATGAAAATCAATGTATTTGTCATACTCTCTAACATTTTAGCCATCTGCCACTCAACAGCCTTCTGTCAATCTTCATTGCTGAGACCCCTTAACTTTTTAATGCAATATGAGGGTAGTATATATCATGCACTGTTCAGGCTTTTTTAATGACTATTGGAAATAGTCTTCAATCTAAAAGTTTTATCCAGTTGACGGAACATATTTTTTCTTTTGCTATGTTACCTTTTATTGTTTTGAAAAGGCTATACTACACATTAAACATGTTTTCTTAAGTTTTACTTTCATTTTCGGCTCTTTCAGTCTCCCCTCCATTTGCTCCCCGCGCTGACTCCACCTTCACCGTGCTATCACAACACTATCAGTGTGCAACGCGCTAATGAAACTACTGAACCTCGCAACAGGTTTGTCAGGTTGCTCTTTACAGTTTTGTATTATGCTTTTCTAGATTTATGCAGAATCGTTGTGTGGGAGCAAGGATAAAATACGTTTATAAGCTGAGCATTGCACAGAATCTTACAGCTAAACGTAAGGAGGATTCAAATAGTACCCATGAGAAATCGCTAAAATACTGAAACATGTATGGATGAAGTGTAAAACCTCTTCAGGCATGTTTTTTTTTGATGAGGGAACATTATAACATGGTAGAAAGCAAAAAAAAAAAAAAAAATCAATTTTCCATAATATCTCCTCTTTAAAGAAGTATTGCTTGATTTTTAAGCAATAAAATCCCCGGCAATAAAAAACTTTTAATGCCATACTGTGGAACATTTTAGGCAAAGCTTTTGCACCTCTATGGAGAGAAGTGGGTGAACTGGATGTGTAGAGCCAATCCTGGTATAGTCCTGTTTTAGTGCTAGTATAGTCTTGGTTTAGTCTTGGGTTAGTCCTGGTTTAGTCCTGGTATATCCTTTAGTTTAGTTCCGAGTTAGTTCACAAATCTCTTCTCTGAAAAAGCTATGGTTTTGGGACCAGATAGAGTCCATAAATACAACACAAATTAGTCATACACAGAGTTTTTATTTTTATATTTTATCAGGGGGGCAGTGCTACTAGTGTTTTTGTCCCCCTGTTTAGTCCTAGTATAATCCTGGTATACTCCTATTTAGTCCTGATTTACTCCCAGTTCATTCCTAGTGTTATCTTGGTTTCGTCCTGGTTTAGTCCTGATTTTGTCCTAGTTTAGCCTTAGTTTACTCCCGGTTTAGTCCTGGTATATCCTTTAGTTTAGTTCTGAGTTAGTCCACAAATCACTTCTCATAAAAAGCTAAGGTCTTAGGGTCAGATGGAGCCCATAAATAAAACGCCCAAGTTACCCACACAACCAAACAATAAAAGCTTTTTATCATGGGACAGGTTTATAACAGCTTTGTCCTTCTTATGTCCCATGTCCCCATATGTCTCCAGGGGGACATATATTAGCTGTACATGTCCTCACACACGTACACTCACACACACACACCTGTTTAATTAAGGCACTGGATGAATCATTGACTTAGCGCCTCTGGGCCGGGCATAATTATAACCATCAGGCTAATAAAGTTTGTTTGGCTTTTGATTCTATTAAGACATCAATATCTCCGCAGTGCAGTGCAGACAGGTGTAGAAGAGAGAGTGCAGAGCAAACTAGGACTTATGCCGAAATGTAGATGCCGTGTTTTAAAGGCACACTGTGGAACTTTTGTAGTGACGAAGGGTCTGACACCTGCTTGTTTTCTACCATGTTATAATGTTGTTCCGTTATCAAAAACATGTCTGAAGAGGTTTTAGATGTCATCCATGCATGTCTAGCATTTTAGTGGTCCCTCTTTATTAGCTAAGTGTACAACTCAATATTTAAACTCATAAGGAAAATTAACTTGGCGTCACATCTGATTTATAATTTAGTTAATGGTAATTACAAGGAGCTCCTTAAATATCTTGTGATAAGTAGAGTGTGAAAAATCTCCGTGCTAACTTTGGATGGTCCAATCACAACCGCTAATGTGTCTCTCAAATATGGAAGATATCTCTCAAAAATTCTCATATCATTAAGAAAAAATATATCACTTCTTTTACTTGAGATAAATATGAGTTTGGTGCTTTGATTGTTGATTCTGCAGAAATCCACACTGTCTCTCAGTCCTCTGTTCTATATTTCTTCCTCGTAAGCAGCTGTGACAAAGTGAGCCTTTGACCCATTAAACCCACATTAACTGAATTTAATTTCACACATTTGTTAATTTCATTTCTCATAATTCTTCAATATTCAACTAAACCGTTAGAAATGACTATTCTGGGTTTGTTTTGTTCAGTCTTTGTTTTGTTATAGTCCACTTTTTGATTAAACGCCAAACATACACAAGCTACTTTGGATATTTTATTTGGTTAAACTAGTTCATTTTTGTTAGACATACTTCCATTCATTTTTACCTGAATCTCCGCATGGTCCAGACAGAGGGGTCATGCCCAATGTCAGACATTGTTAAAGCCTTAGGGGTGAGGTCGTGGGCTGGACCATGTGGAGGGAAGAACCAGGTTAAGTTCCTTTTGTTTCAAGATGCAGATTTCATTTAATTAGCTTATTTTCTGTTTAGTTGTGTGAATGGTTTGTATTTTTTTTCTTGAGTCATTTTGCATTCAACCAGAGTCATCTTTTAAATAAATTTCTGTCTGGTAAAAAACACTTTAAGCACATCTGCCTCCTACTTTGATCACATCAGGGCAGCTTCCCCACATTTGGTGTCAGTAGTGGTGGGATCCAGGCCAGTGGACACAGTGAAAATGATGGAAACCAGACAGAAGGTTCAAGCTGATGGAGAAACTGGTGTACCTGACAACCAGCAGAGGCCAGTCAGAGAACCAGCCACAGATGAAAAACTTGGGAAAGTCTACGACAACTCAAGAGGCAACTGAGGATCCGTGAAGTATAGCAAGCTTATGTGGAGTTCACAGAGAAAGCCCCTGAAGTGAGGTTGGTGTCTCGTGCAGACATCCACCACAGGAGGATGGAGATGCTTGGGGTTTCTGGGAAACTGAAGGAGTTGTGGCAGGTTGCAGCAGACGACTGCAGTGTGTGCAATGTCTGTGGGCACCAGGGGCTGCTGTCTGGAGCTGTGGAGTGGTTGGTGCTCAACTGTAGCTGTGGGCAGTTGGAAGGATCAGAGATGGAGTTTGGAGCCAGTTTGGTTCTTCAATAAAGGCTCCGGAAACCAACTGTGGGTAAGGTTTGCCAGATTCAACAAGCCTGATGATGATCTGCTGGAGAGACTGGAAGCCGTTTGGAGCTGATCTGTTTCGAGAAGTGAGGTACTTTCATTGAAGATACTCTTGACACAAGAGGAGCTTTGGACACTTTGAAGTAGCCTACTATCTCATTGAGAAGAGAGTGTAAAAATGTGTTTGTGTGTTTCCTGGGGGAGGCTTTAAACATACGTCCAAAGTAAGCAAGTCCATAAGTAATTTTTGGCACCGTGCCCAGTGTCAGCCATTTTTAAATCCTTTGGGGTGGGGTCGTGTGCCGAACAATGTGGAGGGGAGAACTGGGTTAGGTTCTTTTTGTTTTCAAGGTCTTTGTGTATTTTGTATATTTAAGTGTAATTGTAATTTTATTTTAGACACTTGTCAAAGGGACTTAGGCCCTCAGTTTAGACTAGAATACTGCTAAAGTTTAAATCAAACGGCACCTATAGAATCACTAGTACTTACCTGAGGGAGGTCCTTCCCGCTGGGAGTGTATAAGAGCAATCAGTCAGTCCATTGGGGGACTTCAGCATAGCTGTGTGCACGTGGTTGAGATGCAAATTTAATTTAAGATACTTATTTTAGTAGTTGAGTTGTATGAACGGTTTATAATGTTTTCTTGAGTTATTTTGCATTCAGCCAGAGTCATCTTTTAAATACATTTCTGTCTGGTAAAAGACACTTTATGCACGCCTGCCTCCTACTTTGATCACATCAGGCCAGCTTTCCCGCAGCAGCCATGTTTGTTTTGATCTGCTGGGAGTATCTCTGATTGGTTAATCCACCTGTCAATCACCCTCTCTATAATCGGGAAGACGGGATACGCTTCAGATCCACTCGTCTTTGTAAAGTTTTGTCAAAGTGTGTGATTCTGACTGGACAGGTAAGAGATTTGTTTGTGATTTATTGTTTGTTTTTTTCTTAGTTGTTGTGGTTGTTGCCACCTTACTTTAACACATGTTACATGAATACTGCCTAATCACATGGCAGTATTCATGTAACGGTACAGTATGTAACTTTCTGGAGGTGGCCACGTCACATGCTTGATTTCATGGAAATTTAAAGCCATACTAGGGAACATTTTCCACAGAGACAGATTTGTTTTATGCTATACTGTGGAATATTATAGCCAGGAGGAGGAGAAGCATCATCATCATCAATAATAATACATTTTCAGTAAATTTATTTATTTGTGTTTCTCAAGGTATTTCTGACTGACTGATATTTGTTTAGCTAACTATTAATAATTTATCATTGTTCCTCCGGCGCACGAACAGCCTCACGCCGCTACACAAACCTGCGGCCTTTATTTATACAGGCCCGCTCTGACCCCGCCCACGCGCTGTCACTCCCCCCGCCCACGCCGCATTTAACATCATGATAGGCCTCCCACGCCACACTTAGCGACGTGATTGGCCGCCCACACATGCCACTTAGCGGGTTAATGAGAACACGGGGTCAGAACACAGACTGTACGCCCACACTCTGTCGCCCCCTCCTGGACCGCAGGGTAACTAACTGTGCCCGGGACAGCGAAGGAAGCCGAACAATGTGAAACAAGTCGTGCATGTTACTCTACGATATATGGATTAAAAAAATGTGTAAAGATTATAGGTTGGGTTCACATGACATTATGGCATTAGCTTATATTTTAAACTGCACTATGTAGGTTTTTTGGTGAGGGGTTTCCCAGGTGCTTGTTTCCAGCATGTTTTTCAAGGTATTCTTTAAAGTGGGGTTATAATGCAAAATGTACTTGTTGGAGCTTTCTACGATGCCCAAAGAAGTTTTGCATGCATGTTTGAGAAATCTAGCGATCTCTCACTATTTGAACCCTCCTTACGGTTAGCAGTAAGATTCTGTCCAATGCTCAGCCCATAAGCCTACGTCACCCATGCTTCTCCATGACAATTCTCCATAAATATACAAAAACATGATACAAAACAATGCACTACAACTTCACAAACCTGGTGCAATGTGCAGTAGTGCTTTTAGTAGAATGCATACTGTGCAATACTGTGGAACATTCCAGGCAAAGCAATAACATCTCTGTTGTAGATCCGGGTTTACGTGCATTTTAAAAATCGTAGTCAGTGATTCTGCAAAAATTCACAATGTTTTTTTTGTACTTTCTTCGAACTTTTTGTCCATATGACAGATTTGTATTTTTCTTTTACTATTATAGGTATTATGCAGACTTCTTTGTAAGCAGCCATTTTCTTTTGACAGAGGTACCATGAATGTTTCTCACTGGTTCATCCACCTGTCACACCTGCTCAAAACAATTCAACATTTCAATTTTGTCAGAAGTAATGAAACTAAATAGTGGCTTTTGTAATGCCATGTGTTTCTCATTCTTTGGCATTATTACTTTACCCTTAACATTGTGAGGATTTGGTTTTAAACAGTAAAACTGCCTCAGCCTCTGTGAGAACACTCCACTGCACAGCTCCTCACCTCTTAGATTTATAATAACACTTCTCATAAACAAACAAATGAACGAGTGAATGGGCGGAGAGAGAGAAAATGTAATTTCTCACTCCAACAGCCACGGGTTTGCAGGGCGTGTCTCTATCTCTCCCTCTTTCTCTTCACCCCTCCTCTCCCTGTCTCCCCAACTTCTCCTTTCTCTCTCCCTAACTCTCTCACCTTCCTTTCTCCTTCCTCTCTTTCACACTCACTCCATTGCTTTCATCTTATCTCTCTTTCTCAGTCACCTCTTTTCTGTTTAATTTCCTACTTATTTCCCCTCTCTTTCTACCTCCCCCTCGCTCTCTCCACCCCTCTCTCACTCATTCCCTCTATCTCTCACTCTTACCCTCCTCTCTCTCTTTCTTTCTTCTTCCCCTCTCTCTACAACCCCCTTTTCTCTCTTTTCACTCCCTCCTTTTTCCATTTTCTATCTCGTTTTCTTCACCCCTGCTTCCTCTCTTCCCTCTTTCTCTGTATCCTTTCTTTGACCTTCTCTCTCTCCTTTCCTCTCTCCATCTGCCTCCCTCCTCCCTTCCTCCCCTCTGTTTAATACAAACTTGCATATCAGATGGGGAGAAGTACAGAGAGTGTTTTAAATCAAAATGCTAATGTTTGTGACAACAGCATAGAGCACAGTACTTGACTCTATGGGCCTAAACTCCGCTGTGGAAGGTCAGCATTACATTCAGATTTTAAATAATGCAAAAACACACTAGTATATGTTAGGCGTATACACGTTTGTCTATATGCTGTACTGTAGGCGATAAACCAAGTCACCTGTTGTATTTATCTTCAGTAACGCATGTTTGATGAATCCTGTTTAGTACCTACTCTGTCTGAGCATTCAGAAAACATATTGCATTTCCCAGGATTGTTACGTCACAGGTAAAAAAAAATATCTGTTGGTGCCATGTGCTGTTTCTAAGTCTATATATCGCACACATATTGCACTATTCTATGTTATAATGTTGTTTCCTCATCAAAAATGTACCTGGAGTTTTGTTTTATTCACGCGTGTTGAACACACAAATCCTGCAGTTATTCTCTCAAACTGAAAACACTCTGTTCCCCCTTGTGATGTCATGTAGTAATACGGGAAGTGCTCCACTGTGTTTTTAAACTCTATACACCTTCACTAGAATCATATGGTCCTAAGCCAGGCCCACTCTGGAGAGATGTGGAGGTGGTGCTGTGCCGCTGTGAGCCTCCGTGAAAAGTAGTTTATGACCTAGCCCTCTTCTCCCTCCTATTCTAACCCTCATCTTGGTTAGCTGTAAGATTCTGTGCAATGCTCACAAGCTTACAACACCCATGCCCCCACACGACAGTTCTCCATAAAGATACAAAAACATGATATAAAACTGTACACAGCAACTTGACAAACCTAATTCGATGTGTAGTAGGTTCATTAGTGGGATGCACGCTGATTGTACTGTGACATTTTTGTACTTTCCTTCTCAACTTTTTTCCCCACAACCTGCTACTTATGTACTATGATAAATATTTACCATGGATACTACCAACCACCAAAACAAGTCATAATTAGAACAACATGAAAACCATATACAATATTTTAACCTGTATCTTAAATTTAAACTATGTCATTGGTCTAATAATAAAGGATTTACGTCACGGGGACCTGATTTTTTCCTCATAAGGTAGGTAGGTTCCCATGATGTGTGTGTACAGATGTGAGTCCCCACAATGTGATAAATACAGCCACACACACAGATGAGGACCAGGTCTGCGGAGAGTGGAGTGATTTATACTGGCGCCCTACTTCATGGAACTAGGTCCGGTACGAGAGGATTCCTGAGCAACGCTTTGACTTTCACAGTCCATAACTGAGACAAGTGGAGGAGCACAGCCAGAAGTACATGTAAGGCAGCGGGCAGCAGAGGAGGGATACAGGGGACGATCACACAGTTTTTCTAGAGAGGGCTAAAGGTGGGGCAAAGGTCCTCTATGGGGGGCTCACTTAGGGCATTGTTCACACTTGTAAATCCAGATAACTGGTTCAGCTGGGAACATTAATGTTACTGTTTTCATTTAGTGTGGATCATGTTCTCACCACACTTCAGTTCAAACGAACCGAACCAAGAGAAAATAGAAGCCGGAGGTGACGCTGCATGGCAGTGCAGGAAAATACAACAAAGTAGAAACCACATTCACCCACTGGCCAGAGAAAAGTCCCTGATCTTGTCAACAAAAGTTGAGCTGTATCAGACTTTAGAGATGTTTCAATTTAACATTTGGATTCTACAAATATATTGGACATATGCTCCACACTGGGCCATCGCAGGCAGCTGACAAGGTGTCAGAGCAGGAGAAAGTTAGGATACCCGCAGGATACAAGCGGGTGAACAACCAGAGTTATGACAACTTTATTACCACTGACTGGAATATAAAGATGTGGATCAAGGTAATGCACAACTTTATTATACAATAATAAATACATGTAGCCTAGATGTTGTGAAGATTAGCTACAGCTCTGATTAGCCTCTCAACTCAACTGTTAATGTAATTATATGAAATAACAGCGATCATTCATTTCCTCCTCACTCTCCATCTTGTCACGGTCTATTTGTCCCAGTTTGATTGTCATGCTCAGTGTGCTATGGAAGCTTATTTAGATCAAAAATGTGTGTTGGGCTGAATTAAAGCCAGTTAGCATTCACATCACAAGCAAACCACACTGGAGTCTGCTTGGAACCACCTCGTGGAAACGTCTTTGCTCCAGTGGAAACGTCTTCACTCCAACAATGTTTTGTCCAGCTGACAGATTTGAATTTTTCTTTTACTATGAATCATACCTGGATGACTGAGGGATTGGACAGTCCTCTTAAAGGAGATTAAATGGTGTATGTGGGGGGAGAGTTAGGAGAACATTTAGATAACATAAAGGGAACATTTGTAAAAGGTTTCCTGAAGGTTTGAATGTACACAGGATAGGCCAATGTTCCGGGAACCTTAAGGGAATATTTTGGGCAGCCAAAAAATTTCCAAATTAACCTGAGGAGAACCAAAAAGAACCTTCAGGGAATGTTCTGCTTACCTGAAAATGACATGGTTAGCTGGGTAACCACAACTCTAACAAGCTCAGCTGAACCCTACCATGTTTTAAATTGGCCTACCTCAACGTCAATACAATACACTGAAATAATGTTGTTTATTACAAATTAAAAGCACCTTATAATCCTATATGTAGCTCATAAATATACTGGAGTACATCAGTGAACTTACCTGGAAGGCCTCTTGAGTCATATGCAAATGATTCAAAACATGCAATCTTTTAATGTGGGTATTGTTTCTTAATTGGTCAGTAGAAACCAAGCAGAAGGGTTGTTAAAAATTGACTTTTTGGAGCTTTCTATCATGTTTTATCGTTGTTCCGTCATCAAAAACATGCCTGAAGAGGTTTTAGATGTTGAGTAATTTAGACATCTCAAGGCCTCATTCGAACCCTCCATGGTTAGCTGTAAGATATGAAAAATTTTAAAACGTGCTTACAAGTTGTGATCTGGACAAGGAGTTAATAATAATGGGAGATTTTACTGTCAATTGGCAAGGCAAGTCAGTTAGAAAAAAATCTCAAACAAATAAGTGACAACACTTATACAGGTAATAAAAGGCCCAACAGGAATAACTCAGACCACCAGTCCCCAGATTGATTTCATTTTCAGAAAGAATTACACAATCCTTAAATATGATAACGGGGCTCTCAGATCACAATTTAGTTCTTGTGTTCAGCAAACAAACAAAAAGGAGACTTGGTATTACTACAAAGGTATCAGAATCATTTTGAATCCCCTTTAAAGAACAGGAGCATTTTAAAAACACTGTCAATAGTCTCAATCGGAATAACTTACTCGCTGCCAAGGATTTGAAAGATAGTAGCAATGAGTTCTCATGTAAAATTAAAAGTAGCATTCAGGAATTCTCTTGGAAGTTTAAACAAAGAAATAAAAAATAGCCTCCCATGGATGAATGTGAATATTTTGAACATGATGAAAGAGCTCAACTTACTGAAAAAGCACTTAAAAGAGAAGTTTCTATTGATAAGCACCATTTTGTTCACTTGAGAAGCAAAGCAATCATTATGAAGAAATGCAGGGCTGACTTTTTCCTGACAATAATCAACAAAGCAAGAATTAACCTCAATTTAATATAAGATCAGTTGAATAAACTAATAGGAAAGCCCCATAAAGAAAGAAAACCAATTGAACTCTCTGTACAATGAAATCATATCAATAATCCAGCAGATGTTGCAGCAGCCTTAAACCAGTATTTTGTGGACTCTCTTCCAACCATTGCTTAGATCTTCATAGAGAAACACACGAAACAGTATAGTGCTCTACTTAACTTTTAACGCAGCAAACAAAGAAAACATTGAGTCCATAATTAGATCATTAAAACAGTCAAAAGCAAAGGATGAGTTTGGGGTCGGACACGACCATCACAAAAATTGTAAATATGTCCATATCTCAGGGAGAGTTTCGAAATGCATGGAAAACCATAATTGTATCTCCAATCTTTAAATCAGGACATCCACAATGCATTTCAAACTACTAACGCATCAGCATCTTGCCATGGCATTTCATGTCAAAGAAATGACATGGCAGATCTCAATCACACTCTATCTCTCCATCCCCTGCAGTTTGGATTTAGGGTAAACCATTCAACTGAGACTGCTAATTAGTTCTTCACTGACAAAATCATATCACTACTTAATAATAACAATGTTGTTGATACCATTTTTTAGATCTCTGATAGGCATTTGACACAGTCAATCATAGAATCCTATTGTCCAAACTGTCCCACAATCTTATCTCTCACACAGATCACAAACTGTTCATGTGTCATAAATCTGAGCCCATCCATCTCATGACTGGTGTGCTGCACGGCTCAATCCTGAGCCCTCTTCTGTTTTGTATATACATTAATGACCTGCTGCTTGTGTGTCCAGAAGGGAACATACAGATGTATGCATATTATACTGTATGGTAAATACATGGGTTATTAAAACAGAAATCGGTGGACTTCCGGGATGGCGAGGGAGCAATCGGCAGCATAATTTCTCAGCTCCCCGACGGCCCGCTATTCCCCTGACAATGAAAGCATCATAACTAGAAATAAAAGTTATCAGTAATATGTCAGGGTTAATAAAAGAAAGACAAGAGCAAATCCGCAAGATACTACAAACGAAGTGGACTCTTTACCCGCAGAGGCCGCCGCGGCTAATAAGCTAACAGAAAACGCGACCATGGATGCTATTCAAGCTAACATTATAGCGGAGCTGAGAAATGTTCAAAATGACATCAAGAAGGAATTTAATGATAAGATTGACAATCTAAAGACAGAAGTAAGTAGCTTCAGAGAAGAATGGGGAAAGCGTATGGATGGTTTCACTGCGGACTTGAAACATGTGACACAGAGAGTCGGAGAAGCCGAGCAGAGAGTAGCCGACATGGAGGAGTTCAATGTTGACGTCAAAGACGCTCTGGAGCACACTCTACAGTTACAACTGGAACTCCAAAGACAACTATCAGACCTAGAAGCCCGCTCCCGCAGAAATAATATCCGAATTCATGGGATTGTTGAGGGGGCGGAGGGGACCAATATTCAAGTGTTCATAGAGGATTTTCTTAAATCTGAGCTCTCCCTCGCTAACGCTACTTTAGCCATACAGCGCTGCCACCGCTCTCTGGGTCCGAGGCCGCCGCCGAGCGCTAACCCCAGATCTATCGTAATATGTTTTCTGGAGTACAAGATGAAGGAGAAGATCCTCCGCTCTGCATGGGGCAAAGGGAATATCCAGTTTAATGGAAGGCGTGTATACTTTGACCAAGATTATCCCAGTGATCTGCTCTTTAAGCGTAAAGCCTACAACCCTGTTAGGAAAATGCTCAAAGAAAAGGGATATCGCCTCCAAACTCTATACCCGGCTAGACTCCGTGTGTTTTACGACGGGGGCAATGACATCGTGGTCTATAACAGCGTGGAGGAGGCCACGAATGACCTGGAGAGGAGAGGGCTTTTGCAGACGGGAGCGGAGGGCGCAGCGGACCCGGCTCCGCCCAGACAGAGGAGCCCTACCTGGAGATCTGCACGTGTGACAAGGAGGAACAGAGAAGAGCTGACGAGAACTATCCAGGAAAAACTGAAGATGTTTAAAAGAAGCGCTATCTGATTGCGAGCAAGCTTCTACGTGGTAAGAGTGTAATCAATATTACACCTGCGCTCTGATAACTGAATAACTACTTCTGATTGGCCGTCGGGGAAACTGCTTTCTCGCTATGCGCCACCACTATGGACAGAGGATGGAGGGTGGCAGCACAACGAGGGGTTCCCTGGTTCCCCAGGGATCTCCCTCCCAACTTTGAAGGTGGACTTCTGCTTCACTTTTGGAGGTCACATATGTTCCATGTTTTGGTATGTTCTTGTTCCCTTTTTTCGCAGACCCATTTGTGTTTTTCAGAGCATCTAGAGGTATTTATGTTTGGTTTGTGTATTTTTATTGATGGCGGTTAAACAGCAGTATACAGCTATCACTCTGAATGTAAATGGTTTACATAGCCCCATTAAAAGGACCAAAGTCATTGCTAAAATGAAGAGAGAAAAATATGATATAATATTTTGGCAGGAAACTCATCTTTCTGCCACAGAGCATGAAAAGATACGTAAAATGGGGTTTAATAATATGTACTACTCATCATTTGTGAAGGGTCATTCCAGAGGAGTTGCCATCCTATTACCAAATAGAGTGAACTTTCAATACACATCTCAGGTTAGTGACAAGGAAGGACGCTATATTTTAGTTAAAGGATACCTAGACAATAAAGAAGTGTCTCTGTTAAATGTGTATAGACCTCCAGGCAAAGATGAAAGCATGATTAAGAAGATTTTTGATATTATTGTGGCCGAAGTATCAGGTGTGCTTATATGCGGTGGTGATTGGAATGTCTGTCTTAACCCTTTTATGGACTCCTCTAGCAAAATTAAAAAATCCCAACCTGAAGCAATTTTTGTTAAGAAAATGCTTAAAGAACTAGGAATGATGGATGTGTGGAGAAACTTACATCAATCTGATAGGGGATATACCTTTTTTTCACACTCTCATCGGGTATACTCAAGACTGGATTATTTTTTCATGTCGATGTGTGACAGACATAGAATTATTGATTGCAAAATAGGCACTAGAGATGTATCTGATCATGCGGGGGTGTGTTTGACCCTCCATTTGGATAATCATCGTAAAGAAACTCTATGGAGGTTGAATACAAGCTTTCTTCTGAAAGATGACACATTTCATAATTTTGTGGAGAAGGAAATGAAAGATTATATGGATCATAATAGTAATAGTGATACATCCCCCAGTGTGTTGTATGGGACGCATTAAAAGCCGTACTTAGAGGTAAATTGATTATGTGGTCCTCCTTTAAGAAAAGGGAAAAGGAAAGTTACATGAAAAACATAACTGACAAATTGAAGAGTTTAGAAAAAAAGAACATATGCAAAAACAAAGATGATGCTATCTTAATAAAGATTAAAGAAATGAAACAAATTCTGAATAGGCTATATGAGGATCAAATCGAAAGGAGGTCAAAATTTATGAAGCAGAATTATTATGAAAATGGCCCAAAATCTAAGAAACTTCTTGCTTGGAGGATACGTAAACAACAGGCTGACAGATTTATACACAAAATGAAGAGCACCCTTAATAATAATGTATGTCATGATCTAAAAGACATACAGAACTCCTTTGTGGCATATTATGAGCAATTATATACCCAACCCCACTCAGCAAATATTGAGGCTGTGTACCATTTTCTCTCTTCACTTGATTTGCCATCTATAGGAAACTGAACAAAATGAGAGACTAAATCGGGAAATAACGGATGAGGAAATTAGTAAAGCCATCTCAAAACTGAAAAGCGATAAAATGGCTGGTGAAGATGGTTACCCAGCTGAGTGGTATAAACATTTTCGACATCTGATTATTTCGCCACTTAAAACTTGTTTTAATCATGTTTTAATGGGTGGAGGGATACCTCCATCTTGGAAGAGAGGGCAGTGATTTCGGTAATTTATAAACCAGGCAAAGATAGAACTTTATGTAGCTCCTACCGCCCAATATCTGTCTTGAATATCGATTATCGTATATTTGCCACAATATTGGCGCAGAGGCTTGAGGTTATAGTCCCAGAATTGACAGACACTGATCAATCTGGATTTGTCCGCAATAGACAGACTCATGACAATATTAGACGTGCTCTTCATCTCATTAATAAAATGAAAGACATAGAATCTATAGCAGTTAGTCTTGACGCTGAAAAAGCATTTGATTCTGTGGGTTGGGAATATCTTTATTTGGCTCTGGGCCGGTTTGGTTTTAATAGTAAAATAATTGGATGCATTAGATCCCTGTATGATTCCCCTTCTGCCAGGATTAAAATCAATGGCGACTTGTCTGACACAGTATATTTAGAAAGAGGCTGTCGACAGGGATGCCCCCTCAGCGCACCCCTGTTTGCACTCTTTATTGAGCCCCTGGCTCAGGCCATAAGGGAACATGAAGATATTTCAGGGATTACTATAGGAGACACTACACACAAAGCTTGTTTATATGCAGATGATGTCCTTTTGACATTGTCTAATCCCAAAGACAGTTTACCCAATCTCCTGTCTTTATTGCGGGACTTTGGTACCTTTTCTGGTTACAAGCTGAATCTGCAGAAAACCCAAGTAATCTCTTTTAACTATCAACCCTCTCCTGAGATTCGCAAGATGACAAATTTTTGCTGGGAAAATAAAAGCATCAAATATTTGGGAGTACATATACCAAAGGATCTATCAGCAATCTTTGAAGAAAATTTATACTAGCTTGACCTCCGATATTAAAGCAGATCTACAGCGATGGTCATTGTTGCCATTGAATATGTATAATAGGATTGATATAATAAAAATGAATCTGTTGCCAAGGTTTCTTTATCTTTTCCAAGCACTCTCAGTTCAGGTACCCTCCAAGCAATTCAATGAGTGGAATAGAATGATTTCAAACTTCATTTGGGCAAACAAAAAACCGAGAATAAAGTTTCAAATATTACAGTTAAGGAGGGAGGAGGGTGGACTAGCCCTGCCGAGTTTGGAAGGATACTACAAAGCAGCTCAGCTACGAGTTTTGATAGGTTGGTGTGATCCTTCCTGTGAGGCTAAGTGGAAGGAGATTGACCAGTCATGCTTCGATGTGCCTCTCCAGTCCATGCTTGGTGATCAGCCTCTTCTCAGAAAGAACCTAGACTCACATCTGTTGCCTCCGTGGATAAAAGTACCAATACAAATATGGAGTAAAATACTCCAAAACAAAAACATCGAACGAAATGCCAGACTCCTGCGATGGCCAGCTTTCGATTCAGAGTTCTTACCAGCACGGACAGATAGTGTGTTTCGACGGTGGTTATGGCAGGGGATTACTGGTTACTGGGCTATATCAAATAATGGTGTTTTGAAAAGTTACATGGAACTGTCAAACGCACATAATTTGGACAAACATGACTTATTTAGATATTTTCAATTAAGGCATTATTTTAATAGGGAAATTAAATTTACTGAGGATGGAAGTGACTTGGTGAAAATCTTTATCGAAGCTAGCAAAGGCAACACACCCAAGAAACAAATAACCACAATTTATAAATGTTTACAAACAGCAAAGAATATCTCTACTATATATATTAAAGAGGCATGGGAAAAAGAGGCTGAGGTTAGAATATCGGAGGATGACTGGTCGAATATCTGTAAAACTACTATGAATACCTCCTGTTCTGGTCTTTGGAGAGAATTTATGTGGAAAAATATGGTACGTTTTTTTTTTATAACGCCATTCATCAGGAGTAAACATTGTAACGACCCAGATAAAGCTCGATGTTGGAGAAACTGCGGCAATGGCAGGGCTGGACATTTTCATATTTTTTGGGACTGTGTCAAAATCGCCCCCTATTGGACAACGGTGATAGAGGTGATCCGAGATATGTTTGAACCTGGCTTAACGTGGGGATTCACCGAAATTTATCTGAGTAACATTCCACAAGGCATGCAAAAATCTGACAAATATCTTTTGTCAATTTTACTGGCTGGAGCGAAGAAGGCCATAACTCGCAAGTGGCTGTGTGAGGACGCGCCCACACTTACAGACTGGATTCAAATCGTCAATGAGATATATGACATGGAGAGACTGACTTTTTCGTTAAGACTTTCTGCTGACAGATGTTCAAAATATTGGGAGAAAAGGTCTGGATACATTAAAGAAAAACAAAAACAATAGGTTTCTGATTATGTCTGATTGTCCTTTTATTGAAGTTACTGTACTCCTTATGTTTCCTCTAGATGCTCTATAATGTTTTGTTCTGTGGTCTGCTTCTTCTTTTTCTCTCTGTTTTGTTTTCAAAATGTTAAAAAATCAAAAATAAAGTATAAAAAACAAAAAAACAAAAAAAAAAACAGAAATCGCAGTCAAACTCACTACACAGACTGCCTAAACCAGTGTTGTCTTCAATTAAATTTTTCCAAGACTGTTGGTATGTTTTTCCTCCAAGATACATATTTCAGCCACAAACCGAGATATTATGGTGTCAGATCCAAAATTACAAATAGTGCAGGAATTCAAGTATCGCAGCGCTGTCCTAGACTCCACCCTCAGTTTTAAATCTCACGTTAAACAGACAAGTAAGCAGGTTAAGAACAATTTATCTAACTTCAGGTTTATGAGGAAATCCTTACCCACCGAAGCATCCAAACTTTCCATACATTCTATGATTCTGTGACCTACTGTCTTACAAGCTGGTCCCAGGCCAACCACACTGCACTCAAACCACTGCAGTCTCTGTACAAACAGAGACTGCAGTACATCCTCATCAGATCTTATCAAAATACAACCTTTTTAGTTGGGACAATCAAATTAAATTCAGTAGTTTCTGCCTGATTTATAAAATCTCCCATTTATAAAATCTCCTCTCAGTGACTTTGTCAGTGTAAGGTCAAACAGGAGGTGGGTCACTAGAGGGGAGAGAGGAGATCACGTCATTCCTGTCAGAACAACATCATGTAGCCAGTCAGCATTCTCAGAGCTACTGAGGAATGAAACACCATCCCAGTCACCATTAGGGAAATCCTCTCATATCATTTATTCCGCACCCACCTAAAAAATGGGTTATTAGGCAATCAAACCTGTCAACTCTAAATTTCCATCGCTGCCATCTCGAGGTTAATTGTGCATGTGCTTCTTTGTTCGGCTCTTTTTCAAATGCTGTTTCAAACTGTTTTACCTATGTCTGTTATTAGTTCTGTTTCTTGCATGTTTTATTGTTTCTCATCACACTGCCTCTTATAGTTTCTTGCATGTTTTACTGCTGCTTATATTCACACTGCCTCTTACACTTTGCTTCTGCTGCTGCCGTGTTTAACTGTGCTGCTCTGTCTGGACTTTTAACATTTGTGTGTCTGTCTGGACTGTCTGGTTTGCTGCTGCTGCGCAAGCTTACCTAAGTTTTAATCTATGAAATATTTGATTGTTTTATCTTATTGTGATCCCTCTTTCCAGGGTGGCTTCTGTACATATGGCAAAGGACTACAGACTGTTGCTCAATATGCACTGTCCTTGTTATAAATAAACAAATAAATACATTTGCCCAATGCTCCGCATATAAGCGTACGTCGTCCATGCTCCCACACAGCAATTATACAAAAGCATGATACAAAACAATACACTACAGCTTTACAAACCTGATGCAATTTACAGTAATTTAATTAGCAGAAAGCAGAAAGATTGTAATGTAACAGCACTATGAAGGGGGAGTGACTTTTGACTCAGAGCATCAAAAGCAAAAGTGAAACTTATTGAACATGCATTGTTAATATGTCGGCAAATTTAGCAATTTCAAAATAATAAAAGGTAACATGGTGATCTAAATATGTTACATGTTAGCAGTTAGTACCCCATACAAATGAAACACCCCCTCTTTAATACTATTCCTTATGCTATTTTAATAATTGTATACTAAATGTGTATTATTGTTATAGAGATATGAAGGTACATAATCAAAATCTGCAATATTAGTCTGTTTATATCTCCAAAGTTCAAAATACTCTGTTTCAGTTCAATTCAATTCAATTTATTTTTGTAAAGCCCAAAATCACAACAGCAGTCACCTCTTAGGGCTGAACATGAGAGTTGATTAACCAACAGAAATAGAAAATCCACAATGAAACAGAAACAGACAAGCAAATTAATCAACAGAAAACAAGCAAATGGATAACTGCCCCAGAACATCCCATGTCCTTAGACCCTCCTTCTCGGCAAGGAAAAACTCCAAAAACCCCAGAAACCTCAAGGAGGACCACTGTGAATGAGAGATCCACTCCCATGGACGGACAGGCTGCAGATGTGTCCAAGACTAAAGCGCATCCATTTACAGATAGAGTTCAAGTCTGTAGGGCCAGAGCCCACTCAACGAGCCGTCCATTCAGGCAAGCCGAGGGAAGGCCCGGGTCCATGGAGCAGGACCAGGACACAGGAGGGGATCTAGGGTCCAGCCATCACCGGGCGGTCAGCAGCCAGACATCTGAAACAGTTACACGCCCCAGAGGGGAGCGGGGCAGCGGGCAACATGTGAATAGCAATGAACAAACTGAATAGTAAATGTTGTTCCACCTTATGATGTCATGTAGTTGTAGTTTTCAAGTTAACAGCTACCTTTTACCTTTTGTTCAGTAGAGATTTGCAATTCCAGGTCTGAAATCATCCAAATGATTCTAGTGAAGGTGTATGGAGTTTAAAAACACAGTGGAGCACTCCTTTATTACCACATGACATCACAAGGTGGAACAGAGTGTTTTCTGTTTGAAAAAAGGAAAAAAAGAAGTCACCAGAATGAATCAGAATGAAACAAAACACAATTCCAGGTACATTTGTGATGAGGAAACAGCATTGTAACATAGATCAGAAAATAACACGATAACCAAAATATTATGTCTTTTGAATTGCAAAAAGTCCTCAAAATGGCAGTTGGAAGGACTAAAAAGAAAGGCAATTTTGAAGGGCATTAATCTATGTATAGCAGAGACAGTCAGCATTCCACCTTGACTCTGATTTCTCTCGTGGTTGTACTGTCCTTGTTACTACTACATTTTTTTTCTTTCTTTTTTGTCTATTACTATTTCATAAGTATTTGTATTTGTAAACTATTCAACCAGGAGAGGCTAAAAGAGACATACAACTCAGTCAGATGGAATGAATACTTTATAGAATGGATAAATTTCTTTCCTATCTGGGCCAGGACGCTTGTGGTGATGAAGAGGAGGAGATGGAGAGGCTGAGGAGGCTGATTCTTCTGCTGCTTTCGAACTTGTAATATATATATATAGGGATGTGGACGGTCACTGCTGAGCTCCAGACAACTTGAGGGGATTAATGAAGAACAGAAACCATTAGGATATTTATTCAAAGTCAGATTTGTGCTATAATATCTCTACTTTAATCTATTCTCCAAACTGCATTTGCATCTGCAATTACTCCTCCCCATCTTACTCATTTTGATTTTAGTACTGATTAGGTTTGAGAAGAGGCATTTTACCAAGTTAAGTTTCCCCTTTTTACCAGTGCAGTTGATGCACCAACTAAGCTCCAGCAGGGGGTCTTCACTCCAAGCCTCTTGCCCCCACGCGGAGCCTCTTGTTCCGGGCTCCTCTTCTCCGGCGTGTCCTTACTGTGCCCTTGAAGAACAGTGAGTGAGTGGAGCTAAAGTCCCTGTATTATTGATGCTGGCAGAGCTGTAGCTTCTTCCCAGGGTGGCCACAACTTTCCCCATCATCATAAATAATTCCCCCACGCAGCACACAAGCAACAAACAGAGAAAGGAGAAGAGGAACACCACAAACGCACACCCGGTGAGGAAGCTTTCATTTGGTTTTAGATATAGTGCTGTTTTATATTTAGTTGTCATATTTTGGTAATGAGAACAAAGCCAAAACAAAGCGGGAGAGTTTGTGGGAATTTTTATTCAAAATTCATAAGCATTACTTATTTGTGTCCCAATGACGTAGCAAAATTAAATATTGCTTTTACTGATAACAAGTGTAGTGTTGCTAAAAAGTTGGACTAAACAACTAAATGTAGCCCACAACCGCGTTTCAAATAGAGCTGCTAAACTGTAGTTCTTGGAGGA